>VZSR01003209.1:2601059-2624056 GCA_013398615.1 Brachypodius melanocephalos
AGAGTAGGTTTAGATTAGATAGTAGGAAAAATTCTTTACTGTGAGAGCGGAGAGGCACTGGCACAGATTGCCTGAAGAAGCTATGACTGCCCCATCCCTGGATGTGTTCAAGCCCAGTTTGGATTGGGGTTTTAGTGACCTGGTCTAGTGGAAGGTGTCTCTGCCATGGCTGGAACTAGAATATCTTTGAGGTCACTTCCAGCCCAGAGTGTTCTCTGCTTCTATGATTTTCTGAAAAAAAACGAGAAGTCCTGCACTGTGCTGGAGTTCCATCCTTTAGTGCACTTAGGCAGCAAGTTGACTTTAGTTTTGCTTCTGTTGGAGGATGATGGAGTGTGTTTCATCACAGAACTCATTGGAATCTTCCTCAAATTCTTTCTGCCACAAGCTGAGAACTGGATCTGGGAGAGGGGATGCATTTCCTTCTCCACTTGTCATCTGTTTTTTTGATGAAGGGTAGCAAAGAAGCAGCACCTTGGCTTCCTTGCAGAAAGAGAGACATCAGCCTGGGGTGGAAGATGTAGAAACAGAAAGGGGAGACTGGACAAATGATGGTAGAGCTTTATATGATCTATAATTGTTGGAGTATTTTCCCTTCCAGAAGCTGATGTCTATTGAGTCTCAACAGCTCATCGCCACAGTGCAGCAGCAGCTGCTGTGAAATCCAAGGGCAAAAAAGTCATGAATCTTGTTAATAAATGACATGTGGGAGACAGTATGGCTCTTGGTAACTGAGCTGCTTTTCCTGTCAAATATTGCTCTAAAATATAGAGGTCATTGCAGCAAAAATAGTGAAGGAGAACTAATGTTTCAGGCACAAATTTCTGATAAAAGCTAGCAAATACCAAGATGAAGATTATGAAATTGCAGCTGCTGCCTGTGGTGTGGTTTATATGTATTCATACACATTTGTATTTCTTCCCTTGGTTTATCAGTGCATGTAATTATAGCTAACAGTTTACTTACACTGGAAAATTATTTTAGTAGGAAACAAATCTGTTCCATCTTTCTATCTTTCTTTTGCCCTACTGAGTTTGCATTTTCTTAACAGGGAGGCTTTGGCAGTGATCATGTTCCAGTAATTCCCACTGCTTCACCTTCCCCCAGCTGCTTGGTCATGTTCCCACACTGTTTTCTCTCTGTATTTCTGTGTTTGTGAGGTGACACAAGGGGCTGGATTGCTGGTTTAGAGGAAGAGAGTTAATTCTACCTTAGGCTGATTCACTGTGCTTCACAGTGCAGCCCTACAAGCACTGGGGGAAGGCAGCTGAAGGGGTAATGAATAGATGACAATTAATACTCTAGACCCTGTATCACATGGCTTGAGCTTCATCAAGGCCTTCCCTCCAAATACCAAAATGTTGGAAATGAAAGCTTTGTGGCACGTTTTATAAACATACTGAGTTCCAGTTTTTGCGAGCAAAGATTTAGGAGTTCTAAAGCAAAAAGGCGTTTTTACTGAAAAATACAGTGTTAAACAGGAATCCAGGGGGACGTGGGGCAAAATGCTGCAGTGGAGATCCCCAGTGGAGACCACGAATAATATTGACATTGCCCAAATGAAGGTAGGTTTGTATAGGTTTGTACAGGTCTTTGTAGGTTTGTACATTAAAAGATACTCAAGAAATGAGAAAAGTTTGTCAAAAAATTTGAATGTTAAACTCAGACTGGGTGAAGTATGTCTGCCTCCCTGAAAATGGAGAAGTAATGTATTGAAATCAACCTGACTTTCTCTGCTCTCTCCCTTCTGCTCTCCCCTGGGCTTGGGGATATTTTTCCCCTCGGTAGGTCAGGCAATTGTGGCTTTTCCAGGCACTCTGGCAGATCTTCATGTTCCTCAGGCATTTCTGTCTGCGGTTAATAAACACATGCATTTCCTCCAACTCATCTGTTTTGCCTTTTTTTTTTTTTTTTTTTTTCGTATTCTGGTAGATTTTTTCCTAGTTTTACTTGTTGCTCTCCGTTTTGTTTTTTTAACAGATCTTTTGCTCTTGTATTCTCTGACCTTTCCTAGTTTATTTTATCTTTCACCTCTGGAAGCCAAGCATAGATAGGAATGATTTGCTGTACCCCTATCCTGTTCCCACTTGTCTATTTTGTGACCTGTTATCTCTTTTTATTCTCCTAGTCCTTTCTCAGCTTTCTTCAATGTGCAACCTTTACTATAATGTCCTATTTAAAATCTTTATTGACTGGTCTTTGCCCCCTTAGTGTGGCAGAAAACCTAATTGAAAAGGGGTAGTTCCACATTCCCTATCCTGCCGTTTCCTTTGTGTTGGATCTGGTGATCCCGTGGCTGCTGCAGGGTGAAATGAGTCACTGAGGTGATACAAAAGAGAAGAAAACAAAACTAAAAAGAAGAATCAAAGCCTTTCTTCACCAGCTCATTGAAATGTCTCTGTATTCAGCTATATCACTGTTAGATGTGGTGTAAGGGTTTTTGGGGTGGGAATGCAACTGACCTTTTAGCAGCTTGAAATTTCATCAGACTTGATGTAATCACTAGTTCTGTCTCTTGCTCCGAGTCCTTCTGTTCGGCTCAAGTATTCACTGCTTCTACCCATTTTCCACCCTGTTTTTTTAGGGATATGTGCTGAAAAGTAACCAGCATCTGCCAGATTCCTGTTTGGTTTCCCGCATGACTGCCCAGACCCTCAAGAGAGTGGTAGTGGAGTCAATTTGAGCCAACTGCCTGAATACCTGGGTAAAGACAGCCCAAGTCTTTCTTCTGCCTTTTTCTGGTTTTCTCTTCTTCCCCTTGTGACTGTTTTTCTCCTCTCCCTTTCCTCCATGTCTCTCCTGCCATATGAAACCACACAGTTTCTCCACTACTCTGTCTATAAAACACCCCTGTCTGTGCTGTAGCACACCACCAGACTTTATCTCTTATCTCTTCTTTTTCTTCCCAAACTCACTGAACTTCATGCCTTCATTAAGATCTCGTCCTGTGGAAGTTCGGTTCTGTCCATTGATCAGTGGCAGAGGATATAGGTCTGTTCAGAATGCTCAGTAAACTCAGCACTGGACTTGAAGAGACACTGCAAAGGAAAATTTCAAAAGCTTGCCATAATACCAGTGGTCTGATTCACAGATGTCATCTCAGCAAAGCAGTGAGAAAAGGATGGGTTACTCATTTGTTTTTTGATTCATGATTGGCCTCTGAAATGAAATACCAAGCTAGTGTGGAAAAGTATTCCTTGGAAAGTCATGCCCTGTATTTTCTGAGGTTAGAAAAACAAATCTGCCTCTCATCTAAATAGGCCACAAAATGAAGGAAGCTGAGCCAGCCTCAAATTACACGGAAGTCACAGCAAACAAGGGTGGAGCAACAATTTGTGTCTTATAAACAAAGGCTTGTAGCAGGTTGCTGGCTACAGTGGATCAGAGACGTGATGGATGAGTATGTGTGTATTCAAACAAGTCAAGAATGAGAGACAGAGGAGGGGAGTGACTTCTCTGCCTTCACACGCTGGAAAAGGCTTTCTAGTAACTAGTTTATCTTGCTTTTCTGTTCAGAAGAACACACACAAGGTTTCCTAATTGTAACGAGATCTCATTGATTGATTGTAATGATGAAATAGCACTTAATTTCTAAGCTATGTTTATGCATTCCTTTTTCATCCATAGATTTCGATATCCTTTACAGTGCCTCTTGCCCCTTTAATGATCAATAGTGCTCTTTAAAGCTCTTTAGACTTCTTTTCCCGAGGTTAATGGAATGTGTTGTCCACTGGCACAGCCTTGTTTCTGGCACAGCCTCGTTTTCCTTCTTGATCGTCACAACAACCCACAAAGTTGTGGATGTCTGCGAGTCACAGAAAGTGCTGTCCCAAGCTGAGCATGCCTTCCTCCTGCCCAGATCTCAGCCCTCCAATTCCACCTGAATTTCCCTTGACCTCTCAGTATCATCTGACAATGCAAGTCGTTCCATCATTTCCAAAATCAAGATTTCATATTGGCTTTTGTGTTTTGCTCAGTGTGCCTTCTAATTCTTGGCTATTTCTCTTAAAGCAGCTGATTCTTGTTAATCAGCTTATAGTCAGGATCTGTAATACATCCCCTGAAGTCCTCATGGCTGTGAGCCTGACTCTAGGTATCCTATCCATGAATTTGGCATTGGCTCATATCTTACTGTGGTGCTTCACAGCTCTTCCCTCTGTTGCTGGCCTGTCTTTTCGGGCCCAGTTAAAATCAGTACCTTTTTGTCACCTCCTTGAGGGCAGCTACCATAGCTTATGCTTGGCACAGTACATTCAGGTCCTGGTTTTTTGCTGTCACAAACCTCTCTTTCTCCCTCTTTGTACTGTAAATGCCTCACTGCACTTCCACCCATTTAGGTTTTTAAATTGAGTAGAATGATGTCTTAAGTTTTAGCTTTCCTATTTTTCGGATTCTGTACTGCATTAATACATAACTCTGAACTTCATATGAAGTGTTAGCAACATCTCACAGTTTAGTTAGACAAAGCAATCATTTTCCAGCTCAAGAACCAAGGACACTGTTACAGCTTCAGGCCCCAAAAGTATAAACAGCAAATTGAGGGGAGCAATCTGGGAGGATGGGACTTCATAACCTGAAACTGTAGTTGGACAATTAACTCCAACATGTAAATGTAACAAAACTTGTAAAAGTGTGAAAATGTGTGATCTGCCATGCATCCCGGGTGTAGCATCAGCCAGGCTCTTGTACTGCCCAAGGTGCATCCTTTGAAGGCCTTTTTAATAAATACCTACTTTATTCCTTTAAAACTGTCAAGCCTCTGTTCTAGGGAGCCTCTTAAGGCATCAGACCTTGGAGTCTCTGTGGAGCTATACATGAACAACCTGCCTATAGTATCTTGTTTTCTTCCTACATGTCAATTAGGAGATTCAGCCTTGTTGACTGTCCCAGTGTCCCTGTCACTTCACACCTCAGCTATTACCAATTTCTCTGTGTGTCTCCTGCGGCTTCCACTGTGTTCTCCGAAAGAAAGCTCATTTAGAATTGCACTGTGAGGATTACCTTCCTTGCTGACATAATGTCTGTGTCTCCCTTCTGGCTTTCTGCTTCAGTGGCATGAAAGGCAAACTCCTCTTCAAAGTTTCTGATCAATTGACTCTGCAATGACTCAGCGTTATTGTCGCATTGAGCACAGCCCTCGCTGCTCTCTGTCAGTAACACTTGTCTTCACTGTCTCATTAGTTGTTTCTCACACTACCACCTCTGGCCTTTTCACAAAGTGCCTCCTCCTTTGCTGGAAGTTTCTCACAAAACTTCAAAGGAATTAGTTTGCGCTGTTATCTCACCCAAGATTTATTTCTGCATCATTGCCCAGAGCTGAACATGTAAAATGCAGTTATTGTGCCCTGTACCCTCCATTCTCTTCACCAGCTTTTCTCCTCCTATTTTTGCAACCTAGAAATTCTAGGCTTCTTTTTTATTACAAATGCTAATGCAGTTCTTAACAAGCCTTGTACCACGAAGCTTTGGTCTTCTGAAAATCATCTAAGGTAGTCTAGTCTCATTTTACTTGAGTAAAAGTTTTGTGAAAGTTTTAGCTAATCAGTAAATAGTATTACATGAGAAATTTTGGGAAGAGCCAAAGTGCCATTGGCTCCTTAAATGTGAGGGTCACTGAGTAGCACAGAAAGTCCTGATTTTTGATAAGGAGAATCTTTATGATAATATGTTGTAACAACATCAATACAGCATTATGAAACCTCCATATACACCTACAGCATTATGAAAGTTCTGTGGTCTTTAATGGCTTTCCACATGTTGAAATATCAACATGAAAAGGACACAATAAGCTAGTTACCAGTCTAAGAGAGCAGAGAGATGTGTATCACTATCTAACACACACATTAAGGAGTGGCTCCTGAAGTCTTTTGGTGTTGCAATATCTTGGCAAATGCTCTATACTTTCCTAGAGAACTGGCAGCATCAGTTGTGCTGTTGTAATACTGAGTGTGCTCATACTACAGTTTTCTGTAGCAGCAGATGCAAGGAAAACAGCATCCTCATACTACTATCCTCATGATTTCTTTTAAATCCTTAACTGTTCTTTAACAGGATATCAGAAGGGGCTGATCCATTGCATGGTTCCTTCTCCTATTCATTTCCCAGAGTAAAAATTCAATAGATTAAAAAAAAGGAAAAATCAGATACTTGTGTAAAATTGTATGACAATCTAAAATTCTTTAGTGAAGGTTGTCAAAAATGAGTACCACCTTCTCTTTCAATGACATTGTTTGAATTATTTCTTCTCTATCCTGTATTTTGGTGATAGTAATCCTCCAAGTGGTAGGATTCCTCTGTGATGGTAAGGCTTGCCCCAAGAAACACATACCTGTTTGAACTGCGTGAATTTTTCACTACAACACCAACTCCAGTTACTGCTGCAACACAATCATCCTCTTTGGAAACTCATTTGACCAGTGACACTGCTGCTCCTTATGCCTCTTGTTGCTGTCACTCTTTATGTGTTTATGCACGCACACACACACTTAAAAGTTACTGCTTCAACAAAAAGAGTCGATAGGACATCAGAGGAGATGCACTTGCAGAAGCAAGCAGCAATATGAATTTGCACTTGTGTGGATGGTGAACCCACCATAACACTCTGGCCACTGAGGTTCCCTGTTGCTTTTCCTATGTGTTTATTTGGAGCCAGTTTCATTGTAGCATGAATGCTGTCGTCTCTGTGTCCAGCCTAGCCCTACCTTCCAGCTCCAGTGAGTGTGTTTGGGTGTATTTGCACCAACTGTACATCCAGAAACTGCCTACATCAGCAGAAAGAAGAGTTAGTGCCATACCAGGGTGTTAAAAAAGACCATTACTAATCCAGCCTAGCAGCCTAAACATTGGAGAAAATGAAAAATGAGGGACAATGTGGGCTGTCAATTTTACAATCACTTGGGCATGACACACTGCAATATTTGTAATTACACACTCAGCTGGGGCTGGCTGAGGTAGGAAGGTACCTCAGGAAATTGCCTGGATTGCCTCAGGAGATTGCAGGTCTGCCAGAGCAGGTTGCTCAGGGCTGTGTCCAACTGGATTTTCAATACCTTCAAGGTTGCCCACTGCTTGGCCTCTTTGGGCACCCTGAGCCAGTGTCCAACCACCTTCAGAGTAAAAAGGCTTTCCTTATGTTCCAGTGAAATTTTCCCATATTTCACTTAGTACCTATTGCCTCTTGTCTTGTTGCTGGATATGAGCAGCCTGGCTCCCTCCTCTTCAGTTCCTTCATCAGGTTTTTTTACACACTGAAGTGATCCCTCTGAGCCTCCTCTGCTCTAGGCTGGACACTCTCAGCTCTCTGTGTCTCCCTGTGGGACAAATGCCTTCAATCACTGAGGCACTCACGGGCTGTCTCCAGTGACACTACACCTCTGTGGCAGTGGAGAGCCCAGGGACCCAGCCCTCCAGGCTGTTGATATTCTCACCAGGGCTGAGGAGAGGGAGAGGATTGCCTTCCTTGACCTGCTGGCAACACTGCTTAATCCAGCTCAGGAGGCTGCTGGCCTTCTGTACAGCAAGGGCACTTTGCTGGATTATGTCCCTCTTGCCCACCAGAGACTCCATGCTCCTTTTCTACACAGTTGTTTTCCAGCCAGATGGTTCCAGCTTGTCTTGATGAATGGGGTTATTCCTCCTGGGGTTCAGGACTTTGCACTTCAGTGTCAAACTTTGAACACCAGCTCATTTCTCCAGCCTGGCAAGGACCATCTGAAGAACAGCACACCCCTCCCAGTTTTGTACCAACAGCAGACTGGCTGAGGACACACTGTCCCATCATCCAGGTGGCTGCACCTTTAGGGATTGGTTTCCAGCTGAACTAACTGCTGCTGATCACAACTTTTTGAGCCCAGTTCCATCAATTTTCAGTCTACCTCATGTACTTTTATCTAGTCTATATACCACCAGTTCCTCTACAAGGATATTATCAGAGACAGTGTTGAAGGCCTTGTTAAAGTCAAGATAAAGAACACCACTGCTTGTACCTCATCCTCTCAACTAGTTATTTTATGGAAGAAGGCTTTCAGGTCGTGAGCCATTGTTTTCCTTTTGTAAATCCTTGCTAGTCCTTCATGTCCTTCATGTGTTTGGAAATGATTTGCAGGGTTATATGTTGCATCCTCTTCCCAGAGATCAAGGGGAGGCTGATGAGCCTGTAGCTCTCCTTCATGCACCTTGTGGCCCTTCTTGAAGTTAGGAGTGGTGTTTGCTTTGTTCCAGTCCTCAGAAACCCCTCCTGATTGCCATAGCCTTTCAAAGATGATGGAGAGTGGCCTCACAGTGACATTGTCTAGCTCCATCAGCAGTCATGGGTGGGTCCATCAGGTATCAGTGCTTTGGGTATGGCCAGGTTGTTTGTATGCTCCCTAACTGATTCTCCTCCAGTGAGGGTTAAGTCCTCATTGCTTCAAACTTTTCCACTAGGTCCCAAGTCTCATGGGCCTGTGATTTCCACAGGCTGGTTTTTACTGGCAGTCAATGACATTCCATACCATGGCTTTTTCCATGTCCTGTGTCACCAGATCCATTGCCCTGTTAAGTAGTGAGCTCCCATTTTTCCTGTAGGAGCTATTGTTGCCCTTCACATCCCTCACCAGACTCAACAACCCATTGGTTGTTGTGTTTCCTAACCCTATCCCTGGACATATCAGTTTCCTGACTATCTTACTGATTCCATTTATCAGCCTCTGGAAAATGCAGGTTATGCTCCATGCAGTTGCCCAACACACATGTTATCTCTAATAAACTTAAGGAGAGGCAAAAGCTGTGTTGTGTCTTTTTACTTAATTAAAATTAAAATGGCACTGTGTGCCAGCCTAGCCCCAGTCTCCAAAGAGTGCCAGTTAGTACCAGGCTCATTATTGACAGTGGCCTAGTTTCCATTGATGGAGTCATTAAAAGTTTTAGTCTGCAAAGTCAAGAAAAAGTGGTGTCTGATAGTCTTGATCTGAAATCAGGGGAAAAGAAAAAAAGCTCAACCCCAACCTGTTTTGTTAATCCATCCATGTACATGAAAACAGCACAGCAGGATTGAGGAACTAATCCCATTTCAAATCAGATGCCTGCTGATTCTATTTAATGAGCATTTTAATGTTTCTTTTTTAACCCTAAAATATCTTAATTCATATGACAGCATTCTGCTTTTTAAAAATTATTATATTTTTTATAAATTCTGTTAGGGTATTGCTTCTACAACTGGACCAAAGATGGATTGTAAACTAACATCTTTACTGCCAAACCACGTGCTGAACTTCATTCATATGGAAATACCCAGGAAATGGCATTAGCACAGGATCCTGTGAGCATTGGTACTAATGAAATTTCCTACAGATTTGTACTTAGTGAGTAAACTCTGGTGTGTAGGAAGAAATAAATTTATGGGAGATTGTCTTCGAGCGGAGACATTAAAAACATCTTTCTCGTCACACATCTTTACTACTCAATAAATATTTTATGCCCTCATATTGTACTCTTTTACTGTGTAGATGCTCTGTCAAGATCTCTCCACCCTATTATGCCCACTTTCATTAAATTTGCTAAAAAAAATTGGAACTTTTGTCTTGCAGCCGAATAAGCCTAAAATTGTAGAAGGATCTAAAACCTATTAGCAGAGGTTAAGGAGGGGCATTTTTCATTCCCCTCTGCCAAAGGCCATGTCAGCAGAATAAGTGAGTGTGTCATGTGCCATTTTAATTCAGAAATGTTTATATCCCTTGATAGCAATGCTTACACAGAGTCCAGGATAATGAAGAAATAATGATCCAATTCTATTGATTATCAATATTAGCTTGATATCATTCTGATAGCTATATAGTGTGATATTAGGGGAAATAAAAGTATATTTATGTAGATTCTATTATTCAGTGCAGACATCAGCTATTATTCTAGTACTGTTTATTCTCTCAGCATCTACTATATTACTTTTTTGTCTGCTTCGTAATTCCTGGGGAAAAAAAATCTTCATTCCCCAAAATGTCTTTATCTTGGATGATGTTTAGACATTGGTTAAAATAATACAGAACATGTTAAAATGGATAGAGACTTCATTAAAAATACATATACATATACATATACATATACATGTACATATACATATACATATACATGTACATGTACATATACATATACATATACATATACAGGTGTCTGTGTAAGGGAATGCCTACAGTAATAATTTGTTCAATTCCTGTCAGCCTAGACATCCTCATCATCCTCTGTTGGTTTATTTGTTTAGTTTTCATGCCAGGACAGCCTATTCATGTGTACAAGCAGACTAAAAAGTTCCCTCCATAGCAAAATATTTGCAGTACCATATTTGCAAAATACTGGATGTCATGAATAGGAAACCTGTGACATTAAAGATCAGGTAAATAAGGCCACACCACTGTCAGCTGATCAATTTTTATATTTTTCATGCATTCAGTGACTTGCATAAAGGTATTTATCATCATCCCAAGTCTTTGCCAATTTTCTGTGTAGTTTGAATGATTCTTCCTTCTTCTATGCAACAGCTTAAAAGGCAAAGTGTTTTTTGGGTGACTGATAGAAAAGCTTAGCAATTCTCCCTTTTACTGTGATACGTGTCATAACATTGAGAAGAGAATACAAGTTTGCAGGTGGTGGGCTGTCATGATTATCAGAAGACTTAGAAGTGGCTGGAACTATGGGAGATTTCCACCTGTAATAGATGTCAGATATAAAGTCATGTTTCAGTAAACAAAAGCTACACTCCATGGAGCAGAGCAGCGAGAGGACAGACGCCACAGTGGAGACACGGCGATGCTGACCTACTTGAGCAGGCTGTGCAGTGAACAGCACACAGCTCTGGCTCTATTTCAGCAAAACAGTGGGTGACCTCTCAAACTGGAATGTAATTTGAAACATTAAATGAC
The DNA here is from genome assembly GCA_013398615.1 of Brachypodius melanocephalos. NCBI lineage: Eukaryota > Metazoa > Chordata > Aves > Passeriformes > Pycnonotidae > Brachypodius > Brachypodius melanocephalos. The sequence continues at coordinate 2,611,952 of VZSR01003209.1, forward strand.
TAGACATATCTTTTGGCAATGCAGTTATTAACTTCTGACTTTATCTCCAGCCCACAAGGCCACCTCTTACATCACAGTGATGCAATGCCTACTAATTGAAAGTCAATTTTCTGCCAGCCAAGGACACTGGCTGCAAAAAGCAGACACAAATGTGTGCACAGAGGATATACTCTCATTATTTCTTCCTCTGACTCCCTCATTCTACCTCCTATCTCTCTTTGCTACTCTTTTTCTCTCCCATCTGCTCACACATCAAAAACCCTTAAAGCACAACTTCATTAGGAAGGAAAAAAGTGGAATGATGTATTCTGGCCATAAGGAATGGTCTTGCTATGAGGAACTGTCAGAAATTTATTTTTTAGGATGTTTCTTGGCAAAGTGAACTAGTGAACGAGTGTGTTAAATAACACTGCTACTCATTTTTTGAAGGAAAAGGTAACAATTATCTTGAGCAAAGTCTGAATGAAACCTCTTGCTTTTCAGTGCAGGTTTGCTTAGACCCTGTTTATATTCAGAAGACATACAGGATTTAGAACTAACATTTCACAAGTTTGCCAAATGCTCTGTCAGCTCTTAATATTTCTGGTTAGTGTTTTTTTAAAAAATGGTTCACTCATTCTCTATCCTTCTTGATATATTTATCAAAGGCACATTTTTGTACCAGCTATAAAAATCCTAGCAGAGAAAGACTGTTGATCTAGAGGTTTTCTGGATCGTAAGCATTAAGGAATCTCTTTCTTAAGTAGAATTAAATTATTACTGAGTGTAGGAGAGGCCAAGGTAGCATGTTTCTCTGTTGAATTGCAGCAGGTTTTGCACATAACATGATCCTGAATGTAGCTCTTTTTGACTGCTCACATTGGGAAAAGCACCCAATTTTGACATTAATGCCAAAATCTGGAGGAAAATGCCTGGCTGAATAGAGGCAGAAGCAACCAAAACTATTAGAACATGATTGGAAGGACTAGTAGGATACGGCTGGAAGAAAGTGCAAATCACAGTCTGCCATTGGCAAGTGACTTCTCTCATGAGCATCACAAATTTTGATTCTACCATGTGTTTATACAGATCACTCACATAAAACTTCATTAATTCAGCTAAAGGATTCCTAGTAATTTCAGTGGGTTTTGGCCCAAGGGTAGTTGTCCATTCAGTTATTGTCCTTCTCCAGTTTTCCATAAGCTGTCTCACTTGGATGTACGGAAACATCCTGTTTCTTGCTAAAAATCAATTGGATACTCAACCAATGTGCTAATGTAGAAAACATGGCCAAATCCAGAAAACTGAAAATTGTACAAAATACAATGAATAGTGATATCCAAAGTTTCTTTATAGCTTTAGCAGACACAAATCTGATTGATGTATTTTTTAAGTTATACAGAGCTCCAGACCATCTCCCACACCTCAGGAGTCCCATTCTGGATTATCTTTTCATTTAAAAATATGAGTGAGGCTTAAGGGTGTTTTGTGTTTCATGACTTTCTCATCTCAATAACTATGTTTTACTTTTTACTTTCTTTAGGCTTGTTAGAGAACACCTAATGCTGAAGTTCAGCAAGTGAAGTGTTAACATCCAAGGGAGCCTGCCTGACTTGCATGCTGATGTTAATGAAGCTGTGAATTGTGTCGTATTAGCCTCATTTGCTTCCCATATGCTTACTCTCATTTTCCCCTCAGAAGCTGCAACTTCACTTTTTGTCTTAATTTGTATGCCCAAAATGCAGCAAGCTTAATTACCAATTATAACCTTGCTCATTTAAAGGCTAAATCAACTGGAAACAATGCTAAAAAGTGTTTCCCTTGAGGAGAACTGAAGGCTTTGTGTTAATTTTCTTCACATATTTTGATTCGTATAAAGCACTGTGTAACTTACAAGTTAATCTCCCCAAATGATGTTAATTTTAAATCGAAATGACACGTGCCCACTTGTGGGATGACAGCCTGAGAAATCTGCCTTGTCTTCCTCCTTCAACTCTGACCTGCCGTGCAAAATTATCTCTCCCTGGGAAGCTCTCAGTGGAGCACCAGAGCACCTAGCTCTGCCAGCAGCTTTTTATTTATGGACACCTTCTCCTGCTTTATTTTTTAACTGCCTGACTTGGGTTATTTTCTTGACTTTGGAAGTCCCTTGAGAGATTCTTCTAAATGTAATTTCTTCCATCTTAGGAAATGAGAACTCCATAAACTTCCAGGTAGGTTTCATGGGACCCATGGAAGGCGTAACAGCTGTTTGGGTTGATATACTGGTGATTGCCACATAACATCCCTCCAATCAATACTGCAAAACTCTCAGACACTCTTTAGCTCCTGAGTGAATTTACAGCTCCTAGTGACAATCTCCATTACTGCAATAAAGACCGGCAAAACTGGAAGAAAAAAAAATTGGATCTGGAAAGCTGCCATTATTATTTATGGAATATTTGCATGCTACAATTCATCAGCTGTTTGGAGTGTGCCATCCTATGTTTATGGCAGATGCAAGACATGTTTTTCATCTTTTTTTTTTTTTTTCTTTTTTTCACAGCAAAAACTATAAGATATTGAAAATTGTATGCTTTTTAAATAAAAATAATGCAAAATAAAGTGAATCTTTGGAACTGGTGATAAGCCAGTTCATTTACATTTCCTGTAGCTCAAGTTTCAGCAGAACCTAAGAGTGTAATTGTTGTGTGCCCACACATGTTGGCGACCCATGTTTTCCACATAGAACCACCTGTACCCATCCCTTATCTTCTTTTGGAAATAAAAAGTCCCAACCCTGCTTCCATCCTGAGAAAAAATGTACACAAAACATTAATTCCCATTCCCTTCATCTCGTATGGTTCGTATAATTTTTAGCTTCTGATTTAGTGGAAAAGTCCCCTTTCATACATCTAGAAATAACTACATACAACCTCATAATAAGACTAAGATGGTAGGCTGTGTTTAATATTTGCTCTGGTTTGTCCTTCTTTTATTATATAACCTAGAAATGTTTTATGGACCACTACTCTGGCTGTGATGGATAAATAAAAAACAGTTTTGTCATTTTTCCAGGCAAAACTGGGATTTTTCCCTATGTGTCTCTTTTACTATTAATTATAACATCCTTTCTCTAAAAATATGAAGGTAAACTTTTGTTCTGTTAAGCTTGTAGCAGGAAGGCCTGAAGGGATATGATGGTCCTTTTTTAGTACTCTGAGCAAATGAATGGGATGGAAAAAGCTCAAACACTGAAGAATGGTGGGGATATAAAAACAAATGTGTATAAGCTGGCACAGTTCATCTTGAAACCTAGCAAAATGATCTAGTAACCAGTAAAAATAAGATTCTTGAAGCAGTGTGGTGATAAATCTAGACAGCTTTCATGTGGGGGTTTCTAAAATTTAATAGTTTAATTAATATCTGCGAGAGCAGCATGTTGGACTAAGTGACTGAAATTTTCCATTCTGGTCTTAATTGTTCTTAATTGTCTTGTCCTTTGTCCTTAATATCATCACAGAAGGACAGGGACCTGTTGGAGCCAATCCAGAGGAGGCACCAAGGTGATCAGAGGGATGGAGCAGCTCTGCTGGGAGGAAAGGCTGAGAGAACTGGGATTGTTCAGCCTGGAGAAGAGAAGGCTTTGGGGTGAGCTAATTGTGACCTTACAGTATCTGAAGAGAGCCCACAGGAAAGATGGAGAGAGATTATTTACAAGGGCCTGGAGTGACAGCTCAAGGGGAAATGGCTTTAAACTGCCAGAAATAGTTTAGATTAGAGATTAAGAAGAAATTCTTCCCTCTGAGGGTGGTGAGGTCCTGGCACAGGATTCCCAGAGAAGCTGTGGATGCCCCATGCCTGGAAGTGTCCAAGGCCAGGTTGGATGGGGCTCTGAGCAGCCTGGTCCAGTGGGAGGTGTCCCTGCCCATGGCAGGGGGCTGGAATGTGGTGATCTTTAAGGTCCCTTCCAACCCAGGCCATTCTGTGATTCTGTGATCACGATGTGCATATGCAAAATACACAAATGGAGATGAAACTACTGTGCAGGAAATATGTTTCCTTTTCACCAGTTTTTCACATTTCAGCTTCCCTTTTTTCATACCACCTGACATTTTCATTTAATTCCTAATTCCTGGGATGTATATGACGTTGTTTTTTCTTTTAGCTGAAGGGGAAGCTTACAAATCCTTGTTAAGAGCAGGAGTGCACTGCACTGGTTGAAAAACTGGTAGGCAAGAAAAAAAAAAAAAAAAAAAAGATTTGGAACTGTTAAAGATACCTAGATGGGGATTTTTCCCCAGAGATCTACATAGTGGCTTTAAATGTTGGTTTTTAGGAAATTTCCTCTCTGGCTGTTACCAAGGGAGCTTGCTCTTGCAAAGAGCTGGTGCTTTTGGAAGTACTATGATAGGAATTCACATTTATGCACCTCTTACATCACACTGGAGATGATGGTGTGGCTCAGCAATCATCTCCTCCTGTTATATTTTTTAGCATGCATCCGTGCCATGAAAGTTCTGCACACAATATTTCAATGTGCTTTAAAATAACACATTACGAGGGTTTTGCAGCAGCTCCAGCATTTCTGTCACCCATGCCCTACTCTACAGTGGATGGATCATCTTAATGCCTAGTGAGTCCTATAAGCTTTTTGCTTCACGGCACTCATCACCTTGTGTGAGGATTAAATTCTGAGAGCACAGCAGGTGTGTCCCTAAGTTTAGCTGCTCTATTTATAGTGTTTTCCCGTAAGCACAACACTGCAATTGTCACTCACACTGTCTTCCTCTAATTCTGCATGGCACCAGACTGGGGACGTAATAAACATCCTTTTATGAATATATGGCCTTCTTGGAGAAATGAAAATTAATTGCCTAAATGGCATCACATGCAATTAAACAGAAAAAACTGATTATGAAGGGAATTTGAAGTAAATGGTCATCAGGATATTCCGAGCTGAATTTTAATATAGCAATACATTTTATTTGTTAATTTATACTTTACAGTGATAAATTTACATCAAGTTGCCTGTGAAAATGATGTACAGATTCATATAGACATATGTTGCACAATATAGTGAACAAAAATAAGAGCAGGGAAGAAGTGATTATTGCATTTCAAAATGGGTCATTAACTTCCCTTTAACTGCCCTGTAATTGGTAGCATAAGTTACAAGAGTACACAGACCAGCGCAATCATTTATTTTGTTCTGAAGCTGGTGAAGTGTAGACTGTAGTAAATAGTTTTGGGGCAAAGAAGTGCAGCAAGAGTCAAGTACATCCACATCTTATTTCAGTTGAAGTTTCATGCAGGGGAAATGTTAGCAGTGGTGTGGTTAGTGATACCTATTTGCAGCTTTGTTGTTGTGGTCTGTGCTTTAGTTCTGCAGTAGACACAGGTGACAGAGGGAAAGTCAGCAGAAAACAGCAGAGGTCAAAACAGGAAATCATCTGTGCACAGACCATGTCCTTGCCCTCTGAGGAACCTTTGCAACACCTCAGCAGTCCAAAAAAAAAATCAGTAAAACTGAAAATAGGCTTTGTTTTTTTCAAATCATTTGATGCTTAAGGAGAGTGGTAGTCTGTTGGTTTAGATAAGGTGACATTTTGAAGACTTTCTTCACAGCAGAGGTGCGGAGATGTAATCTGCTGGTTTAGATAAAAACTTAGACTTTGGAGCACCACTTTATAAGAGGGAATTAAGATTGCAACTAATTATTCTGCAGCTAAATGAAAGAAAATGCAAGGCTCTGTCTTTTAAAACAAAAGCTTACTCCATTTTTTTTCCCCTGGTGGTAACATAACGTTTACATTTCCGCAGATAATGAACTAGATCTTTCAGCAGACCAGCCCTACAGGGGACTCACTTCCAAATCTAAAGTATTATTTTTCTTTCCATCTGCTCTATGTAGTGCTTGAGGTAAGCTGTTCTTAATGTCTTATGAAGATCACCGTTTCTTGAAAGCAAATGCACTTTTCATTGTCTTCTTTAAACAGAAAAGATCTTATTACTACCTGCCATGACTTCTTTGCTGCAGTTGCTATTACTGCTTTTAATTGGTAATTCACCAGTTTTAGAGATGAGGTTTTGGAGCCCATAAAACTGCAGGGAGCTCACTCTTAGTCTAAATGGTTCTTCTGAGGATACAGGAAGACTCAATAATGTTATTCACATCTCACAAAAGGCCATGGAAAGCCATGTCTATTACTCTTAAACATTTTCACAGTCAACTGCTTCTTCCCATAACTATGTTTATTTCTTATTAGTCCTTAAATACATTCGAGGTAGGAAATAAGTAAGTGCTAAGGAAACACACAGCTTTTTTCTGCCGGAGATCTCTCACAAAGCAGTTCCCTCACCCTCGTCTTCCTAAAGTGTTGCGCCTTAATTTTGGCAAAGGATTAGCAAAATCCTTATTAAGGGCCAAGATCTGTCTCTCAGTTGTGGAAATGGGATCAGTAGGATGCAGTTGCAATATCCTCCCAATTCAAAGGTCTCTTCAAGGGCTGAGCCTCTGGGGAGCATTTTGCCCATGGCTTTTGCATGGTGGTGCCTCCCTTTGGAATACCCACCTGGCAATACCCAAGGTGCTGGACCATGACATTGAGAGGGATATTTACAAGGGCCTGGAGTGACAGGACAAGGGGAATGACTTCAAACTGACAGAGAGTAGGTTTAGACTAGATATGAAGAAGAAATTCTTTTCTGTGAGGGTGGGGAGGCACTGGAACAAATTGCCCAGAGAAACTGTGGATGCCCCATGCCTGGAAGTGTTTAAGGCCAGGTTGGATGGGCTTGGAGCAACCTGGGATAGAGGAAAACGTTCCTGCCCGTGGCAGGGGTTTGGAACTGTCTTATGTGGAGCAAAAAGCAGCCAATGAGTGCTGTGGGTCAGCCACAGAATGGCTAAACACAGCTCAGGCAATGGCATATTGAGCTGGGTGTCTGGGTGTGAAAAAAAGCCAGGCCCACTGGCTGTGGAAGTTATGGGGATTGGCACACTGGGAGAGCAAGGTCAGCTGCTGTTTCCACTGCTCCTTTGAGTGTGATCGTGGGATGCACATGCTCTTACGTGTGCTGGAGTGTTTTGCTGTGTCTGCAAACACCTCTAGGCACTCCTGAGCCCCCACAGCTTTTTCTGGGCTGTGGTAGGCTGCCTGCAGTCCTGAAACCCTCCATGGACAGCTCCCACCTTTTCCTGCTGTCTCTTCCCTGGTTCTCATCCCTCTGCAATGTTGGTCATTTTTCAGGCTCCATGAACCTGACCCATTTGGTCCAGGTTATAAAGGGGCATGTGAAAAAGTGGGAACAGAATATTCTGAGTTGGAAGACACCCACAAGAATCACCAAAGTTCATCTCCTGGCCCTGCACAGGACAGTGCAAGAGTCCCACCATATGCTGAGAGTGTTGTCCAAAGGCTGCTTGAACTCTGTCAGATTTGATGGTGTGACCACTTCCCTGGAAGCCTGTTCCAGTGTCCAACCACCCTCTGGGTGAGAAACCTTTTCCTAATACCCAATCTAAACCTCCCCTGACAAAGCTTCAGGCCATTCCCTTGGGTGCTGTCACTGTCACCAGAGAGCAGAGATCAATGCCATCACCTCCTCTTCCTCCTGTGAGGAAGCTGCAGACCCCAGTGAGGTCTCCCCTCAATCTTCACCAGGCTGAACAAACCAAGAGACCTCAGCTGCTCCTCATGGGAAGTCTGCAATGTTTTGTGGCACCTCTGTGAAACCAGGGAGCAGCACCTGCAGGTGAAGCAAAGGAACACAGATGACTGTGAACCTGCAAACACTAAATGTAAGGAAAAGTGAGGAGAAGGGCTGCAGTGACTTCTGGCTGTTTTATGTCTCATCTCCATGCCTTTGGGACATCTGTTAGACACTTCTTTCTCTTTTGTACTCAAGCTGGCTTCCTACCTGTGCCAATCTTTTTTCTTTTTCTTTTTTTTTCTTCTCCCATAGAAAGACCCTTACAAATGAAAAATACGTATAGAACTATGGTAAAGAAAATAGACAACTGGCAAAGGAAATTAACTGATTCCTTTTCTCCACCTTACCTTGTTCTCTAACAACAAAATGTTTCAGTGACTGTACTGCAGTGCAGTAGCTTGGTAAAAACTACTGCTAGTAACTGGCCGCAGGAATTGTACAGATTTTGCAAGACCTCAGGATGAAGACTTGTCAGATTTGTTTAGTTTAAACTTGTCTTGGCCTGTCTGGAGCTTAGTCTACATGTATTTTAGATGTAACAGCAACTTTTCTAATGACCAGGTGGCTATGCCCATGCTTTTTGTCCTTGTTTGTATTTCAGAATGACTGCAATTTTACCTGGATAGTAGAACCATAGAATATCCTGAGTTGGAAGTGACCCATCAGGATCACAAATCCAACTCCTGACCCTGTGCAGGAGAGCCCAAGAATCCCACCATATGCCTGAGAGCACTGTCCAAAGCTCAGATATATTTTCATTTACAATATCAACTATATGGATTTAATGTTAGGTAATCCCTTGTTGTTTTTTTCCCCTTAAGATCAGGGACTTTTCAATATAACAGAGTCCTTGACTTGTAACCTTTGATTTCAGTGACTTCATACTCATTCCATAATATTTGTTTCAGATTCATTTCTAAAGAAGACTAATGATGGGGGCAGAACATTTCTTTAGTAAATCTGAAAGTGCATTTCAGCAAGGATGCTAAAGAAAAGGCTATCTTTTGAAGTGCAGTTGAATGCCCCAATTACTGTAATTTTTGTATTTTTTTTTCTCTTTTGAAATTGAAGTGTATTAATTGCAACTTCTGCTCAGCAAAATTGCGTGAAGTGAAAAATTTCATACTGAGGGTAAACTCTCCTCATACGGCCACAGCATGACCCCATAGCCCAAACGCCTGAGGGCAGGATTTTACTCTGGTATTGGAAGCACCACCAGAAGTGTTTGCAACGTTATTCTTGTGCAGGAATGAAAGTCACTTAGGGGGATGTTTAGGTCTTAGCGCTGATTATTAGCCTTCTGCAGGACTGTAGATGTGGTCCTTCATCTCCTCCAAGGATAATGAGCCCTATGTATCTGATGAGTTCAACAGCAGCAGGCTTAGGTCCAGAGCCCCTTGGCAGAGAGAGATACTAAATTGATTTCTGTGCTTATGTCAAATAGCCTTGTTTGATTCTAGTGGGGATAATTTTTCATTCAAGCAAAGATCTTGGCTCAAATGCAAATGTTCCTTCGTAGGCATTTGATGAATGAAAGCACAATGATCATCCACAGCTTTGCTTGTTTATTGCTAATCATCTCACAGAAGATTCGTGAATCTGGTCTGACTTGTTCTCATGCAAGCATGTCACCATTGCAAAAATTATGCAAATGCAAGCAGAGCTTGATCCAAACTATACACAGAATTAATTTGTACTGTGTAGTACTTTTGGAGCATGCCTCTCTTGGGCTTGAGCATTGCTCACTTTCTGTAGACATAACTAAATTATGTCCTGGCCATTCAGGTACATTATTTCTGCATTGTGAGTTACCTTGCAGCACATTTCAGTTAATGGTAGTTAGTCTGCAGAGAAATGCAAGGCCTTTGTAGAAAGGATTAACTATTGTATACCTGTCAGCAAAAGCAAAGAGCTTTTTTTCCAGCATCAGGTCTCATAGGAGAGGATATTACAGCATACAGGAATGTGATAAAGCTGCCTTCTAGGGGAGAACTTGTCTGTGCCCAGCTTGCTTAAAAAAGAATGATAGATGTCTTTTTTTCAGATCCATTCCAAATCTTCTGGTAAAAAAAAAAAATCACTATTGCTGAGAATATATTCATCAATATTTATAAGGAGCAGGAATATGTTAGACTGGGAGAACTTATGGATCTGGATTTTCGGCCTTTTCTTTCCTAGCTGTCTAAGTTCATCTAATAAAATCTCTTCTTCGTGTCATCATCGTCATCATCATTATTATTATTATTTTTATTACTACTATTATGACTTCAAGCCAATTAAAAGCTTGAAACATAAAAGTGCATCTGACTGTACAGTATATAGTTGTGCAACATATAACCTTGAGGGCACCTGGTCTTCCCCAGAAAAATCCCAGTCCAGAGCCAGGATTTTAGGATTCCTCTGAGATGCATGAGAATTAGACACCCAAGGTTGTGCCAATGCATGCAGAGCAGGAAAAAGACAGAAAACACTGAAAAATGAGCAGGTCTGCACTTATCTTGGCCTTAAATGATTTATTCTGTCTTTCATGGGTCTAATTCTTCCTGTTCCAGCTGTCTCCAAGGTCTCTGCTTTATGAAGAAGAGACTATTATATAAAGTGCATGTAAGGAGGCAGATACAGTTAAATTTCTTTTGTCTAGTAGCCCAATAGCATGTCACTAGCTCACATTTAGTCTGGGGTGCTTATTTCCACAATACTGCCAAACCTTAGGCAGTTGCAGGCTCAGGTGTGGCTTAGGAGCCCTTGGAACTAGGTGCCTTCTAAAAGCAAGAAAATGTAAATTTTATTTATATATAATATTTTCTTTAGATGTCAACACCTCTACTTGCATCATCTCTTGAGCCACAGTTATGTTCTAGTTTTTTCAGCATCGTCATCCAAACTGTCAAATCCTTGCTCTGCTGAATTGCAAAATTCTTTTGCTTTTAGTAGGGCTGAGAATTTATCTCTGAAGCAGGAAGAATGAGGACTAGAGAGTGAGAAAGAATGGTCATCAATTTGAGGAACAAGAACAAGAGCAGCAGTGAAGACAGACTAGGCTTTTTATTCTTTCAGAACAGCTGAATTATAAAATTTATCTCCAACTATATGTTAGCTCTATATATAGATCCATGGTCTTCATAATTTCTGCTTAAGATATCCCAAGTTTTCTTCTGATTTCTAGTTGCACTGTCAAAATCCAAACAAAAATGAAATATTCAAAATAAAAATATGAAGAATTAGAGAAAACTTGATCAAGATGCTTAATTATTTAATGACTTTTTTTCAGGGAGGTAAAGAATAGGTCAGGTGTTTCACACTGCACAGCAAATGGGAAGAGGCTAGACAAAGGCATAATGTACAATAGAGAATGGCATATAGGATATAAAAAGCATATAGAAACTTCCATCCCCTAAAATAAATCATGATAGTTTAAAATTAGCAAGCCAGTCACACACATGCACAACATTATATGGAACTGCTTGCCAAAAGATACAGTGGTGTGTAGACATTTATGCAACTTGTTTAAAAACAGGAGAACAGAATGAACCACAAGTTCATTCAAAGGAGATTAGAAGAACCAGCAAACCTCAAACTCCTCCTGTGTCTGGGACATGGACTTACACACATGAGTTAGTCCCTCATGCACAGGTGGTCACTGAGTGCCTGGGGGTCAGGAGGAGCCCTTGCTGGAGATGTTCTGGTGACTGCCCACCACAGAGACTCCTCCAAGGGTGGTGCCAGGGGCAGGCTGTGGGACCAGACGTGTTTGATGTGCTGTGGCAGGTCCTGCACACTTGGAGCTAAGCACTGACACTGACATGAAAGGCCTGTGGGGACGTGAGTTGGCTTTTCTGACAAAAGCATCAGCTTTTAGATGTGTCAGAGTGTGTGTCTGAGAGCTGGACAAATGATGTTTGACATCCTTGAGGGCTCATTAAAAGGGCTCCATGCTTTCTGGGTTAAGGTTTTTTGTACTTCCCACTGACAATGCAGCCTCAAATGCTGCTGTCTAAACCAAGAAATATCAATCCAAGCATAGCAAATATGTGCTCTCTTGTTGCTTGGCAGTGGCTTGGGATCCAGGCTAAGTCATTACCAACTGGAAAAAAACCCACATGTCCTGCTGTTTTTCTTCCAGTGTACAGACAAACTTGTTAAAAACCATGTTGTGTATTTGTCTGGGCATAGAATGATAGAAAAAAAACAGACCTATGACTACATGGTTGTTGCTCTTGGACAACACAAACAACAGAATGTTCTTAGAAGGTTGAAAATCTGACTCTGTTTATTTCTGGAGAGAGTCCTCCTTTTATCCTATTTTACACAGACCAATTGATTGGTGGAACAAAGGCAAACCCTTTCAACCACATTGGTCAGACCAGAGGGACATCAAGAGAAGGTCCTTCCTTGAGAGAAGAATGCAGCATATGTAAACATCTGTCCTGT
>VZSR01003209.1:2624156-2676190 GCA_013398615.1 Brachypodius melanocephalos
TCCTCTTATCCTGTCTCTGGTCACCTGGGAGAAGAGCCTTACACCCACCTGGCTACACCCTTCTTTCAGGGAATTATAGAGGGTGATATAGTCCCTCCTGAACCTCCTTTTCTCCAGGCTGGGACCCCCCCCAGCTCCTTCAGCTACATCTCATAGGACTTGTGCTCCAGACCCTTCCTGGGCACCATCGCCCTTCTCTGCACACACTCCCAGCCCCCCAATGCCCTTCTTGTAATGATGATTTTTTTTCCTGATGGATTTCCAAAGGCAAATCTTATCACTGCATTATTTAACAAAATTGATCCCAAATGCTAGGAGGACAAGAAGATGTTTTGCCACCAAAGGGAGATGTGCAACGAGGCAGTGAGGAACTGGAGTATTGATCCAATGAAAACAAAGCACACAGCCACTGTATTGTCCTGTAGGATGGCTTCAGGCACCACATTAAGCAATTCACAATGAGAAACTAACTACTAAACAATGTCATCTTGTTTCAGAACCCTTCTACCCAGCCTGTGCTGCCAGCCCAAGCTGAAGGCAAAATCACAGCTTTCCACAGTGAACAGAGAAGCTCATGAATAGATGGAAATGTTTTCCACATCTCTGAGTGTTGTTCAAAGTGTAGCTGAAATATTAAGGGAGTAGACTCATATGGACACACTTGGACATATAATATTTTGGAATAGGTGTTGAGGTCTCTGCTGTGCTGACCACACTCCAGAACAGAATTGGTGAGGGCTTTAAAATTCACTATATGAAATCAAGACTTACAAAAAATAGAAAGAGTTCCCCGTGTTCAAGCAGATGAATCAATACAGTTTGTGAAATTTCTAAAGCTCAGAAACCAAACAGAAAAACAGGTTTTTAAAAAGATGTAGGAATTGCACCTCAGTTTCTACCATCCTTATTTGAGGAGTGATATAATTTCCATTGCAATTCACAGAATATTGTTTGGATAAAATGGAAGACTATTTAATCTATAGCCCTTTCTAACTTGTGTACTTATTGACTGAATAAATGATTTGATAGCACTGAAATATTTATGATGTGGACTTCAACTCTGAAAAGACACCGGTGTTCCTTCAAGTTTATCATAAGTTACTTTGCCTCAACTTGCTGACAAAAATAAGAGGTACCAATGCAAAGAGGCTGGGCTGGACTGAGCTATGCCTTGACTGAGCTATAGCACAATCTATAATTTCCGATTTACCAGAAACAGTAAAGCAAATATTCTTTCATTAAAAAATACCACATAACCGCAAAGTATTTAGATGCAAATAAAAATTGTAGTCTAAGTCGTTTGCACAATCCCCTGTCAGTCTAATTTTCCTTAAGAAGCATGTATGTATAACTGAGGATGTTTTATAATCCCTAGTGGATAAAACCTTTCATGTCAGCATGCCATGATGTCTCAATTTCTTCCTTTACATTAGTATGACAGAATGAATGAATATTAATGTACATTTATTAAAATAAACCTGTACATCACAGCTTTTGCAAAGCACAGCTAGCTTAATATGGGTGAGAGCCACCTTCTATAATGGACACCTTTAGGAATTTCATATAATTGTATTTTTCAAGGAGCAGGACACTTTTCACTGATAGAAGCTTTCTTTAAGGAACACTTTGGTTTTTCTTCCATTTTGAAATTGCTCCTTAAGAAAATATTTAATAATGTATTGGAACAGCCTGAACTAAGATAGTTTCAATTCTCAGATACTTTTTAATCATACATTTTGTGCTACCTCATGAAATTCCTCGAGAAAGGCAGGCCTGTGTTTCTGTGCTTCTCCTGGCCCTTATGGTCTAGCTGTGAGATGGTCATACCTGCATTGGTTGCATTTTTTTTTTTTTTGCTATTAAAACATCATGGAACTAAAACCATATATAAAAAAAACCCCTATATCCATTCCAAATGGAGGACTGACTCCAAGCACCCAGGCTGATGTGCTCAGGGAGAAACTCTTCCACCAAGGCAGAATTAAATATGTCAACATCTTAAACTCAGTTTTCTCAAGGGGGGAAAAAAAAAAGTCAAGAAGAAAGATTCTTTGATTTCTCATAATGTTTTGAGACGAAAAGAAGATTTTAGAATGGAATTTTCCTTGCAGTGTAACTTGGAAATTTGACTAGCTCCCTGCAGTAACACAGGTATGGAACACATTGGATCTTAAACTTCTTGCTGCCCTCCGGTGGACTAAAGGAATAATTCCTTCAACAGCAAAGTGAAAAAGAAGTAACAGGCAAATAACTTAGTAGAGAGTAAATTCCACATAAATTAACAGGATTGCGTTTCTTGGGACATAAATGTGGATTCCACCCCTCAAGAAAGCTGTTGGAATCAGGCAAATTAGATGTAATCTCTGTCACACTTTTCTGTTAAAAGTTGGCACCTTTTCACTGTGAAGATAAAATTAATATTAAAATCCTTTAAATAAATACAGACAGAAATAAAAAAAAAAAAAAAAAAACCCAACCCAAAATGTGTGGAGCACCCTAATGCTTGTGGCCAACCAACATGTTCCAGGATGACAGAAAACATGGAGCTTAAAGTAAATAGTCCCTAAAACTTCCCTCATGCAGAGTTGGGCCACCACCCAGGATGATGAATAATTTTCAGTTCTCCTTTTCTGACACCACAGGGGAAGATGGATTGGTCGATTACAAAGCCGCCACAAACGTTTTGATCTGGGGAATTCCTGAATTTAGAGCTCCTGACAAATTGCTTTGTGACAAGGAGATGAAGAAAAATGACATAAGATGTTATATGTAAAATTAACAACACGAGAAAGAAAAAAGAGAGAAGGAAAACCAAACCAGAAAGAAGGTCTGTGCCACAGGCAACTAAGCTGTTTGTGAAAAATAGCATCTCCTTTCTATCTTTATTTGTTAACAACTTGAGACTACTTTTCTCAGACAACTTCAGTTCTACATTTGCTTTTTCCCATCCAAAAAGTCTTGATAGGCAGTGTCAGTCATAACACCAGTGGGCAAAAGGGCAGGACTTTTTCATCATGGCAGTCTACCAGGGTATCTTATATCATAGCTCTAAACAGCACCTATGAAACAGAATAAAAGTCTTCATGTAAGTTTTTCTTCCAAAATGGTAACTTTTTTAAAAGGCAGATTGTGGGATTATGCACCCAAACCCTGTGTGCAAGCCTCTAGCTCTTGTGTTTCCCACCCCTTTGAGACTGCTCCCCACATCAGCTGTGTCCTCTCTGATCTGCTCAAAGGCTTGGTTTTGCTCAAGGCCTCACTCAAAATCGTTCTACTTTCAGAGAACTTGATAAAAAGGGTTCACAAGGCAGCTGTAACCTGGAATATGCTTTCACTGGAACCGCATAAGACCTGGGAAAGCTTGTATTTCTTTCTTGTTAGCATGTGAAGACACAGTTGATACCTTTTTTGATCCCTTCCATGGGGAGATGGCAACATCCATCCTGCCATTTTTTTCCCGAGAACTGAGTCTGTTGTGCGGGTCCCTTAATCTTCTTTTTGTGGTGTCAGGGGTTGAATCCACACAATCCAGTATACCCAGTGTCCCTTTTCTCTGAGCCTTTCAGTGTCAGATCCCCTCTGACACCCAGAGTAGGATTCTGAGAACACTGAAACCCCCCCCCAAAAATTCTTTAAAACCGTTCCCCCCACTTATTCCTAGGCTTAACTTCACTCCAGATCTCCCTCCCTCCTCTGCCTGAGTGGTGCAGGGGAATGGGAATGGGGTTTGTGATCACCTCATCACACCTTTGTGCTCTCCTCACACTCTTCCCCTGCTCCAGTGTTGGTTTGCTCCCATGGGAGAAAGTCCTCCACGAACCTCTGCGACGTGAGGTCTTCCCATGGGCTCCACTTCCTCATGAGCTGTTCCAGTGTGGTCCCTTCCAGGGATGCAGTCCCTCAGGCACAGACCGCTCCAGCGTGGGTCCCCATGGGGTCACACCTCCCACCAGGAAATCTTCTCCAGTGTGGACTCTTGGATCCTGCTCCAGCATGGGCTTCCCATGGGGTCACAGTCTTCCTCAGGCATCCCCCTGCTCCATCGTGGGCTCCTCTGGAGTCTGCAGGGGGTCTCTGCTCCCCATGGACCCCACTGTGCTGCAGGGCACTGCTGCCTCTCCGTGGGCTGCACCGGGGGCTGCAGGGGAACCCCAGCTCTGCAGAAACTCCTGACCCTCCTTCTGCACTAACCTCAGAGTCTGCAGGGCTCTTCCTCTCACACACTCTCACTCCTGTCTCCAGCTGCAGGTGCCCAGGGTTTATCCCCCTCTTTTTAAATTTGTTTTCATAGAAGTTCCACCACTGCCCCTGATGGACTCGGCCTCGGCCAGGGCAGGTCCAGGAGACGGCTGGAGTTCACTCTGTTGGACATGGGGGAAGCTTCTGGAAGTTTCTCACATCAGCCACCCCAGCAGCCCCCCTGCTACCAGAATCTGGCCACACAAACCCAGCAGTCTGATAGTCTGAAATAACTTTTCAACTTTCCTATAGCTTTTGGGAGAATAATTCCTTTTGAGTTATATATTAATTTGTTTTTCTTTAAAAATTTTAGTGGTATTGATTTCTGTTTAAATTTCTTCAGAATACTATAATTCAACACAACCATAAATTACTTCCTGTTGGTCAGAAAAAAAAATCAAAATTAACTCAGTAATTAAATAGTCACTTGAGCTTAATTAATGCACTGTTTAGCATATAATCTGATCAATACTTCAACTAAATAATTTGTACTATCAATGGCAACTTTCCTCCTTTATTTCATGAATTTCAAGCCTTTTAAACACATGCAGGGAGTATTCATTTGGTATTAAATCATAATAAGATTGTGATTTATTAATAAAAAACAATGTTGAAAGTCAAAAGGGAAAAAAAAGTAAAACTTAAATCCACAATAACAACAAATTCTGAATGTTGCAATATTCAATCAATTTTATTGAGTCTTAGTTCTCTTTGGTGCTTTGCAAGACATGCTCTGCCCTCTGCTGATTAAAAGGATAAGAAGACTAGTTACTTATTTTGTTCCAGTTGAAGAATAAATTGCATTTAAGTAGTTCTTTGGCACTATAAGAACCCACTTCTGCTAATTTAAGTTAATGTAAAGGATCCACTTGGTTTAATCAGTGAACAGAATCACCTGAGAAATACTTATCATTATGTATTAATGATGAAATATAATACTACTCAGTATTTCTCCCTCAGTAGTACCCAGGAGCATGATGTGCCAAGCAGCACATATTCTTGCTCCCAGTTTTAGCAGAAATTAATTTCTTGCAAATTCACACCATCAGTGCCTGTGTAAGTGAACTTAATTATGCTGAGAATTTCATGCTTTCAATAGCCGGTATATTGAAACGTCCCTGTGAACTATGGGAAAAAAGAGAGATAAAACACCCCAAAAGAGAGAGATATGGAATGCATGAATTTAGTCAGACACGCCTAATAGGAACAAGGCAGTAGGGAGGCACAGCTTTCCTCTCAGTCCAGGACAGACTGTTTAAATTTGCTCTGTTGGCAGATTCTCTGCTCCTTCTTCTCTTGGTTCACTTCCTCAAGGCATCCCAGCTGTAAAATTCCACATTCTCTCACACACATGTGGAGCTCCTGGTTCATTGGGACTATGGCACTGGTTTGTTTGCATGAAGTTAAAAATCAAGGATGGGCTTGGAATAAACTGGGCGCTTACCCAGACATCTTTGGCCTAGAAACAGCTCAAAGCAGAGATTTTCTTGCTGTTTCCAGTGAAACTCTGTGTCAGCCAGGCCAGGGAAAGCTTTCCATACTATTTCAGATCTGGTATTTCTCCTGAACAGGAAATACAAGCATATAAGGAAATTGAAAGAAAACCAAACTAAACTTTTTAAGTTTCCACCTATGCTCTGATATGATTCTTACCTCAGCAGTTCAAATGTTAGAGGAGCGAAGGCACAGAAGTTCCCAGAGTTTCAGTGAGTTTAAATGTTTTGGGATGAGATGTCTGCACAACAATCCGTTTGTATCGATTGTTCCCCTTTACTGGGTGCTGGTGAGGCCACACCTGCAATCCTGTGTCCAGTTCTGGGCTCCTTACTGAAAAAAGGACATTGAGGTGCTGGAACATGTCCAGAAAAGGACAGTGGAGCTGGGGAAGGGTCTGGAGCACAAGGGTGGTGAGCAGCGGCTGAGGGAAAGACTGAAGTTCGTGGTGCTTTGAAGAAGTTCATGCTCCTGTGGAGACAGGGTTTAATGCTGGATTTGGCAGTGTTGTCATTTAACTAGATGATCTTAAGGGTCTTTCCCATCCTCAAGGACTCTACAATACCAGCATTTTGTAATTTAAATGGTGTTGCTTCGTGAGTAGGTGTGAAAACAAAATGCATAACTTTTTCTTATCAGTAACACAGGAGATCTTGAACCTTTCTGAGACAGGCACACGGCTAAAACACATCTTTTGTTTTGGGCTGGGGGCTTAGGGGGGATTGTTTGCTTTTTGTTTGTTTTTCTTTTGTTTTTCACAACCCACTGCAATGATATGTTATGTATGGAGATGATATCATGCACATATCCAAATTCCGACGGGTGGATATGTTCTGGGTGTCAAGTTTCCCTATGCAAAGGCTCCTCCCTGGATGTTTCTCCCGGGGTTTTTCCCGGTGGCGGCAGCGGGATGTTGGCCCGCAGGAGGGCAGCAGGACACCGCGCTCGCAGCCGGCTCCAGCACATCCCTGCTCCCAGCATCCCGCAAATCCCGGCCTTTTCCAGACCCTTCCACACGTTCTGCTGGGCTCATACAGCTTTTGTTTCCGGGTCTTTCATTGTGGTTGATTAAGGCCAATTTGGGTTGTTTGGACATGGTCTTTTTTACACTTAAAGCCAACACATTTCTGCAAAATCTGCTACTTAGGTGGCTTTAAAAGGGCTTTGGGAGAAAATTCTTCGCATGTTTCTCTAATATTGTTGCAATTTAAAAAAACCAACCAAACAAAACAAATTCAAAGAGATGTTAAACCTTGTGCTTCAGCAATCAAACTAATATTGAACCAGCAGAAATTTTGGTGATAGACATAGGAGGCAATGATATAAAAGGTCATGAGAACAGACCTACAGGTGATCCTTCCTCTTCTCCAGAATGCCTGATACTGATGACTGTCAGATCTGATACAGATGGGTGTGATATCTGATTTTCTGGAGCAAATTCAGCATCCCTGTTCCCAGGCCCATTTTATAATCTCGTTTAAGATATTGCTGTAGTTTATAGAAGTGAAACAGTCCATAGGTAGCAGGCTGAGTCATCCTGAGGTTTCTAGACCTGTACCAGTCGAAGAAAGGAATTCCCCAAAATATGGGGCATGTTCCAGGGTGCTGGGGCTGTTTCTGCCTGGACAGGAGTGACCATACAGCGGGTGGCTCTGGGGCTTTTCTTTCCTCTGTTCACATTCACTTCCTCCATTCTGAGCTGCCAGGTCATCCTTGCTGGAATAGTGGTTTATTTTCCAGCAGTAGAATGCTGTGCTTTGAGACAAAAATCATATTTGAAAAAGGACCCACAATTCTTCCCTCCTTTTTTTTTTTTTTATTTTTTTTTTATTTTTTTTTTTTTTTTAAGTGCATGTACACTGGACAATATTTCGTATTATTGCCACATTTAATATGTTATCCAGGAAAAAAATCCTGAGCTTTCCAGGAAGCACACTGAACATAGTGTTCCTGGCTGCTCTCCACCCCCTCAGTGTCTGATGCTGGAAATCAACAACAGACCCTGACTGTAGCCCTTCAGGTGAACTTCTCAGCAGTATTAACACATCAAACTGAAAAAAAAAAAAGAAGAAAAAAACCCTTTACTTGCACAGTATTTCCAAATAGGAATTAAGTCCCTAAATGCTATTCAGGATGTAGCTTTTAAGGTGTGTCGTGCAGAATTTAAAAGCTGTGCACAGATCGTCAAACTGGTAATGATCAAGCTAATCTTGCAACAGGAAACAATCTAACTGAGTTCATTAGACTGAATACTTGCCCTAATGGATGCAATTAAAGAGCTTACAAACCAGACTGATACATCTGCCAGGCACTGTGTGGGGCACAGCCTGTGGAAGTGTCTTGGCAGGTAGAGGCCATCTCAGAATTCTGAGAGATCTGTCTGTGCTCCATTGCATCATGCAGATGGACCCTTGATTCCAAGTTTGAGGATCCTGATTTTAGTATTGTTGCTTTATAAGTCAAATCCCATGTGTGATAAAAACTGTCGTCTTTCTTTCATTATAAAACAGCCTTTGTGGGTAGATAATTGGAAATCACCTAAAACCAGACCTTTTAAAACAAGTATTTTTTTTGTGCTTCAGTGAGCAGACAACATGAACAAGAATGAAAACAGTAGGAAATGTGTAAGGAAGAGACATTCCAGAGATGGCACTGGGTTAACATTAAAGTTAACGTTACAATGAATTGTGATCAGGAGTCTTGTTATGTGTAATAATATTTGAGAGAGTCACAGAAAATAAGTGTTGCTGAGCTGCCATGTAGTCTTCAGTTTTTTTCACCTATTCTCTGCTTTATTTTTAATATCAGAACCCAATTGATGCCAAATTTTTATTCCCTTATGATCAGAAAAGTAAGATCTTAAAATTCAGTTCATGTCTGAGATAATGCAAGTTTAAAGAGCTATATATAGAGCTATATAAACCTGTTTGGGCTTTTGTATAAAAGGATAGCACTCCTAAAGTGGATAGTAGGTAGGTCCTTGGAAGTCACGGGCTGTTGATTAGCATTGTGAATGATTCTGGGGAAGGAAATGCCAAAAACTATTCCAGTAGGCCTGTGCATGTCAGGTTCTGAAGGGTAACTCAGCAGCAAGAAGAAAGGAGCTGCAAATGAAGCCTGAAACCCCCTCCTGCCCACCCACCAGGGCTGGGGCTGTGCTGAGGTGCTAACTGAGTGAGAGCCTCCTGCCTGACGTGCTGGCACCAGAAAGAGGGAGATACACTACACGGGTGTATTTTGGGTTTCATTCAGCCATCCTGTTATTTTATGAGTTATGAGGAGGGAGAATCGTCGTTTTTAATCTAAGGGAAAAATCCTCTCACATCTGCTAGGCATTTGTCGCACGAATGAGAAAAGACAAATCTTTTCTTAGCAATAGCATGAAATCGCTTCCCCAGATTCCCTCCAGCTTTAAAAATAGCTTTGTGCTACAAACACCATCACATCAGACTTGGCATCAGCAAAACCCTGTGAGAAAGGAAGGAAGATTTGGTCAAAAAAGGGTCACTTTTACCCCACAGCGCAGTTCTCTTCATATTCTTTCTACTTTTAGTTAGCAGAAAATAAGGAGAGGATAATCTCTTTCTATGAGATAAAGATAAATAAAGAGGCTTCAGCCTACTCAGAACTGTAAAAAGAACAGCAAGATATTTAAAAAAATAAAATCCTTTTAAAAGTCAATATTCATCAAGTGAACATATGTGATACCTTTAAATATGTTCATTATGCTCATGCTAGATTATAGAAACAGTTATCCTTCAGAAAAATGCACAGATATTTCAAAAGATTCAGTTGTCTGCTATTTAAATGATTCTCCAAAAAGATACACCCCAGCAAAAACCTATCTCTGTAGACACAATGAGTAACCCTCTAAATGTTAGTTTTTGTTCAGGACCAGTGTACCTACAAACAACTCGCATTTTCACCTCAAATTTAATAAATATTTTTTGGGAAATATTTGTGAGTACTGTGCTCTTGCTGCAGCAGGATTGTTTTTCTCATCACTTTGCAGCATGATTTTCACAGTGTAGTTCCGATATGTGCTTTATCTGGTAACATTTGGGGATTTTGGGTTAGGCTTCCAAGTAACGGAATCAGAGAATTATAGAACTGCCCAGGTTGTAAGGAACCCTGAAATTTCTGCTGGTCCAAGCTTTCATGGGAAGGGGATCTTCGATGAGAGTATCCAGCACCGTGTCACTCACATCTTGGAAACCTGCAGTAATGGGGTTTCCAGACAGACTCTACCCTGACTGTTCTCACTGTATAAAACATTCTGATACCACCTTCACTCCTTTGAACCCTCTCCAGTCTGTCCCTGTCTTTATTAAGTTGTGGGGACAGGAGGAGGACACAGTGCTCTGGGTGTGACCTGGCAGGTGCTGAGTGCAGGGGGATGATCCCATCTCTCTCTCTGCTGGCAGTGCCCCTGTGGATGAGCCTGGGACAGGTTTCACCTCTGGTGCTGCAGTGCTGAATCATCTGTAGCTGCTGGTTCAGCAGGACCCAGATCCCTTTCAGCAGGGCTGTTCCCAGCCACAGACCCTAATGTGGAATCCATTTGCTCCCTCTCCCACACAGCCCATTAGGCCCACAAAGACTCCTTTTTCTGTCACTTCCATTTTTACAGTAGGGGCACATTGATAAACAGCAGTCATTCAGCCAGCTCTTGGCAACTAATGTTAATCACATTTAAGATTAAGTATCATGAACTATTCTTTTATTTTAATTATAACTTAAATGGAAATGTTGTACTGGTGATTTTATTGCCTTTATTATTTACTTTAAATCACTCACTTTGATATACATTGCAGCTGTCTGTTTCATTTATTAATTTTCCCACTCTCATTTCTTTTATGCTTTTTTTACAGTTTTGGTTATCAGCTTCAATTGCTCACTGTTAAAATGAAAAATAGTAAGTACCACAAAAAGATTTTGGGGTGTGGTGCTCACTGTTACAGCACCTAATTGTTCTGATGTCCTCAAAATATTCATGGCTGTGAGACAAAATTTGATTGATCTTTAAAAGGCCTGTGAAGATTTACCTGGCCTGGATAGGGATGCTCAGATAAGTGAGCCTTTCTCTTCTCCTCAACCTAGCTGTCTAATTCTGGATGAACAGACATGGCTCCAGTTGCAATTTTCTTCTTTTGGAATGTAGTCTTATATTTTTAATCATTTGATGTCAACCTTCCTTAGGAAGGAACAAAATTTTGAAGGTATATCATACTTACTTTAAAATTTTGAGCTCTTCTTGAGACCTGACTTTGTTTTGCTTTGTTTATTTATTTAACTAGAGAGTAGAAAGGGCATAATAAAGATAATTAACCCAAATTTTTGTCAATACATACTATTAATTTTAAATTTCTAGTGAATTGACAGAAGTAGGTTTGCAAGTGAGTGCAAAAGTATAAGTCTGGACTGTAGAGAAGTACAATCCATAATGCTCCAAATATTCTGCAAGAAAAATGCTGGTATTTATTTACAATTACAGTATCAAAGGCAATTTTTCAGCCTATTTCTTGTTGCAACAGTTTTACATATATATCCTTCAGCCTAAAAATATTTCTGTTGGAGTTGATATCAGAAAAAGAGGCAGTTTCTTGCTGAAAATTTAGAATCATCTAACAGTTTCATTTCATCACTTGTGCCTGGAGATATGCACTTCATTTTCAAGTTCTTTTAATGATATTGAATAGATAAAAATTATAACCAGGTGGGAATTATTGTCTTGCTTCCATCTGGAAAGCATAAGATACGATTTAATTTAAGAAACTTACTGATACTGCTTTTACTGTTTACTTCCTTTCTGCCATTAGGGATATATTGACTTTAACAATGCAACATTGTATTAAGCTTGGATTTGAATTTACAGTCATAGCATGCAAATTTCCTACAATAAAAAAATGAAGATATGAGATAAAGTTTAGGAATCTATTAAAAGTGTGCCATTTGCGTGGAACAAAATGAGAAGAAACAAGGTTCTTGGCATCCAGGTTTTCCATCAATAATTTCATGTAAGAACGTTGACAGGGAATGTGATGCCTTCTGGTTTTGAGCTGAAGCATGTGCTGAATAAAGCCATTTAGTTGTCTTATAACTTTGCCTGACCAGAGAAACAAAGGGAGCCTAAAAAAAGATATTTGCATGTCCTACAAATACAAAGACTGCTGGACCTTTTTCTGTAGGAAGGCTCTTCCACTGCCAGTTTAAATATTAAGTGAGCACTGCAGTAATTTTTTGAATCTCACACTCTTCAATTACGCTAACAATGAGAGAGCAAAGACTAGTACAAATACTGGAGGTGGGAATGTCAGCTTGATATTGACATAAATTTAAAGCGAAATTAGGAGTATTCAACTCAGATGTATTACATTGAAGTCATGGTATGACTGCTTAATTAATGGGCTTGAGAAGACAAGAGTTATGCTAAAGCAGGCTCCTTAACCACAGTATAATGCTGTTTTCTCATCCTGAGGTGTCTGGAATAACCCAGGGCTGTGCTCTTGCATGAGGCTAATAAAATTTATCTGCCACAGGATGAAACAAAAGGACAAGTAAAAGGTGCAAAGCCTAATGGGATCAGGTTGGAGGATTGTGGAGGATGAAGGGACCCAAATCAGGAATACCTGGTGCTTTGTATTGGAAATAGCCCTTGGGGTGTGTATTTCCCGAATGTCCCCTCCGCTCTCTGGGAGAGTGTCAGCTGGCAAAGGCTGAGCTGGGAGCACACAGACAGGTAGCAGTCTGGATAATCTGGATAATGGCAGGCCAGAGCTTCACCCTGGATCTGTACTAGTACAGACATAGCCTAAGGGCCTGATTAGCTCAAAATAAATCTCTGTGATGTGTTGAATTTGCTAGGTGAAGTAGGCCAGATGACTTTAAGAAATGCTGTGATATCACAGAACTGTAAGTGATGTCTTGGGTGTCTTCAGATCTGCTTCTGTGTATTCAGTTGTTCATTAATTTTTCTGCTCCGTACTACCAAGTTTGAGTTTGCATCCTTAGGGATGCTGCAAAATAAGCATGTAGTAGGTGCTCTTGTGGCTTAACTGTGTGCTGTGTTGTGTTGTGTTGTGTTGTGGTGGAAAAGGGATTTGACAATGCAAATGGATTTCTCAGTCTTGAGCCTCTAAACACTCACATTGTCTGATCCAGAGCAGACCCTCGAACCCCCTTCCTAATTTACTTTTCTTGCCATTTGGCTTTTGTGTATGTGCACGACAGAACTTCACTTCTGCATTGAGTCTGATCTGTGACAATTTCCTAGAAATCTAGGAACTCTGGTGCTGCTTCTTTTCTTGGGAGATGGTGTGAGGGAGCAATTTGAGAAAGCGTCATGAAAGAGGTGTATTTGAAACAAACTAATTCTGGGTAAAAGAAAGGATTAGAGAAAATGATCTCAATGATTTTCAGCCTGATGATTACTTGAAACTACCCTGTTCTCTCTCAGCCATCTTGCTTCAATTTTTATGGGAATGGAGGTGACAATAGAAAGAGTGCAAATTGCAAGAACCAATTTTTTCCGAGTACTTGAAGAGCAAAGAGAAATGTCTGCAGTAATGTTTATTGCAGAGGAGAAGGGAAAGGAAAACTAAAAAGTATGTCTATAAAAGTGTGGAAGAATGGTCCACATTTAGTGGTGAATGTATTGAATTGGTATCACAGTCTAATTTTCACTCCCTTGAAAGTAATTAACCTATAAACTCATTGTGGTTATAGAAGCAAGAAGAGCTAAGACTTTTAAATACATTCCCATTCTTAGAGCCTTTTATTTAATTTTCATCCCCATCTTTTGCTTTTATCTACAAAGCATTTAAAAGCTTATCTGCAAAGCATTTAAGAGCCTTTATTCTGAAAGCTTAAGTAGCCTTTCACTGTGCTGAGAGTAAATTCATTTGCTGTTGGTACCAGACCCAGAGCTGTGCAGAATTTCTTGAAGCTGAGGAGACCTACTGCTTGCAAGAAAAATCAAATGGAAATCCTTTCCACACCCAGCTTCCACAGAAAGAGAAGCCCTTGGCTGTAAGAAAACCCAGACACTTGCTATCTAAACATCATTCATCACTTTTAGCAGGTCTGCCCTCTGTGATAATTTGAGTCACATTCTTTCATCTTCGAGTCCTTTAGTACAACTCGTGACATCCAGAAGTTTGGAACCTGCAGGTGATGGATCTGGAAGGCACTGACTGGTGCCCAGACCTCTGCTAGCAGTGTGTGGATGGAAGGATCATGAAAAACACCGCTTTTGCTCAGACAGTAATGCTGAAAAGGACAAATCCTATTTGCTTTGACTTAGCATTAGAGTCAGTGTCTCTGACTCTATTAATTTTATTCAAAAAGTAAAAATTGATTTAGTAGGACAATCATATTGATTATAGACAAGAGGGTTTTGTTCTTCATCGTTTCATGAAAGAGAAATCTCTCCAAGCAGCCATCCCAACTCCTTCATTGCTAGGATTCAATTTTATGTCCTAACAGAATTTTCCCCTTCTAATGAAGGTATATTGCTTCTGTTGTCTTGCTCCAAGAGACAGAGAGCTGCAGTTTTCAAACAAATCCAGCTCAGTCTGGGGCTCAGAAGGTTTTTGACTTTGCAAGAATTTAGTCTCTGAACCTGACTGAGTATAAGACCACTAAATCTAAATATATGGAATGAAATTCAGACACCCTATAAGCACACAACACCTTGACACCTTCCAATAATGCAAATTTTCTGCTTGATTAACTCAGAATCTTGCCATGAATCCTCTATAATGATTACGTTTTTTGCATTTCTTTTTTTGTTACATATAAATGGAAAAAGGTCCGTATGTTGTATAAATTAAATGTGAAGCCTTGAGTCTCATGTTCCTTTTTCATGTCCACTTCTCAACATATCCTTTCAAGGAAGCTCTTGTTATTTTATGTTCTTCAAGTGCTTGTTTAGTCTGTCTTTTGTTTTCCCTCCATCCATATTAAGACCATGGAAAAAAAGGAATTTATATTTTAAAAATATATACTTTATTTAACAATGCTAGGCAGCATTATTAAAGTTTGATTTTCTGTAAATTTTGCTTCTTGTCTTTTGTATACAGTGGAATTCTATGCACCTTTTTGTGGATGCTTGCTGTTACTGAACATGTCTAACATATCTACCAAAAATAACACATTTATGCATAAGAAAATTATTTGTTCTGGCATTACAAGGCACTGGAACTGACATCAAAACCATGAAATATGGCAAGAGAGAACAAACCAGTTTTAGGCTAATTTGACTATTGTAACAAGCTTCAGCTACATTTTTAGGATCGTGTGGTATACAACAAATGTCAGAGGCAGCTTGAGGCCCTGTCTCAGACCCCTTCCAGTGTAAAAGTACAATATATATGTTCCCTGGGCCTCTGTGCCATCCTCCTTGTACCAGCACCATTAATACAAGTGGGTAAATATATAACTTGCACATCAAATGGAGTCCCCAGAGACAACAACAGATGGGGCCTTAACTGAATAAACTCTCCTTCCCCTCTGACTTGAAATAAAGCAAAATAAACAACAAAGGGTACTTAGGGCTTTCAGATGGGATTCATCAGCTGTACTTTAGCTTGTCCAAAAGTTAAACACCTGGTTGTAGATAGTTTTTCAGCCTGTTCAGGGCTAAAATGAATCACTGTCAAGAGGTACATGCACCTCCGGCAGGTGATTCATCCCTTGCCAAGGTGAGTATGTGATACAGATGTGATGAAGTGCTGCTGAGAGGTTCCTGACTTTCCACAGGTCCTCAAGGGAACCCAGGGAACTCATGTTCTCTCATTTTCAGTGCACCTTTAGATGTCTAAAGTTAGTGAGATGAATCTCTGCCAAACTGGCTTAAGAAAAGCCCAGTAATGATATTAAATTACACAGGCTAACTATTTTCCTATGAAACCCAGAGGTAAGAAGAAAATGTCATGTTCACTAAGGTTTGTCTTTTGCAAAGACACTGGGCTCTGCAGGGAGCTGTTAAGCACCTCCAGTCTCAGGGTTTCCAGGATCAAACCCAAATGAGCCAGAAATAAGCACAGCCTCAGCATCAAAATGATTCATCTATGCAATATTCACAGTGGAGAGTGGGGTTAATGTAATGAAATCTCTGTGATTGTTGAAATGAGAAGAGGAATCTGTCTGTGTATTTCAGCCTCATTTATTAATCATTCATAATCTCTTAAAGCACTTTTATTCTACATTTTCCTACTATTCCATGCTTAAGCAGAATGTAAGAGCATGCTCCTATTAAGAACATTTGCTGGAATTAGGCTAAGGGTGTGATTTCCTACAGTTCACCAGAGTCAGAAAATGTGGAGTTAAGGTTGGAACTACACAGTTGATGCACTGTGCTCTGCTGGGGTACTGAGGATCTCTTGGGGGTGGTTCCCTTATTGACCACAATGGCTGTAAAGAGAGAGAAGTGGTGAAAATGAACAACCAGTTACACATATGTAGTCCCTATTTGACTTTCAGATACCTGTTCTCTGTCCTGTTACTATTATTCCCATTTGGAAACTGTTACTAGTATTTTAACATGCTGTAAATTTTGGTATATATCCTTGAAATTAAAAAAGAAAAAAAAAGAAAAGGAAAAAAATGATAAAAAAAGAAAAAAGAGCCATCTACATTGTCAGAGAATTCCCAAGCCCAGTCTACATGGAAGTTCAGATAAATTTGAACAAATATTATTAATGCAACAAATCAAGATTTACTGAAACCCTGAAGCTGAAAAGACCTGCTGTGTTCTCCTGTGGTCCATGGTGTCAAGCAGAGGTTAGATTTGTCCAGCATTCTGCTGTCAAACATGTAATCCAGCAGTATGGCACAGAAGGTGATGGTTTTGTCACTGGAACAGCACCAAAATCTCTGTTTCTTCACCAGCATAGAGAGGACTGAGATTGAATCCATGTAAAAGACAATGGTTGCTTTTTGTGACATTTGGGTGAAAAAAGCTGTTTGACTAACTAAATAATTTTAAAAAATTATTTTCATTTTTGAAAATTATGTTTTATCTTGATTTGTTAATCATCCTTTGGAAAATGTGTCTTTTGAGGGGCACCCCATAATTGTTTGACTCAGCATATTTTCTCTAAGTATCTTCTCTAAGTATTTTCATTTAGTTTTGAAATTTTTTTACAAAACTTAAAAAATGTTTTGTCATTAGCATCTCTAACAGTTGGAATGGCTGCTAACACATATTTCCTCCTTTTTCTTCACTATGTAGTGTAGTTTTTCTTTTCCCTGTAGCTCCTGGATTTCATGGCATTCTTGCATGGACTCATCCCTTCACCTCTACATTTTTTTGGGACAAAGCAACCCATTCCTTCTGATGAGTGAATCTTCTGAGCAGCTGACACCAGCTTACAGCCTGTCCTGTGTCTCCAGCAAACATAATCTGAGCAAGCCTCTTTGAAACTGCAGCATTTTATGACCTTAATAATTTAATCACATGTTTTAAGCTCGAGTGTATCTGGAGTTGATAAATAAGAAAGGACAAATTGCTCCGGTGTTCCTGAAAGGACAACAGGGCGCAAGTATGAGATAAATCCAAGCAATCCAGCTGGTATATTCACTTCACACTGACAGGCCAGAACACACTCAGGCTGTCTGCTGACACCTGGAGAGGGGGGTTTGTGTGCCCTTTGCATCCTGCTTCTCCATCCTGTTCCTCTGTGTGCTCTTCAGTGACCTGAGAGCATCCATCACATCCCTGAGAGCTCAGCATCCTTCCCCTCTACATCAATTTGCTGACAGAACTACTTACAATTCAAACCATAAAATAATTCAAACCATAAGCAAACTGTGTTTGCTCTTTAAATGTAAAATCCTCATTCTTCTCTGTGCTTTTAGACCAAAGATGGTGGGGAGAAATGTTCTTTACAACAATGTTTTTTACCTTGCATTTCCCTGTAGAGAGTTTTGACCAGTACAATCCCTTTGCAATCTCTCCATGTTGGTTTTTCTCAACTGACAGGTGCTTGGAAAAATTCTCTGTGCTCTTATTTGAAATGAAAGTGACACATCCATGAAACATCCATGACCAAGTGGCTGCTGCAGATTGCAGGCTGACAGTACTCCTTGTTTTCCTTTCACCTCTCTGTAACACCAACCTGAATTTTGCTGATGACACGCAGGGGTAGCAGAAAATCCTGTTACCCAGGGGTTTTGGAGAACTGCAGCCTTCATCTCCTCATCCTCCTTTCCCCCTGGATGCACACGTGGCCTTGGCCAGGGACAAGGACACTGCAGCTGCCCACTGTGGATCTGCCTTCAGTGGGCTTTCTCCTAAACATATCAACCTCCCTAGAAACAACAAAAAAAAGACCAATGTTGACCATCTATTGGAAATCATTACTATTTTAACAGTTGATTCTCCAGTTGTACATGAAGAGAGGTGAACTGTTGCCTTTTGGGGTGTATTATTCCTCACAGGCTCTCAATGTATATTAATCTTCTCATTCTTTGTTGACCCACCCAGAAGCCTTTTAGACAGCAAGAGCAGGATGTGTGTTAAGGAGAAAAAATCACTCAGACAGACACAGACACTGTTTTGGTGTCTGTGGTAAAAAAAATAGTGTTCTTTAGCTTTTTCATAGCTAGAAGAAACATGCCTTTGTTTCACTGGAGAGTTTTAGTTTCAGAAGACTTATCCATTTATTCAAATATTCACCATCTCTGGGTACCCTTAAATGGTTTTTTGTATTGTATTTCCAGTCTGATCTTAAGATTCGAGTCATAAAGATTAGATAAAAGGTAGGAATGACAAAATTGATTAGTGTCAAAGTCCAATTATAAAAGGATGTACTTCCATGAGAGGAATAAGGCACCCATTATTTTGTGGATTTCTCCAGTTTATTTGATTTGGATATCTGATAGCAATAAATTCATTTTTGTTACTTTTTTTTTCTGTACAAGCAAATGAAAAATGTTACAATAACCCTTCCCCAAGTATATCCAGGCTTCTGTTCACAAGCAACACTGAAAGGATTTCAGAAGCTGCAGCCATGGAAGATTCATTCTGTGACACCAACATTGAAGGATTTTTCCTGAGTCTAATTGTAATCAATTAACTTCTTAAAGAAGAGACTCTGAAGTCACATGACTAGATGTTTTCTATTTTCTTTTTTGTTATATATATTTTTTAATGTAAACTTCTAACCTTAATAATTATTATCAACAGCTTGACCAAAGGGAACCTCAAAAATATAAGCAGCAATAACCAATCTTATGTCTTTGTGACCAGAATTCTGATTTTTGGTTGCTAAAGATGAGCAAGCAGGGAAGCTAGCTGAAGGCCAGCTATAATATCATCTAATCAAAACTAATCTTGCGGACCTGGCACAGTCTGGATTTGGGCCAGAACATGAAAAATAAAAAGCTTTACTGGCAGTGATAGATGACCTCAGCTGTCAGTGTGCAGAGGGCAGACATTTCCTCTCATCATCTTTGATTTCTTGAAACATTTCTTTCTGATGGCCATTCTGATAATGCCATTTCACCTGAGAGGAGTGGCAAGGGCCTCTGACTACAGCAGAAAATGGATGGAAACCTATTGAGAATGTAAAGTTTAAGAAGTAGTGAAGGGCAACCAAGTCCACTTTACTGGCCTTTTGTTATCTGAGTCTCAGAAAGTGATCTTTTTTCATTATTTGGATGAGAATTGTCCAGGGAGGAATTGAAATCCACACCATGAGATAATTCTGAGTGAGTCAAGAGAAAGAATCAGAAGAGTTTTAAAATATGATGCTGAAATTTGCTTTTTTAATGGAAACCACTGCTTATTCACAGTTGTTACTAAGGCCTCCACAGCACTGTCTGTGAGTAATGCTTTCTCTCATCTTTAATTGTTTCAGAAATTCAACACCATTCTGAAATGGTTTCGACTAAATTATTTATTGATTCATTTGATTAATTAATTTTGTGTGGTCTAGAGCTATGAAAAATTTGTAGATAAGCAATCCCCAGCACTGCATGAAGCTGTGACCAATGTGGAATGTTTTAGGGTTTCTTTTCAATACCTGAGGTAGCGTTGTTCCCCACAAATGCAACATGCAAAACCTTCCAGAATCCCAGGAGCTCTCTGTGCTGTGACAGGCTCCTGTCACAAGAGCATGTCCTACAAAATAAGAATCCACCTTCTCAGGATGCAAAAATCTTCTGGAGGGCCAGCTCAGACCTGTGGACCGAACTTCTTCAGGGCCACGAGCATCCTCATCATCTTCAGCAAAACTGCTTTTTGAAACTTCCTTTCTTTGGAGGGTATAAGAGACTGACAAAGATGTGGCAAGAATTCCATCACTGAATATCCATATCCCATACTCAAGATACAGAAATAAAGAAGAATCTTGTGGTTTCGATCACCAGTTTTTGACTTCCAAATGGATATTTAGCCAGTGTTCTGGATAGACATTCACTTCTCTCACAGTGCCTCATTCCTTCCTTTTAAAACAAGTCCTATAAAGATGAGATAAAATGAGATTTTTCTTTTTTTTCAACCCAGAATTAAAATAGCTGCAGAGTATTTGAACCGAAGTACAAAATGCTGGCTGAGCTAGAAAAGCAATTAATTTATTTGGCATGCTGGCTGAACAAACCCTTGATGAAGCTTATGAACTGACATCTGAGGTGAATTTGGACCATTTCCTTTTAGGAAAGGCTTCTTTTTCTTTGGTGCAAGATAATGGGTGCTTTCAAATCTGACGAGGAGTTAATAGCAGATACTTAAGGTCTTGGCAGTAAATTGGTATTGTTTTCCTACTAAGAGGTTTTGTGCCATGGTTGATCTCATTCAGGAGGGCATTTCCCAGCTCTGAGAAACAGCTAAAATCCATGAACCTAAAAAGAATAAAATTTATCATTACTATATTAAGGATGTGTTAAAGTGCAGTGCCAGTTAAATATGTTTGAATAGGGGCAGCTACGGCTTGAAAGAACAGCTTGATAATTTGGAGTCTAGAAGCTGGAGATTTATACATTTAAATTGGGGTGGTTTTAATATTTAACTGTGTAACTGCAGCCTCAAAGCTTTGCCTTTTAGGATAAAAATGTAAAGAAAAGACCAGTTTGTTTTCTTGTGCTGTAACCACTTAAATAAGCCTGGAAAAGAGAAGGCTCTAGGGACACCTGGTAGCATCCTTCCCTTCCTGAGGGGAGCCCACAGGAAAGATGGAGAGAGGTTATTTATGAGTGCCTGGAGTGACAGTAAAACAGGGAATGGCTTCAAACCGACTGAGAGTAGGTTTAGATTGTATATTAGGAAAAATTCTTCCCTGTGAGGGTGCTGAGGCACTGGCACAGGTTGTCTAGAGAAGCTGTGGCTGCCCCATCCCTGGAAGTGTTCAAGGCCAGGTTGGATGGGGCTCTGAGCAACCTGGGACAGTGGAAGGTGTCCCTGCCCACGGCAGGGGGTTGGAATGAGATGATTTTTATGTCCCTTCCAACCCATTCCATTCTAGGATTCTATGACTCACATTAAGAGAAGGCACACGATTCATGAAGTCAGAATGCCCTGTTCAATAACTACTGAATCATAGCTGGAGATATATATATATATATATATATATATATATATACATCTCTATATCTGTATCTATATATATCTCCCAACCGAAACAAAGAAACAAAACCCCAAAGCACACCCTCCAAAAAACCCCCAAACCCTCCAAAACCCAAAACAAACAAAAAACCAACCAACCAACCAACCAGAAGAAAAAAAAAAGGGAAAATAGCCTGAAACTGGCTACAAATACACATTTTTTAATTAGACCTCACTTACAGGCTTCATTGTGCAAGGATATTCACCTTGGATATGCCCTTATTGCAGGTTTAGTATGAAGTTTAGTATGAACCTTTCATACCCTGCTGATCAACAACTAGAACTGTGGAAATTAGTCTTCAAATAATCCTGAAAAATCACTACAAAATTTCAATACAGGAAAAAAATTCCTGTGTGGCTGAAAACAGGAATTGATGTTGCTTACAATATTGAAATTATTTTCTTTCTTAATTTCTTTTTTTTCTCTTCCTATTTTTTCTTAGCTGTACTGCATCAATGTAACTTGAGAGATTCTATTAATTTTCTGAGATGTTTTGATGGCAATGCAAAGTTGATTTTAGGTTGGTGTGAAAAAATATTAATTATTTCAGTAGAATATTCTGAACATAAGAAGAATATCTTACGTAGAAAACTGTGCTTTAGTGAGATGACCATGTTCTTAATTAATTGCAAATTTTAACTTTTAACTTTTTGTAAAGAATTACATTTTTTACCTGTATTTTTATTTTTGTGATCAGCTCCAGAAATATTTTCATCTTCTCTTCATGTATTGAAAAGAAAAGAAGTGGTACCTGGGAAAAACTACATAACACATTTTTGAAAATGGAAATGACAAGCATTAAAATTTTATCAGAGCTGTAACAAATGGTAGGGGTGCCCCATAGCCAGTGGTTGGATGGGTAAGGCAAGAAGCCTAATCAAAACTGAAGGGTATTTAATCTCTGCTGCTGATCACTGCACAGCTTTAGCCTGTTTTCATCAAACTAATTGATGGCAAATGGAACAGATGTATGATGAGATTATATCCCCAATTTATGGAACAGTTATAAGAAAATATGACTTTTTTTTTTTTTCATTACAAGTATTGGAAATTTAGAAAATGCACTGGGTTGGAATTGGAGCAATCTCTCCTGCCTGTCTAATGTATTGCTGATTTTTCTTATTATTATTCTAAGCACTTAATTTATCATAATCCATTTCAAAAAAATTAAATAGTTTTTTTAATGTGTATTATAATTAAATTCTTGGCATTGACACTTCTTACGTTTGTTTCCAGGCTATGATTATAGATTTAGCATATCTGAGTTCTATAACTAGAGCAGAAACAGATCCAGAATATTGCTCACACTGGGAAAGGGAAATTATGCGAGGAAAAAACCACACAGAGCTGTGATAATGTCCACTATATCCAGTCACTCGTCATAATATCTTTGTTTCAACATTTGAAATAGTGGCAATACCTTCTACATTTTTACATTTCTCACAAAAACAAGTTATTTCAGGCAGCACTCCTTCAGCGTTTTTGAGCCTTTAAAGGGAAATGTGGCTGCAGGGTGCCCATGGCAACCAGCCCCAAACAAAACACTGAAAGGGAGTAAAACTTTACTTCTGTAAGAGCAGAGGATGGATTTGTGGACGACTATAGCCTTAGGGGAGGTGGAGAATGTTAGAGCAGGAACATCTGAGATAAAAACTTGTGAGGGATCAATGGGTTGCAGACGAAAATACCTGAATGGGAACAGACAAAACAATTCCAGAAGGAGCTCCCATCAGGAATTATTCATCCTGGAGAAGAAGGAGACACGGCCAAGCATAAGAAACTGGCCAGAGAGCAAGTTTGTGGTGAGGATGAGGGAGAAATGGGAACAGGGGAACAGCTCTGCTGGGAGCTTGTGTGTAGCAGCAGGATCCAGGAGGGATGCTGCACAGGGAGCTGAGATGAGCAAGGATGCTGTGACACCTTGGGAAAGGAGCACAGGCTGAACTGCCTGAGCTGAACCTGCCTGAAATGATGGTTTGGACCATGAGCAGGGAAGAGAGGCTGAGGCCACAGGAAAAAAAAAAATTGGTGTAAAGGACTAGAAAGGGAAGCCAAACAGCTTTGAAGCACAGAGTTAGGTGAGGGGCAGAATTAGGAGAGTGGAGCTCAGGAAGGAAAAATAAAGAAGTGATCAAGTCCAGGGAGGACGAAACTTGGTAAAACAGGCATGTTCACTACAAAAACAGATTTACCAGAAAATTAAATATGTACTCTTCTCTCATATGACATCACTTTTCTTTAAGCTAACTTTATTTTAACACATTCCCCAACTAAAAACTGGCAGAAATACACAATTCCCTTATCTCAGCAACTTTCAGATCCCAGGGAGTATCAGCAAATCCCACTGCTAAAGTAAATGTTTATTTACAGGATAAACAACCAACTGCTACTGTCTCTGCTATGTAAGTGGAATAAATCTGTGCATGAGAAGGTTCCAGTACTGCTTAATACTCAGGTATTAAGGTGCTGTTCAACAGTGGAATTTGTTTTAAATTTGCCATTAATAACAAGCTGTCACTCTCACACATGTGCACATACTCTACACGGCAGAGAACTTTAAATCCTGCAAATTCATCTCCAAAACCCTGTATAAATTTCAGCATTGAGATTGCCCATGACATCTGAAAAGCCTCTAGAAGGTGACTATACTGAGGCAAAAGTACTTGGCACATCTCTGTCCAAAGCCACTGAAATGGCTAGAACTATTCATCAAAGAAACACTTCATAGCTTATTGATTGAGATGTATTAATAGGCACTTGCCTGAAAGACAGACAAAGTCCAGCTTGAAAATAGAGCATATTGCAGTTTTAATGAGGTTACACTCACTAGTGATTTCACATTTTTCCCCATCTCCATGGAACCTGTCAGCTTCTGCTCTCAATGCCCTTATCCTTTCACACATTGTTATCTTTATAAAGGGGATAAGACAATATATAAAATCCACTTTAGTAAAGGTCTCCCTTCATCCAGCATTACTGCTGAGATCCTTACACTGGCAGCAGTTTACCAAAGCACAGGCAAAAATCAATTTTAATTAGTATTTTTGGCTTTAATGAAAAGTGATTACAGAACTGGCATTTTAGTTAATACTGTTGAGATTTATAGTGGGTTGATGCTAATTAATTTTCTGTTGAATTGCTGTGGGCAATGAATAACTGCAATAAAATGGCAGATTTGCTGATAGCAAAACTATATCAGCACTTCAGAGCTTCTTAACAAAAGGGAGCTTAATGGGTTGCAGGTATAATTTACATTACTTCTCATAAACTGCACATTATTGCTTCTTTGTAAAAGTGTTATGAAGGGCCAATTTTATGTATCTTATAATGAGAGCAATGTCTTTTCCCACAATTTGGTGTCAGCATATGCAAGCCTTCTGTAGAGCGTGATAATATTTTAGGAACCTCTGGATAGGAAAGATTTTATCAAGTCAGAAAATTAATCTTCTCTTTAATGCTTTCCTGTTATATATTGTTGTTATTCTACCATTAATTTTAGTGTTTTTCTCTGTAGAAAGATACAATTGAATAAGGTGCTTGCCTTTAGACTTTGAGCAATGTCAGAAGGACTACAATTTATTGTGGGTTTGAACAATGCCTAGTTCTGGAGGGATCTGATTCCACTTCAAGCCTCCAGGTGCTATCCTAGAGCCTATGGCTTTGGGAGTGCTGGACTTCAGCTGATTTTTTTCCAAACGCCAGCAGAACCATCACACCCTCCCCAGCTTCAGAGCAGTCATTATTTGTGGAATGCACACACCCCCGCCTGAGTCAGGAGAGAGATCTGCATACACCCTGCATCAACTTCCAGCTGCCCAGTGGGGCTCATGTGCAGACATAGAAACCCTGGGATTTTTTCTTTTCCCTGGAGCTGGAGCAGCCAAGGGAATGCTGTGGGATGAGCAAACACTGACAGAGCCCTTGTGTGGCTGAGCTCCAGGAGGGGCTGAGCCACTGTGGGGTGGCATTGTGAGCAATGGGGGATGCATCTGCTTGGAAGTGCAGGACAAAATAATTGCTCAGGAAGGAAAGAATGGCTTCTACTCCAGATTTTATGGAGATATTACGATGCCAGCATCTGTCCCAGGTGAGGGAAATGCTGCCAAAAGTATAAAGAAAGTAATGAGTTCCTCAAATAGTGGAAGCAGGTGGAAACTCTTTTGTTTTCCTGGTCAAAAACACAGACCAAATGTTTAGGTTTATACTAGCATTAAGCTTTTTTTTTTTTTTCCTCTTTTTTTTTC
This sequence comes from Brachypodius melanocephalos, assembly GCA_013398615.1. Classification (NCBI taxonomy): domain Eukaryota; kingdom Metazoa; phylum Chordata; class Aves; order Passeriformes; family Pycnonotidae; genus Brachypodius; species Brachypodius melanocephalos. Next base: position 2,649,739 of record VZSR01003209.1, read on the forward strand.
TTTTTTTTTTTTTTAGATATGAAGAAGGGAAACTTTCATAATTTCAAACAAAATCCAAAATTCTTCTTTGAACTTTTTGTCTATAGTGTCTGAGACCTTATAAAATGCACTCAAAAAGAATAGTTTGAGAGGGAAATCATGGGCATTGCCACCAAATAGAGAGAATTAGTGTCCCACTTTTGAAGGCAGGTCCAGCTGGAAATGCCTGTCCTACACACACATTAACCCTTCTAACACACACAAAGGAATGGAATGAAATTGCATCATGCACTGCTTACCACAAACTGTTTCAGACAGGAGAGCTGGACATTTTTCACATCTAACAGAACTAGCAAAAATGGTCGCATCTTGTCTAAGGTAGGTGGTTGTTTATTAATGGTAGTTAAAATTTTAATAAAACAATATATGATTTAATTATGATAATTATAGGGCCATACTAAACATATTTCCTTATTCTTTGTTGTAAGTATCAGAAAAAAATATAAGCAAAAATGTCTTCTAAAGTTGTAAGTCATAGCTTTAGGTATTGTAATACGTGTGATGGTAAAATATCAGAGAGCATAAGGATACTAAATATTGACATCTAATAGAATTAGGAAGGTACCTAAACATATTGTAAAATCTTTCTGCAAGCCCTATATTTGAAGCAGAAGCAGAAGAGATATATCTTATATGCAGTTTTTTACAGTGATGACTGGTTTTATTCTGGTTTAATAAGGAAATGACATTTATGTGATTACTCTATGTGTGCAGGCATATGTGTGTCTATTGCTACTCTCCTTTCAAATATCTTCAGAATCTCCTGTCCAATTTTGATCAAATCTGACAGACAAGAAGATATTAAGCTATTAAGTTCCTACAAGTGGATGAAGTAGCAAGAGATGCTACTTGTCTGCGATCAGTAACCTTACTAAGGAAAAGGCTCAAGCATGAGCTCACCCTTCAACAGGCACCACAGCATCAGAGCAGGGAGACTTTGAGATAAAAACCCATCAGGCATCATTAGTTTTAATGCTCACAGACTGACTTGGTTCTCTCCTCCTCCCTGCCTGCCCAAATATGTGAAAATTGGCTGTGGGCTGTTTTCTGCTGTGTTTAAATAATGTCCATTTGCAGGCCAGATGACACATTAGGCGCTACATTAGTCCCCATGGCTGCCACTGTAATCCTGAGGGCCAGATTGTTGCTCGCTCAGGATGGATGCACAAATGGTGAAAGGTTGTGTGAGCCACTCTTCCAGTAATCTCATGCTACAGGGAGGTGGCAAAACAGGTTTTATTTGGTCATGCAAAGCTGCTCATTGCTAGCATACCCATGGGAAAAAAAAATAAAGAAGAGGCTAAATCCAACATCCCAACCATACTGACTCACATTCAGATTATTCATGCTATCAAGCTGGTGTGAAATGAAGCAGTTTTATCTTTCATCTAAACAATGCCATCGATGCATTTGCTTTCAGCAGCAGAGAATCCTTGCAGGAGCACAAAATGCAAATGTTCTAAAGGTTGTGATGGTACTTGTGATGTGGGGATGCTCAGTAACAGGAATAAAACATTCACTAGCATATTAGTGGGCCTTAGTAAGAGGTATGGTCTCTAAGAAAGGTGTGAAAACTGGAATCTCCATTAGAGACTGAGAAACAGGCAACTCCAAGTATTCAGATTGTCACATAAACCTGAAAATGAAAGACAGCCCACACTGGCAACATTGTCACTCGAAAGTGAATGTTAGATTTGATTAACATCCACTACATCAGTAACAAGCTTCCTAAGTACTGAAGCTACTTTCGGATTGTAGGAGATAACACAAAGCTGGTGTGCTTAATGGTTTAGATTGAAATCCATTACCTCATCCATTATTCCAGAAACTACAGGCTGTCAGTCTCGCTTCAGTGCCTGGTAAAGTTATGGAGGAGATTATAGATTATTCTGGGAGGTATTGAAAAACACCTGAAAGACAGCACAGCCACTGGTCACAGCCAGCAGAGCTTCATGAGGGGAAGCTTGTCAAATCTGCCTTCCTTTTGTGGCAAGGTGTGATCAAGGGAAGACAGCTGATGTGATCTCTCTGGATTTCAGTAAAATTTTGACCCTGTCTCTCTCAGGATCCTTCTGGATAAAATGCCCATCCCACAGCTGGATAAACACATCATGGGATGAATGAGTGACTGGCTCACAGGTGGGGCACAAAGGGTTACAGTGACTGGGGGGACATCAGACTGTGACCTGCCACTGGTGGGGTTCCACAGGGCTCCATCCTCAGCCCTCTGCTCTTCCTTTTCATAAATGTCCTGGACACAGGACTGGAAGGGATACGAGCAAGTTCACAGATGATAGAAAACTGTGAAGGGCTGTTGACTCCCTCCAAGGCAGAGAAGCCCTGAGAAAAAGATCTCAACAAATTAGAGAGATGGGCAGTCACCAGCCATGTGAAGTTCAACAAGTGAAAGTCCTGGTTGTGTGTGGGGAATGAGAGGCTGGAGAGCAGCACCATGGAAGGAGAATGGGAGTCCTGGTCTATGGAAAGTTGAATGTGAGCCAGCAGTGCCCTGGCAGCCAGGAGGGCCAACCATGTCCTGGGGGCATCAGGGACAGCATCACCAGCCAGGCAAGGGTGGGGATTGTCCTGTTCTGCTCTGGGCTGGGACAACCTCACCTTGAATGCTGGTGAAAGATATTAAACTATCAGAGAGTGTCACAGGAGAGTCACAGAGGTGGTGAAGCTGTGGCATGAAGCTGTGTGAGGAGCAGCTGAGGGCATTTGTTCTGTTCACCTTGGAGGAAGCTGAGGGGAGACTTCATTGCAGTGACAGCTTCCTTGTGAGGGGATGAGGAGGGGCAGGCACTGATCTCTATTCCATGGTGACAGTGACAGGACCCAAGGGAATGGCCTGAAGCTGTGTCAGGGGAGGATTAGTTTGGATATCAAGAAAAGGTTCTTCACCCAGGGGGTGGTTGGGCACTTGAACAAGCTCCCCAGGAAAGTGGCCACAACACCAAACTCAAGAGAGTTCAAGAAGTATTTGGACAACAGTCTCAGGTGCATAGTGAGATTCTTTTCCAGTGCGTGCCTAACAGCTGGACTCAATGATCTTTGTAAGTCTCTTCCAAATCAACACATTCTGTGACTTTGCAATCTAGAGTTCCAGACATGCAGCACCCAGGAAACTATTTAGGTTTTCAAAATGTTTTTACTCTCTGGTAGGTGTTGGTCCTCTAGCAAACACATTGTTCTTGTTTTGGCTGGGATAGAGTTAATTTTCTTCATATTGGCGGGTATGGGGCTATGTTTTGGATTTGTGCTGGAACAGTGTCGATAACACAAGGATATCTTTATTATCACTGAGCAGTGTTTGCACAGCACCAAGTAATTTTCTGCCTTTCATACCACCCCACCAGCAAGGATTTGTGACAGCTGACCCCAACTGACTGAAGGGATATTCCACATCATACGATGTCATGCTCACCATATAAAGCTGGTGGAAGAAGAAGGAAGTGGGTTATTCATGATGGAGCCCTGCTGTCCTGGATATGGCTGGACACCTGCCCATCCATGGGAAGTGGTGAAGGAATTCCTTGTTTTGTATTTTTTAAATCCAAAAATGTCATTTTTTTAAACTTCTTTTGGGCAGTTTTCCACTTGGTCACCAAACAGTTTAATGTGCCTAGCATCCCCAAGATTTCAGATTGTGTGGAGCAACCTCAATCAAACCCTAAGTAGTGACTGGGATGGAATTAACAGCAGGCTCAAAACCATCCTCTAGACACTGGAGAGGAAAATAACTGCTGAGTGCTCACCTCATACAAAGCTGTTGAGGTGTCCAGCTGATTTACAGCAAACTCCATCTGAAGAGACTTTAAATTTGACTCCTTAAAGATGCTGATTTTAAGCACAACTTTGTGTTTGGCCCCCACAAGCGGGTTGTTCTCACTGCAACAAGTCCACAATCTAAAAAGAGAGAGCTGTGACAAGCCATGCCTCTCTGTGGTTTTCTAGTTGCTCTTTAGCCATCCTCCTCCTATGATGGCATTTTCATGGCTCTGAAAAACAACATTATGTTCCAATATATTTCCTGCCTGAGGAAATGCCACCCCAGCTGGCAGTTCTGCTGCCCTCCAGCTGGCCTTGTTTCTCCATGCCTGTCACTGTCTACTGTTGGACGGGAACGGCCGGATTTGAAGAGGAGGGAGAAACATTTGGCATTAGCCTCCTCTTCAGATCCTCATTTTTCTGATGATCAGGTCTGTGGGAGCAGCCTTTTGCTCCCCTCTGATGTGCAGCACATAAAGGACCACAAGACTCAGAGGACAGAGATGGAGCAAAGCCTTAGCAGTGAGATTTCATTAAATATGTGCCCAACTGAAGCCAGTGAGAGCTGGATCATCTTTTTCTGGGCTTTTGTGAGTTGGAGGCTTGGCCTGGTGAGTGCCTTCTCACTCCTCTGTGGTTGCACAACCCTTAACTTAGCACCTTCCTTGAAGTCCCTGAGTGAGTGGGGTTTTTTTTTTAAACTAAATGGTGGCTCTGGGATTGAGCCCTGGAGTTGAACAAAGAGGAAAACCCCTGCACTCTCTACTCTGCATTCAGCACAGTGATTTCTCATACACACTCATTTGTTTGTAGCCCTTCAGCTAATTCCTGACCCACATGATTCTGTTCCTATCTAAGGCAATTAAAATAATTCTTAGAACAGGGTATCATGACACACTGATTAAATGCTTCTCTTCAGCTGAAAAAGCCACACTTTGCCTTCCCTGCTAATTTCATAATTCTGGCAAAGAAAGCAATCAAGATTTCCTGGCAAGATTGAAGCTTTACAGATTGACATGTATGCTTCCAGCAGTCCTGTTATCCTGTTACATATAGGGCCAACCTGAATCGATATAAATGTTTTGCATGGGTAGCTGGTAGCTGAGCAAAACACACTGGAGTGCCTTAGGAGAAGAACCAGCCCTCAGGAGGAAATGCTCATTTCTAAGGGGCAGCAGACAGTGGGTTTCACCACGTGCCATCTGCACAATTTGGATGAGTGCACTGGAGGATAAAAAAGTAGAACACAGTCCTCCATCCGTGCTTTCTCTCTGGCTCACCTGTCTCAGAGGGAGGATCAGCACTGCCCATGGCTCTTGAGGTGTCAGAACCTGCTGCTCAATGACGGTGGCAACACCTCCACTGGCAAAGGGCAAAAGTGACAAACAACTTACTAAGTACAGGGGGAAAGAAAATGTCCCCTCTCTTCTGGAACTGGACAGGAACCCAAGACCATTAATAAAATGTGTAAAAATATCACTACACCCAAGAAATGTCTTTTCCACCTCTCCTTGGCCCACAGCAGATGGCCAGGTGCTGTCTGAGGCAGTGCATCCTTGAAGCAGTGGCCTGGCTCGTACCAGACCCAAATGTTCTTCCCCCTGGGCTGACACCATCAAATGTTGATGTTGTGTGCCAGCAGCAGCATTTAGAAACACACAGCTGGGTGCAGTGCCGTCAGAATAGCTGGCCTCCATGCTGCTGAGGTCATGCTGCTGCTGAACCTTCATGCTGAATTTTCAAAGCTACGTCCCTGTCCATTTCTGAGTCTAAGTTTATCCAAATGTTTTATGTATTCCCTACAATCCTACTGCATATATGTCAGTCCTGTCCTCCAAACTTCAGTTCACTGACCTCCAGTTGCACCTGTTCAATTTTTCAATTGATCCATTATTCACATCAGGCCATGGAAGTGAATTTCACTTAAGACCAAAACACAACCAGCAATATTGGAACATGCCAGGTAAAGTAATTAACACTCTAATCGTCTTCTAAGTCTGTGCATTACCCAGTTTCAGGTCTTTACCTGATTCCAGCATCTGGAAGAAAATATTATTTACGTTAATGATCTAATTTGCCTTTAAATACATTACTAATTTATAGTAAGAAAACAGTAGATCATGAACAGATCTCAAATAACTTTGAAATGCAAAAAAACTAAGTAAGGGACATATTTATAAGTCATCCAAAATGAAGCAGTTGTTTATGATTCTTCCAAATATGGCATTTTCATTATAATACTGTACAAAACATGACCCAGGTTTGAACTATGCAAAATACCTAGTGAGATTTCCCTCAATTTTTTTTATAAACTTAAAAGAAGTGAAAACCAAATTCTTAGCTTTGAAGATCCTCAAGATTTTCAGTATTTCCAACAGAGATTTAAATTTTGCAGCATCATACAAAATTAAATGAGACAGCAATCTGCTAGTGACCTGCTCTGTTTCATCTATTTAACTTTCTATTTACCTCAGAAAGAAATTAGTTTATATATATATTAATAGTAGTGAAGATGGCAGCATTCCTTGTATTTCCATGACATAAGAAAGTAATTTCATTATTAAAAATTATTGTCATGTTTTTAAGTGCATCTCTACCTTTAGCAGGACTAAATGGCCATTGTCCAATTTTTGGTAGTAAAACTGGTCTTATAGAGGAAAAGAGGTTTTTCAGTTCAAATGACCCTTTCTGCTCACAACAGTGCTATGAAACTGCCTAAATACAATTATTCATGGACTTCTGGCAGCAGAAAAAATTCTGGACATAGAAGTGAGTGGGATTTACTAATGCTAGCTCCAACATTTTAAACTGATAGAGGGTGTTTGATATCAGAAAATGCTGACTTTTAAGCAATATCGGGCAAACGTTAGAGAGTGACCATCAAACCAGCTCACTGGGGCAGCACAGATCCTGGCGGAGCAGCGTCACACGACGGGACAGCCCAGCACTCTGACTTCTCCACAACAAAGCTGAAATCTAATGGGTCTATCCATCACCTCTGGGTGTGTGTGGATGGGCACTCAGCCACTGTGCTGCTTTTCTCCTGCTTGGCTCAGGAACAGGGCTCTCAGGTGCCTCCAGACCGCTGCTTTTCCCAAGCACATCCACAAAGCTGCTCATTTTCCCTGTGCAGCTGCTGCTTTATGCAGGCTTTAAATATGCAGACCTGTAGCTTCCCTCTGTGAGATTTTCCTAGCCCTTCCAAAGAAAAGCTTTTTCACTCCTCTCTTTCTCCTTGTCCCCTGTGGTCAGTACTCCTGCTTTATCATTTACTAACCCTATGGAGATAAGAGAGAAGCAGAGATGACAGATATTTTTGCTTAGCACTTTTCTTCCCTGCCTCACTCTGTTTTGCCTCTCCTTTCTTCCATGTTCAAGGTGAGAGTCTGGACCTGCTGAAATTCGTTGTACTCTGAAGTTCATTGAACTTTGAATTTTATACTCATGGAAATCAACACAGCCAAGGTGTTTCACTGGGAAAAGCTGCCCCTGATGCACCTACTGTTATTAGCTACTTCTGAAAATCATTCCTTCTATCACAAAATCCCTGCACAATTGGAACATGAATTACATAAATTTGGGCAAACCTGAAATACAAATTAACCTTCAATATCATATCAACCATCACTAAAGCCTGAAAATTTAATGTAGTCTATTGGCAAAATTAAATTTTAGTTGTAGTTTGTTTGTCACAATTTCAAATTTCCTCTGCATGCACCACACCTGTTTGAATATATTTCTAATCCTCTCACTAAAATATTGGGAGATAGTCTCTGGAACTAGCTAAATGGTGCATATTTAAATAATAATTTTAAATAGTAAATTGTCTGATAAATAGAAAGGGCAATCTACAATAAGGACAAGATAAGTTTCAGCACACCCCCTTTCACTGAAAATGCAAGACTCCTTGGATGCATCAGCTCCAGGGTCACATATCTGGAAATCTGTACAACCCACTAAGATAAAGAAGCCATTTATGGACTCTGTCTACCCTGAATGTGCTGTGGGAAGCCCACTACTACCTGTGCAAATGCTCATCACTGATGAATGTGAATTGTATCTGAAATGCCAGATCTGTCCATACAAGAACTGAGACCCCCAGAGAGCTGTTCAGTATAATACAGGGTAGCACAGCAATAATTAATGAGCCAAAACCTCCCTTAGTTTCCAATTTCTTTGCTTTGAACCCAGCAAAATTCTCAGGGTCTGATTTTGCCTGTGTAAATCTGACAAGATTTGTAAAAAGTTCTTGATGACTTTGTCATATCCAGCAGCTTGATTTAAGTTTTTGAAATCTGTCCAAATTCTTGGAGTGATAATGGTTAGGATGAGAAATTATTTCTTTAAAACAGAGGAAATAAATATGTTTGAAAGTATGGATGTCTTCAGGATGTTTGTTTAGTTTGGTTTTATTGTTGCTTAGCCTCTAGAGTTTGGGTTTTTTTTTTTCATTGAAAAAGCCATGGTGCAATAGACTGAATGTTTTATGAACATACCAAAATCTTAAGCACTGGCAGCAATTCCATTTATTGAGCAAAACATAAAGATGTATTCAATTGTATACTGCCATCGTTCTCAGAGAACTGAGAAATAGGAGCAATATGTAATTAATCTTTTGTGCTGCAGTTTAAAATAGGCTATGCAATTTAATTTTTATTTTGTTTATTTTCATTTTTTTTTTCTCTAAAGTGTAAATTTGTACATCAGCTAGATTAATGTAAACTCTTTTTACAAGATGGGTTTTATCAGCTGGTGGGGTTATTGATATTTCATTATTGCAGGACTTACAACCTGCACAATGCTTTATCATTCTGTTTCAATAAATCAAAGCAAGTAATTTCTGGAAACATCCCTTTGTGGAGCAAAGGAGGAAAGTACCTCTCTGCTTCTACCTCTGCATTTTCCATCCTGATTTTCTGGCAGGTGAGGTTTGCTCTCTGAGGAGCCTTTCAGTGCTAACTCGGGTGGACAGATGGCTGCAGTGTAATGTCAAACATTCCCTTCCTCCTGGTGTTTCCAGTCCTTGCTGGCTGAAAAATTGAGGAAGCTGTGACGGGATGACCATGCCAAGAGATTGGGAGTTTATGCATGTACAGCTAAGTCTGATTGCCAGGAAACCCACCTGAAATAAGTGAAGGCAGAGACTGAACAGCTCTTTTATATGGTGCTGTGACAGCTATGCAGAGAGCTGTGCTTGAGGTAAAAGGACTTTCTGAGAGTTAAATGGCACAGTGGAGAGGATGAACATTGCTCACCCAATTGTATCCCCTGCACACTTGGAGATAAATCCTACAGATTGCAGCTGAAAGCTCCTTTTCAGAGCTCAGCATCTCAATGTTGGGAACAGGGTTAAATCAAAGTGTAATCACATTAGAGTTACTCTTTAGTTATTTTACAGTTTTTCAACAAATTTATGGGGGCTGGATAAAAGTCGAGTCAATATCCACTATGATAAAACAAAGAGATCACTCAGAGGAAGATAAAAAATTAAGTATAATATCTGAGCCAAGAGTATCTGAAATGTATTAATAAACACAGCTGATATTCTATCCCATCTCCACTGCCTGGCCTCTTAATTCGTAGCCCCATATTTTTAGTGATCTTATAGGAGAGATAATTGGTTCTGTAATAAAGGGTGACATGCTCTTGCTATCCAGAATTACCAGAAAACAGGGAGTACCAACCCAACTGGATCTCTCAGCAACAGACCAGCCAAAACTGCCTGGAAAAGGACAGAAGAGCACAAAACACCCACCCTGAGCCACACCAAAGCTGGCACTGAGAACAGACCAGGATTGTGACTTGGGGGGGAAAAGCTACTGTAGGCAGAGGAGGCTGTGAATGGGTGGGAAGCTTCCATCCTGGAGTAGAATCAGCCAGGAGAATATTCACAGGATGTGTTGTCTCTGCAGAGCAGGATGAGGATCTGATGTTGGGAAGCATCTGGATGCATGTGTGTGTGTGTACAACTGTGTAGGACAGAGGAAACGAACAAGAAACCAATACAGACTGTAGGTAAAAAAAAAAAAAAACAAAACCAAAAAACCAACAAATTTTAGGGTACTGAGCACATAGACATATCTTTCCAATTTTAGTGGTTATATACACCAGGAGTTTCCTTGTGCCTGTACAAGGAAATTCTGTCTCCTACCAGAAATGCCCACTCAAGAGGCTAAGAGAGGATAAGAAAAGCACAACTGGGGTGGAGAGGGAGGGGGATCAGGTACATTTAATGCTCCTCAGCTTCCATCTCTGTTCAGCTGAACACAGCAGTAGGATGTGGCTGAGTGCAGGTCCATAGAGATGACAATGACAAAGCTAAATCGATCATACAGGCAAATACCAAGGTATTTGTGAGAACTATCTTTTACACAGATCTTACAGAGATTTAATTATTGCTCCAGCTTCAGGGACCAGTCATTCAGAAGGGAACATTGCTGCTGCAGGATGCCGTAATTTCTATAACAGGCTATCATTTGTCCTTTTGATGTTGTCTGAGAAGCTCCTCTTTAGTCAACATTTGAGGAGGAAAGCAGCTGTGGTAACTGTGGGGTTTAGATTGGCAAGCAGTCATTTCTTAATGCTGATGAGGACAGAGGTTAAAACTGAAACATCTATCCCAATTCCAACCAGCTATTAGGGGACAGAATTTATTGCTCCTATATACTATGAAATTTGGCTTGGCAGAAGTCACAAAAAAGAGTCAAGAACTGCTGTAAAGATGTGCCAGCTCTATGAGGAGAGAAGTATCATTTGTGGGAAAAAAAACCCAAAAAACAACAAACCCAAAACCTACTAGAAAAGATAGTAAAAATGATGGAAAAGTTACTTAAGCTGATGATTAAAAAACAACTCCCTTCTGCCTGGAATTGTCCATGCCAGAAATGACATATCAGGAAAAAAAAAAAAAAAAAAAAAAAAAATCCGAAAAAAACCCAGAAAAGGAGACTTTAGTAGAAAGGATCAAAACAAATGGTAAAGGAAGAGTTGATTTAGTTGTGCTTCTCATAAGTCTCTGCTATGAAAAAACAAAACCAATTAGTTTTCATAATTGCAGATGCAGAGCAGAGAGAGGGGCACCTTTAGGAAGAAGGGGAAGAAGCAGCCTACATTCCCAGGGTACCTGTGGGGTACATGCTGATGGCATCTAAGGAGGGGCAGAATCTGCTCCAGGCTTCTCTTCCCCAAAAGCAGATCTGCACTTGTGAAAGCTTTATGAGAACAAAAAGCCTCAAGTTAGGAACAGCTCAGCAGAGCCATCCCAACTCTCACAAAACACTATTGCCTTCTTTAAAGCATTATACACCTTGGTATCCACAGGATCCTAAAGGAAAGTCAGACAGGAACGCTGAAACTAAAACAATCTTTCTCATCACTAGTTTTGTCTTAATTTCTGAGTGTCACCATTTATATTTTTTTTGTTTGTGAGTGTTTCACAGCCATTAATAAACTTAATTCTACTCATATGAGCAAAGGTGCTCCTATTAATCTCATTTTTTTTTTTTTTAGATAAGACAATTGAGACTGAGGAGGAAATTGATTGTTAATTTTGATTTTCAGTATGAGATACATAACCTGCCTTTTCAGGAAACTTGGCATTGTTAAGCCCTTATGGGTCCATATAACACCCTGAGGCAGGCCCAGGGTTAGAAATGTAGCTGCACACTGCTGTCAGCATGACATGGTCCATTAACATCCAAGATCTGTATCCCACTAATTTCTCCATACACTGATACCAAAAATTATTTATCCCACCAACTCCAGTTGCAAAAGTGAGTGATCAGCACTTTGCTAAGCTTATATCCACACTGCAAGCTGACCAGCTGGAAAATGAGAAGGTCTCAACTGGTCAAGGCTTTTAAAAATACTCCTTGGAGTAATGGACTGAACATCATGCAGAATCACTTAGGACGGATATTGTTCATTCCCTTCCTGAAGTCTGCTCTGTTTATTATACTCCTTTCAACAGATGCAGAAAGATTGTCCAGTATTTTGTAGACATAACTGCATACCACTTCATTACTCAGGAGATCTATTCTGCACAATTTAAAGGGGAAACAACCTATGGAAAATGTTCTGTCTGAGCTATTGAGTCATATGGTGGAATATGAGTGGATAAAGATTGCACAAACACACTTAATTGTAGCATTCTCTCACTTGCGTCCCTGATTCTCCAGCCGCTTTCAAACCTTGGATGAGACCATTTCTTTTTTTTGTTCTTGCTTTAATCCCTTCATTTCCTTGGAGTACTCAGTAAGGGAGGATCATGCTGACACCCAACCATGTCTCCCTATAAGCTTACATATGATCAGCAGCAAGTGGCCTCTGTCACAGCAATAGCCACATCAGGGAAGTGGTGTGCTGGTATGAACTCTGCCACCTGTTGGGTCATGGATGAGAGCACCTTGGCTGTCACAGTCATCATTTCAATCTTCTTTTAATACTCACAGATCCCACATGTCAACTAAATGGGAAAAGGTTGGTGCTCAGTCTATTTGTTTACATATTATGTGGAATATTTGTTGATGTGAGAAGTCCTGCCCTTTTGAGGACAGCAAACAGCAGTGGCCTTTAAAATGCAGAAGATTTTGTTGTGTGTAATGACCTGCCTGTGAGGCAGGGCAGCTGAGCTTCCTGTTAATAAATCCCTTGAGGTGAATTAGAGTGAAACAACACAGACTGACTGGTGTCAATGAGGCAGATTTGTTTTAAAATAATTTGATTGCAATGGAAAGGAGATAGCAGCTGTTTTGGTTCTTTTCTAGAGAAGTATGAGAATACCATGAAGAAAATATACAAGTTAAAAAAAAAAAAGAAAGAAGAAGGAAAGGACTGAGATAGATGATAGATAGATGGATAGATAGATAGATAGATAGATGGATAGACGGATGGATAGATGGATGGATAGATAGATAATAGATAGATAGATGATAGATGGATGGATGGATGGATGGATAGATAGATAGATGGATGGATAGATGGATAGATAGATGGATGGATGGATAGATAATAGATAGATAGATGATAGATGGATGGATGGATAGATGGATAGATGGATAGATAGATAGATAGATGGATGGATAGATGGATAGATAGATAGATAGATAGATAGACGGATGGATGGATAGATGGATGGATGGATAGATAGATAATAGATAGATAGATAGATAATAGATGGATGGATAGATGGATAGATGGATAGATGGATAGATGGAGAGATGGATGGATACATAGATGGATAAATAGATGGATAGATGGTTGGATAGATAGATAGATAGATAGATAGATAGATAGATAGATAGATAATAGATAGATAAAGAGATAGATAGATATAGATAGAGGAGGGGAAAGATATCATCAACCATGGGTAAAGAAACAGGAGTTGATCATTGCAATTTTCATGTCTTTGGTCAGACTAATGGTCACAGTTTTGATTTGTTGGGGATGGAGGCCCATGAAAAAAAAGAGTTCATCAGGTTTTATATATATTAAAATAATTGTGAGAACCTCTAGATACCTCTTCAGGAAGGAGATGCTTTGGGTTTTGTACAACACCATGGGACAGGTGCAGTCATCTGGTGGAGAGTCCCCAGAAGAATAAGGGGGTGCCTTGGGGTCCTTGGTGGCCCACAGTCCCCTCTAGAGACATACCAGCCATTGGGCCCTGCTTCTCTGCAGCTGGGTCTCATGTGGAAAGGGGGAAGCTGGCCTCAAGAAAGCATTACCCCGCCACTGTAGGATTTGCTTCTCACCATACATTCCCCTTGTTTGGTTTGAAACATCTTGTTTGAGGCATTGTGGTCCTGATAGTCCTGGATGCAGTCAAACCTGGGGAAAGCTGGATAATGGTTAGGATGCCCCACTGTCGGAATAGGACATGAAAGGACGAGGCAGGGACGAAGCCCGAGGTCAGCAGGAATGTTCTCTGTTCTCTTTATTTGAAATTCTGACTCCAATATATACAACTGTACAGAAGGACCACAGATTGGTCCAAGGTGTCGCCACCTTTTCAGTCTCATTGGTGAACATCGCCATCACTCAAGAAACTCCTCCTAGAGGAGAAAAATGTAAACGTCATTATTTACATAAAAAGTGTGAGAACTCAGCTCCAAGTTCTGTAAACATCAGAAGGCATACTGAAAAAACATGAAGGAAAAGTAAAAACATAGAAAACCACGGGCGACACCCCACCAGAATCCAGGATAAGGCACAAACTACCTTATAGCTGAGAAGCTTTTTCCTCCCATCCTCTCACAGGCCCAAGCATCCACCACACTGATCAGCAAACTCAGAGGACAACAATGACAACAAAACCTGGGACGTGCTAGAAAATACACACATAAAACAGTGATTTTGTGAAGAATAATAGAATATGCCCCATAAAATGAATTGCTAGAGATCTCAGCCTCAGATTTCATTTTGTGAAAATACATGTGCCTCTCAAAATATATGTGGCTTGTGTAGAAGGATGGAGATGGATACGAAAGTTTCAGCAGTGATAAAAGACATTTGTCATAGAAACTCACCTGACAGGAAGAAGAGCAATATTTGCAGATGAATTTAATCAGATGGAGGAGTGAATAATACTTGGAGTTCTTTGGACTGAAAATAAGCAGGCATTGGTAATTTGTTTGAAAGGAATCTAATTTTTAACTGGAGTGCAGTGGTAACTTTTAAAAATAGAAACATCTAAGTAGCTTGTAAAGACACACTGTTGTTTCATTTTGGTCAGATTCTGTGGCTTCAGTTAATCTGACAGAGATGTGTTCAAGAAAACTGCTGCCAATTTCAGTACAGGAAGGAAGAGTTGTTCATTCTGTTAAAAAACTTTGAAGTCTTGACCAACCACAAAACAAAATCTTTAAATGCAGACTTTTGGTTTTATTTTTAGGCTTTTGGCTTCTGTTGTTAAAGGAAGCTGTGATAACAACAAGCTGTGATAGGGAAAAGAAAATCCAGGCTCATTGGAAATGATCAGAAGCTTTCATGCTTGTGTGTAAAAAATCCCTCAAAAACTGAACCAAGACTGTTTTTATTCTTAAATCACAGCTGATCTCACCCTGTGAAAATGTTACATATCTTACATATGGAGAAGTATCACAGCCTGAGAATTTCCAGATGTTTTCCTGGTCTTCATCAGCTATTTCCAAAATCCAGAAATGACTTGTTTACTGGGTTGCAAAACTCTGTTTGTCTGTATTGTGCACATCTCTAGCACTGACCAACACAATATCAGCAGACATTAGACAAAATTGCAATAGGGCCAAGATATCACAGGTTTCTGGGGAATTTCAGCATTTCTTTTCTGAAGCAGATGACTGGAAGGTGATTTCTAAGTCAAGAAAAGAAGCATAGACACTTCTGGTGCTCCACAGATTTGAGCTCTCCAGAACTCACACAGCCCTTGGATTTATTTCCTCTTGCTATCAGTGGAGCAATTCCCATTGAATTCCCACTGGGTCGAGTCCCAGTGGCCAATAACTTTAGGAGAAATTTTCTTGGGCTTGCTGTTCTCTTCCCTGGCACTGGCACTGACTGCATTTGGGGTTGGTTTCTGAAGGGGTGCAAGGAATTTCCACCTGTCAAGATCTGTGAGGGACTTTTACTGCAGCCTTGGAAAGGCCAGGAGGAGTGGAGGACAGCAGCTGTGCCAGAGCAGGGAGCAGCACTGAAATGTGGATGATTTTTGTGTTATTAGAACTGGAAGAATATTGCAGCATTTTCCTAACACTGTATTAGGAAAAGGGGATGGGATTACAACCAGGAAAGCAATTCTGAGCAAACCTGTTGTGATGCAATAGAGTCTTTGATGAACAGGGCAATTAGTGATTAAAGGTGATTCAGTCAAAATGTTTATTTTCAGCTCATTGGCCCCTAGAAGGAGGCACTGGAACTGACTCAGGAGAATCACTGTTTCTTGTGGCACTTTGGGAGAACACAGGTCAGCCTAAATTCTCCCTACTCTGCATCTGAGGTTTGGTAATAGATTTTGGTAGGGTCAGAGGCTAGCAACAGACTGTGCTATTTCTGCTGTAATTTTTTTTCTGACTGAGCACAGAAGAAAGTTCTGTTAAAAAAAAAAAATCTAGCTAAAAGGATATGATGAACTATAACAAAAGATAAGTTATTGTTGCGTTGACTTTAAAAAGTGAGGAAGGTGGAGATTTCTCTGCACTAGAATCAGATTACCAAGGCAGTAAAATGAGGAATTAGGAACAGAATAGATAAGAGTGGAAGAGACTATTAAAAGATTACAGAGCCTAGAAACTGATAGAATAGAACAATGACAACTCAACCTATATTTCACACTCCTAAAGCAAACTAGGAAAACATGCAAGAAACCTTGAATGGATGTATCCAGTATTAGACTATTCAATGAAATAAAATTCTGAAAAAAATATTAATCTGATCAAAACCACTTTGCACTCCAGGAACAAAACTTCTAAATATAGTCTTTAGGCTAAGAATGAGAGAATTTTGGGTGCTTCAAGAAAACAAGTGTGTATTCACAATGTCCAATGAACACAGGCAGTCAGTAGACATTCATATATGTATATACACACGTTCCTATCCACATACAAATGTGTGCTATTTTTTCCAGCATTCAAAAAAATAGTAATTAATACAAAGCCTTTATTAAAAAAAATTTCATTCCTTCAATTTTATTATGTGCCTTGTGATACAGAACATTTTTCTTAAAGTTCAGGTTATGGGGTCAAATTCTGCATAGAATAACAGCAGGAGAGGAAGAAAAAAGCTTGTAACCCTCTTGGCTATAAGCATGAAAGGAATGCAGAATAAAAGCTCAGAATGTCAAAATGATCCTCCTTAAAAGCAAATATCTCATCACTTCAGTTCTAATATGATTATTTTTGCAGGGCTTGCCCTACTTTTTTTTTTTTTTTAACTTTTAGGATTAGTTATAGTGCAGAGTGTTCACCCTTAGAGCCATTTTGATGACATAAAATGCAAATGAGATTAAAGCACTTTTGTGTTTGCCTCTCTGTGACCCACTGAGGGCTTGACAGAGAGGTGAACTCTTTCAGTTCTGCTCTAGACACTTCCTGGGTTTACACATTCCCATTTCTCCTGGGGGAGAAAAAAGAGCAGGGCATGGGAATAGAATGATGCTCAAGCCAGAGCAGGCTGAGCCATCCTTCCAGCTGGGAGGCTTTGGGAAACATCAGTGTCTCCAGGCACAGTGTGAGTTGTCACACTGGCTATAACCACAGACAATCTGTGCCTACCACACCCAGCATATTCTCATTAGGTACCAACAAAAAATGCAGTCATTAAAATAAAATTTCTGTATTTTACCCTTACAGGTCACAGCATTTATACGTGAATTTTATGAGGTTTTTTTGTTGTTTTTGTCTGGGTTTTTTTTTTGGTTTTTTGTTTTTTTTTTTTTTTTTTTTTTTTTTTTTGGTTTGGGGTTTTTTTTTTGTGAAATTTTAGCATTGCCACCATTTCTCCAAATGGATTCAAGGGAGAGTTTTGAGATATCCCTCATGATAAGCACATTTTGGGCACCAGCGCTGAAGGCCATGCCCAGGGTCATGAGTTCTCTTCATGAGCTGTAAAACCTCACCACAGAATCAGAGAGTCACAGAATATCCTGAGTTGAGAGGGATCCACAAGGAGCCTTGAAGTCCAACTCTCGGCCCTGCACAGGACAAACCCAAGAATCACAGCATGTCTAGAACTTGTGTAAGTATTTTTTTTAAAAGGAGAGCATTTTTTTTTTGTGCTTATTAAAAGATAACCCAGTCTGAGATCTCAATTTTCAGAATGAAGAAAACGTCTACTAGCATAAATTAATGACACATATTTGTAATCAATTTCTCTCTGATGTACTGATTAGGACTCGCCTGCTGATTTCTCCTACCAGATATTCTATAATTCAGATATTCTACAAACCAGATACTCAGATAATTCTACCAGAATGATCATGAATTACAATAGTGTATCTCTTGTGGAAATGGTCCACAGTTCACTTTTTTTTGTGCAATGCAAAAATGCCTACAAGAATTGGAAAATATCAAAATGGCTCTAACAGAAATACTAAAGCATTAGCTATAAAATATAGGAAAAAAAACAAGGAATCATTGAAGACTTGAAGAAGAGAAGGAAACCTTAAAACCAATTGAAATATGAAGGAGTCCTGCAAATATGAAATCTGCTTAACTGCATGTTTCACGTGAACCCCCATTGAGGTGAAATGCACTCTACTTACAGAAAACCCTGTTACTTTCCTTGCTGCTGCACTGGGGATGGGGGTAAGGAGTGGGTTCAGAGAGCTCTTAAATAGAATATCTTAATGGGTCAGGGTCTAATTGCTAAGCCCCTGGGCTAAGCCATCGTTTTTGAAGCTGACACCTCCAGATGCTGAATAAGCAAAGCTTTCCAGCAGGCACACAGCCTGGAAGAGGAGATTTAAAAACTCCACAAAGTTTCTATGAGACCTTCTTCAGGGAATATGGAGATCATGGATCTTGACTCCCGTCTCCAAAGAGTCTGCCCATTACAGGCTGTACCAGTAACATGTCTTAGATGGTGCAAATCATCAGACTGCCCTCCCAGCCTCAGTGCTGAATCACTGCTCGAGTTCTGGGCATTTACTTTCTGTCCAAGGGTGCACTTCATTCTTAACCTCTCTCCTTAACCCAGGAAATTATTTCAGGCTTGTTATTCAATGAAACAGCTTAGATCTTCCTTTGCTTTAATGCACCATTTTTATTAAAAATGTGCATATCAACTGCATGCTAAAGGGAGAGCAAGGGTTTGACCTGTGCTTAGGGTCACTCGTGTCTGCAGCCTCCACTGGAGCTCATGGAGGAGAATGGATATGCCCTGTTGTGTTGGAGTAGGTGTAGAGCTGTGGTATTCTACTATTCTAGTAAAGGCCCCTGGCAAAGCTGTGTGGGTTTTGGGGTCACATTCCAGCCCATCACATCACCCCTTCTACAGGACAAGAGCACTGAGCTGGACACAACTCACCTGAGTTTGGTACAACCAGCTGGAGTTCAGTGAAATGCTAATTACAGCCCAGCCCCCAGGCATGGCTGATGTTATTTTCCATATCTTCCTTCTCCCACTCCCCCACCGTCCCCTCTCTGCCTGCTGAGCTCTGCACAGGCCTTACAGAGATAAAGTCAAGCTGGGAGAGAGGATCTCACCTGAATTACACAGGGCATGTTGCACATGTGTGCACATATGTAAGCATGTGCATTTTCAGATATGAGCTTGAAAATCATAGAATCACAGAATGATTTGGATTGGAAGGGACCTTTTTTTTTTAAAGGAAAAAGCAAGACCACCTCTCCATTACTGTCAGCTGTTACATTTTAATGCAATAAACACACTGGAAAGCAGCTCTAGGCAAGGCAGTTATACCATAGATGTTCCACCTCTCCAAACGTGCTATGATGTTTGGTTTTTGTTACAAATTAATTTTATTAGATTTTACAGCCTTATCAGAATCAAAATCAAAGAATTAAGTCAGATGTCACTGTTCCTCCAGCATATTCTTATTGTAAATAATTTCTTCATTAAAATTTAATTTTCAGTAGCAACTCTTGGGCATCGTGGATATTACTTATTAAAAATGCAAATATTAATACTGGTAAGTTATTCTGTACTGTTAAAATAGTAAGACTTTTGTTTTTCTGTGAAAACACTACAGCCCTAAACACTGTATGGATTTTGTAATGATAAATATAAAAGACAAAAACTGAGACAGACTCATTTTTCCATAGTTGTATTAAAACCTCTCAGTAAATCTTGAAAAGTAAGCCAAAGCTTCTGTGAATTTAATACATTGTCTTTGCAAGTGCTTTAACTTGGGATAAATCCTGCACTGCTATAGAGCACTACCAGAAAGGGAATCAGTAGGAGCACAGGAAGGAACTGGAACCGTTTCTCTAAAACACTGATCAGGCAGGACTGAGGAGCAAGAGCTTCAAGCCACTGGCAGAGGTATCAAAAGTAATAATTTCTTACTCTCATCTTAGAAAAAACAACAACATTTCAACATCTCATCAACCTCCCTGGGTATTTTCAGAATATTTTGGATTTACCCAGAGTGTCTTAACTGCTCTCCTAATGCTTTTCCCTCTCTTTTGCTATATGAACCAAAATAAAATACTCTTCCAGGAAGAAGGCAAGTCTCCTGCCAGCACTGACACTCATCTATTTAAAATTTTGACAAGCTCAACGTAAGTGGGCCCCATATATTACAAAGTTATCTGACATCATTCCTTCAAAGGTCTCTTAAGGTGATCTAGCTCAAAATAATTATACATTTTCAGAATTTGCTGGTTCTAACTGTGCCAGACATCACAATCAAATAGAGAACCATAACAGACTTAAATACAGCCTTAAACCAAATTCCCAGAAAGAAGGATCCAGAAGTTCTTTTGTTCTTTCAGAAGTTCTTTTGTTCTTTCAGTCTCAATAAATGAGACATGTTTTCCCTGTCCATGGTCATTGTTAGGTGCTTTGCAAGAATCCCACCTGCTCCTACAGAGGAAAACACCCTCTCAAAATGGTTTATGTAATGGTAGAGACTCGTTTTATGGAAAAGGCTGGCAGTCACTGCATGATGTTTGGGTTCAGAAGACCAGGATTTGAGACATTCAAATGAGAAACTTCAAGCTGTAACCAGAACCTGTGTTCTTTGTGGATACCAGATGCTATACACTAAAAGAGTACTGTTGATTCATTGATGTAATAACTTTTTTGTCACCTGAGCTGCAAGGTCCTGTTCCTTGCTCTCACACTGGTGTGCTTGGTGGGCTTAAAGAGATCATTTCAATCTCTAAGAGATTGTGTGTGTTTCTGACATACCTTTACTTTTGCAGCTGTATTGTGAAGCAACTCTGCCTGCTGCCTTTGTAAAGCATTTTGACATTTAATAATACAGACAGAGGTGACTTAAGTTCCCACGTTCCTGGTGTTGTTCTGTACCTTCAAAATGCTGTGGGCTGAAGACTGCAGTGTGGAGCACAGGAGCAGCAGAGGAAGATTCTGGGTAAGAATGGAAGAACGCAGTCCACAGCAGCTGCTTTCTATAACAGAATTACAGACACAACCACAGAGAATTTATCTTGTTCCTATTGCCATCCACACTGCAGCATGTGGAAAGAATACTTGTGTTTCTGTCTACAGATGATGCCTTGAACCATTTGCTCCAGCCTTTCATTGGAGGCACCATACATCAGGGACTTCATCTCCAGCCCTGTTTTGTCTTAAGAAGCATTAAGGGGAGGTGATGAGGAGCAGAGAGGTTTCTGATGGGCCACTGGGGAAAGGAGTTACTGAGTGAAAATGTCAAGGTAGAAATTCTTGGCACCGTAATCAAGACAGGCTCTCAGGACCTTTTAAAATATGTCTTTAAATCTACTTACAGTCTGGCTGAAACCAGATTTACAGTCTATTTTTGCAGCTGCCAGTCTCCACTTAGGAAAGTTTTAGTGTTGGATATGGATAGTGCACTTCAAAAGGTAGACAGAAACCTTTGAAGTGCTCACAGGCTGATGTGAAGGGTGGCTAGAAAGTATAGGTTTCCCCTCACTACAGAGGTATTTAGAAATTTTAGGATCCCAAAGGTGCTCAGGATTTCATCTGCCTAAGTGGACAAAGCATTAGATTTTACATCTGAGTGTGTTTATGTATTTAGAAAGCACGTTTTCCACACTTACCTTGTTTCTGTGTGTGCATAGGTGAGGGAAAGAAGCCACCTATTTATACTGTGATACTTTTCCATTTAAGAATTTGGTAATATCTTTGAACTTATGGGAACACTTGGAAAATATCTGGAAGGACAGATATCTGAATATCTGAATCAGCGTAAATCAGTTGTTGTTAACAAAGCACATCTTTTAACATCCAAATTTTGAACATGTGCAAATCTGGCATTTCATTGTCTTCTTTTGAATAGCTTTTTAGAATATAGTATTTAACAAACCACAAATGTTGAACCTAAAATTTTCAATGGAGTAAGTTGTTTTGTTAGTAGAATATTTATGTATAATAATCCCACTGAAAAGGATTAAAAGATCTTCAAACTACCCACTGACAAGATCCACTTCTTGTATTTATAGAGTGTCTTTTTTTCACTTAGGTCAATAATTATCACAAAAATAAATTCAGGTATGAGCAAATCCCCTTGCCTACAACAATTAATGGTAAAATTTTATTTCAAGAGTATTTATCTAGAGACATATGAAGGCAGCTAACTTAAATCTAAATAGGTTTAAGCACTGTTGATACTGTAGAACAGTTCTGTACTGTTGGGGATTGCATTTCTACTAAAAATGAGAATATGAAATAAAAAGTGAATAGTTACAGTATAGCTAAAATTACAAAACAGTATTTAAAAAATACATCTTAGTTGCTTTTTTTTTTTTTTTTTTTGCCAGTGCACTAGCAACATGTTTAATATACAAGTTTGAGAAAAAAAGACCAAAAAAATGGTTTTACTGGAGGCCTGCAGGCTTATTGCAAAAAGATGAAATTTGGGCAAACTTGTTTTGAAACAATTTCACCTGCCTAACCTAAGATAGTGTAATTTATCAGGTGAATTACTAAGAATCTGCTGAAGTGTATACAATTTCCTGTTTATATTTTGTTTTGGTGTAAGTCTGCTGTTAATTGTCAAGTTGACCTATAGCTGCTTTGTAACATCTTTTAATGTGAGAGTGCCACTTTTACTAGTAACTGGCAGTTCATGGAAAACAATATTAAAGTGTGCTTATAATACTAGAAAAGAGTCTTTTTACTCCAAAGTGTTGCATTCAAAAGGAAAAACACTTTGATCTTTAAAATAATCCCATATATTGTTAAGGAAGCATTACAAGTTACCCTTCTACTAGCTTTATTCCCTGGATTAAGTAGAGGAAGTTAAGTACACATGTAGGAAAAAATCCCAAATTTTAAGTTGATTTGATTTTAGAAAGTAAGCAAAAGTGTTGTAATTTTTTTCCTCCCCTTACAGCCAACCACTTTTTGCTTCCAATATAACAAGATAAGGGAAAAACAAATGTAAGGACGCTCACACACGTGCAGCAAGATCCACCAAAGAAGGAGGATGGTTTTGGAACAATTTGCTGGGTCAAAGATGACTTTAAAACTAGAGTGGCTGGC
This sequence comes from Brachypodius melanocephalos, assembly GCA_013398615.1. Classification (NCBI taxonomy): domain Eukaryota; kingdom Metazoa; phylum Chordata; class Aves; order Passeriformes; family Pycnonotidae; genus Brachypodius; species Brachypodius melanocephalos. The sequence continues at coordinate 2,672,695 of VZSR01003209.1, forward strand.
AGCTGCTGGTTTTCTGCCCCATTTCAGGAATCTTGGAGCAGTTTCTGCAGCAGTTTGTTCACCTCCTTCCCCTGCCATCAGCACAGGGGCTGCTGGCCAGGGCCACTTTACTCCTGGCTGGTGTCCAGCTGCTAAAGCAGCTGGCCCCTTGAGGCTGCTGGCAATCAGTGGAAATCAAATCAGCCCTGTGCTGTGAACTGGTGCTGGAGTGAGCTGATGCTGGGAAAGCACAGAGTTGGTATATTGTTCCTTCCCAGCCAGAAATGTAGATCAGCATTTTCAGAGGACTGCTCTCTGTCTCAAAAGGTGTTTCAGTCTGCTTTAGGGCTTTAGAAATTTCACATTTAGACACGTACATTTAGTCTTATTATAACAAAAACCGGAGAGATTAAAAACTTGTAACAGAAATCAGGTGGCTTGTTTCCAGTAAAACTGTTCTGAATAAAAATTTAACCTAAGGATGTACAAAGGCAGCAATATTTACGTGGCAGAATGAAACACCTTCTGCAACAAGCTTTGTAGGGGGAAGCAAAGGAGAATGTAGCCATGCACACACATCCTTGTTCTTGTGCTGATGAAGTCTGCTTTCCTTTTCTCATGGACAATAATAGAACAGATATGGGGTCCCAGTGTCAGACCACACAAATGAGATTTTGTCTCATACAGCCAATTCTGATCTGACTTTCACTCACTTGGAATGTCTGTCAGAATCCAGCTGAGTGGCAGAGCTGATCACAACCTGGTTGATAGGCAGAGAATCCAGACTTGTCTCACTGTCTCCCAGGGCACTTGGCAGATGAGAGATTCCCTTTTCCTCTTGTGTGTCTTTTTTTTTTCTCCTGCCAGACTTGAAGGATAGGAAGACAGAAAAGGAGTGTTTTGTATCAGTCTCCAATCCCCATCCATTCCTATTGTACTGAGCCCTGCTGCTCACTCTGCTCTGTGGCAGCTTTTGTTGGTTCCCTGCCCTATCTCTGTAAATCTAAGTCAACATTTCCAGAGAAAATGCTGCTTAATAACTTCAAAGAGTTATTACTTCTGTCTTTGTCTGTGCACAGTACAGCAGAGTAAAGAATAAAGAACAGACACAAAGTGACCCGACCCCCATATTTGTATTGAAGACTATAAAGTAATGCTTGTCCAAGAAAATGCAGTTTCTTGGGCAAGCATGCTGATGCCAGGAATACATGTGAGTATTAAAATCCCCAGAAAGACAGGACACTTTCTAAGGAAATGTTTTCCATATCAAGTTTCAGGTGGTGAGAAAAAGGTTCTTTGCCTCATGCATGAGCTGGGAGTGCAAATTCTCTGTGAGTTGATTTAGTGGTCTATCAGGAAATATAACCAGAGCACCATCAGTTTCACTGCAGCTCCACAACTTGTTTCACTTTCCATCGTCTGAGCCTCCCAAGAATTGCTTCCCTGGCTCTTGCTGCTATGAGATTCATCTTCAGCATCCCCAATCTTTCCTCTCCAGTTAAGGTTTCTCAGTTGAGGTAAGCAAGCATCCCACACATGGTGCTCTGTTTTTGAGGATTGGTTGGTGTGATGAAGTATTGCAATGTGAAACAGTAATTTCTTTTTGGCTGGTGAAGTTAAAAGGGAATTGCAAGTCCTTCCTTCCTTCCCCCTGATTGCATTCCTCCAGAAAGAGCCTGTTTTTCTGAGATGGGTTGGACTTCTCTAGAAAGACAAACAAAAATGGTTCATAACCAAGCTGCCATGCACAGAAGAACTAAAATGGGCCACTGGATCCAAATGGGGAATTCTTGTTAAGATGATCACAAAACAATCCTGTGCATCTTGCCTAGGCAAACCCAATGTCTGGAGACACTGACTTCTGCTGAGCCATTCAGTGACAGAGAGGGAACCTCATCAGTGTCTGTCAGTGCCTGCAGGGAGGGGTCAGAGCATGGACCAGGCTCTGCTCGGTGGTGCCCAGCAATGGGACAAGAGGCAACGGGCAGGAACTGATGCACAGAAGTTCCACCTGAACATGGGGAAGAACTTCCCTGTGCAGTGACCAAACAGTGGCACAGATCACCCAGAGAGGGTGTGGAGTCTCCCTCACTGGAGAGAGCCCAGAACCATCTGGATGCAATCCTGTGCCATGTGCTCTGGGATGATCCTGCTTGAGCAGGGAGATGACCCACTGTGGTCCCTTCCAACCTGACCCACTGTGGGATTCTGTGATCATCACAGCAGGTGACTGTGGCATCTGATTTGTGCACAGGCTCTACCTTTTCAATTCTATCCAGTGACTGAAAAAAATAAAGGGCTCGGTTCTGTCTTCTAAAAGCTCCTGTGACACGTGGGATGGCTCAGTGACCTTCCACATGGTTTCCCCAGTTTCTTCTCCATCCACTAGTAACCAAATTCCCAAATGGATTCTATTCATCCACAATCCTTCAATACTGTCCCTGCTGCCCTAGCAACCAGTGCCACCTTCTCTGACCTGAGCCACAAGGCTCTCATTTTGACCATTTTCTGCTGGTTTAGAAGTTGGCCTTTGTGCAAGCATGCTTTGCCACTTGCATCTTGTTTGATACATACTGGCATGGTGCACCTCATTGTGGTGAAGCAAATGTCATTGTCACAGATTTCAACAGTTTTTTTCTCTTTGAGACACTGCTGTTCTTGTTAACATGCTTTTAACTACTGGAATTAAAACAATAGAAGCAGAAACAGGGCCTTGATAATTTTGCAGAAACGGGGAAATTCTCCCTGTCTCAGCATTTAGACAGGCCAAAGAGAAGTACAGTATTTGGATGAGATTCCTAATCAGTTACCTGCACAATCCAATAGCTTTAATGCATTTCTACTTCTCAGCATCTCATCTACCTTGTTCACAGATGTATCACATTGAGAATTTTCCAATAGTTAAATTGGAGACATGAGAAAAGGAGAGAGAGAGAGAGAACCTCCAGCCTCATCTTACCCCTGCCCAGAAAATTCAATACGAACGTTAAATTTGGAGTGCCTGCCTTGACTGCTGATTGACTGCTAAATTCACTACTGGCATCTCTACCTAAACACATGCAGGGAAGACTCTGGCCCTCTATTTTGAAGGCTCACCCAACTGTGCATCCAAAAATTTGGAACAGCAGCAGTAATTTGGCTTCCTCTGGCTTTTTCAGTTTCTTTCTGGGTAGACCCCAACTGCCTTTTAGAGAGATTTGCTGCTGCTAATTTTTTTAACAGACCATCTGTCTCATTTTGTATTCTAGAGCATTCTTCCCCTTTTCTTGTCATGCTTCCAGCAGAGTGAGAGGTTAGTTGGATGGCTTGTGCTGTGGATAGCTACCAGGCTGCTGTTCTGTTGCTGGTAAAGCAGAAAAGAGAAAAGGCCACCCTGTCTATGCTCCCTTTCCTGGGCAGGAAATCCTCTCAGCAGGGAAGGGTCTTGGCACCTTTATGGTTTTTCCAAAACTTCTCTTACACTGAAGACATTACAGACTCCTCCTGTAGAGCCCTAGGACCAGGCTGGAAATAGCAA
>VZSR01003209.1:2676290-2707596 GCA_013398615.1 Brachypodius melanocephalos
AAGGTCACAATTAGGTTACCACAAACCTTTTTCTTTTCCGGGATGATCACTGAGGACTGGACATAGCAAGGATACAACAAAATACTCTCTGAAGTGTAAAGCTGGAGAGTTTTTAAACAGTGCTCTCTGCTGCTCCTTCAAGCCACAGACATCACCAAACCAACAGATAGGCAGAAAAGAATTTTATATGTTTACATATCTGGTCCTGACACTCATATGTTCAACTGTTTTAAGTTAAAGTGAGTAGGAAAGCTGCTTATCATACAAACACTGTGGATTTGGCATTCCATGTCAAAAAATTGAAACTTGAGAGAAGTGGAAACACAAGAGAACTCACTCTGATATCAGAATACATGGCATATTTTGCTGTGAGTTCATCACAGAAATCTGAAAATACTAATAATCCTCATTTGCTTTCAGACATCTAGGTTGTTGCTGTTTCCCTGAATGGTTTGTACAGTTGTTGTAGAGAAGGATTTTCTGGAATCTGAACAATCTCTTTAAGGAATCCACCTTAGAGTAAGCTGAAGTGCACCCTAGAAATATGCATTTTCTGTAATTGCACAGTCTAAATCACTAACTAACCCTGTTGTAGATATCTTTGCTGCAGTGTTCTCATTTGACCAGGTAAGTCCCCCCTAACGAAACTGTTGGAAGAGTTCAGGGATAATCACTTAGGAAGCCATTAGACTTTGGCAAGAAAAGGAAGGCACACTGGTGCTAATGGCAGGCGATTAATGCTCTAATTCATCAGAAAACAGGATTATCCCATCTCTGATATCTGCTTGTGAGGCAGAACTCCACCACCAGGTCACCACTCTCTGACACTGACCCTGATTTCTGAGCTCCAGCCTCACAGAATCATGGAATCATGGAGTGGCCTGGGTTGGAAGGAACCCCAAACATTTTCTTGTTCCAACCATTCTGCTGAGGACAGGGGTAACTTCCTGTAAATCAGGCTGTCCAGAGCCCCATCCAACCTCATGCTGAACACTTCCAGGGATGAGGCATCCTCTACTTCTCCAGGCAGCCTGCTGCAGTTCCTCACCACTCTCACAGAAAAGATTTTTTTCCTAATGGAACTGAACTGAAGCATTCACTGATTTATGCTGAGCACAGAAAAAGGCATCTGGAGCCAAAAGTGATGCTTACAAATAATTTATATTTATTGCAGGGTCACAAGATAAAACAAACATTGTCTTGTTTCTCTGAAATACGGGCAATGGGACAAAACTCCTGGAGAGGCATTAAATAAGAAGCATTGTGAGAGAAGCTGAACATTACCAGGTTCAAGTGTATCTGTCTGCTCTTTAGGATCAGAAGGTGCACTTCTGGAAGGGCAATTCGTGCTTTTCAGGACACAGGCGAGTTTTCAAAGGGCTGATATCAGAGAAACTATAATCCTACAACAAGTTCAGAAGTTATGCCTTTATAAACCTTCTTCTCCTTATTTTTACTTTTTCTAAGAAAGATGACATCAAAAGAGAATAGTTCCTAATGCTGGGATTGGGCCATATAATCTCCAAACCCAAGTAATCCTACAACTTAATTTATCCTATATTTTTACATTCCTTACAGGGGAAAAATTACTGAGGAGTTAGCTTTTTCCATTTTTGCTGCCTAAATTATTGCCAGGGCTCTGAAATCAGAGCACAGGTTGAGTTATGTTTTTTCCAATCTCTTTGGAAAGCACTTTTCAAGGAACTACCATTTGGGCTTTTTTATTTCACTGAGAAACTTAACAACTTGATAGTATGGATTGAACATGATGAATACAGAAATCACCTGCTTTCCTGTCTGGAAAATGTAGTGAAAACATAGCAATTGGTAGCTTTGAAAAAGTGAGTGATACTGAGATGCCAGTTCTAAAACTATCAGACCCATAAGTAAATAAATAGGTTTAAATACTGTGTAGTGGAAATTATGTGTCACAAGAGGGAAATGAAGCCAGCAAGTTATTTCTCTGTGATGTAGCTAACCATAGTACCTTAAAAGCACTGATGTGTAAAATCGTTCAGCATTCAGGGGTTTTAAGCCTTAATAGACATCTTGGGGCTTTGCTGAAGTCCTGTAGCAGAAAGCATGGAATTAAACTGGCTGAAAACAATTCAGAAGAGAGCTTGGAGTCAATGCTTTAACAAAATGTGGTTAACACTGAGGGTTGGTGGGTTGTGTTGCAGTGGGTGTGAGCAAAACCAAGATGCCACTTCCCCAGGGAAAGGAGGTGGTTTTGGCCCTTGTCCATTTTTATAAAAACTGTATAACTTTATCTGTGACTGGCCAGCCTCAGTTGAAACTTCCCATAAACTGATTAGTGGCATGGTCTAGAGGCACCTGGCAGACTTATCATCTACTCAAAATACAGACAGAATTTTTTCTTTGGCTACAAATGGATGCAAATTGAATGTTAAGCTGGAAGAGTCACTGGGGACTTGCAGAGTGAAAAATAGATAAGAGAAACTAAAATAAAAGTGTCTGACAGGATTTTTCATTTCTAAGGGTGAACAGTACTTCATGGTGGGCAACAAAGGAACAGATGTGTTTTAATAGGTTGCTTCATGGTTGCAAGACATTAATCTCTTGGCTGGGCACACCAGAGAGGAACTGGCAGCATTTCTTGGAAAGTTAAGAAAGAGTCAGAAGCAGCATTGAATCAAAGTGGCCACAAGAACTGGGACAGCCAGAGGCAAGGAACTGCTCAGCACAGTTAATGGTCTGGTCAGAGCTCTGGGCAGTGGTAGGGGAACCAGCACACACCCCATGAACTGCCTGAACACCACGGGCAGCTTTCTGATGGCATCACATAGAAAGGTGTTCCACTGATGCGTGCCTAACCCTGGGCTTGGAAAAACGGGACAATGTAGGAATGCACCCCCACACCTGAGCAGGTGTTTCTATATAAGGAAAAACCTTTCAGTTTACCTTTGAACATGTAAGGAAGTTAAACTAGAATTTTCCATAACCTTCTCATTGTAATTGGCCCAGAGCCAGCACAGGAGCACTGACTGGGTTTTGGAAAGGTACCTCAAAGCCTGTTGCCAATTTTATTGGGCAGGGTGCCAAATAGCCCACGTGGACCATTAAGTATTAAAAAGAGTGCACAGAGGGGTTCAATTGGTTTTTTGGACTGCCTTAGCAGTGTAAGAGGGTTCTCTGCACTGCGTTCGACTTTTATTTCCTTTATCTATAATGTTTGCTATTTTTGTCATTAAAACCTTTTGTTTTACAAAGAGAAGTTGTCTCACTATTATTAAGTCATTCCTCTGCAAGGGCTGGCCCCTCAGAGGCGATGGACCTTAGTGGGGTTTATCACATCTGACCCCAGGCGAGATTCCATCAGGACAAGTCTCCAGTCTGCAAGGACCAAGTTTCCCCTATGGAAAATGTGGGCCAGTAAAGCTGCAGCTCTTTGGCTGACCCTGGGCTCAGGGTACAGAGCTGAGCTCAGAGAGATCCACACTCCTGCAGGGTGGGACAGCCTGGGGTAGCATAAACCCAGACACATCTGCTCACATCTGCAGCCACAGGTGACTGCCTGTGACCTTGCTCATAGGTTCCTAGGCCTTTTTTCAACAGGGCTAAAATGTAACTAAAATAACAGCACTAAAATGCATTTAGAAAACAGCCAAACATGAAAGCAAACCCCTCTCTTAGTAGTAAATGATCACAGATCGGTTTGGTATTTAAAGATCAATTGCTTCCAACCCATGACAAAATATTTGCTTTCACAGGTTTTTTATTTTCTTCCAAGTTAAATGTGGCCATGGAGGCATAATTGCCAATATAGACTTATGTATTTTAAGGTGTTATTAGTTTAAATTTGACCACTTTTAATCAAATTTATAACCACAGAGATATAGTTCACATTTTATTTACAGAAACATATTGATTTTACTGGTTCCTAAGAGGCACTTGGAAGACATGGTCATGGAATGGGAGCTGATTTTTCTTTCAGATCAATTAACACGAATTTCATGGACTGTGTAAAATGGATGCATTTCCAAAACTCAGCATATTCCTGTGGCTTTCTCACGCAGCAGCAGCAGCACCTGAGCCACTTAGCACTAGTGGCACACTTGCTGGAAATGCTCATGAAGAAGTGGACCATCAAGCACAGGCTTTTGGCAGGCTCTGCCACAGTCTAACTGAATTAATTCTGCTGATTATACCCCCTGCAGTATTTGCTTGATGAAATACAAGCAGTGAGAGCTGCTGCATGTATCCCTCTTCCGAGGGTTTAGCCATTGCCATAGGTCAGCCAGCCCTGCAGAGCTGGGGATTCATCTGCTTAATTGTTCTTCCTCGTTTTCTCCAGCCTTACCTATATTCTGTGCAAACACTGCCCAAATTATTCTTGTGAAATACCAGCTAAGAAGTTTATATCACTTTTTTTGTTGTTTACCAGGTTGTCAGACCAGATTGGTTCACACAAATCAATTGGATCTTTTGTTTGTTCCATGAATGTTAATATCCATGACCTTTATGATGACTTTGTGTTATCATCTTGTGATTGATCATTAAAATTGAACTGTAACATTTTGGATGCTTGGCTAACAGGCTTTGATAACTTTCTGACCAAAATTATAAAAAAAATAGATTTTACAATTGAATTACTCAACTCGAGGGCTGCTAAATATTTTTAAACATTGATTACAGCAAAACGTTTGGCAATTGGGTATTTTCAGAAGTTTTTGATATTCTCAGGTTTTTGAATGAAATTACAAATACAAGACAGATTTTTTTTTTTCTTCATTAAAAAAATAAAAAGGAAAATAAACCCCTCAGTGCTAAAAATTCTGATTCAGAAGGAAAATTCTGATGCTTCATGGAAATTCTGGTTCATTCTGCTGCCTGTTCTATGAAGTGATCCTCTCAAACTGTATCTGTTTTCATGCACTGTGAACAGGACTTGAACATCAGCTCAGCAAATGGTAAGATTCCAATATTTAATTGGAAATAAGAGATAGACAGGGAGACCAGCACAAAAAAACCCAACCAGCCAACCAAACAAACAAGAAAAAAGAGACATTGTTGGGCAAACAAATAGGGACAGTTAAAGCAGAATTTTCAGTATTTACATTTTAATGTTTCCTAAACAGTCAATGTTTTATTATCACTTTCTATTTTTGAGCAGCCCTGAGAGCGATATTCGTTGCAAACTTTGCTTTCACAATGCTGTGACTGGCATTCAGCCAACAAGGTGATTTAATTTTAATAGTGCTTGTTGATTACAAGTCGGACCTGAGAACAAAAGAGAAGATCTAAGTCTGCTTGGATAGGTACAATTTCCTTGAAACAGAGGCTGAGAGATTAATGCTGTGCTGCCACACCTGTGTGTTTTTTCATTCACGGGGACAATCTTCAGGTGCTTTTTGCTGGGGCGTTTAAGGCACGCACACACCTTCTCAGGGTAGCACAGCATTTCTCATCCCACCTGCCTGCTGCTCCAGTTTGTGCTGGCACCTGACAACCGCACAGACACAGTTATGGACATGGAATCATGGAATCACAGAGTCATAGAATGGGCCTGCTTTGGGAGGGACCCTAAAGATCTCAGTGTTTCTGGAGCAGCAGAAAGCAGCCAGGGACACCCTGTCTATGCTCCCTTTCCCTGGGCAGGAAATCCTCTCAGCAGGGGAGGGTCTTGGCACCTTCATGGCTCCCCCAAGAAGTTCATTGACACTGAAGACATTGCAAACTCCTCCTGTAGAGCCCTAGGACCAGACTGGAAATAGCAAACACAGGCAAAAGGGGCCAGAGGCTTTTTCTGCCCCCTCCCCAGGGAGGGTGTAGCTCTTACTGTTGTCATGCCCAGTCAGCTGGACCACACCAAGAACAGCACATTTGCTGCAGATCTCTCAGAGCAATGGAATCACAGCATGGCCTGGATTGAAAGGGATCTTACAGCTCATCTCTTTCTGTCCTCCTGCCGTGAGCAGGGACTCCTGCCACTATCCCAGGTTGCTCAGAGCCCCATCCAACCTGGCCTTGAACACTTGCAGGGATGGAGCAACCACAGCTTCTCTGGGCAACCTCTGCTAGGGCCTCACCACCCTCACAGGAAAGAATTTCTTCCTACTATCTCATCTAAACCTACTCTCTGTCAGTTTAAAGCCATTCTCCTTTCACTCCAGGCCCTTGTAAATAGTCTCTCTCCATCTTTCCTATGGGCTCCCTTCAGGAACTGGAAGGCCACAGTCAGGTCACCCTGAAACCTTCTCTTCTCCAGACTGAACTATCCCAATTCTCTCAGCCTTTCCTCACAGGAGAGGTACTCCTGTCCTTTGTGCATCTTGGTGGCTTGTAAGTTTAATAGAAGATTTAAATAATATTTAGGACACATAGTTTAATTACTTCATAGTTATTTCACACGTTTATCTTTTCTGAGACACAACAGAGAAGAAAAGAATTGATAATCTATTTTTCTAACTTTTTTTTCTATAAAAGAAAGCAAAAGATTGCTTATATGTCAAAGCGATGCTTTATTCACTATTATTTTTTAACATTTTCAAATTGCTGGAATTATGTACAGGCCTATTTTGTCTTGATTTCATCAGATCAAGAGGATGAGTGCTTTTGAAGAGAAGATAGTCCTAAAATGCACCTGTTTATCCCAATTATATTTATGTGCATTTGGCTTTTCAAATTGTGCATGAGTAATATGCAGAATTGTTGCTATCTAACCTCAAACAAATTCCATAGAATTAAGGCATAATTTATTGGTATTCTGAGGTGCTAGCAATCTGTTTCATATGGCTTCTTAAGGTGTATCTACCACAATTCTCCTGAATATAGCTAAGATTTTTGAGGGCATGAATTTTGAAAAAAAATAATAATAATAAAAAAAAATCCAAATTTTACTTTATCTTGTTAAACACCTGAAGTAATTTTCCTTCCCTTCTTCCTCTTCTTCATCTTGGTCACATGAATTTAGCAATTAATTTTTGCAATTCTTTGTCAAGAAATATTCTCAGCCTCAACATATATGAGTTACATGCTAGAGTAATAGGGTGGGAAGCATTGAATTAGAAATTAAAGAGGTTGAGTTAGAATTTATCAAAGGCTAACGTTGGTACTGAAATAGGTGTCAAATAAACATTTCTCTGCTGAAATTATGTTGATCAGTTGGGCAAAAATACTTCCTTAATATGAAAATACACTTGGAATACTTTGTCTGAGACAAGCCAAACAAGAATTTTTGTACTTTTTGCCATTTGACTGGTGAAGCAAAATGTTCAGATTTAAGTAGGAGAGACCTTTGTGTCAAGTTTTCTATTTTATCTACTTTAATTTCACTGACTTACAAGTCAACATTTTTGAAGGACTGGTGGTTTGTTTAGTTTTTTCAAACCAGATTTGATACTTTGAAAGGCACCAAATATGTCTGCACAAAGACATTCTTATGGAGAATGGCATTAAAAGGTCAATAAATTAAGTTTCCTTTATAGTGTCAGGTTTCTTCATAGTGAGCAATACCATGGGTTTTTGTACTGAAATTCTTTTGAGAAAGGAAAAGAAAAATTTCGAAAAATGCTTGATCTTTTGTCTCATGGATTTACAGCCAAGAGAGCAGATGTCTAAAAAAAAGTGCAAGTAAAATGCTGGAATTGCAACTGGACAGCGTGCAATACGTAATAATATATTTTCTATAGTTATAATAACATTGGAGAACAATCATGAATTTCATATACTAATTTTATTCTTGTCCAAAAGCAAAACTCCTCTGATAATAAATTAGCAAAAGCTCACTAGAGTTAAAAAGTAACTGAGTATTACAGGATTTGCTGGTTTTTTTTTTTTTTCCTTCTATTCTACTCTCTTACATTATTTCGGTTTGCATGATAGAGGATTAGCAGAAGAATTCCTAAGAAAACACTTAAGCTTTCTCTATCTACTTAAAGTTTCACAATGCGGCATTTTAAGGAGATTATTTCATATTAGTGGAAGAAATATTATTCAGATTTATATTGTAATGAATATAGTTTATGCATGGGGAGAAATATCTAATATTCAAATACTGAAATCTGCTTTTTGTGATGGCAATGGGGCAGAGAGAAGGAAGGAAGGAAAGCTATCACTTAAAATGACTTAAACTTCTTGGATGTTTATATATTCCTTGTCCTGATCTTTGTATTATGATTAAGTTAAGTCACTCTGTAGTGGCTCTTTGGAAGGATGTTTGAAGTGGAGTTAATTGTCACATCAATTTCCACACAATGCCTTGCACATGATTTTTTTTTTTTTTTTTTTTTTTTTTCTTTTAAATTCTGTCCAAATTTGCACATGTGGGTGAAATAATCATAGGTTGGAAAAAGAAAGTAGCTCAGTGAGAATAACAAATCAGAATAATTTTTCTCTTGAAATTTAGAGAAATTCCAATACTTTTTCACTTCTTCTATAACCTTTCTTCCAAAACTGATTGGTGCATTTACCTAATTTTATAGATGTATCATTAATGGACTGCTCTTAATTTATTCCCCTCATCTTCTCTTGCCATTTTGCACCACAAGTTTGCTTGGGAGAACTCTAAAATTGATATTTGGATTGTTTTGAGGTGCTGAGTTAACCCAGTCTGAAGAGTCTCTGGATGCCATGATTGAACTTTGGGTAGCACAGCACAGCTGTCAATCTTAGACTGACAGTTTAATTTGATGATTTAAGGTCAACTGTTTCTTAACCTGTAGAAACCCTTCTCCTTGAGGATTTTTGTTATTTCCTTCCATTTATATTGTTCAGTCTCAGCCTGTTCTACTTGACACAGGCCAGCCTAAGCCCTGCTCAGTGGTTATGGAATGGTCCCTACTGATAAAAATTGTGATGGTTTTGTCTGGTGGAAGAATTTCTTTGTATTTGGGGAAAAAAAAAATCACCCTTTCTTTGTAGGTACTGCTCTTCTCTCAGTACTTCACCTGGTTAGAAAGTGCTGGAATGCAGACAGGTTTGTCTTTTTTAAGCTTTATTCCTCTCTGGCTACTCCCACACTGTGGCCTGTAAGCATTTGCAGCCCCATCCTGCTGGAAGCCAGGGAAGTCATCCGGTGTGATTCCTGACAGTGCAGGGAGTGAGGCAGAAAGCACACACACTTTCCCTGCTGCACTGCTCCAAGGATTGATGTATCCCAGGAGAGACTGTGTACATCCATAACTCTTTTGGTTTTGTGGCTTTCTTTGCAGTCCTTCCTGTCCTCTGACTTGTGACTTGATGCAGGCATTGGCTAGAAAACAGAACTCCTCCTCCTCTTCTATGGATCTACCCATAATTCTATCCAAAATAAGCAATTCAAAACACTCTGTCATTCTGCTTTCCACCTAAACACTTGTGATCCCAAGCTGAACTTCCAGGGGTCCAAAGGAGCATGGATCATACATTTTATCTTCTTTTAAAAGCTGTGCCAATTCCTCCAAGCTCCTAAACAGAGCAGGAAACAAAAGGAGCACGAGAAGGTGGAAAGAGATATCTGAAGAGAGCCTCTCTTCTCCAAAGGACTTCAGCAGCCCGAGCCCCCAAAGCCAGAGGGGCAAAACTGCACCCAGATTTTCACTGTCAGATCTCAAAGACCTGGGCCCAGATTTTCAGAGGCATTCAATAACTCTGAAAGTGCTAGAAAGGGCCTGGATTTCTACAAAGTGCTGAGTGCTATTCCTCTGAAAATCAATTGCCTCTACAGTGCTTCAAGCCAGGCATATAAAACATGAGAACTCCAAATCACTAGTTGGTCTTAAAAAGTCTTGGCTCTGAAGCCTGCCAAGTCAGCACCTTCTTTGCCTACTTGTAAAGGCAGCCAAAGAAAGGAAATAGATGAGCCATCAGCTCTGAGCATAATTTCTACTGATTCAGTTCTTAGTTCATGAGTTAGTTGGAAGGGAAAAAGGGAAGCATATGAAGAGAATGTTTTAGTTCTCGTAAGACAAAATCCAAATGCCATTAAAACAATAAATAAAGCACTTGTTAGAGGAGTAGTTACCCCTTCTGTACACTTATAAGGAAAATGAATTAATTAAATTTTAATTAATAAACGCATAAAACTAGTATATTAATTAAGTGGTCTCCAGTTGCAGTAAATGATGCATCAGCATTTTTTTTCTATATCTTATTTCACTGATGACAGCCAGTAATGGGCTTTCAGGCTCAATGCAGGCTCCTAACACTGGGAGCAGCAGGTTGGGAAAAGCAGCCAACAAATTTTTTGACATTAAAAAGCAGAGCTCTGCCACTAATTATGTTAAAAGTCAAGTTTGCAATTGCAAGTAAATGGTCCAGGCAGAAAAGTGAATGTGGCAAAAACCATAACCCAAGACACTGGGTACTGAGACTCTGCTGTAAGCCAGAACATTATCCCAGTCTTTCTGGGACTAAAGCAGGTGCTCCAAAATTGCAGTGTCTACCTGACAGGGGTTTGATGGAGGATCAGCTTGCTCAGGCTCAGAGAGAATAAGGAAGTGATAAAAGCTGGATGCAAAACGCTGTCGCTATAGGACACGAAACGCACGAGGCTCACTCCAGTCGAGTTCAGAGGGCAAAAAAGGGCAGTTCAGTTTTCTGCTTGGGATTATATGGTTTTCTGACAAGGACCACGGGTTGGAGGATGAGGTTGCCACCTCTCCAACCACACTGGTCAAACTAGAAGTCCATCATCTGACTCCTCCTTAGAGAAAGGAATGATAACAAAAGGATTGCAAAAACATCACCCTGTTTACATGAAATCTGTGAGAAACTCCACTAAAGAATGCAAAAACATCAGAAGGCTGTAAAGATCAGGGTGACAAAACCCAAAGGACATGCTGCTTTGTGTGTTCAACATCCCCAAATCTGCACAAAGATTTCTTGGTGGCAGCTTTTTCTGATTTTCCAGAGGATGGTGGGTTTCTCTGGTAATATTATGACTGTAGTTCACAAAGGAGATTTGTCTCTCTCTGTCCTGTGATACGACCAATTTTTAAGACTTTCATATACAAACCCGCCTGAGAAGATTACTTTGGCAAGGAATCTTGCTTTCTTTTCCCCCCCATACACCTTTTTTCTTTATCTGCAGCCCAAGTAAAGCCTTAAAAGATGTTCTCCAGTAAACTCCCTAGCTGACACTGTGCTCAGAAATCAAGTGGAATTCTTCCCCAACTTCCCTCCATAGGGACTTGGAGTTACCCAGGCAGAGTGGAAGCAAACTCCTGACCATGCAGAAATGTGCCAGTTCAGTTGCTACACCTCAGCCTGGAGACACATCAGAACATCACAGAGCTCCCTCAGCTTCTGCTTGGTCCTGATGTGCTGCTCCAAATCACAGCTGTAATCCCTACATCTGTAGAGAGTTTGGTCCTTCATCCTTTCATTTTGTGTCATTTTGTCAGTTAGAGTTGCCAGGAAGCCCAGTAAGGAGCCAGTCCTTTTTCTGTGCTTGTGTGCTGGCAGTTGGACAATTCTGAATTTCTTTATTCTCTTTCCTTGTTGTTTCACCAGAATTTAGGACCACTGGGGAATTCTGGCCTGAGAGTATCCAGCTTTACTTCACTTGTCCACAAGTAGAATCTGGCAATCTCATGCAGGCAAATGGGTCTGCTGGGCAGACACTTGTTCAGACACTTGGGACTGAAATCCACAGCAGCAGGATGACTGAGTAAGGAGACATCTAATTAAATTAAACAATAATGCTTGCAAAGAGTATTTGAACTCCAATTCCATTTGAAGAGCATGTGACTTGGAGCTCTTGGGTCATAAATACATCTGCAGCTGGTGACAGCACTTACAGTGACTATTTTTTACAAAATATCTTAGTCATTGGCACATTTGTTCCTTTGCCAGAGGAATTTAAACCTACAGATTTCAGGAAAGTAATCTGTACAATACCAAAAGAGTAGCTCTGTGGGTTCACTCTGTTAGTTTTTGCTGTTTATTGATCTGCTGTTTGTTTCGCCAGTTGATTTTTTTTGCATAGTCCAAAATCTGATAAGAAATTTTCTGAAAACAAGGAAAAAAAAACCCCAAAAATTAATCATAACTTCAGCTCCATGGTACAAACAGCTCCTAAGGGGTGGCAGGCAACTGAGTTCTGGCCATCATTGTCTTTACGGAAACAGAAATTAGATTTTTTTGAATATTGCCCATGGTTGCCAATTAGACCACAGTAAAATGTAAATTCTGTATTCTCCTTGTTGCTTCAACAGCTCATCCAACAATGGCCCCAACATGTTCTTCTTTCCTCTGCTCTGTGGCTACTTTTAAAGTAATTCAGACAGTGAAAATCTAGACTGACTGAGCTAATAGCTTTCTCCCTCTCTGCATTCTAAGTCTGACATGTGCCAGAAACCCCTCAATTAAATATAAAAGCTGAACTGTATAATTATGTTGGAACAACAAAGCGCATTTCATGTGGATGGGGAGATCAATTTATTTGAATGATAAACAAAAAAAATTATCTTTAGCTCATGGTCTTGGTTTTATGAAATGTAATTTTGAAAACAAAGGACATTTCCTGAGTTGTCTAAAAAAAAAAACCTCCAAAAGTTTCAAAGCTTTTTTGTTTTGTTTTGTTGGGGTGGGGTTTTTGTTTGTTTGTTTGTTTTGGGGTTTTTGGTTTGTTTGTTTTTTAGAAAAGATGGCAAAATTATTTCACATCAGTAGGTTTTAATATGATTAAAAAAAAATATCTATGAACGGAACCAGTTCTATCTTCACAGTATGGATCCAATATATGCCAAAAGGTTTGTAATCAGCTTTCTCAGGAAGAGGACATGCAAATGTCAAGTCAGTGGCCTGCAGGAGCCCGTGAAAGCAGTAGCATGATGTGGTCCTGTCTCCAGTGCACCAGGACAGGCTGGGGTCTGCCACAGCACATCCTGTGGGTGCTCACCTGCTCCTTGTGGCAATGGCCAAGCCTCACCTTGTACTTGGATCCAAATCCATGCCCACATCCCCTGCTGGGGTGTGGAGCTGTGTGTGGAGTCTCAGGACAGGTGGCACAAACCTGAGCTTTGGTCACATGCCAAATTTACTGCCAGTCATGCAACACCTGCACAACAGGTGAGGAACACGTGGCTGCCCTCAGCAAAGGTCCCAGGTACCTGTGCACTGCTGAGGTTTAGCTGGCACTCCAAAAAATCCTCAAGGCTTTAGAGTATCCAGTGCACTGCCAAGGCTGCTGCAGGGCTCTCCCCCTACACCCAGCACAGCTTTCTGAGGAGCTCTTGTAGCCTGCCCAGGGCATCACATCAGTGATCACGGATGTGATCATCACTGCTTTATCTCCCTTTCCCCTTGAAGCTGAAATGTGTGCTCAGGAAGACACTGGCAAGGATATGCTGCTATGTTGTCCTCCTGCTTTCCCCTACACCTTCCAGGAAAGTGAAAAATATGCATAAAGTCTCTGAAAAGCCTACCATCAAGCCCTGGATAGGAATCAGACCTGTTATAGAAACAAAGCTTCTGCATTGCACTTGTATCAGTGTAGCTGTAAAAGTCTGAGAGGATTCCAGCTGATGATAGAGATGAAAGTACAACAGCTGGGACAGCTGATACACCTGCTGCCATGTGAACACGTCATCATCATGCCACACTTTGATAAATATTTTCTTGGCATAACAGGGGGTAATGCTAAAGCAGAACTTCTGCTCACATCCAGCTCATTAGAAATGAGACTACAATTAGTGTGGGACTTCTTCAGTCCTGAGGGGAAACGGGATTTGGAAGGAAACCTGGGAATAGGCCAAAGATATGTTAAGATAATGTGCTGTGAGAAGAAAACGGTCATCTTTCCAACACACTCATTACCCCATTCTGTGTTATTCAAAAAATGTGGAGAGACTTATCTATCTCTAATCAATACCACACCCCTCACTGGCTTGAATGGATTGGACTTTATTTAGAGTTTCTGTATGAAGCCCACACTAACCTTTTTCAGAAACACCATCCTCTGTATCAACAGGCAGCATGTCAATTGAAAGCACAGGGGTTATGATAAACCTCTTTGTCTGGCGTGCCTGGCAAGGTTCCAGGTGAATAATACACTAAATATGGTGCTTCTTTGTTCTCAGGAGTCTGTGACCACAAAGCTCCTGGGGGGAAGAAGAGCATTATCAGCTTAACAAGTGATGCTTATCTCTGATGGAGCTGCAGCCAGAATTTTTAGGTCACATTTTTAAGTGTTTTTCTTCTCAGATGAAGTATTAAAATACACATAAAAGAGTTGACTTGTTTCTACGCCTCTCTTTAAACAATGGGCAAATCCTGCTCCTCTTTTCCTGGAATTCCTGTGTTTCTAACCTGGTCCATGTCTGGTCCTTACTTGCTTTTTCTTGTCATTGGGACTCAGTGGAGAAATCAAAGGGAACTGACCACTAAATCCCTGAAATGGTCTTCCAGAAGAAAGAGTTTCTTAAAGAGATTTTATAAGGAGTGTGACCATCACTGCTGAGCAAAGTGAGCTAGAATTATGGAGTGTTGTCTCAATGCTCTAAGAAATGGGCATCAGCTGCCCTCAGTGCTCCTCACTAACAGAGGTATGCCAGGGGATTCCCAGAGGAACCGAGATGTGAATTCTCCAAGAGGATATAGATTGGCACTGCTTATCTGCTGAGAATTGGTAGACTGGAAGGGGAACCAACATCCTGCAGAAGTGCCCATGGGCAGGTGTTTCATTCCTTCTTCCTGCCTCTCAGAGGTGCAGCAAGTCCTGTGCTTTCCCTGCAGTGCTTTTGGATCTACTTTCACTGCATTCAATCCATTTCTCACTTGGGAAACCCAAGTCACAAGCACAGGTGAGTGTCTTTCAGGGGGTAGGATACCCTCATGAGTCTTAACTTCTCCTGTAGGTAATATTTTCCAACCAGTCATCAACCTCTGCCTTCAGGATTGGTAACCACCAGTATATGAAGCTTTGGCCAGTCCAATAGTTTCTGAGCAGTCAGTCACGAAGTATTTCACTGTACTTGCAGGATTACCTCACAAGATTATCTATATAAGATGAAGAACAGTCGATAGCCTTAAACACATTTGAGTCCAAGGATTTCTCACCCTCAGCATGACTCTGTGGTGAGCCCCATTCTTGTGGAATGCCACTGCAACTTCATTTTCCAGCCTGTGCAAGAAGTTAGGGCTTTGTGGGCTTGCAGAGAAGATAAATGTGAGCTTCAAACAGTAGGGAAAAACAACCCTGTTGATAAATTACAGGAGCCTTCAAACATGATTGTCCCAAATTAGCGAACAAATTGACACACAGCAATTTAGATAACAATGTCCACCTGGCCACACGACCATGGTCTGTGTCACTAGGGGAGGTCATGCTTCATGCTGAAGGTTATTTTAAGCTCTTCCATAATAAAAACAGTGTCTTTGTTATGTGAAAACCATGAACACACTGCTGTTTGTTTTCATTTTCCATGAATCACCAGCCCACCACACTGCATACAGAATGATCTCTTATCTTCCCTCCTCAGAGAATGAAGCCAAAACATGGTCTGTCATATTCAGGATCTAATATTCATTTGTTTGAAGTGAATTGCCTGGCTTGTATCAATTCCAGCCTTTCCCATGTTTGTTACCCGTAGTAAAACCCAAACTTTGGCACCAGTGGAAATGGAAGCTGGAATCTGAAATCTGAACTAAACTAATTCAGGAAAACCCAGTATTTTGATGTACTTTTTGTAGTTTCTATATGTTTTTAATGGATTTTTTTTCTGTGTTTTGCCCATTTTAATCTTGAACTCATCTACAATTTTAATAAATAAGTTCTTCAAAGACAAAGCCATCTACAGACATACCAATCACTGAACAAAGATTACCTCCTTTCATTTTGAACACACTCAGATTAAAAATGGCTTCATAGCAATGCTCCTATACCTGATGAAGCTTTCTAAATATTACACCATTTAAAATCTAAATTTCTTTTTTTTCTTTGTCATAACTGTCAGTATCATGGGTTTATTTATAATATATTTTAAAAGTTACTTCCTTGGAGGATATTTTCTTTCTAGCGGCTCAATTCCTATATTTTTAGAGGACTATGATTGGCTGGAAACACCTGAGGAGAGAGTGAGACACTGAACCTCATTAATGTCATTGCAGCCACAAGAATGATACTCCAGTCACCTATGTGACTCACTGCTTTTTGTAAAGACATGAATGATTTGAATATACAGTTGGCTGAGCTTTAAACTGATCAGCTTGTGGGGTACATATGTATACAGGAGAAAAAATTATCCTTTGGAATAGTATGAGTGAAAGGGAAGGAGTGAAACAGTACCAATTTACATATGATGAATACCTGATTTATGCACAGCACTTGGATCAAAACCAGCTTTGATTTTCAGCCCAGACAGGAAATTGATTTGCATCAGTTTTGCACATGGAGGAATTTGACTCTATTTGTTTTCTGCTCGAAAATTTCAATGCTCATTCACCACGATGCTGCACTAGGTATACTTACTAACAATGGTGCAAAATGCTTTTTAAATGCCACAAATACAAAAGCTAATGTTTTATTCTCATATAAGACATCTCATAATTCAAAGTGCATCCCTGAATCTAGCCCTTTATGCTATTTTGTTTGTTTTACTTTTACTGCATTATTTCTGTATTAAATCGGGAAAACTTCAGTAAAAACAAAATTCAGTGAGAATGTTTTCAGATTCTAATTTGATAACAGATGTTCAAACAAAATTTTTTTCCCATAAAACTGTGTTAAACCACATCTTCTTTTTATTTTCATTTTTAATATGATGCAAAATTTGTTTTGCAACAAAACCCAAAACAGTTGCCAATAGTACACTGAACTTAAAACCCCACAGATTTTGAGTTTCCAGTTCTGTAGTCACTGATCAACAAATCTCTTGTTTGAGGCAGCAATGACTTTTAAATAGATGTACGCACAATGCAGCATATTTTACTGATATATTTACTGATATCTTAAAATATCTTATTAAAATTTCTAGATTCAGCTGAATCTAGAATTCATCACTTTTAAGATGACATATCCCCATTTTTCAGATCCTGCATTCTGGGTGTAGTAGAGCTACAACTCTCTCTCTCTCTCTCACTCTCTCTCTCTCTGTGAGACTTAAACTAAAAAAAAACTCTAAGAAGTTAGGCCTCTCCAGTTTTCCACTAAACCCCACCTGCTTTCTTCCATTTACTTAGTGTCTGCAATGTAACCAAAAGTGGTCATTCAAAACTAACGGGCACAGCACTGCCAGCTGCCAATGATGAGACATTTTCCCAGTGTTGTTATCTGAATTTCAGGAGGAAAAAAGAAGATATTTTTATGCCTATTTTCCTCTAGTACACTGTACTGCATTTTTTATGAGTCTGGGGACTGTGGAATACATCTTTGTTCCTTAAATTGCTTAAATTAATTAAAAAAGTAATTTTCTGGCTTTAGATGGGACCTTCCCTTTGATACTATCACTTTTCTCTCTGAAAAGACTGATTTTCATTTATATTTATTTTAACCTCACTACTGACCCAGGTATTAGATGATGCTTTATGAAAAGATCATTCTATATTAATTTTTTGCAGGAAACCTCTGGGAATTTGGTGCTCAGAAGTGTGTTGTGTGAGACCTGGCATGAGATGAATGTTGGAAGTCCAGTGTTCCTGAAACACAGTGATGGGAATAGGACTCTGAGCCAGAGCTTTGGCCACTTCCTTACAGCAATCACTGCAGAAATGCAGAAAATATATATTCATGTTCTCAGGGATTCTGCAGTCTTCCTTTGTGCTCCTTCCTTTTCTGTATTTCCCCTTTGGTTTCTTGCCCTGCCTCGCTCTGCACCGTGGCAGCTTCTCTTCCCAAAACATCGCTGGCTCCTGCCAGGGAAGGAACAATCAGCTCCTGCTGAGAGGAATCATCTCAGCCAGTGCACAGGGAAAGGAACAGGGGGAAGAGGCAGAGACCCCCCTGTTCCCAAACACTCCCCTTCATATAAGGAACAGCAAGCAGAGCAACAGCATGGGCTCTGTCCAACACAGATGCATGGCTCTGCAGTTCCAAATGATATTCCTTGCCTGCCCTCTCTGCTGAGACCTCTGCACAAACAGTTTTTCTTTCAAATACAGATTCATCAATATTTAACAGGCAGGCTACTGCCAAAGCAAACCTTGAAATAAAGTTTAGCCAGATGATCCAATTGCCTTAAGTTAGCAGTGAGCTCAAACACACAGCTGTTCAAAAACTGAAAGGTATTTTCAGCAAGGCTATAATTTAGGCAGCATTATCTTGAGGGATTTCTAAGCTCATGAGAAGCATGATTTGTGTTCATGGCACAAGGGATTTGCATAGATAACACATAAATCTATTAGGAAGCAGCAATAGCTGCAGCACACATGGCCAGTTGTGCACTGCTGTAAAAGATGGGTAGCAGGGACCACAGTATTCACATCTTGGCTGGGGAGGGGTGGCTTCATGGGGAGACATGGAAAAAGTATAAACCAGCCAGTTATTCTGCGATCTGTTTGAAGAAATTAGGGTACCAAGGTGTGATAAAATTTCTTTTCTTCATTTTCAGCTAGCAAGGTTTTATTTCAGACTCTTGCGTGTTTGTGTGGTAATTAAGTTGAAGTAGAGCCTGGCACATCTAGCTGGCAGAAACAGATTATTTGTTTGGAAGATGCATTCACAAAATCAATATGAATCCATTTGTGAAAGTGGAGTAATTTGGAGAAATACCCAGTATCCTCATTTCAGTTCTGCCTGTTTACTGAAAACAGTGTGAAAAGAATTGGAAAGGCAATACACACTTAAACACCTACATTTAAGGACTTGCCAGGCGAAAGATTGTGTAGTTATTAAGCAATCTTTTTCCTGGATCCAATAACTTCCCCATTTTATACCAAAAAAGGCTTTCAAGGAGTTTAATCAAAAATACTTAATGTGGAATGCTGTCATAAATCTTTTGATGAGTTAAAGCTTATTTTCAGACTTTTATTTCTCCAATTTTAGCTCTCTTTGTGGGGGACATTTGACTTAAAGTCTGATACCCAGTTCATCCTAAAAGTTTTCAGAACAGTGAGTTACATAAAAAACCAAAACAAAACAAACAGCCCAAAAACCCTTTGCAAGAGCTACAAATTTACAAATGCCAATTAGCATGGTGCAAAGTTTCACTGGTACATATTCATATGTTCTTTCATTAATCATGGTCTTTGCCATTAGACAGGTCCAGCCTTATTTTCTGTAGGGTACACAAGGATAAAGGCACAGCTATACCATTATAAAAAACTGTTTGTGAATACTGGCACCTGGAAAAATTTGGCCACATGAGGCACTATGTGAAGTCCTCCTGATCACACAAAACCTGGAGCTTTCAGCTGGCTTAACATTTGCTTGAAGGCAACTGGCATTTGGTCTACTGTAATTAGTAGGTAAAGGTAATATAATATAGGTAATATAATAAAGGTAATATAATTATGTGGTTAAGGTTCTGGAGCACAAGTGTGGTGAGGAGCAGCTGTGGGAGCTGGGGGTGTTTAGCTGGAGAAAAGGAGGCTCAGGGAAGAGCTTATCACTCTCTACAATACCAGACAGGAGGCTGCAGCCAGCACAAGAGGAAACAGCCTGAAGTTGCACAAGGGAAGGTTGAGATTGGATGTTGGCAAAAAAATTTCTTCATTGAAAGGGCTGTCAAGCATTTGAACTGCCCAGGGAATTTGTGGAGTCACCAGTCATGGATGTATTTAGATGAGTAGATGTGGCACTGAGGGCCTGGTGGACTTGGCAGTGCTGGCTTAATGATTTGACTTGATGATCTTAGAGCTCTTTTCCAATCTAAATGATGTTATCATTTTGATTCAATGCCCTCAGGTATTGCCTGTTAACCATGGCTTAAATTTGTTGTTTCACAGTAAGCTGTCTTCAGCTGTGAAATCATCTTAGGGAGCCTCTATTTTGAGGGGGTTTTGCCTCATTTTCCTCTTTCTTCCCTGGCTGTGCACCCAGACAACTGCACTGAGTGGCCATCATATAAATGCAGCTGGTGAACTGACCTGAGCACTGAATCAAAAGTAACCTGTCCTGCTAAGTCAGTAATATTTCACAGGAGTCTGAGAGTCTGTTCTCTCTGTGGATCTTAAATGCTACAGTGGGACAACACCCAGTGCAGGAGGGCAGCTGGGGCACATAGCCAAGGTGTGGATTTGTTCTTCTGCCCAAAAAGACACTTTGGCAGCACATCGAGCAATGACCTGCCACAGTCAAAATGCAGATGTCCAGCAGCTGTATGAGAACTCTGCTTCAAGGAATCCTTCAACCTTCCCATTTTTAGCTTTATGGGCAGATTGTCCCATTAGGGTTCAGTTAGGATGATAGGAAGCCACCAGGGATGATGTAAAGGCTTAGTAATTCCCTAGTAGGTACACAGCTTACTTTCCCTGTAGCAGCCTAACCCTCCTGAGCTGGTTTTTCTTGACTACATTCCTCCCATGGTTTTGAAATTCATTCCCTAAGGAGGCAGATGTTTGAGCTATGACTGTTAGCTGGTTGCTACAAACCCTGTGTCAGAGGCTGTGGGTAATTTCAGGGATAGAGCAGCCACAGCTTCTCTGGGAAACTTGTTCCAGTGTCTTACCAACCTCTCAGTGAAGATTTTCTTCCTAATATTCAACATAAACCTGCTCTCTTTCAGTTTGAAGCCATTCCTCCTTGTCCTGTCACTACATGCTCTTGTCAATAGTACATGAAAGGGATTTTGAGCTGCCTTTTATTTTTGAGAGTTTAAATAAGGCAAGTGGAGGATGTAGTGAAAGACCGTAGAGAAAGTGTTAGTGTTCACACATTTTATAGGAACTCACATAAATGACCTTGTCAGGAATGTACCAGCTTTTTCTTTTAGGTTCTGGAGTTCAAAAGTTTTAAACTATTCTGAGGTGTACTGCCTCTATTCAAGTGAGCATGGAGACTTGGAAGCAAGGATATTTGGGGAAAACAAATCCTCTTGGGTCTCTTTCAGCTGCATACACTTTGTGTGGCACTTCAGCTCTCTGGACAGCCTGGCCCTGGACAAAGTCACACACTGATCTGAAGAGAGAAGTTTTCCTAACTGCTTCTAAAACTGCCTGTAAAGCAATGGTAATAAGCTGTACATTTGTTCAAGTCCTTATCCCATATGGACAGTAAATGAGAACACTCTTTGAGCCCCATCAGTAAGAGACAAATGATGTGGAAAGTAATTTCTTGTGTACCCTTCCAGGGTTGTCTGAGCTGTGACATCTCTTGCTATTCTATCTGGCAACTTGTAAATAAAGCAAAGCTTTCCTAAACAATTAACTTTGCAGCACATTCTGTGCATTCTCCTTAACTTATCCCTCTGTAGAGCAAGTGCCTGAAATGGGATGGTCCAACTGGGGGAAATCACAGAGTGGACAGGAACATCTCTGTTCTGAAACAAGGATTTTACCTTCCTTTTTCTTGCGTTATGATCAATCTTATGGAACTTCATTTTATCTGAAAAATGTTTTTGGTTTAGTCCTATTAACATTACCTTGGCATCCCACATTGCTTCATTCCTGACACACTCCAGTTCTTTACCTACAAATGATAATCAATATGATTCTGAAAAATTAATATGATGTAGCTTTAGTATTCATAAAACATTTTTGTTAGTGCAGCTGATCACTAATTCTTCAGCTGCTGATCACAGGTAACTTTAAGACAGCTCCTGACACAGGAATCAAACTTAAGTTTTCAGCTTACACACACCTGACTTTTCTGATTTTTCTAATAATTATATACATGTTACTGTCATAGACCAAAACAAATAACCCTCTGAGTAGGGTTAAGGACTAAAGGTGACTTTGTTCTTTGAGAAAAGATGTCTAGCAAGTGGATTTACCAGCAGTGCATAAATTTAGAGAAATCTAAATTGTAGAGTAATTTTGACAAGGTAAACCCAGTGTTTTTTAACAGGGATTAAATTCAGGATGGTTTTGACCAAATGTTTCATTAATATATTCTTTAATTCTTTCAGAGCTCCACTCATTAGTGCAGAGATGAGTGGAGTAGCTCCTCAATAGAGCCCAGTATATTGCCTAATTTATCATTTGATTCTCTGCCCTTCTTTTGATCTGTGAGGCAACTGTGGGCTACTCTTTCATCTTTCTGTGACTCAGCTTCTCCCTCCATCATCTTCATTTTAAAAAGATCACTTCCTTTTTATGGATTTATGAATATTCTACATGTATGCACCTTGAATTTTGACCTTCATTTCTGCATGATGTCTTTTAATCTATTTTATCACAGAAGTACCAGTAATTTATTGTTAAAATAGCATGACTTTTTATTCCCTCATAAAGAACAGGATTTTGAATGATACCTGGATTCCTCAGTGGATTTTTAGAGAAATTCCAATGAAATAAGGCCCAAAAGTAAAGTAATGCTGCTACTTTTGTTATTAATCTAGAATTATACTTCTTGTATATTAAAACAAGAGTTGCTGCCACATAAAAATACTACCATTTGAAAATGAATTTATTATTTATTCACAGATTAGCAAAATCTAAGTCATTAGTGTTCCAAAATTACAAATGAAACTCAAGATAAATGCAGGGATATAATTTAAATCTCATGGATTATTTGAGTAGGATTACTGAAATTTTAAGGATTCCACTCCCATTTTGTAGAAATCCACTCTGAGCTACATCAGGCAGCTGAATGGATGTGATGAGAATTGGATGTGATGGGCTCGTGGATGAGGAAGGTGTGATTAAAAGAAGAAGAAAGGCAGGATCTTGCTTGAGGGCAGAGGCAATAGATTAGCATGTGGTCTAGATGGTTGTAAGTGGCTGATAAAAAGTCTAGATGAGTAGAAATATCTGCCAGGCAAAAAGAAGAAATTATAATTGTAGGAATACTAGCTCATCTTTACCTTACATGGATGCTTTTCAAATCAATTAATTACCAGCAAAATAATCCCCAGAGAACTTTCATGAAAAGTTGCAAATGAAGCCTCCTTTATTTGTGCTGTGAAATTGT
Source organism: Brachypodius melanocephalos (assembly GCA_013398615.1). Taxonomy (NCBI): domain Eukaryota; kingdom Metazoa; phylum Chordata; class Aves; order Passeriformes; family Pycnonotidae; genus Brachypodius; species Brachypodius melanocephalos. The sequence goes on from VZSR01003209.1 coordinate 2,699,242, forward strand.
TTATACAGAGAATGTACTTTGTGTTGGCCACCAAGAGAGGAATTAAATGAGCAGGGTTCCTTCAATTTTCTTTGCTAGAGTAAAATGGATGACAATCTTTCATTCTGCTCTCAAACAGAAACATAGCAATAAACACATCTGAAAAATAATGACATTACCTTAGACTACTGCAAAAATATATTCTGATTAACTCATGGCTTATATGTAAAAAAAATCGATCTGCCATGTTTAAATGCAGCTTTGGCCAATGGGTTACTTGACTTGTTTGTAATGATCATACTTTTATTTTAAAGTGTTAAGCTTGGCCAATATTTGATTAATTCATCCCACAGTTATACTATTTTCACCTATGGCTTCCTTAGGTAAAAGCAAAGATTCTGTAATAGTACAGTGAGACGAAAAATCTAGTCCTTGGTTTCCAGACTCAGTTATTGTCTGTTATCAAGCATAAAGCCACGTGAATTCATTGTATATGAGCACCATGAGGTTTCTAAATACGTATTTAAAAGTATAATTAAAATTCAGATTTACTAAGCTGAAGAACTGAGAAAGAAGGCAGTGGACTTTGTGCTTCCAAAGATTTACAGGGGCATCTATACTGAGCAAAGATGAGGTAAGAAAACCTATTAATCGATACCAAATGGGCCAGGATAATAATCTATTGGACACTGAAGCTATCCAGAGGCACATGCTTCCCTAAGCATCCTGCCATATTGCTGTGGTCTTGGATGGGCTGAGCACCTATGGCTCACTGCTCTACTGATCCAGCTGTATTGCTCCTGGCTCTGCTGGAGGATGGAGATGATCCCACCTCCTGTCGTCTTAGTTTCTGTCAAATCGCCAGCCTCTTCTTCAGTGTATGGAATTGTTATCCCCATCTCTGCTGAAAGACAGTGGAACTTGGACTTGTGGGAAGCAGCAGAAATGTTTATGAAAAGCAGGATACAGAAATTCTTATAATTGATGCATGAGAAGATTCCCTGAAAATACAAAATAAATGGTGTAAAAGTAAACAATATGGGTATTTATCATATTTATGCTAGAGCTCATAGAACCTATTCAGTTAGGAAGTCAAGAATTTGTTCACTTTTATTCTGTTTCTGCTTAAGTCATTAGCATAGGACATGCTATTCTAATCACCTCTGGCAGAATGTAAATAAAACAAGAAGTTTCCTATTCTTTCTCTCAAGTTCCACCAATGCTGATTTGCTAATTCATTCTGGCAGAATACCAGGTGTCCCATTGTGTAAAAATGCTTTTACTCATAAGGTGAATGAAAAGTTCAATTTCCCATTACTATTTTTCCCATCATTTGTCTGTAGTATTATATTTTGCTGTGTGCTGCTCTTTCCCACAGCAATAGCCCATCTGCAGTGCATAACTGAGGACAGGCAAGGTGTTTCATTAGAGTGTGCCTTAGAATATCCTTGCTTAGGAAACAGAAATGCCCTGTTTTATTGGTAGCTTTACTGACACTGATTGCTTCCTTACTAGACACAATTAATGGAAGATACAACCTCCTCTGTCCCTTTCACAGGAGATACCAGTCCTGTGACATCTGAAAGATCCCTTGATACTGTACAATAAATGGGAAAGTGATTACACTCCCTTGCAAATTCTCAGACAGACACTTTTTGTCATGACATCACACAATCTCTGGTGGAGTGTCCTGATTTCCTTCGAATCTTTTGCTTCTTTCCCAGTACCCCTCCAGAACAGCTTCCCCTCCTATAAATGTCATTATTATGATAGCAGTGTTGTTACCAGGTGATGTTAATGATGTTGCTACCCAGGTTCACTAAAAATTGCAGCTAGCAGGTTAACCAGGTTTTGAGACATAATTAAAAAAAAATAAAGAATTGTAATAAAACTCTTCAGTGGAAAAGCTCTCCCAAAGTCGAGTACAGAAAAAAATTTCTGTCTCTTGTCTCACTGTGTTCAACCACATTGTGTGAAGGAAGGAGATAGACTTTAAATCACAAACTTCAACATCTTTCTTTGAGATAGAGATGTCCAAGGCTTTGGTTAACATATTCATTCACTTTGCAATTTGTCACACTGAAGAGTGCCTTGGGCACTCAAGCTGAGCTCCTTATATCTGTAGGAAAGAAGGGATGGGAAGTGCAGATAGAGACACAGGTGCCATTTATCCCACTCCTGTAATCTCTTGCCCATCTACAAGCATGGTAGATTACCACAAAAGACCAAAACCTTATTGCATACTTAAATATAATTATAGACTGGCAATATCTAAGATATCTGCCATCATCAAAGATTTTGTGAATTGCATTCAGTGAAAGTATTTCATATTGCTAAGAAGTGAACCTTCGTCTTTTATGTCACATGGGACACGAATGCCCTGGCCGTGTTTTTTGACCCAAACACTTATGAAAACTTCTTACAATGCATTCATAGGTTAAAGAACAGTGGAGGAACAGGGCCACTGCCTGTAATTATGCAGATACCACCTGGATCTCTGTAATTGGAAAAGTGTTTGCAAAGCTGAAACGTCATTTCTAGTGCAAGGAGACCTCACTACTCAGGTTTCCATTAGAAGGGAATGCTAGGTGGATAGTCATGGAAAGGACAAGCACAGTGTTCCCAGGCTGCATGATCCAGGAACCAGGGTGTCTGGCTCCATCACACACCTGCCCTACAGAAAACATCAATCATCCTTCTTTTGGATATCTTCCAATGCACGGTTCCCCTCTACCTTTCATTAACTGGGAAGAAAAAACCCGTCAAACTAAACTATGCTGTCACTTCTTTGTTTCCAATACTTTCTGTTTGTTAAAGCTTTCTTTCCATTTCTCTACAATTTCTTAGACAGAAATGTCAATAGAAATCTGTGCTTATTCTTAAAGAAGCTTTATTGATCTCTGCTCAGGCAATTCTAGGAAACTACTTAGGAGTAGCTAGAAATGGTGGAAAATGGCATCAGAGTGGCTGTTTTGGCCTGCTCTTAACAGAGAGCCAACCCAGCCAATCTAAGTGCAAAAAAGGAGACAGAGAACACCATACAAAGGTTCCTCATCCAGATCATACCTGCTGTCCAAAGAAAGCAACTTGTTTTTTCTGCTGTTCAGCGTGAGGTATTTTGTTAAGTGTTTCTCAACATGACAAGTATCTCGAGAGACTCAAAACACACATCATCATCCATGCATGTGAATACAACGACCTTACTCTTGCATCTGTAAGGGTAGGTGAATGACATTTCCAGCCTTTTTCCCTGAAAACAGGAGACAAAAGACATATTAGAAGTCTTAGGGACATTACAGGCAAGCCGCAAGCTGAGAAATGTGTATAAAAAGGAGTCAGGTTAGTAGTCACTCCAGGCAGCACCTTTCCCATGGATTGCCAGGGATTAAATGAGAGAAGAACATGATCAGGAAACAGTTCTGGACTTACACCATGGGTACACCATGGTTACACCATGCAATAAACTCATTAGAAAGGCTGTTTAATACTAAAAAACTTGTTCAAATTGACATCATTTGTTATGATTATTTTTATAAACTTTATTATTAGTACTGTATTGCATATTGTCTGTCTGGCTTGGCTTGCTTATCCTCAATAATTAGCAAAGCGTCCTGGCTTCTGCTTCATAAAGATCAGGCACTGGAAAGCATTGACAGTCAACTTCTGAAGTGGCTGAGTAACAAAATTGCACAGCAGGTGGGTACACTGAAATGTGACGATTTTTACAGCTTGTAGATCACACAGGCAAAAAACCAAACCAAACCAGACCAACGAAAAACAAAAAGGGAAAAACAGAAAAAGAGACTAACAATCCATCAGTTTTTCCATCAGCTGAGGATGAGGAACTCAGATTTGACCTACAGCTTGTCTAAATTTACAGACTTTGTCCTGTAACTAAAATTTTGCAAGCACAAAGTGATGAATGGATTTGGTACAGTGTAAGAAATTGTCTTTCACATAAGAGGTCAAAGAACTATGATGATTGTCTCAAGAAAACTTAGTTAATGGAGAGTGTTTGTCATTAATGAAGGTCATTCCTTATTTGGAGCAGCAAACAATGTGTTTCTGAGGCCAATAGTTGAAAGAAACTGCCTGAAAATTAAAAGCACTTAAAAGTCCTTTGGGGCCAGTTAGAGTTCATTATATTTTTGTTTCAGATGTTGTTTACTTTGGCATGTTAAGCTATCCAGAATATTCCAGCAACTTGAAAGTGTGCCTTAGCAACCTTAACATTTTGGTTCTTGTCTGATCCAGAGGGAGGCTGATGGTGCTGCACATGGTCCAGAAATGGTCCCATTTCTACACCAAACACTGCCAAAAAGAGCAGCAAACATCTACACATGCCTTCAAGTATTGATATCTTACACAGTTCTGGATGAAGTAATTACTATTCCATTTGAAAGAATAAAGGCTACTATGCCAAACCCAGCTAACATTTTCATCTATAATATATTCTTGCAACCTGCTCTTGACAATGACATCACCCTCTATAGTTTAGTGCAGAGATTCAGTACGTAAAAAGAACACCAACCCTACTTGAAACATTCTGCTGTTTATGTGGAAATCCATTTCAGAGCCAAAATCAGCCTTTTCCAAACAGGATTTATTCTGTTCAAGACATAATTACACCCACACTCCATCCCACTGAGCAGGTACAGTCCTGTTGTGTGGCTTCAACCATCTGCCCAAGCTCAGATCCTGGCTAGAGCAAAAACCATGTAAATGATCCCATCCATGGCAAATATGCAGAAGCAGATCCTACGTCTTGCATTTGAGAAATTGTATTTTCTGCAGTCTACACAATTCATCAGTACTAATATACTGTTGCGGCTGTCATGTCACATACTGTGTTTTCAGTCAATATCACAACTTGTTTGCTAGGTAGGCTCAGCTGATGACTTTGAAAGCCTGATACTGTAAAAACCTACTGTGGGATTAGGATTAATTTAAAACCACCTGCGGGGAAAAAACAAAAAAGGTCTTTAAGACCTCTGATGTTAGGTCAAATATTGCTCATCGCTAAAGGTTTTTCCTGCATAAAGGAGAAAAAGACTCACCTGGTTGAGCAAAGAGCAGATCAGTGTGACTGAAGAGGGAATGAATGGGCCAGAGAAATTCAGGTACTGTGAAGCAAATGAGCAAATCAGTGCAGAATTGAGGAGTGGAGCAAAACAGCCACCCCATCACCTCTGAGAACAGGTGGCTCTTTAGAAAGAATGAAAAAAGACCTAAATGATCTTCAGGAAGGAAAGAATATAGGGAACAGGTGTACCTGCAGCACAAAATATCTAAGTGGAATTGTAAGCAGAGTAAAAGCTGCAGAGGCCTATGAACATGATGCTTGCACAGGAGACTAACAGCTAATAACAGATCTGTCAAACAAAAAGTTATGTACATAAAAGGTTTGGAGGGAGAGAAGTTTGACAGTGAGTTTAGTTGGGACACAGGGAACCAAAGTTCAGTGATTTGCTGAACAGGAATTACTACTTCTCGTGGAAGATTTCACTTTGAATGTATAAATACAAAGCAAAACCTGCCAGTCAGATCTCACACAGGACATTTTAGCACACTGCCCACATCAATATATATGGAAATAACTGGAAATAATATCTAATACCTATTAATTTGCCTAAGAAATTAAAAATAGCCACTACTTGTGAAAGATCTATACCATTTATCCTGGGATAACACAGAGTGAAACAGTCCTCTCCTCTTGTCAGTAAGATTTATGCTAACTAAGCATCATTTATCAAGTCACCAAATTAATGCTGAAGTGAAAAAAAACTCTCCTTCATTTCAATTTCAATGAAAACAGGATTGAGGAAAGAAAACCTGTAAATGGAAAAACTGATAATTGCCAGGGAAAAAAAATTACCATCACAATGCTTCTGAAATAACCTTGTGAACAAAGCAGAAGAAGTAGAAGCCAAGATATTCAGCTCTTGGAAGCAATGTTGATTTATACCACCTGAGAATTTGCCCTGTCCACAGGACAACAATCAGACTTCTTTCTTCTAAACACTGAATAGTTCTTCCACAGTACTGTTATATTATAATATGACTAGGAAATGTTGCAAATGGATCTAATTATTATTATAATCTTAACAATATAATCTTGACGTCCTTGTCAAATGTTATTTCCAAGACATAGAGAGATGTCCTACAGGCAGAAGAATTAAAATAAATAGATTAAATAATTTCCTACTGGCGAGATATCCTAAAAACCTAATAGGTTTACGTTCTGTATTGGATTCTGTAGCAAAGATATTTGATTTACTTGTCAAAATTTAAAGAACTTACAGTCTTCCATCAATCACTGTGAACAAGATAGGTTAATTAGAAACCCTAAACTTAACAATTACAATTCAGATAATATTTTGGCAATGCGTATTAACTCGAGGTCAAGTAGGACTGTGCCTTCAGTCTAATATTTTACGTCTAGTTAGTATTAGTCCATGTGCTCCACTGTTTCAGATACACAGTAGTAATTTTGTTTTTTAAAAAACGGTGGCTTCCAGATCCAGTGAACACTGAAATCCTTCAAAATTTGGATGACTGGCTTTTACTTGTGGCTGCTTGAGTGGTGAATACTGAAACCAAGAAGGCAAAGGAAGTGAATCCATGTCTGCACTGACTGGATTTTCCAAACTCTGTCAGCCTGCTTTAACCTGATTTTAGAAAGCTATCCAAATAATTCTTTATAAAAAATCCACTCTCTGTAAGAAAAGGTTGATAATTGCTTCAGCTGTGAAAGGATCTTATGGTTTTAGGCATATCACTCTGAAATAAGGCCAGTCATTTAATTTGACCTTTACAATATTTGAATAGTTTCCAGATGACTTCCAGACAACAACAGTGCCTCTTTGGAAGCAACTCTTGCCTGATAAAGGGAATCAAGTTATAAAAAAATGAAAAAAAGAGAAAAGTCTCCAAGTGTATAAGCATTATCAAGCAGGTCAGTAGTATTCCAGTATGAGCCAATATCCCTTATCTTACATTATGTTGATAGTGCTGCCATCTGTTCCTCTTAAAAGCTTTCAAGCCAAAGGAGGAGTATTTTATTAGAAAATACTTTCTGCTTGTGTACCACCTTCACCTCTGCTTGTGAGTCCTGTAAAAAAATCACCTTTGATACCCTTTATCTCAGAGATGTTACTGTAGAGTCTTTGGTGGTGCTAAAGAGAGAGTGATTCCAGTGGAATCTGCTCTTCCCTGCCAGAGCACCTCTCACTGTGAGGGGGAGGAGAAGCACCCACTCCTTTCTGTGCCTTTGGGAGACAGATATGGTGAAAACCAGAAGAAGAGTGGCCATGGGAGCTGTGAAATTGGACTCTGCCAGCTGTGAAATCTTGCACAATCACCACGGATCTTAGAGTGAGGATACTGGGATCTCTTACCAACAATGATTTGACACTCCTGTGCATGCAAGATGGTTTTTGCAGCTCTGTAGATAGCATTAACTACAAAACCTACTCCTGCTCAATGCACAAAACCCTGCTGCCCAGAGGCACATGAATCTTTGGACACAAACCATCACGTCTGAGGTCCTGAAGACAGATCTTGAGTTTGTAAACGTCCAGATACAGTTCCAGACCATGAGTTCCCCTGAGCAACCAGCTATCCAAAAGCAAGATCCTTTAGCTGTCTCACAGCTCTCTAATCAGTGTTATGGTCACTCACATTTCTAGGAATGAGTGACATTATGGATGAGCTTTGCTGTTAGTGCAGTAGGTACCTGAACCCTGAGCCTTGCAGTGCTGAGGTTTAATTTCCCACTCCAAAAACCACTGTAAAGTCACTGTTTCTGTTCCTTGGGTGGTAAGTTATGCAGAAGTTTTCTTGTTTCTCAAGCATTTAACAAGGATATTGCCCTGGAGTCAGTGAGAAAGTCAAGCATGTGAGATGCTGAACAGAAATATGGCTTACTGCAGTTCACATGAAACAAGAACAGGCAGCAAATTAAGTCTGAAGGGTCCTTAATACACAAATTAAGTGAGGGACAAGGTTGCTTTAACTATTCATCATATAAGGGGAAAGGTAAATTACTTGTGCACTTTCTGGTTCATTTTTAAAAACAAATTAATTTTTAGTTAAAATAATCAATAATTATTATATTTATTATTATTAATAATATAATTGTTATATAAGTAAAATACAATATAAATAATAATAATATTTATCCCATAATACATTAATATAATATATATAATATAATATAATGTAATATGTAATATATAATATGTAGTATGTAATATGTAATATATATTCTATATTCTATATTCTATATTCTATGTTTGTTGTGTTTTCAAAGCAAAACAAGTGAGAGGGTCTAAATCAGAAATACAATTTAATAAGAAGAAAAGAAAAGAGAGTAAA
>VZSR01003209.1:2707696-2729215 GCA_013398615.1 Brachypodius melanocephalos
TGTGTGAAGCTCTTGTTTGTTTTCCTGAGAGAGAAGTCCCCATCATGTTCTATGGCATGATGGGAGCCACTATTTTTTTCTGTGGCATTTTGAGGTTTTGTTCCACTTTGTGCATGGGGGCAAGGTCTGATAGTTTAATGCCTTGCATTTATTTATTTTATCTGCCATGCCTTGTGGGCATTCTGTTTGTTAATAAACTGCTGGATGGGGGTTTTTTTCACTTTCTTGCACTAGTATTTATTTCACGTTGGTAGAAAGGGATTGAGGGAACCCTTTTAGAGGAGACGATTCATTCCAGCATGTCTTCTCCTAAATTTACCTCTAAACTGAGACACCGTGGTAAATACTCTTACACTCCAAATACTGTTCTAGGACAAGGCAGTATGCCATTTATTGCTTGTCCAATTAACATTTTCAGGGTCAAATAATCCAAATTATTTAATGCAGAAACAAGCCTTATTAATAATACAGTCAAAATCATTACATGTACAAAACCACCTTCCTGGCATGGACCCCTTGCCTGTGGTGCTGTCCGAAATCTCGTATCTCATTTCACTTCATTCCACAGCTGCTTCCCTCAGCTTTCTCCCTACCCCCTGCTCCCAGGGAAGGAGTGGAAGCTGCCCCACAGCCCCCCTGGTATTGCTCAGGGTCTGCCTGGGGCTGGCAGCTCCTTCCCTGGGAGCATTCTACAGCAGGAGCTGGGCAAGGATACCCTGGGAACCCAGCTCAGCCCCTCTCAGGCTCAGGGCAGTCCAGACACCCCTGGGACCCAACCCTGGGACATCTCCCAGCAGTGACAAGTGTAAGACACTTCCTGGGTGACAACGTAATAGTCTTAATTAAAAAAAAAAAAAAAAAAAAAAAAAAAAAAAAAAAAAAAAAAAAAAAAAAAAAAGAAAAAAAAAAAAAAAAAAGAAAGGCAGCTACACTGAGTATGATTATTCTGTACTGACAAACTGACAAAACTGATGGAAAACAGTTTTATAAAATAATATAGTCTGTTGAAATAATTGACTTCCTTTCTAATTCCTTTTTTGGGAAAATGAACATTACGCATATTCTCATAATGTATTTCATAAAAGATGAGTGATTTATGAAAGACCTGCCTGTGATGAAGAATTAAAAACATGCAGCCACAGATTCAGACCTTAATAGTATTCTTTGTGTTTCCTAGTAATTCGATAATAAATCTTTCATCTTTTAGTGGTATAGGCTAATGTTAACAGAAAAATCATTTGGTTTTCAATAAAGAGGTCAGCTGCTCTTCTGTTTCATTTCACCACATCCTGCCCTACACAAAATAGATAGCAAATATTTCTCACTTTTCTGCAGGTCTCCAGCAGCAATCTCTTTAATTCCAATATCAAAATCTGAAAAGGGCCATTACTTATGCTTGAAAAGAACTCACCAAATAAACATTTCCTGTAGTATTAAAGACTCACCAGCTATACGATAATTTGGTCTGAGAAATATTAATTTCTTTTCTGAATTGTACATTTAAACCCTATTTTTTCCAAGCAAGCCATTCTCTTTGACTTGACCACAAGGCTCCAGTTAAAGTTAACTTAGCCCAGGGCCTGTGGCTTTCCAGAAGCAAGTACAAAATCATATTTTTTGGACTAAAAACTGAAATAATTTTTGTGACATCAGTGAGGTGCAGCTGAGAGGTGCAGCCTTCCCAAGACAAGGGAATGCAGCTCAATGGAAACCAAGGAGCACCAGGAGAGACTGTGCCACAGTGCTGCACTGAGGCACAGCAGAGAGATTGTTGTAGAAGTGTCCTCAAAAATGCAAAAATTAAAACATTCCTCCTCCTGTAACAAGGTTCCTGGTAGCTATACTGTTGGATGTGTGTGCCACTCAGCATCCCACTACTTTTTCCTAACAAAACAAAAAAATCCCCACTGATACAAACACTACAAATAGTAGCAAACTATTCTTTGTTCTGTGAATTAAAACCCCTCTTTTTGTTTAAATCTTTGAGCTGCTTTGCTTAGTCTAGGACAATTCAATAGCTATTTACATACCATTGATTTTCTTCTAAAGCTAAAGTCATCAGACCTTTGGATCACAGCCAGCTTTTCCAAACCTGGATGGATAGAAACCTCTGTGTAATTTTTAATGGTAGCTAAATTCTAACTCTGAGATTTTCTTCAGTTGTTGGATTGTCAGAATAAATGCTGAACAAACACTCATGTCTCATATCATTATATTTATCGTTCAAAATTGCTGGTCGATATTTGCTTGCACAATAACTAATAGCACTGACTATTTCACTGCCCATACAATATTATAGTTAATAGCAATTGTGATGCCTCGCACCACAATAAAAATTGGCTTCAAAAAAATCAATAGATTCCTTGTTTTTGTATCAGGGTAGAGAGACAAACAATAAGTCATGAGTTTTGAGTTGATCATTTAGTCTGACAGCATGGTGTTCAGGATTTATTTGAATGATAGTTATGACTCTCTGTAAAGTCAAATTCTAATGTGAAATGCACCTCCAAGTGCATTTGTTGTTTCTGTTTGGGAACAAGTCACTGCAAGAATGTCTCAACAGATTTTCTGAGGCAAAGTGTATGATACAAGTTTGGAGTTCACACCACCAGTTTTGCCTGGCTGATGTTATTGTGGATTCAAGTTAAAGGAACATGAATTTGACTCATGGTAAAACTTGATTAGGATATCTTACTCTGGCTTGAAACAAAGAGAATATACATATACAACAATGGAAAAGGGATTTACCTAAATGAACCTCCTTAGGTTTCAAATATCAGTGTTTGGAGGTTCTCTCAAGAGAAGTGACACGAAGGAAAAAGACATCCACCAGCACAAATAACCAAGCAGGTATGGCATTCAGGCTATGACAGTCACCTAAAATAAACACAGAAAAATGGAGTGGCTTTTTGGAGGCTGTTTAGACCGAAAAATATTGCTGCTTTTAAGGGAAGAGTTCTCTCAGTTTTATCATAATGATCTGATACAGTGGGATTTTTTCATAATTCAAACCCATTTTTTTCAGAGCAGATATAATAAGGATCCAGTATCAATGATGTTTCAGCATGACAAATTATCTTCATTCATACTTGTGGCAGAATAATCTCTTATCTTTTTCTACCTGAACAAATAATGGCTCACTGTAAGGCTAAAACATTGGTTACATTGTGTAGAGGTTTAATACATCAAAAATTCAGCATGGATAATTGCAGAATATTGGTGATTTTTAATCCTCTCAGAACTCCTCATCAAGGACAGTGTCTTTCCTGCCTGTGTGTGTTTATGTCTCCACTGGTGCTTTGCTTTAAACTCAGTCTCTTTGGTCCAGAAACATCTGTTCCAGAATCATGCTGGAGTTCTGTACCAGCAAATAACACCTGAAGGGTAAATCTAAACCTGAAATACTACAGTCTCTGCTTTGCTGCATAGGCTAGGTTCTGTTTTGTTTTGTTTTTTTTTAATTGTGCAATTTGCATTTAATTTTTTCCTACCTAGCCCTAAAATACTTGAAGGAACATCAGAGATAAAGTGTGATGAATTGACCACAGCCCCCATTCCCCATCCCCCTGTGCTGTGCAGGGGGAAGAGGGGGACAATCAGGAAAAAGTTAAGCCTGGGAAGGGTGAAGGGCTGCTTGGAAGGGGTTTTTAAGGGTTGAGTTTACTCCTTATCATCCTACTGTGATTTGATTGATAAAAAGTGAAGCTATTTTCCCCAAGTTAAGTCTGTTTTGCCCCTGTTGGTAACTGGTGAGTGACACTCCCTGTCCTTAGCTTGACCCACGAGCCTTTTGCTGTATTTTCACTCCTCTGTCCAGCTGAAAAGAGGAATGACAGAGTGGCTTTGGTGGGCATCTGATGTACAGCCAGGGTGAAATCCCCACAACTAGTTATGTTATTCATCCTTCCTATTTCTTAATTTTTCTTTCAGATAGAAGGCCACGGGCATCTTGGGGTATCAAATTAATTTAAGAGAAATTACATACACAATAAGTTTAAAAAAGTGTGTATAAAAATATGGTCAAAAATCCAAGCAATAATAAAATTGAACAATGTGGGTAAAAGGACTGTAATGTTTTTATTTTAAATGTTGAACTTTTACTGGTGAAAACAAGCATTATAGCAGGATGCAGATGAGGGGAAGGAATTGAACGACAAAAGGAATTTTGATGGAAACATGGTAAAATATGAGAATCAGGAAAATGGATAAATGAGGTGTTAAAGCAGTGTTTGTGTAAGTGTCTTAGGTGAATTGGAGATTTATATGCAGAGAGAAGGAGAAAAAAAACCAGACACATGAATATGGAGATAACACAAGGGAAGAAGTAGGAGTTATGTAGGAGAATGAAGTGCTAGGATACTGAAAAAGGGTACAAAATGTGACAAATGGAATGAACAGAGACAGAGCAGGCCCCTTTTCTGCCTGTGGATTTCCTGACAAGCACAGCTCTGTGTGCCTGCACACTGGTCCCAGCTGTGTGGCAATTGTTGATGCTGTTGCAGGCAATGGATTACATCAACTTGGGGACAGCAGTAAAACAGATTCTCATCACTGCTAAAACAGCTTTCAGTGAAGGCTTGAATCGCTTCACCACACCAGTTTCTAATTGACTCATTCCTATCATTTAGCCAACATTTCAAACATTCTGTCTCATCATTATTTCTTTAATATCATTGCCAGACTCACTAATTGGATGCTTTGAATATGCCTTTACTGTGCCCTGAGGTCATTTTATCATACATTTATATTCTTCATCACAACTGATGGAAACAAGCAGAATTTTTAATCTTCACTCCTTCCATGGAATTCCTTTTGCACCGGTGTCAAATAAATAACTTGATCTTTTTGAATTACGCAACACTGTGGCTCATGATTTCTTACTAATTTTCTTAACTAAAAATATTGAATTGTCAATTGCAATTGCTCAAATTGTAATCAGATAAAATCTCCTTTATTTTGCTATTTCATCCTCTCGCAAAAACAAGCAAAACTGGGAAATAATTTTCAGGGAAACATGTGTGGACCCCTCCTATTACTTCTCGCTAAACAGACCCTGAAATAAAAGCCACTTCCCTGATGACATTCTCCAGACTTTTCACTTTATCCCCATGGTGCAGAATCTGGAACTACTAGGGAACAGCTGTGCTATCAAAGCATTCCTGTACAGAGGTCTCAAACACATCAAAAATACCAAACTGGAACTCAATGTTCAGGAAAATTATTCTGAGCAAGTACACCTCAAGCAACAGATAAAACTGCATTCTTTAACAGAAATTGAGGAATATTCCGATTTTAAATGACCCAAAAAAATACTGAGAAGTCAGCAAAGTGGGAAGAGAGAGTGGGTGGTAGGAAGTCCCTAAGAAAGCACTGCATACTACTAGCAACAACTGGATTTAAATGGAATGAAAATAAATAAGTAAGTAAGTAAATAAATAAATAAATGAAATGAGTTTGATTATTAAGGACACCAATTTTACTTGAATGATAATAATTTTTACCATAAGCTTCTGGTGATGATGATTAGCAGCAATTCCTTTTACCCTGATGTGCAGGAAATGTGTGTGTTTTTCTAGAAGGCAAACTGTATTCAGAAATATAGGGTTAAGGAATCTGGCTTCAAGAAGCCAAATATGTTTTTCTCTCAATCTGTAATGTCCAAAGTACTAAGAAAACAGAAAAAAAAGAAGAACTGGAATAAAATCAAATTTTTGAGACTGTATCAGTGTATTTGCCACGTGTCTTTCTGTCCTTTCTGTTACTTCTGCCGTATTCTAGAGAAATATACAATTTGAAATTAGTAGAACCAAATCAAGATCACAGAAAAGGAGAATTTAGAGGAATTCACCTATTAACAGATCATTCAGTCAGTGATTTCCTGTGACTTAGCATCTCAAATCCCATATTTAAGTTCACAGTTTGGAAAGGACCTCTGGACATGTGTTATTCATCCTTCTGCTCAAAGCAGTGTCAGCTACAAGGTCACACCGGTGGCTCGGGGCTTTGTCCAGGGTGATCTTGAGAACCTCAAGACCCCTTGGATGGGGTCTGGGAAGTATCTCTGGAGAACCTGTTCCATTGTCGACCTGTCCTCAGGTGTCAAGTACAAAACAAACAGGACAGATCCCAGGATAACCCTCACCAATATTCCACTTGTTAATGGCCTCTGGTTAAGATAGGAATAACTGCATCATTCCCTCAGCTGAACCATCAAGTCAGTTTTGGACGACAATCTGGGCCATAAAACTGTGATTTGAACACAAAAGTACTGTGGAGAAAAGTGTCAAAAGCTTTGATAAAATCAAGGCAATTGGTATTTTATTGAGCACCTCTTGCATGAGAAATGGCTGAGAGAATCAGGATTTTTCAGCCTGGAAAAGAGAAGGCTTCGGGGTGATGTAATTGTGGCCTTCCAATACCTGAAGGGAACAGACCAGGATGATGGAGATAAACTATTTACAAGAGGCTAGAGTGACAGGATAAGGGGGAACAGCTTCAAGATGAGAGTAGGTTTAGATTAGGTTTTAGGAAGCAATTCTTCCCTGTGAGGCCGGTGAGACACTGGCATGGGTCGTCCAGAGAAGCTGTGGATGCCCCATCCCTGGAAGTGTTCAAGGCCAGGTTGGATGGAGCTCTGAGCAGCCTGGTGCAGTGGAAGGTGTCCCTGCCCATGGCAGGAGGTTGGAATGAAGTGACCTTTAAGGTTCCTTCCAGCTCAGGCCATTCTATGATTCTATATCTGCTACTCCTCCTTAATGCACAGACCAAGGCATTTTACCTTGGAAAGCAATCAGACTGGTTAGGCATGATCAACCCTTTGTAAATCCATGATTGTTCCTCACCACCACATTCTGCTCCATATACGGAAAAATACATTCCAAAGCAGATTCCCTCATTGGACTGAAGGGCAGCTGACCAGCCTGCAGTTCCCTGGGTGGATTACTTGGCCATTTTTTGAAATGAATATGACATTTACCTTCCCCCATTCATCAGAAGGGTTCCTGTGATTTCCATGCCCTTTCAAATGATACAGCTGCTTTGCAAGGACCTTGACCAGTTCTATCATCACCTTTGGATGATTCCATAGACTTGTACTGGTCAAGTTATCCCTGACTTCATCTTCCCTCACTGCTGTTTCACAGCACAACAACAATAACGTGGACAACAATCATTTTATTGCACTAAAACCTCCTTGGATTTCAATAGGACACACCCGACAATTCATCCTTTAACACTCCTGTATTTCATGCATCTTCTTGTAGCATAGGTGGTCACAAATGGGTATCCCCCTAATTTCTGAGCTGTGAGTAGACAGGAAGAGAATGTAACTACACAAGTTATGAGAAAGCTGATAGACTTATTTAAATAATGGAGTTTGTGTAGAAAAAAGCCTTAAAATATCCTTCAAAACAACATGGTGTTTTTAAGCAGGGTTTCAAAGACCAAGCACCCCCAATTTCAAGCATTCCTACTGAAAAAACACGTGCACACAAACACTGGAATAAATGAAAAAGGAGAGAAATAACTGTTCAGTACTATTCTATTATAGGAAGAACAGTATGAGCAATTTAATACCAAATTAGCTACTTGGAGTACCCAGTAGTTAATTCCTTAGAGAGTGAATGAGAGGGAAGATGTAGCAACTTTTTTTCTGTAGAGTCATCTTTAAATAGAACTGAAAAGCATTACTAATGTCTAAAGTGATTTTTTTTTTCATTTTTTGTGTAAAGAAATGTTGTGTAAGAAATTATATTTGTTGGCATGCTGAGATCTTTTATAGAGCCTTAAAGAAAGCTAGGACAGAACAAGAATCTCTTTACACCACTAAGCACAACAAGAAGCACCATTCAAGCTGGCAACCTTCAGAGCCCTCTGACAGTCACTACTCCTTCAGGATCCAGAGCTGTTAGTAAATTGTTTAAAGGACACAATGGTCCAAGTATTTCTATTCTGCTCAACACTTCAGGGGTTGAATTTTTGCCTAAAATAAAGTTTAAAATATCAAATACTATACAAACAAAGCGAAAAAGCTTTCCTTTAATGCCTTGTTAAATTTACTAATTCTACATCCTTCCTGACACATTAATCCATGTGATTTATTACAGTAGAGAAGACAAAATCAGAGAAACAGAAAGAAATCCCAACAGCAAATTCATGATAAGTCCACTGTTATCATACAAAGATAGGAGTCTTTCCTAAGGAGTCTGTCTACAGTGAGATAGGTTTGCTTTAAAATTTAATATCAGCTTTTATGACTGAAAGAAAAAAAACTGAAATAAAACGTGAGCATAAAGGAAAGAAATTATACAAAAAATTACTATAATTATGAACATCAAAGTTATTTATCAAAACTCCATCTTCTTTATGCTAATTATTTTCCCAACAGATTATTCTGAATAGGATGAAACCATCTCAGTCATGAAAGAAAACTAGTGTTTTCCTGTTCCCTGATAATTAGTCATTCATATTTAGATAGCCTTCATTCACTGCTGCACAGGTGCCTCAACCTTTGCCACACAACGTCGAGCAGTATTTAAAGAAATACTTTTTGAATACTTGTATAGGAATAATGGAAAACTGTATTAACAGCTTAATCGCCCTGCTCTCTCTGAACAAGAGATCTGTCATGTGAAATTAATCTTTTTTTTTTTCCTCAGAAACATGCACAAAACAGTTCTGACACTAAAATATGACAACGTTGTATCAGCAAGCCTGCTTCAGCAGCCCTGCTAATTTAACACCCTATTCAGCAGATATTTAATTCCTGTGGCTGTTGGCCATGAAGTTTCAGTGAACTTCTATGGGTTGGCACCTGCAAAGCTTAATTCTAATTCCATAAACATAAATTCCTGCCTTCCTCATTGCAGATATGTTAACTGCTGACTCTGGCTACGACTCTCCAGCATGTCCTATTCCCATAACTATATATAGCAGTCAGCACTACCTGTCCATCAGAATTATGAACTTCGGAGAGACCACAAGTAATGACATATCAGTGGGAGGAAAACCAGTTAAGAAGAATGGAAATACAGGTGTGCTTGGAGCTGTCACAACAGAAAAGGTTCCCTGATCAATGTACTCCCATCTGAAAAAGCTGTTTGCTTAAAACTACATGAAGTAGATTTTAGAAAAAAACATTTCTTTGCTGTGAGGGATGACCCATCTCTAGAAGTGTTCAAGGTGTGAGAGTGCTCTGAGCAACCTGAGGTATAGGAAGGGGTGGAACTAAATAATCTTTAATGTTCCTTCCAACCCAGGCCATTCTGTGATTGTGATCTTCCCGTGAGCCAGGACCTTCTAAAGCAGAGGTACTGTTAGGATGCCTCAGTATTAATGAACTTTACTCTCCCACTGATGCTGATTGGTGTATCAAGCATGGTTTAAGCTAGACAGGAAGGTTTCAAAAGATTCAGCAAGAGGAGAATGCCTCTGAATGCTAAAATGTCTGGTTGTGACATCTCAGGCACAAAACAACTCGGATTCTCAAATCTGAGAGTTTTTAATCAGAAATAGCTGAACAGCATAGTTCAAACTGTCCTAAAATATCTTATTTACAAAATAAAAACATTATTTTTGCTATTCTGTCTAACTCAGGATTAAAAGCTGATGAAATAACCAGTGAGAGAGAAGTCTGCTATTAAGTTTCTTACTTAAATAAGTATCATCCAGTAATAGAAAATTATCAATTGTCATCACCGACAACAATTAATGGTTGTCATCACTGCACTACTTTCAGTTAAAAAAAGGAAAGCATTATCTGTATCACTGCAAATACATAATGTGAATGAGCAGATCAGGCTGATATGCAAGGCTAAGGGAAGAGTTAGATGAGATTTTCACCAGATCACACTGACTGATCACCAGGAACGTTCCAAGTTCAATGCTGCCAGTTCTTTGCAGTTTTGAAGGCCATTAAAAATGTTAAAATAATTAAATAAATACAATTGTTTTGTTGCTGGAATGTGTAGAAAGAATTTCTACTATTTATTTAATCTGGATCCTTAGATTCTGTTAGGTCTATTCAACAATGTGTGCATAGTACAAGTTTTATGGTAGCAGAGATAACTAAATGAGCTTGAAAACACACTGATAGGAAACCTAGAAACTACTTTGCTGAAGCAGGAAATTTGGCATGGTCTAATTAACCATGTAGAAACAACAACAACAAAAAAAGACACTGATAAATTTATGCAGCCAAAGTTTCACAGTGAAAAACACTGGAAACACCTTTATTTCAGATGGCCCAAGATGACACTCTTCTGGCTTATCAGAGAAGTCTCAAATTAACAAAACTCCCCCAGTCTTAAAGCCAAGATAAAGAACTGCATTAATTCATACCTTTGCTAGTAAATATTAAATGGATGAAAGATTTATGTGCTGTTACTGAACTGATCTAGTTTGATCTCCTTAGAGAAAGGATATGGGTTTTGAATATACT
Organism: Brachypodius melanocephalos; assembly: GCA_013398615.1. Lineage (NCBI taxonomy): Eukaryota > Metazoa > Chordata > Aves > Passeriformes > Pycnonotidae > Brachypodius > Brachypodius melanocephalos. The sequence continues at coordinate 2,718,135 of VZSR01003209.1, forward strand.
TATTTTTATTATTCTGTTAAACACCAGGACCATTTGCATTTGATTTCAAAGGTTTATAGTCACAGGAGATCTACATTCCTTCTTGACCAGCACCCCAGTGTCACATGCCTGGCTGCTGGAAGATGAATGACCAACAGAACAGAAGCAGAAGTGCAGAGAGCTGCAATGTTCAGTCTACATTGGCCTCTAGTAGTTGTGTGTCTATCCATTTTGGCCAGGGCATATTGGCTAGCCAAAAGCTGTTTTTCCATCTGAAACCTTTCACTGACTGATCCTGTGGTGACTGGACCTTGTCTGGCTGCCAGGTGCCCACCAAAGCCATTCTATTAGTCCCCTCAGCAACTGCACAGGAGGGAGAATAAAGACAAAATAAGTTTTTGGATTTAGATAAAGGACAGGGAGAGAGATCACATACCAATTAATGTTATTGGCAAAACACACTCGACTTGGGGAAATCAATTTAATTTATTACCAATCAAATCAGAGTACTGTAATTAGAAACAAAAGCAAATCCTAAAAAAGCACCTTCCTCCCACCCCTGCCTTCTTCAGGGCCTCAGCTTCACTCCTGATTTTTTCTACCTCCTCCCCCCACAGTGGCATGGGATGATGGGGAATGGGACCTGTGGTCAGCTCATCATGGGTTGTCCCTGCTTCCTCTACAGGGGGAGGATTCCTCACACTCTTTCCTTGCTCCAGTGCTGAATCCCTCCCTTGGGAGACAGTCCTCCATGGGCTTATCCAGCTGAAGTCCTTCCCATGGGCTCCAATTCCCTGTGAAGTGCTGCAGTGGGTCTCCCATGGGGTCACAAGTCCTGCCAATAGACCTGCTCCAGCGTGGGCTTCCCATGGAGTCCCAGCCTCTTCTGTGCACCCACCTGCTCCAGTGAGGGGTCCTCATGGGCTGGATCTCTCCTCTCTCATGGATCTCTCCAGGCTGCAGGTGGATCTCTGCCACAGTCCTCTTCTGGCTTCAGGGGGCTTGCACAGCAAATTTCCTAAACAGTGAGGAAAGGCAGGAGTTAAATAAGCACAGTGAGTAAGGTGTGGAGAGAGCAGTCAAGTTTAAAACAGAAAATTCAAGACACTTCATGGATTTGATGAATAACATAGGTATCACTGAAATAAATATTCCCAGATAAAATGGAATTTGAGGTTCATTATTCTAAATCACTATTGGCTAGAAATTGAAAACTGTAACATAATAATTAGTATTATTATATTAACTTTAATTGGCAATTCAATTTTCCAAAAACCTGTCAATCTTCTTGTCTATGCAGAGTAGCTTGCCTTTATTTTGGATCTCAGCAAGAAAGCTCAAAATGTCCTTGCAGTGGTTAGCCTGGAAGAATATCACAGGACTCTGATCCCCATGATGATTAATCTAGGTGAATGCCTCTGTATTGTGGATGTCATGTGACTGCTATTTAGTCAATATCTGTACAGTCAGTTACAGTTTGTAGATGTATCTGCAGTCAAAGTGCATCAGTCTTGAGTAAATATATAGTATATTGTCTTGTTCCACTGAAACATTGTATGCACCTGTTCAGGAACTGCAGCTCTATTAATGAGAATATTAAAGAGCATGTCCAAAGGACTCTTCAAATCTAAGTGCATACTGCTGTCACTGACTGAAAAATCTGAATTTTGACCAAGGCCCTGTCAGAATTCCAGGGATTTTTGAGCTGGTGAACCGCATTGTGGCTGGGTTCTGCACTGCGAGCAGTGCCCTGACCATGGATCCTTCTCATATGGCATCACCAGCATCAGTAATAAGATTTTATAACTGCTATCAACTTTTTTTGGCTACTAGTCATCTTCATTGTGAGTGCATTTCTTGTGGGATGTGAAAGGAACTGGCACCTCCTCAGGGCAGAACAGCTCTTGAGCTTCTCGCTGTGCACATAGGACCAAACCTCTGCCTGTGTGCTGGTAACCTGAACTAACCTAACTGCAACAGATATCTGTTGCCTTTTATTCCAGCCCTCCTGCACAGCATGATGAACTGTGACAGTGAATTTCATCTCCACAGCCCACTCCTGAGCAGTACTCATAGTAACAAGGAATTGTGGCAAGAAGTGCAGTGGGATATTTTTGGAGTCAGGAAAACCCCTCAATTTTCTGTAAGACAATAAAATATACTACTGCTTGCACTTCAGCAAAAAATTCACAACCAGGCCTTCAGTGTTTCTTTTTTTGTTTTTTTTTTTTTAACTCTTGGAAAATGAACAACATGCCGAAGCTCCATTTTAACTGGTTTTCCTCATTAATTTGGCCTCATTTCACAAATGCAGACTGCTTGTGCCAAGCTTTTATACACTGCTTTTACTTTCCCTCTCCAGTGTGCCAATAAAAGTGTTTTTCTTCTGAAGTCTTATATTTATTAGTTTCAGTGTCACTTAAAGGAATAAATTTATCATGGAGCAAAGTGCAAGTCAATAAAGTAATGTACATATATCAGAAAAACTTTTTACCAGCTAAGGTAGCTAGTATGCTACAGAAAATAGAATTCTTTGAAATATACTGTAAGGTAATATTCTTAACTGTAGTTGTAAATTCTGCAGTGAACCAATAAAAGTGTGCTTTTATGCTCTAATAAACGTCAGGTTTAAATATCTTAGGATGCCTTAGCCTGTTTTAACCTCATGCCTATAGAATTGCCCCTTTGAATTAAATAGAAAATACATTTTATCAATTTTTCCTTCAAAAATAATTTTAAAAAAAATCAGTGTTGTTAGTAGGGCTCCCACAGAAAATCTGTAATGAAGACCTCTATATCATAATAGCTCCAGACTCACTAAAACTATATGATTACATAAAATAATGACCTGGAGGGGAGCTATAGAAGTAAAATAGATATCCACAGCCACTTAAGGTGAATATCTTCTGTCCTTCTGGATGGCTCAGCATAAAGCAGAATGATCCATGCTCTGGCAGAGCCTTACCTTAATGGGGTGATCCTTTGGCGACCTAATGAGATTGGCAGGAAGCCTTCACTCTGTTGGTTTTTTTTTGTTTTAAAAGATGTTTTGCTGGGAATTTGAAAAACCCAGACAGCAGAGAGATCCATTTGGTGGGCTTATCTCTCAGTGTGTGGGCTGAGTGGTTGGCTAGACAACCTTCAGGCTGGCTTCTGTCAAAAATTTTGACGGAACCGTCAAGCCGTCCATGGGAACAAAATACCATCTGTAGTGGGCATCACGAGCTCACTGAAAAACAGGCAGATGAACAGGCACACATGTATATTTGTGAAGTAAACTGTGTGGCAGTATGAAAAGCAGAAAAGGCCTTGGTCCTGTGCAAACCTCGCTCGTCAATAACGAAAACATCTCTGTATTATCTGCTATGTTCAGCACAAACCCAAAACACAGCCCCACGCCAGCCTCTGTGGAGAAAAGTACCCCAGCCAAAACCAGCACAAACTCTTAGAATTTCCTTTAAGACAGGGAATGGTGTGCAAGACTTGGGCATTGCAAATAGCTCCTCTCAGACAGGCCATATGGCCCTGCCACACCACACTGATTTCAGGATCCTGGGTACGCCGTGAATCGGTAACTTTCAGATTACATTTGCTCAGTTCACATGCAAAACAGCGTTTTGTTTGGATTTTATTACTAGCAGTTCTGTCAGAGCACGCTTAAATCTGAAAGCCAAGCTACTTTTTCTTCCCAGCTCATGCATTTTCCAGCAGAAATGAAGTCTCTGGTGGCCTAATTTCACCCCTGCTCAAACTGTCTTGTCCTTAATAAAGGCTTCAATCTGTGCAATTCTACAGAAAGTGTGAGAGATGAGGAGACTACCCATATAAAGGCAAATATGTTATGGCAGAAGAACTGACAACCAGATGTAAATCATTCTCTTTTTGGACTGGCACAACAGCAGGAAAGAAAGAAGAAACCACATACCTGGCAACACTTGCTCCATTTAGTGCAACAGGAACACTCGGATAAAGCAAAATCAGAAGTCTTTTTCCCCAATCACTTTTCTGACAATTTCAGATTACACCAATTTTGTGTAGTTTGACTGTGATCTGTGCACATTCAACGGGTTTTTTCCTAGATTGTTTAACACCGCACCTCTTTTAGTACTGAACGTATTTTTTGCTGTTATTATTTCTAGTTCTTCTGAACGCAACACTTTTTTTCAGATTGAGCTTATTTGTGCAAGATGGCATGCTGCACACAGTTTGTAACTACCCTATATAATTACTAAAAAAAAAATAAAATGCTTTTCACTGGTTAGCATTATGATAAGAGCTTAGATACTGCAGTGACTAAATGTGTAAATATTCAGCAGCTAACTTACAAATATTAAATATTGAGATTTTGTAATATTGAGGACAATAGAAAAACAGAACTGTTTTTACTGCCTTATCTACCAGCTGAAGAGGTTGTCAAGATTTCCAAGTGCCTGATGATGTCCAGTGACACAGCTCTAGAAGTCTAATTACCAACCAGCCCAAAAAGCAGAAAAAAGAAGACATTTTTCTCTTTGAGGAGAAATGAGGCTGACTAATTTTCAGAAGAAATTTATCAATAGAGAGTATTCTGCTCTGATGTTCTGCTTTGACTATGGCAGTGAAGCACAATGTCTTAGCAAAGACAATACAGATAAAACACCACTGATAAAATAGAAGCAAAAAGATCCTCCGTGCAAGCAGATATTCATCAGCTTTTTGCTGGAATGATTTGCACTCAGCATTATTATTTGTGCTGCTCAGCTGCCCAGCTCTGGTTGTTTTTGTTACCACCTTTGCTGGGATGATCCAGAAGGAAATCCTGCCTGCCTCAGATCAGATGCTTATTTTAAAAGGAAACACTGATAAGTGGTATAAGAGCAGTGCTGTCAACCTCACTTTGCTGATTGCGATCAAAAGTCCTGATAGACACATTTCAGGATGCTGAAAAAGTTGGAAATGGAGCCCATCTCAGAACTTGGCCACAGTGACAAAACCACCCTTTCTTATCATTGGACAAGACAAGGGGAAGTGTTTTCAAAGTTAAAGAGATTACGTTTAGATTAAATATTAGGAAAAAAAACCCCTTTACTGTGAGGATGGTGAGGGGCTGGCACAGTTTTCCCAGAGATGCTGTGGCTTCCCTGTCTCTGGAAGAGTTCCAGGCCAGGTTGGATGGGGCTCTGAGCAATCTAGTCTGGTGAAAGCTATCCAAAGCTATCCACAGCAGGGGGTTTGCAACAAGATGATATTTTAAGTTACTTCCAACCCAGGGCATTATCAGTAATTATGATGGTGGGTTGAAATGAAGTAGGAGCTTTGGGCGGTATCTCTGAGCAAATGTAAAACACTAAACAGAAGAGAAAGTCAAAATCTCTGTGCTGAGCACAACAAAGATGTGTAACAAACCCTCAGGACCTCAGCATGCACCAGGGCACACTTCACTGTGCTTGAAGTACAGTCTGACCCAGCACCAGCCATGGGCCATTCTTCCCTGTGGCTGGGGAACCTCTGAAGAGCTGCAGCACAGATCTCTGAGAAGCACAGAGACACACTCTTAAGCCTCATTTCAACCCCTAAGTTCCTGGTTGTGTTCCTTTAGAAACGAACCTAAAGCTAAAAGTCTTCCAGAAAAGGGCTGCATATGCTATTTATCAATCCCAGTGTAATTTTAATTACATACAGGGTTTGTTCTTCCCACCTTCCTGCAGCTCTCTTTCTGTTTAGTCTTTGTCATACTGTTGTCACCTGAAATTGGCCTCTGGCAACAGTAGAGGCTCAGAAATGGCCTTTCTGGGAGGAAAAACTCCACTTGTTTTGATTTTCTTAGTAGCTGACTCCACTGCAGCATTCAGTTTCAGGTTAAATACTTTGCTTTCATTATGAACCAGAAGTAAGGCATTACTGATAAGATCTAAAATGAAAACAAACCTCTGTATTTATACATTTGCCGTGCTCATACCATAATTATTTGTCTTGAGTCTTCTCATTTACATCTCATTTTAGGACTTGCAAGTAGAAATATTAGACTATTCCTCCAGAGGAAAAATTCTGCTTTCTGATCAAATCTATTTAAATTGTCAAAATTAAATCCACAGCATGCAGAGAGGTCTGTGTTTCAGAAAAGCACCTTCCCTAACTTCAGTAGTTTTTATGACCATTTAGTTCACCTTTGTTCTTTTCCTCCCTCTCACAAAGATGATGTGAGTAATGATTATTATATTAGATCTGGTACCATGAATGCTACAGCAGACATACAGCATAATTCTCTTCCTCCCTAGGGAATTGATATTTTTATTTACAGCACAAGAAAACCTAGGCTGTGGCCAGAATATTTTTTCCCCATTGCTGTTTCTTTATTTGGTGTTTTGATGCAATAAATTGATTAGATAGACTAGCCAGCAGTTTCATAATCCTGTTCTGAGCCTACCAGAATTAATTAATGTTCACATAATACTATTCAGGAAGTATGTTTTAAAAAGCAGAGTTCTCATAATGATATAATTTTCAAGGATGCCATCCACACGGTATAATTGCCAGCAGTTATAGTCACAGATACTTGTACAATGCAAATGGGCAGCACAGCTCTCAGGTGAGGAGGTGTCCAGGGCGCACTCTGTGGTCCTGTGTGAGGTTCTTCTCCCTCATCAGATCTGGTTTCCCCTGCCCAGTGAGTGCAGAGGATTTTCAACAGCTGCAGAATGGCTCTGGGTCCATGGAATGGGAAAGAGCATTGGCTGCCTTCATGACACCACATGCCAGCTGTGCTCAGTGTCCACTCCCAACAATGCCTGGTCTTCAACACAGGCCTTTGCAAAGGACTTGAGACAGCTGTGATCCAATTCTCTTGCCTCAAATAATCCAAAGTTAATAAAAAGACATGTGAAAGTGTATCTGGAGACCTCTTTAGCATCACGTTTCCTGTTTGGTGAACATTTCTCAGCATCCACAGCAGAAGTAGCTTGATAGTTGCACTTTCAGACTGCAAACCCGGGCTTTACGTCCATCCTGTCCAGATTATTTTTGATACTGCACTTTTACCTGGTCTGTCCCACTGCAAAAGAAGAGGAAAACCTCAGATTTTGTTAGTGCACAAACACAAGAAGCTTTCATCAAGACCTTATTAGCACATCCAAAATTCCTTTAAATTTACTGCTGAGGCCACTGCTGAAGGGTTTTCTCCCAGTCTAATCTCTCTAAGCCCTAAAAGTCATCCAGTGATGACTCAAGTCCTTTTTATTACGACAGCCTCACCGAGCTTCCCAAGTTTATCAGTGAATCTAAGGGGCATCTGAGGTACTTAAACAATATGAAATTCTGAACAGTACAAGATTCTGGAATCCTATGGATGATTCCTTAGTGTCCTGGTTGCAGAGATGGGGCAGAGGTTAGTGCCACGTGGGCAGAGCCAAGTGGAAATGAGCAGACTTTGGGATGACCTGATTGCATCCCTCCAGTACCTGAAGGGAGCCTACAAAAGAGATGGAGAGACACTATTTACAAAGGGCCTGAGGGACAGGGCAAGGGTGATGGCTTCACACTGACAGAGAGTAGATTTAGATTAGATTTTAGAAAGCAGTTCTTCCCTGTAAGGGTGGTGAGGCCCTGGCACAGGTTGTCCAGAGAAGCTGTAGCTGCCCCATCCCTGAAAGCATTCCAGGCCAGGTTGGATGGGGCTCTGAGCAACCTGGGACAGTGGAAGGTGTCCCTGCCCATGGCAGAGGAGTTGGAACTAAATGTTATTTAAGGTCCCTTCCAATAGTTCTATGATTCAATGGGGATTTTTTTGGCATCAAGGTGACATTTAGAGAACGATATTCTTCTTTGTCAAAACAGAAAGTCTTGAAGTGAACCAACATTTGTATTCCTTTGCCACTTTTGTTTTGCACCTTGCATCTGCAGCGATACAAGTGAATACTGCACACCTGAAGAGTTCTGCAGCTCTGAATGCCTGAAACACATTAACAGCATTGGAATGGGCTGAGGCATACAAATCATTGTTAAAGGAAAAGTGGTTGCCACAGCGCTGGGATGGAGCTAAATGTGATCTTCAGAGGCTATTAAGTTAATGCTGTATCATATTGAACAAAGTAAAGTTAGCCACTGATGATTCATGTCCTTTCCACCACAGCTTAATAAATGGATACAGAAGTTATATCGATTTTCATGGATGAACAAGTGGATCTGAAATCTGAAAACTTGATGAAATATAAATTATGGAAGTTGGACCCCCTGTGATGATCTCATAACTGAGTGAGAAGTCTATCACTTGAACTGGAAAGGGTTATTTTAACACACTATCACAAAATGTTTGTTTTTTCTTTCTTTTTATTTTAATACAGTTTATCAAACTTCTCTTTATGCCCATTGGGATTCTCTGAAGCCTTGACCCTAGCTGCAGAAAACTCTAATGTGACCTAGTTTGTCATAAAGTGGAAAGTACTAACGGGAAAGTAGCATTGTGAAAAGGGCAACTTCAGTCAATATCACAGAATTAAGAAATATGAAGAAAAACTAAGCTTTTGTTGTTTTTTAAATGAGAATTTGACAATCAGCTTCCAAATTCATTGCAATTAGAATCATGAGGGAAAAAATAATTTTACCAGATATTTTCTACATAATAGTTTCCTCTGGACTTACTTTGTGGAGGATTTCAACCATTATGCTTCCACAGATTAATGCTTCCAATAAAGATTTATTTCTGTAAAATCAATTTTCTTTTTCATAACGCAGAAGGGAAACCTCTCAAACTTGTAACTTAGATAGATTTTAACCAAAATTAATAGCTTATCCTAAGTAACTTTTTCCAGCTTGTACTGGAATTGTGAAATTATTTGGTTTAATAAAGGCCTGAAGATGGAAGCAGACCCTCTTGGTTATTTTTCTGTGCTTTACATGGTCAGATCAAAAATATTAAACAGAGCAGTACTGAATCATCAGAAATGTTGCTGTACAGGTTATTCATAGGTCAAGAAGGTGCAAAAAGGATGCAAGAAGGTGCATCCTTGTGTTTCCTGATGTCTTCAAATTAGTTTGAAAAGTAAGTGAGGAGCTCTTGTAGCCTTTTAACATAGAGGACATTGTCCTCAAGCTCACTGCTCATATTTCACTGTTTTAGCTCTTTTTCCTTCATACCCCTGGAGGATGGCAGTGTAGGGATACTCTAGGAAACAGCAGTGAGGCAACAGTTTTTGCCCAGTTTTTATCAGCAATGCTTTTTAACTATTAGTATAATTTTTGAAATAGAATTTTGTCCATGACCTTATTCACACTGACTACAGAGGAATCCACCCCTCTCCAGAAGAACACATCATGTGGCTCAAAACCATCCCAGATACAGCTCCATGAGGTCATGGCAGCCTGGGAACATATGTGAGATATTTGGGAATGGTTCTGTGTCATCATGTCGATCAAGATCAACAAAGCCCCAGAGAGATACTGAGTTTGTATTATTTAGGGAAGGAGGATTCCAAAGTCTTGGGTCATTCGAGTCAGCAGCAAGCACCTCATGGGCAAGAAGGGCAAGGTCTTTGACACACATGTGATGAGAATAGGATGCTTTGAGATTTTTCAGATTTTGTTTGTTACATCTAGACCAGAAAAACTAGATTCAAGGTGTTCAGATACTCAAAAGTGCCACTCCTATAACAGACAGAAGAACTTCCCATTTCTAGCCTCTGTATTTGGAGAGAGAAAACAAATTTCATGCAAATGGAAAACTGAGGAAGAATCCTTAAGGAGCGACAAGAAAACTAAAATTTAAAGTAAAAATTAATTTCCATTCAGATATTCCTACAGCAAAGCTGTTGCAAGTTTTCAAAGATAGCTTGTGATTATATTAATTTCCTTAACATGCTTAGAAGACTGTTAGAAATAAAGTACCTTACAGCATATGTAATTTATCTCATACCTTTTCCTGATGTTTTTAACAACTTGACAAGAGCAATTATTTCCTGAGTGAATTCAGCACCTCAACATACCCATAACTAACTAAGACCACTAATTCCATCACAGTCCCCATGCATCTACTTGGCTGCAATTCCATAGTCCATCTTACTAAAAAAGCACTCTCAGGTTTTGCATATGAGGCAGCTGGAACAGCCACAAACACTAAGATATTTTGCATTTAATGATTTAATCAATTTTGCTCCCTGCTCTCTACAGAGAGGAATTGAGTGCTACAAACACTGGTGGAGTAGAAGTTGGGGCAATAAAGAGGGATAAGAAGGAGGTAAATCCAAAGGCAAAGATACATCTAGTGAGAGATCCTGGTGTACTGCAGTTATCTCCAGGAGTGGGAAATTTACTTCTAACTTGAAGAATAACAAATATTTACACATGAAAGCAAGAAAAATAGAGGACAAAACAGCATGGTTCTGTTGGGGCTTGGATTGCTCAATTTGACTGCAAGACAGGAAACTGGCCCCATGCAAAAATCCAGGAAGAAAGGAAAGGAGAATCTACAAAGAAAGAAGAGGAAAATAGCTTGATATTAATATTTTTTGGAAAATCTCTGGAGGAATAGGAAAGTAGCAGTTGTGCGTTTACAGATGCAAAGACATTTTCCTGTCATGCCCCTGACCCCAGTAGGCACAGTCTTAATCTTTTAATCACTTGTTTAGCTTTATTTCCCCCCAGAACAAAACAAGTCAACCCTACCAAGCAACCCAAACACTTAAGAAAGGCACAAATACCCAAACCTGATCACTTGGCTAAAGTTAAGATAGGAAAATATGGCAATCTAACAGTTCTGATTGTATTAGATATGCCTCTAGAACTCCTTAAATTTCAGAAAAAATATGGATATATGCACCAAATGACATGACCAATGTTCTTTTCAGTTTTATGGCTGAAGTAGCTTGTACAGAACATAAGAATTAGTAGGTTTTTGCACTATTTTGTGACAGATAAACTCATACTTACAGCACCTGATTATTTTATAGATATTATCACTATTTCAGTTGAAGGGAATATTATACACTAATATGTAGAATATTATTATACTCTAATATGTAGAACATATATTACTATATAACTATATATATATGTCTGTATAATATAGATTAAATATATAATATAATATGATAATATGATATAATATGATATAATATGATATAATATGATAT
>VZSR01003209.1:2729315-2784314 GCA_013398615.1 Brachypodius melanocephalos
CCTCACCAAAGTCCTTGTTAGCAGTATTTTGATAAAAAGAGAATTTAACACAATAAGATACACTGGCCTTCACTTGGGAAGATGATTGGTTAAGAGTAATCCTTAATTTTCTCACCTGTGGAAATGTGGAGGCTTTGTTGGCAATACTACGCCAGGATTTTCACTACATCCATGCCCTGATCCAGCTGAGTTGCTCTACAGCTCATCTGCAAAACTGAAAGTAAGGGTTTACACCACATGCAAAGAAATAACAAGCATACTAATCAGTTTTCTGCAGCAAATTTCCTCCAAGAGGACACAAAGAAATTTCCATCCCATCTCCTCGTAGATACTACCTGTCATTTGATGTTCAGCCCTGGAGAGCTGAAGGCATTCCAAGTTTGGAAACTCATACAGCCACGGGTCAGTTTGTGCAATATAGTGTATGACAAGAATCATTTTAATGAGCAGATATCCTTAAGGAATGCCACATATTAAAAGTCAGAGAATGTATTGCACAAGCTTATTACACAAAGCTTTTGTTGTACTAAGTGCAGCCAGGACTCTTGAAGTGCCAGTATTTGTTTTTACTCAGGTTTACTTAAGATAAAGGCCCTCAGATGTCTGCTTTTGAAGCACTATCCTGGGTAGTATATCCTCTTGCAATAAAAATAAGCTTTGTCAAATGTTCTAAAGGAAGAGAATCTTCTCCTCTTCTATAAAGCTTTATATTCTTTTCTAGGCTTTTACTTTTACTTTTCATATAGGAATTTTTATGCTTTTAATTTCTAGATTTCTTTCTGTGATGCAGATTCCATCAATTTTCTTTCCTTGAACAAAATCGCCAACCTTTGAAAGAATGGAACTTTAATTCAACAATGTAGCCTCATGAGATTATTCAGTCTTCTCTGTAAAGATGAAGTAAAATCTACCGATTAGAATTTCTAGAGAGGATGACTTTAAAATTATTATTATTTCATGCATGTTATCCATTCAATTAGCTGATGCAGGGTATTTTCCCCCTTCTGCAAGTTCACCTCAAGAAGTTACAGGGATAAACTGATGAAAAGGAGGAAGACAGAACAATTTAAGAGCAGTAGCATGTTCAGATGGTGTCAGCTGCCAAAGCTCAGTTTTGGACAGAAGCATGAAACCTTCAGAGTTCCTGGCATCCCTAACATTGATTAAATCTCATTGGGAATGCAAGAGCAGTAGTCATAACTGGCACTCCTGCTTCTGCAAGGAAGGGAGGATCACAAATAGCTTAGCTCATGAAAAGAGAGACCAGTATGTGTCTAGAAGAAAATGAATTCTCTTTCCTGCTGAATCAGCCACCTTGTTGCTGCAGAGCTGAATTAGCAACAATTGATATCTGCAACTGAATTAAGCCCAGCTCTCCAGGAATTAAAATCCTGAAACAATGAGAAATCACTGCCACAGTTACCACCATCTAAAATACCCAGAGTTGTGAGGCCATGGTAGTTCTCCCTATTGAAGGCAGATCTAGGATGGAGCAATCCCCTGAGGTGTTAGTGTTGCATCTGGAAAACCCCACCACTTATTCAAGACAACGAATCCCTGGAGGTCACTGCTTTAGTGTTACATGTTAGATTAGAACAGCAATATGACATTTAGGACAGTTTCTCCAGAACTTCAGCATCACAGCTCATTTGCTTCCAATCAGAGAACTAGATCATGTTAATAATGAGCCATACTCTCTAGTCTTTTAAATGAAATGATAAAAGGCCAGTAAACAAGGCAATGTAGGGTATGAATGACATGGGATAATCTTTCTATGCTGAGCATTTTCCATGATCAGAATTTTAAACATGTGCTTGATCTAACAAGCCCCTGCTTGTAGGTTTTGCCTAATTTGCATCTAGGTGGCAGATGGACTCTAGTTTTATTCCACCCCATCCTCTTCCTCTTTCTCGAGTCGTATTCGCACAAGCTACCCATCTTCATTACAGAGAACTTTCACTTTTAAACTGCTTCAATACACAAAAATCCCAAATGTAGGCAAGTCTGAGACATTGACTGCTCAGACAGAAAGGCTGACATGCAGCTGCCTTGGGCCCCAGTCCCCAGCAGCTGAACCAGAAAGGGTAGGGCAGCAATCTGCTCATCACCTCCTATGCTTCCAGCGAGGGGCAGCTTTGGGGAACCTCTGATTGCAGGACTTGTGGTTAAAACAAAGCCAGATCTGTGGAGGACTGTTTTGTGCAAGAAATGTGTGTGTGGGAAAGAAGACCAAGGCAGCAAGGACAGCAGCACCTAACCATTACTCTTCAGCAGTGAAGCTTAAGAATTAGGATGATTCTTTCTCACAGAGAGGAATTAAAGACCTAAGCCACTGGATGTGAAGTCTGTAGTTATTTCAGTGTTCTGAGGCTTTAGCCTGCTGTTACACTGCAGACACCTGCAGGGTGTCTAATCTTGGCCTCTCTCCCATCAAATTTAGGTTCAAGAAGTTATACACCAGAGCACCATCTAGGTTGTCCTCTTCCAGGCTATATGGAGCTCTTTCTTTGTGGAAATCTCGACTTAAGTGACAGAAGTTGATCAGATCTGGTGTCTACACATGATGATGCCATGAGCTGGGAGGCAATATAAAAATTTCAAGCTATGAGCGTTTTCAAGGGCAGTAAGGAAATTCAGACCAGAGACGCAGAGATTTCTTACTTCTGCTTCAGTCCCAGGGAGATAGGACTTGCCAGGCTGGAAGTTCACCCAGGATTGGGAAGCACTGACTACATAGTGCTAATGTGAGCTGACTTGCTTGTGTCAGGCCTCTTGCATGGAATTTTGGTGCCACTCTTCAAAAAGAACAATGATTTTTTTTTTCCAGAAAACATATTTTTCCTTGGGGTTTTTCAAGTGGTTCTGCCTGGTGAGAGTGGAGCAGAAGGACAGCAGGAAAAACTTGAATCATCAGCTGCTGACATCCAAGTAGAACAGCCTCTGGAGCCACTTGGGACAATTTTGCTCCTGTGGGTTTCTGGTGTCTCTTTTGCTTTGCTCTTGTATTTATATCTCAGTTGGTCCTGATTCCATCAACTCCCAGTCCACAGAGGTGTCAGAAGTCACTTTTGCACAGATGTTCCTTGCACTGTGGGTGTATCCAGCTTGATATTGAGCACAGTTTGGTCTGCTTTGACACAACACATGACATACTCTCTTTGGAAAACCCATCAGTCAGGCTGATGTGAGCTGACCTGCCCTGACTGGGAGGAATAGACTCAAGCAGCTCCTTATTTGAAGAAGGCTTAGGGTAATGTTTGCCAGCATCAATATTGCCCCTTCTCCTGCTCGGAAGAGAGAGGAACACATGCACCACAAACTCATAACACAAAATGTAGTGAGAGATTTTGCATACAAATTGCAAAATTTAATCAGAAAATATTAGAAAACATGATAAGGTTGTGAAAAAAGGGTCTTATTTTCTCTGCTACTCGACTGCTGATTTTAGCTTAGTTTGTTAAAAAATTCAGACATTGACAAAGCAAAGACAGAGGAACAAGCAGGACTCCTTGTTTAAGAAATACTAAGTCCTTTCCAGAGAAGAAGAGGGAGAGAACAGGCCTCTCACTCCACAGCCTCCTGAGTACTCTCACTTCTTTATCTGATGGTAGATCCAGTGTCTCAGCACCAGGACTTGACAGAACCTTGCTGTTTAGGAGAGCAGGACTAAACAGCACTGCAGAGTTCATGGCATTATGGGGCTTGCAGGACATGGTTCAGCCTTATCAGGAGGAGCAGGAATGAGCTGCAGTTTTATCAGCATCTGCAGAGTTCAAGAGACCAACTGCTGAAGGAAGAGGGTTCAGACAGGGTAACATTGAAGGATTCTTGCAGAAACACCCTCAGAATTATCAAATTGGGATAACAGGGTGAGGAGTAGAGGAACAGAATAAGGATCGGTAGGACCAAGGAGAAGAGAGAAGTTTTGCAATGAAGCTCTAGAATGAAAACATCACTTCATGCCCCAAAACAATAAATGACACTCCTTTTGTCTCCACAGCTTTGCACCTGTTCTGTTGGCAGGTACAAATGCCTTCAGGGGAAAGAAGAAATAGCAAAACACAACCCTCAGCTCAGTTCCACATGGAAAGGAAAGATCCTGAGACTGTCAGGCAATCTCTACTGTTGAACAGACCTGAGTCATCAATCTTTATTGGCCACCACTTCTCCTTTAAATCACATTTTCTTTTCAAATGCCTGAAAGCAGTTGAGAAGGAAAGAATGGGTGTGTTGGCCGGGTAGTCATGTTTTAAGAAAGAGAGAAAGTTTTTTTAGGAGAAAATAAGCACAAAATCAGATTAAACAATCACAGGGGTCACAGCAAGAGGGAAATGTCCAGTGTATCTTTCACGCATGGTACAAGGCTTATGCAAATACTGTTAGTAGCTGTAATACATAGAGACCCCAGCAGTCAAATGAGGTCCTGTCGTCACCTCTGGTATGCAGGGAAAGCAGGATAACACTGTGAAAGAGCAATACTAGTCTTGATACTTTTACTCTCACAAATTTGCTATGTGGATTTGACAAACACCAATAACCAGGACATGAGCTGTCATTCCAATCAAATAAAGACATATCAAGTAAAGATATGCACGTGCTTGTTCTCATCCAAAGATAGAACTTAACATCCTCCAGGAGACACCAGCTTTGAAGCTAGGAATATGTCTCAAGAGAATATTGCTAGGCGCTTGTTGTTTCCACTGAGAAGACAGAGAAAGGAAGGGCTAGAAATTTGGCTCAGCTGTGAATTCCAGTGAACCTGTATTTTCGAAGAACAGTTGTTTTCATTTACCTCCTTGCCTTGAATATGTTTTCATAACAAAGCTTTAAAGTTGTCAAAACGTTCATTTTGGCAGCTTGAAACTCAGTTTATTATCTCAGTTTGGGACAGAACTGCTGCTGACTTCGAATTGCTACTGGTTTGATAATCAGGCTTAATTAACATGCAGAGTTCCATTGCTGATTATTCTGATCCAAGCCCAAGAGATATTAATAGGTTGGGTCTCTAGCCATGAAGATTTTGCTGAGGAACTAGATTTAATGGGACTTTAAGGGGGAGGGGAGGGAAAGCATATTATTTTAGTAAATGCAAGATATCACAGTTTAAGAATATTAAATAAAATCGTGAACTTAAAATTTTTGTGCTGATACATAAAAATATCCTGTGGCCTTTAAGAAATCCTGTTTATCTAAACCGTTTTGTTCTTTTCTTTTTTTTTTTTTTTTTTTAAAGCTACTTCTGCTATATGTTACATCTAAATGGATTATAATAGAAGGGAATTCAATTACTTTGGTCCTCCTTGGCAGAACTCGTTGTAGCTGTCAGTCCTGCTGCATTGCACGTACAGCCACAGTGGCATTTTGTGCTGTGCAATGCAGCACTCTGCAGAAACACCCGAGGCAGTGCTCAGTGAGCAGGCTTGGGAGCTGGACAGGCTGAGGTGGGAACACTGCCAGGGGAGCAGGGGGACCACTGGCCCCAGCTATGCAAACCACTAATCCCACAGGTAGTTTGGGAATTTCTGAACCACAACATGTTGTGCAGGGTGGACATAATTTTTTAAGACCCTTGAATACCAAATAATGATACACTTCCATTCTCCTCTCCTGTTCCTTTTTTTTTTCTCCTTTTTTTTTTCTTTTGACCTGCATTAAATTCATGGGTGGTTGGTACCTAGGTTAATGTTAAAAGGAGTGAAGGAAGCTTAAAATTTTTGCCATCCTCCTCCCTCCTCTAGTACATTTTTTGTTTTCTCAAATGTTTTTAACATCAGTACTGAATTCTTTTCCGTAACTACAGAATAAAAAACCCATTAAAAATATAATGCCATTATAGCCCCAAAAAACTTGGCAGAAGAAGCTAAGTAGCTTAAACCATTTCTGTAAGCCAATGAGATATCAAATTGATGGAGTTCTAGCAAAGTTATCTAATAAATTACCCACTGCTTTCTCCTCCTACTTTCAGTTGTGTACCAGGGCAGCTTCAAAGACTAAGCTCATGGGCAAATGACAGAAGGATTTTACAGTGAGAAAACTAAAAAGAAAATATACACTGCTGAGAAATGAACTCAGAAAACAGCTGTAACTCAGATTTCAAACAACATTTCATGAAATCAAAGAGTAGAGCACTACCACTTTAGGGAATCACAAAGTAGAGGAACTCTTAAGTTGCTGCAAACAGCAACTAGTCCAACTTAATGTACTTTTTTCCCCTTCTAGGTTTATTTGAAGATTGATTAGTGATACTAAACAGTATCATCTTTTAAAATTACCTGCATCTGGTCTTTCAAGTGTTTATAAAGCAATGAGACACATTTAATTATCATATTTATTCAAAAATTATTTACCTAATTTTTGGAACAACAAATCAATTTTGCCTATTTTCTTCTTTGATTTATTAAATTTCACTCAGAAGAAAAGTTACCTTAGAGAAGTACCTAGCCATGAGTTGAAGATAACAACATTTTGAAAGCTTTATGTTCAGCTAAACTATTCTCTTTCCATTTTCTTACTCTCCAGATGAGGAAATAAAACTTTGCAACATGGCAAATTCATGATGCCAGAGAATACATAGTCCTCCTTCAAAGAGTAGTTTCATGGGCATACAAGTTGCTAGGATTTAAACAAAATATGTATAATTTTTTATGCATTGGATGTTATTCATATTCTGGGTACCAGAATCTTCATATATGTATTGTTAGGCTTCAGAGTTAGAATGTAATTGCCGTATTTGCTAAAATTCTAGGTTGCCTAGTCACTTCACAATGCTGTTACTGTGTATATAATTTTAGCTAATAAACCAGCACAAAACATGTCAGAAAGGTGATGCATAATTTACTAAAGACAGAATTTGTTGTATTTCCCTTGCATCCTGCTAATTTCGTTGTAAAAAAGGTGGTGCGGGTGCCTTTCTTTAGGTGTGCAAATATACAACTGCTGCATTTCAAAACTACTTTAGGGGCTGGCAAGCTAAAGGAAATTTGCAAAGGTGTAAGAAAAAGATAGAAGACATTTTTCAGTATCTATGGGTGGTATTCAACACGTGATTCCCATCAGTTTAGAAGGGTTTGTCCCTTATTGTCCATACCTCATTTTTGAGACACTAGGAGACCATACACACCATAAAACTACTAACACCTTTCAAAGTTTTCCAAACCTTCTTTGGCTAAACATCTCTTGAAACTCAAGATTATTTGAAGAAACTTGAACTCCCTCATATTAGCAACATAGGAGAAGGTTAAAAACATATGGATTATCAAAAATGTTTTAAAATTCTCATTGTATTCATCCCAGGTCTGGATTGTGCTCTTCTCTTTCTGCATGCCATCAGTTTTACATGGAGGAAAGGCTGAATCTCAGATGCCATGGAGATTGAAGGTAATTTCTCCATTTCAGAGTGTATTGTTCAGTATGATCACAGCTCAACTTACCTATAGATGCAGAGAAAAATTAGTTATTGCCTGTAAGAATAAATCCACTTGGAAAAACCTGTATCAGACAAACAAACAAATAACTCTGCTACCAAATCAAAATAGTTGGTAGCAAAACACAACGGTGCTTGAAATAATTTTCCAACACTACTTATGAACCTCAAGGGTTTGGGGCTTTTTTTTAGTAAAAAACTGATCCCAGATAGCTTTAAGGTAGCTAGGAATCTATCAAATGTTTTAAAATCCATAACAATCTGAGATGTATTGACTTCTAAACCCAGCTATAAATATCCAAAGGGAAAATGACTAAACAATATACCATATATGATCTTTGAGTTCTGAGAAAGATGAAATTAAATGCCAAACCATCTAGTAATTTGCATACAAGACCTCCCTTAAGCACTTCTGCAGTGATCTATCCCATTTAAAAGCATAGTACATGAAGTGCCCAAGTAATCACAGAAATGTATGAACTGTATTTGTAGATAAAACCTCAGCGTGACTCTGACAAACAAACAAGTCTCGAAAGTGGTTCTTTGAAGAGATCTAGAGAATTACCAGTGCATTTTCAGAGTGATAACCCTGTGGATTTAACTACAGCATCTTCTGAGGCAATGAGAAAAGGGGACTTTCCAGAACACATATAGTCTAGTGTGTATATGTGCTTTCCAGGTATATATCTGTCTAAATGTATTCCCACATTTTCAAGCTGGCAACAGGACATTTCTATTCTTAGGGAAAACACGGACCAGGAAGGTCTACAAAGCCCTTAACAAATATGAAACCCTGACAAGACCTGGGTTTGGATCCCACTCACAGGCCACTGGGGCAGTGATTAACCCTAAATAACCCGGCAGAGAGGCTGGGAGGGACGCGCCGCCCCGCAGCCTCCAGCCAGGAGCGGGGAGGGAGCGCACACCGGGTACCTGTGGCGGTACTGCTCCGGGAAATGGGCTGGAGCTGCCGCGGGATGGGCCAGGAGAGACTGGGGGAGGCTGGGACAAGGGGTGGCAGGGGCTGGGACTGGAAGAGCTGGGACAGGGGCTGGGACAGGGGTTGGGGCTGAGACTGGGACAGGCGCTGTTGCTTAGGTAGGGGTTGGGGCAGGGGTGGAACAGCGGTTGGGGCTAGGACAGGAGCTGGATCAGGGGCTGCGACAGGGGCTGTCGCTGGGGCAGGGGCTGGGGGCGGTGCGGGGGCGGTCCCTCTTGGGGGAGCAGATAAAGGCAGGGCGGCGGGATGCGGGGAAGTGGTGGACGGCAGTGGTGGAGCTGCGTGCGTCTCTCGCTCACCGGCCGGCATCGCCCTGCCCCGAGAGCCTCTCGGAGCCAGCCGGCAGCGGGACAGCGCCATGGGGGCCGGAGGAGGGCTGGGGCTGGCGGCCGTGCTGGCGGCCGCGGTGCTGTGCGGGCCCGGGGCGCTGGCCGGGCGCGTCCTCAGCGGTGAGTGCGCGGTGCGGGAGCGGTGCGGGGCGGACCCGGGACCGGCCCCGCTCGCCGAACCACCCCGAGCATCGGCGGAGAGAGCCGGGAGCGCCTCCCGGGCGCACCTGCCCGCGGCGGAGCGCAGATGCTGCGGGGCACGCCCGGGGGCTGCGGGGCTGCGCTCCCCGCCGGGCTCCTGCGGCAGCCTGGGCTCCTGCCCTGCCCCGTGTGCTTAGAGGTGCTCGATGGCGCTCCGGCTGCCTTCAAATCACTTTAAAAAGATCGAGCGTCTTCCCGAGGAGCGTCCCTGCGCTGAGTTTTGCTGGCAACTGGACAGGGATGTTTCTTCTTTGTCTGCGATTTTGTTAGCAGGAGAGGGCGAACTTTTAAGAGCGTGCGGCAGAAACGGTTTTGTTGTGTGTGGGTGCATCTGCAACTCTCAAAACAGAAAGGAAGGCAATGCTTTAGAAATCTGTATCTAACATTGGAGCTTAGGTGTAATTTAAGAGCTGTAGATTCCAGAGCTGTGTGTTTGCAGTATACAGGTGCATATGCCCAGAAGCTGCTAAATTTAATGAAAAACCCCTTTTAAGCTTACTTTGGTTCAGACTCTCCAGACTGAAGCTGACAGGCTCTCGGAAGTGTGCTGCATGTTCCTTATATATCCATGCATTTGCCTGGAAACAAAGATTCACACACTCCACTCTGCTTGTTAACAAGTTATGTGTGTGTATATGTGGGTAAGAACATGGCTCTTTACAAGCTGTCTCCAAAACAATGCAAACTATTTGTATGCTATTATTTCAGAGGGTGTAACAGTAGCATATCAACAAAACTTTTTTGTAGGTTAATTTTTTGTTGCAAACATTTAATTCCTGAATTCAGGTAACTTTGTTAGTTGCTGAGGGAGGGCAGTCACTGTACTATTTTCATCATGCTCTATTTGAAGCATGTTCTAATGCTACAACTGAGATGAGCTGTTGGGCTTTTGGTAAAACAGTATCTTCAGGAAACAATAGCTAAGTACTTCCAACACTTTGAAAAAGCTTGTTTGCCTCAACAGTAATCTAATATCTTTCATCTACCTCTGTTATACTGTGAATTATACTGGTTTTATATGATACATCAAAGCTCTAAGTATTACAATTTATATGACTGCTATGTAACACTGCTACTTTTAAGGAATAGTGCAGGTTAATTATCTACAAGATGCGTTTGGCATTAGCAGTCTCAGTGCAGGAATCTGTGTGTGGCTGAGGAAACCCAGTCCCTTGATCTTCCAGCTGCAGCTTCTGTGTGTAACTGAATCATAGGAAACTGAGATCCAGCTTTTAAAGCCATGTGTGTGATATGTGTACACTGCCTTGTCAAACTCTTCCTAGATGCACTAGGCTTTGTGTCCTCTCAAAATCCCCTAAAGCTTTGAGACGACACAGACTCTGCCCCATATTTCCCTGAAACATTTCAAAGCGTATGATGAGCCTCATGTCACTGTATTATGCTGATAATACTTGTCTGGTAGAATACAGGAGAGGGTTTGAAGCCACTTCCAGAAAGAACCATTTATGTGCTATTAGTTTATCTGTTGAAGTTGTATTCATTAGATAAAAGCTTCCTAGACAATAACAACCACATTTATTTGTTTATTCTTATTGCAGATATTCTTATGTACTGGAAGAATTGTTTTATCCCCCCTTTCTTTCTCTCATGGACCACACCTGTATTCTGGCACATGCACATGGACAGGTGTAGTACAAGCAGTAGCTGACATTATTTCAAGCAAGAAATAGTACCACTGAATAATTGGGCAGTGTATACTGTCACCTGACTCCCATCTTACGTCTTAGCTTACCTCTCTCTTGCATAAGAACCAGCAGTTTGGACTTAAGCTTGCTTATGTTTGAAATCATAAGTCTGTATCTCAAACAGACCTATTCCTAAAAATAGAGACTGCTTGAGTGCTGGTTGGACCTTGTGGAGAGAGTCCCATTGACTGCAGTAAGTTTGCAGCAGACCTAGCAATAATTGCAAATTTGGTACCATTTTCATCACAGTGTCAAGAGGAGAGAGAGGGAAAGACTTGCCTTTTCAAAATGCCATTTTTTTAAAATAAAAGGTTTCTGTTACTTTTTCCAAGTATGTTAGCTTTCCTAGGATATAATCAAAACTATTGTTGCATCAAACAATTCACATTTTGGTGTTATTTCTTTATTGTCTTTAATTTGGGAAGTTTTGAACAGTGATGCAAAATTCTTTTTAATTTTTAATATAGCTAGACAGATGTTTTGTGAGCAGTGCTCATAGCCTCCATATCGAACGATCTAGTGTTGCCAGAGAATTGATTCCTATAGGAAAAAAACCCAGAGCAGGCTCAGGAGAAAGTGCTGAGTCTGCCTTGCTGTCCCATGACATCATAAAGAACATGAAGTGATGATAATGCAGTTTGCAAAGATGCAATTACTTTAAGTATCTATTGGGCAGGAGAGATGCAAGCTAATCCTATTACTAATCATTTAACAGCCTATGTATTAATCATAGATATTATAGCTTAGTGACTGCTGTTTGCCTAGCTGTATTTCTACAGCTTTTAAAGTTTTGCTCTTTGCTGCTGCTGTGCATCAATAGCAGGTTAAATAGCAATGTAGTGTTTTAAAGCAGTATGTATCTATTTTGGTGCAAAAGTATTTGGATATATAAAACACTACATGAAGAAAAACACTTGGTGGGCCAGGAAACTACTGGAGTTGCCCCTTAACTATAGACTTTGTTGCTTCAGGCGCCTTTAAGGAAGTGCATATATTCATTCACATGGCTTATGATCAGATTTGATTTCTACATAAAGTACTGCAAAATAAGAGAATTAAAGCAGTGTCTTTGTGGGTACTGGATTGACTAGAGATAACAAACCCTTTCTCAAAAGATGCATAATTTAATTTAATTTTCCTGGCCTGCTTATTGCACCGAGTTTTGTCTGTCAAAGTGTGTTTTCTCTAGATGAAGCCCTCTACTGTAAAGTTGTGGGTTTGTTTTTTTTTTTTTTTTCATGTGAACTGTAAATTTCAAGATACATTTGCAGCTCCGAATTTGAAAATATATAACCTGATAAAAACGCTGCCATTTCATCTACGTGTGCAACAGGTGTGTGTTGAACACATTTTGTTGGAAATATCCAGCGTTTAGTTCCATACTAGAAAAGCTTTTCTTGGTTAGGCCTGCTCAGATAGTACAAGATCCTTTTGCTCTGTTGAAGGTCTCAGTAATCACTAAAGCTGAGACTTGGAGAAGTGCAGGAGAGGCTGGACATGGAATTCCTGTGGACTCCTTTATTATTTCCTCTCCTTATCCAGCTGTACTGAGCACTGTGTTCTTGGGGGCAAATCAGTGAGCTTGGCTCTTAAAGTGAAATGAGGGATGACTTTTGAATATAATACCTGTTTCTACTAAACACACCCTAAGGCAAACCAAGAAATTCCACAATACCCTGTGGAATGAGAACCCAGTTTTGATGAGGGTTCTGATGGTGGAGGAGTCCTTCTGTAGCTGGGTAGAAACACCCAAGAACTTAAGTCAGTTTCAAGAGTCAGGTTTCTGTATTAGAAATGATCTTTGTTTCTCGACCCTGTAGAGTTTACCTTTCCAATGGGTGGGAGTTGTGCAGGTTGGACAGGCTGCAGTTCTGTTCAGGGATAAGGGAAGAGACATAGAAAATCCTAGTGCTGTGTCTCAGACCAGCATGCTGCCTGCCCAGGAATACAACATTTTGCTCTCAGCATTTTGTTCAAAAATAGAAAGGCATTGCAAAGCTCAAAGTCATGGTTGTCAAGTCCCAGTATTCCACTTGGCTAAAGAGCACAAGAGGAAACAGCTACATGGAGGGAGCTATGGTAAAAACCATGTGGAATGGTATGGACAATCTGCTTGCTTTCACGTGGCTTTTCATGATCCCAGAGAGAGAAGGCTGGTCCCTTCCCTGGCTGAACTCATGTTCTTTGCCTTGATTTTAACACTGTGTGATTCAGGTCTGATCCTATGTAGATTAAGCTTCTTCATTATAAGATGTTTTCAGGGGAACACGCTTTGATTCATATAAAGGGTTCTATACAGTGTTATTTTTTTGAAACTAATTTCCATAATTGGCTTTCTCTTTGCAAATCACATCTCTGATGGATCAGAAAAGATGGTACATGCTAATGTACAATAGGTAAGATGAAACAATCCTTTGATAGTAATTGCTACACTCTAATCCCATATTCTTACCAGTTACTCACTAGTTGGAAGTTGAGTCTCGTGTTGAAGCAGTCCCTACTCCCACCACTGACAAACAGTGAAACTTCCAGTTCCAAGAAATCTTAAGAAATAATGAGTCCTAACTAAAAAGTTGGCATGGCTCTAACTAAACCTGAATGTAGCTGCAGTATCCAACTAATGACTTTAGGCTCACTTAACAAGAAGGGAGGGAAGAAGTTGGTATTTTAAGAGTGGGATTAATTTTATTTAAATTTGGATTTTGAATACACTGCAGATCTGTGCTAACAGCTACTGCTATCTGTGTTTGTTTTGTTCAGTTTTCTGCATAGTGGGGTCAGTGAGCCAGTTTAGATTTGTACAGGTTGTCAGGAAGATCTAAAATTTGGTGAGATGAATCCCACACTGTATCTCACTACACGAGTACAGGTAATATGAATTAACCAGTGATGCTTTACCTCTGAATTTTCTCTTAGTGTAAATTATGCTTTATAATATTCTAACAGATTTTCTCCTCCCCTCAAACTTCCCCTCAATTTTTGCCTTAAGTGAGCTATCACCAATTTTAAGGTTCCATGTGGATTGGCTTTTCCCACTTTCTTAGGAATAGCTGAACAAGCAAGGCTTTGCTTGTTGCTGTCTCTTTTAATTGTGGAACTGCAGCAAAAAGGAAGCACTCTACACTCCTGTACTGAAATGCTTAAAGGATGCTACTCCCTAGGAAGCTCTTAAACCAAGGAAATTAATATAAATTGTGCCTATATATATAACCTAAATCTATTGCAAATACTTCGATAACAAATTCATGGAAATACACCTACTTGGAAAAAAGACATTTAAATTTCACTGAAAATTATTGAGAATGGATGATGCTTGCTATGAAAAATAATTGAGAAAGAGTATATCTTCTCTCTTCTCCTTTTTTTCTTCATTTAATTAACATAGGGTGGATCTATTGACTGGGGAGATTTGTGTTGAATATCAGGAAAAAGTTCTGCACCCAGAGGATGTTTGGGCACAGGAACAGACTCCCCAGGGAAGTGGTCACAGCACCAAACCTGACAGAGTTCAAGAGGATTTGGCCAACACTCTTGGGCAAATGGTTCTTGGGGATGGTCCTTTTCAGGGCCAGGAGTTGGACTTGATGGTCCTTGGGAGTCTCTTCCAACTGGGTGATTCTAT
The DNA here is from genome assembly GCA_013398615.1 of Brachypodius melanocephalos. Classification (NCBI taxonomy): domain Eukaryota; kingdom Metazoa; phylum Chordata; class Aves; order Passeriformes; family Pycnonotidae; genus Brachypodius; species Brachypodius melanocephalos. The sequence continues at coordinate 2,743,597 of VZSR01003209.1, forward strand.
GACCAAAGAGTTGTGAACTGTTTCCTTCTAGAGGCAAAAACAAGGAATAAGCCATCAGCAGAAGGAGAAAACCTGTTGAGAGAACCTACTGATGGGTATAAAACTGGGTATTTGTAAAAATGTGTGCTGATTTGGGATAGTCTCCGCTCCCCTAGGCTGTCACACATACTTAAGGCATTCAGCCTACAATTTTTGTCTATTATATCTATTCCACAGCAAGTTAACAACAACTTCTTAGCTGCCATAGTATGTCTGTCTTTAAAGTTTCTGTGAATTCTGTTCTGGGCTTCATGACTAGACAGAAAACTATTGGTGAATGGACTTAATTTGAATCACAGAATTGTTTGGGTTGGAAGGGACCTTAAAGATCATCTGGTTCCAACCTCTGCCGTGGGCAGGGACACCTTCCACTAGACCAGGTAGCTCAGAGCCCCATCCAACCTGGCCTGGAACACTACCAGGGGTGGGGCAGACACAGCTTCTCTGGGCCACTCTTGTCAGTGTTTATGCTTTTTTTAATAAACAGCTGAAATTGTGGACACTTGGTGTGTCTTTAGGCTATGATATATTGACATTTACTGTGTTACTGTGTTCATAAGAATTAAGCTATGTATTAACTGTGTTTATAAGAAAAAAACCCATGAAAAACAAAAAGCAAACCCACTGCTAACAGCTTCAGCAGTAAGAGGGGGTGTTTGGTTGGGTTTTTTTTTGTTGTTGTTTTGTTTTGGGTTTTTTGGGTGGTTTTTCTTTTCCTTTTTTTGGGGGGGATTTTTTTGATTTTTTTGTTTTGTTTTGTTTGTTTTTTGGCTTTTTTTGTTTGTGGTTTTTTTTTTTTTTTTTTTTTTTTTTTTTTTTTTTTTTTTTTTTTTATTCTGAGGTTTTAAAGTTCCGGGTAAAATAATTCACATCCCATATGCAGGTCTTTTCAGCACACTGTATTGTCATCATACAGTTTTTCCTGTACACTGGAAATACATCACACTGTATTTCCTCTTGTTTTAAATAGGTTCAAATAAATGCTGTTGACACTTTGGTATTCTAATTTGTCTGATTGTGTCCAAGTTTTTCCTCAAAAAGGGGAGGGCAATTGGCAGCTCTAGGGGGTTGTTTTAGCAGCTATGTTGGCACTTTTTGTGCATCCCCAGGACAGTGCAGCGGTGAGCTGGCCCCTTAGAGAAGGAAGTGGCAGGCTGCCATGGCCTGTGATATACACCTGTAAAGTTCACATGATCAGATGAAAGGAAAATAGTTATTACAGGAAAAGCTAAATGGATCTCATGCTTTAAATTTATGATATGTTAGATAGCTGAAACCAGAGCCAGTGCCAAAATGAAGGTATGTTTCACTTAGAAGAAAAGAAATCTGTCAGGGATTTAATGGTTTGACCGGGGGCAGGGGGGGGAAATACTTTTTGGGAAATACTTTATAGATTTCTTTTTTTGATGTTGAGTTATGACCTGAATCAGTGACTAAAATGTTTTCATAAAAATGGATATTAATTTTCTAATTGAAGACACTTACCCTGTATTGATTCACGTAATTGTATGTTTTCCTGCAATGGTAATTAAGGAGGGTGAAGTGTTGATTAGCTTCTAATGAGATTTAGCTATCAAGCTACTTCTTTACACCTCTGTTATCAATGGCCTGAGATCCCTCCTTTGTGTGCCAGGGCTGAGAAGCTAAGGACAATAAATAAATAATGTGTGTTGTTTTCTTTGGGAAATGAGTGAATAAGCCTGTCACTGGTGTGTGAAGATGGCAGCTTTCATGCAGGCTGGTGTTCCAGTTCCCAGTACATCAAGAACAAACCTGGAGCACCACATCAGGTATTTTGAAAATCCAGACAAACTTTTAATCTGCTGTGGAAAAGACAAATTCTGCCAGCAATTTATTCAACACAGTCAAGAACATTTGGCAGGACAAGGAATCCTCTTGCATCCTCCCAAGACCTGGAACAGTTCAGGTTCTGAGCACACAGAGGCTTTGACAAACCTTCCCAAAAATAACCTGCTTAGATCAATACTTGTCATAGGGGATCATGTGTGTACTCTTAACTACCCATTTTTGTGACCAGCAGTGTTGCTGCAGTGTGCAGGGAAGCTCTCAGATCCAATTTTAATTGCACTTGTATTCAGCTGATGGCAGAATCCAGGTGTTAGGGATGAGTAACATTTAATGTGTAAATGAGCACTGCCAGGTGCTCCTTTGCGCTGTCTCCTTTTTGATGGTTTGATTTTTTTTTACAGATGTAGCTATAATGGGTCTATTGAGGACAATTGTCATTCAGAAATAACCCCACTCCCTGACCCAAAAGTGCTTAGAAACACAGTAGCTGAACTAGTAAAGGCTAATATGCAGATGAAACCCCATTTTTGGCAGTAAATGTACTGGCAATCAATTCCCATGGGAAAAGGAAAAAATAAAGACAGGGACTGGACAGGACAAATGCATCTTGTGTAGCTTCATATTCTGCATAACTGTACTAAATGTCTGTATAAATGGTATAATGCAGTAATTAAAACTTCATCATCCTTTTTTTCCTCCTTGCAAAAGTTGCATTAATCCTAGAGACAACTGTTTGCCTGCTGTCTGAGGACCTCTTGCATCATCTTTGCTAATTCACAAGATATGGGATGGTTAATGGCTAAAGGTGCATTATCTGGCCTGTGTTTGGGAGAGACTAGAAAAAAATTATATTTATCATTTTAGACTTGCTGTCTATAAATGCATCTATGACTTTTAGTTGCCCAAAAACTTAGCCAGAGAGATATTCCATTACAAGAAGTATTTTAAGAATGGCTGATGGATGAGTTTTGCACAGGAGGCTGGGGGCAGCCTCCATTTAGGCACCTCAGACATTGTCTGCATGCTCGTGACTCTGATGTGATGCGCCACAAACTGCTGTGCACAACTGCCTGAAGCACAGCTACTGCACAGGCAAATGTGGCCCTCAGGGTTTTTTATATAAGCCGTTAAAAGTGGCCTTTTATTTATTAAAAGTGAGCCTTTGAAAATGTTTCACCCTGGGAAATCACTTAAGAAAAAACTGTATGATGGCAATTTAGGCATAATCCCTAATCCAGAATAAATCAGTAGTGATTTTGTCTTCTCACAGAAGTCTTGGTTATTGGGAGGATTGGAGGACAAAGGTATGCTAAGGTATGGAAGAGATAGATATGAAGATATCAGTACAAAGACAGGCTGGCATGTGATCTGTACAGCAGGTTTTATTTCAGTGTAAAATTTATGAGCGCATGGAATTCCTTAAACTGCTCGAGAGTGTGAGCTGAGAAACATCAGTGGTTTCAACACTGACTCAGCTAGAGAATGTTGTGTCTTCAGTGTTACCAAATTTGGGAGAGAATATGGCAATTTGTTTTTATCATAAATGCAGCCAGAATGCAATTATGAAATGTAATCACAGTTTTTATTTTTTAAAAAAGTAATATGAGTCATAAAAAAAAAAAAATTGGTGGATGGATGCAAGTATGATGCAGTAAAACATCAACAGCAGTAACGTAATATAACCAAATATGACCAGCAGTGAACCCAGTCAAAATCTGGCTCTGCGATACAAAGACCATCTGAAATGATGCATCAGCTTTGAAACAAAATGTGATTAGGAAAATTTATTACCACTTAGTCTCTTGCTGGCCACATTTTGGAGTGCATCACTGGGACTTGGTGTTGAATGCCCTGTGACCTGGGGACAGGTGAAAACAAATTGTGCCAGTGTCCTGCATGCTGGTTAGTCATCCCTGAGGTCACTGCACTCATGCAAGCTCAAGACCAAGACTAATCTTCATAACACAGGCAGAGAATATTTTGGCTAATTACCACATATTTCTGTTTTTCTATTTCATTATCACTTTCACTTAAGTCCTTGTGGTTTTATTTGTTGCTTTGTTTTCAGAGGTCTCCACCAGGTTCACGCTGCTCTGGTTAATGTTAAATATTTCACATTGCCTTTTACCAAGTGCTCTTCTGTGTTTTCTGCTAAATCCATTGCCTTGGGAAGAAAAAAAAAAGTCAAAATACAAAAACACAATGGAGTTTAGTACATCAGGCTTTGTGCATTCATTTTTGTCTCTCTTCACATATGCTATGCACATGCAGTGGCTGACCTAATCTGGGTGGATGCTAATGGTGTCAAACCCTGGATTGCAGGTTAGTTTGTAAGGCTCAAGAGGAAGAGGAATGGGATTTGTCATCAGGGAGCTTATCTTCTGCCTGACATCTTCAAAGGCTCCAGCCAGGCGAGGTGTGTCACTCAGAATGACATCTGTGCCCCTCGTGAGCCTGTGGGGGTTTAGTTTAGTAATAAGCCTGATGCTCTTAGGGAGAGGAATCTTTGACCTGGGTATTTTAGCAGCAGTTTTGCTTCTAAATGACACTTTGCTGCAACTTTTGTCATGATAGAAATCAAGGAACCTAGTATTTGTTTAATGAAGCATGATTATTAAAACATAATGGAGATGCAACTGATTGAAATAACAGCTTGCAATTTGCTTATTTCTTTTTATCTTAAAAGAGATTTTTTCCCCCCCGTACAATTATCTGCAGAAATATTTTCGTGAGTACTTTAGTTTGAAAAAAATCTTTGTTCTGAAGCTGATATGTAAACATTCTACTGTGGACCTTCTGTGAAACAATCCAAAGATTAAAACTGACCCATATGGATGGAAATGGTAGCTAGCACTTTCTGGAGCAAATACTGTTCACTTGCTTTCTTCAGCTAATGGGATAATGAGGAAAAAAAATATATTCACATTGCATAGTATCTTAATGTGATTCATTCCAATAGTCTTGCTTACAAATCTAATTTCTATTCAATTGTGACAGAAAAATTGGAACTCAATTTATACAGCTGAAATAGCAAAACGTTGCTTTAGAACTAACTGTGGAGTCTGCTGAAAGATGTTAGAGTAAGGTAAAATAGCACATAGTTGATATTTCCATACTCACCATGTCTCCTGTACAATGTGGTCCCTTCTGTCATTTTTTCAATGGTAAATTATTTCTGCTTTGTAGTTCAGAAATTAGTAGTGAGAGAAAAAAAATGCAGCTTTAAAACCTGACATCCTAATGTGTTCCGAGAAGAGCACTAAAATGTCACCAGATTTGCCAGCTATTAAGGCTCAACTGCAGATTTCCATTAACACATTTATTTGCCGTAGTGGAACTGGTTCAAAGTCCTCTTCAAAAGAAGAAAGAAAATATTCAGAGTAGGTCACTGCCTACACAGGGATTAAATTAACTAGAACAAGAGAAATTCACAGCTTCTTCGAGAAAGCTTACTGCTCTGCCTCACACACTTTATTCACACTGTTTGGGTCTATGGGTCTTCATGCCAATTATTTGTGTCTTGCTGTTTTCTCTGGTGGTTTCTGGAGGTATTTTCTCACAGAAATGATCAGCCTGTAAGGAGGAAATTATTTCTCTTGCCACAGGTAGAGAGAGAAATAAATGAAAGAGCAGTAATTTAAGAGTTGGATTTCATGCAAATTTTTATTTGTTCAATTCTTTCACTTGGTAAAACTTGATTTTAGAGTTACTTAACCCTGCCCAAACATCTGCAATAACAATGGCGTCCTTAAAAACTATTCAGGTCAATTTTAGGTGAGAAAGAAAACGTCTTTCACAAAGCTTCAAGATTTTAACTTGCAAACCTTTTCAGATAAACCCTTGGGTAGAAGCTGGGCTTTCATATCTGTATTCTGATGGCTCCAAGAGAGCTCCCTGTTTCGAGTGCACAGTGGTGGCAAGCTGGGCACGTATCAGGGGCTGCAGTAGCTCTTTGTCACTGTGCATCACTAATGCTTGTCATTCTCCCTGCTGCTCCACATGTGCTCTTCCTTGGGTGGTGGATCTGAGCATAGATACAGCCTCTGTATTGGACAACAATACAGCACAGCTTGTGGATACAAACCCTGGAGCAGGTCACAAACAGCACTTGCCATGATTTGGTGGCCTTCAAGGTCTTTGCCAGGCTAAAAGATTCTGTGATTCTGCTTGAGTCTCCATGCAGCAGCTGACTGGCAGAGGAGCATCCTGAGAAAGCTCAGTCAGGTAGCCAGCAAGGATCCATTTCTTCGGCTAGATGGTTTGGCTTAGGTGTTGAGAGAGCCACAGAAGAGCAAAGGCTGTGCATGAGAACAGAGTGAGGGGAGCACTTCAGCCACCTGAGAAACATTCAAGGATGGGGAGGATTGTGTGTTACAAAGGCAAGGTTAGCTATTTTCCCGTGAGAGGGAGAAACAGCACAGAAATTGTGATCCATAGTGGTCAACCTGCTCATTGGAATTGGTTGAACATTCCTGCACGGCTGAAATTGTGACCAGGGTACCTTGATACCTGAATTTGCTCATAACTTGATGTCAAGGAGGAGTACGTGCACAGAATGAAAGGATTCATGGAAGAGTTTATTTCAAAGATTGTCTGAGAAAATAAAAAGAACAAGAAAATGGACAAAACACTCTTCCTAAATTTGCATGTACATCTTGAATTAATGCTTTGAATCCAATCTTCAGCTGCAGGGAAATGTGTGGTCTTTTTTCCTTGAAAGTCATTCTTGTCCTGCATAATTCAGTGCTAGGCTTGGGATGTTTGTGCTGTTATATCCACATGTGTACTCTGGCAATGAGCCATTGTCACTCACCCAGCAGAGAGGGTCAAATGTCGATCTGCTCCTCCTTCCCCGTGCACTCTGTCCTGTCAGTGAGACAGAGCTGCTGGGGAAAATCGATCATGTTAACAAAAATGGGATTTCAGCATTCTAGAGGAAGGGAATGAGCTGGGATTTCACATGCAGCTTTCATTCTTGCACTTCCCACTTCACAACATCTAGACTGATCTCTTTGTTACTTTGCTAATAGCAGTTATTTTGTATAAAGAAGTCTTGGAGGAAGCCCATTATTTTACAACTGATAAAAGGTCTGTCCCTTGCTTATTCAGCACCACTGCCCAGCTAGGACTATGGCCCTTGCTACATTTATTGGGAGCAAGGCTCTTAACCTATATGGATAAAGGGAAATGTCAGGAAAGAAATTGGGGCATATGTTGTGTTGTAAGGATGTTATCAGAGAAAATCAAAACTGGCACTCTCTGCCTGATCTTGGAGCCTGGCTTTTTCCATATCTGTGGCACAAGCTTGTCCTTTTTTTAGACTGTTTTGTTCCTGTGTTATTTTGATTAATTGCTGATAAACAACTAATTTTTCAGAAGTCTGTCTGCCAGAGTAAGAATGAGATTAAAAAGGTGCTTTTCTTCCTGATAGTCCTTCTCCAGATGAACTTTAATAGGGTATTATAAAGTGAAGGTTTCAGAGTTTGCTGTTGTTTGTTTGGTTTTTTTTTTCCCTAGAAAGATTACAAGAATTGTAGGAAACTCTAGAAAGTTAAGCACAGTGTATCCCTACTGCCCCTATAATTTAGCTTTGTACAACAGAAATGACCCCCAAAAATAAGAGTTACTTTCAGATTTATCTAAAAGTCAAGAGCTGATCCTGTTTTTCCATTCCTATATTAATGCATTTTAGATAAAATCTGCTTATTCTCTGCAAATACCTGAAACAATTCTCTGTGCAAATACATGATGTCTTAATCTCAACCCTTGTGCTGTCTGCTATTGGAAATATCCTACTTACTAATTACAAAAATGAAGCCATTCTAGTGCAAAAAGAATGAACTTTATTGTAGCTTTTGAGGTTATTTGTTTACTTTGATGTTTACTCTGTGTATAGGAAAACATTACCTGGGAAAACTTAAATACAGTTGAAGTCATCATGAACTTAATGAAGAACAACAAGTTGCTGTTTCCCAGTGACAAATAGTGGTCTTTTTTGGGTTTGTTTGTTTGTTTTTAAGGTGAAACAAGATAAATCTTGATTAATTGTTATTGACTTGAGTCATGTACGTGGATTCAGTTAAAAGTGAGACTAAATACAAGATTTTCAAGTGCAAATCTGATCTAGTACAATAAACCACTGTACTTTGTGCTGGAGTGGATTTACCTCAAGTGCTGTGAACACTTTTGGATGCCTCAATATAAGATAATATAAAATATAAATAAAGCCCTTAAAGAGTGCCCAAAGGAGAGCTGTGAAGGTGGTGAAGGGCCCCTAGGGGAAGCCATATGGGGACTGGCTGAAGGCACTTGGTCTGTTCAGCCTGGAGAAGAAGGGATTGAGGGGAGACATCATTTTGGTCTTCAGCATCCTCACGAGGTGGGGTGGAGAGGCAGACACCGATCTCTTCTCTCTGGTGACCAGTGACAGGACCTGAGGGGATGGCATGAAATTTTGACTGTGTCAGGGAAGGTTTGGGCTGGTTATCAGGAAAATGCTCTTCAACCAGAGAGTGGCTGGGCACTGGAACAGGCTCCCCAGGGCAGTGGTCACAGCACCAAACCTGATGGAGCTCAAGAAGCTTTTGGACACTCTCAGGCACATGGTGTGACTCTTGGGTCCTTTATCACAGGGCTGGGAGTTGGACTCCATGGTCCTCAATGATCCCTTCCAGCTCAACACATTGTGGGATTGTCAAATTTCCAGTAAAATAATGACTCTTGTTGATTTTTGAACAGTCTAGATAATTCCTGGTAGTTTTTTTACTTTGGTATCCTTCAGTCATTCTCACTTAACAAAATAATTTTTCCTATTTTTCTTCTGCAGTGATAAATTTCTATACTGGAAAAGCTTGATTTTTTTTCTTAAAATTTTTTTTTAAGTTATCGTTAAATTTAGAAGCCTTCTCCTGTCCCTAAATAAACATACTGGAGTTCAGTTGTGGCTGATAAGTGAATGTGTTAATTCCTCATCTGGAATAAACTCTAGAGAGCCTTAGTAGTTGAAAATTATAATGATTTTTCCTTTTTAGGAAACAGACATACATCTTTCTCAGACAAAGAGCTCCAAGGAGCAGACTGCCTCCTCCTGTAGACCTTTACAGGTTGTATTTAGGCACATTGTAGTGAAGAGTGGCTGTGAGTTTATCTCATGTACAGCCTCTCAAGGTTAACTTAGGGGATCAAAAAATGCCCAGCTGCTTCTTGCCACTAAATATGTGAATTTGAAACTTTTTTTCTTTTTTTTTTTTTTTCAATTGAATAGCTCTGATTACACAATAAAAGTGAATTTGGCCTGATGGTACAGTCATTAAAGGAGAGAATATTTTTCTAGAACTTATTGGGAATCTTCGGTGTTTTGGAGAGCTTCACAGGCCATGGCAAGATGACATAGATTCCCATGAACTGTGTGCTATTTGAAATCTAAATTAGAGCAGAGGATTTCAGTGGTGCCAGCGTTATCACCATGAATTCTCTCAGACAAAAATCTCCCGTCCTCCACCAGCCATGTGCACAATTTGCTGTATCCTTTTCTTGCAGCTTTGCTATTCATTACTGTGCTCTGAAGAGTCCCATGTTTTTGTTTTCCAGGCCAGAAGGTGTGCTATGGTGCCTTCAAGCATTCCTGTTACAAGCTAGCCTATTTCCAGGACTTGTCTAGGCGCGTGGGCTTCCAGGAGGCTCGCCAGGCTTGCGAGATCGATGGTGGGGCTTTGCTGAGCTTGGAGAGTGAAGCTGAGCAGCAGCTAATAGAAAACATGCTGCAGAACCTCACCAGATCGGGCTCTGGGATCTCTGACGGTGATTTCTGGATTGGGCTATGGAGGAGTGGTGATGGGCTGGCCACGTCGAGTGCGTGCCCTGACCTCTACCAGTGGGCTGATGGAAGCATGTCACTGTTCAGGTGAGTGTGTGAAAAAACTGCTTATTGAGAAGGTTTCGTGGAAAGGAATGGAGCCTGAGATGCCAAGCCTTGCCTGAAGCATCCTCCCCTTGACTTCTCCAGATGAAGGGTAGCTGGCAGCTAGGGGTTTGAGTTTGAAGCTATGACAGGGTGGCACTGTGTGGCTTCAGCCTACAAATTTCTTTGCTCCCACCCACAGAGTGCCTCTGCATGACTCTTGGAGGTTGTTTTGCCACACAGTCTCTCGTGCATGATCTGAAAGCAGGCAGGTGAATTCTGCAAGGCTCTGGCCACCTCAAAAATCAGGGAGGTGGCCACCAAATAAATTGTTGTGAGATGCTTAGCGTAAATTGTTCAGTTTCTACCCTCTTTGAAAAGCCTTTAACTTCCTGATGAATCCAAAGCCCAGAGCAGCAGCAACTCACAGAACTCAAGACAAGGGGACAGATAAGAGTCTAATAGTGAAGAAAGCAGAGCAGTAGGGTGTTATTTCTGCAGAGGTGCTTTGATCAGAATTTTTTTAAGATTCAGAGGTGTGCAGCTTGGGCCTTAAACTCCTTTCACAGAAGGGTTGTGGGAAATGCAGGATGTCTTTGAAGAGGATGGGAGTGTTGGGGTTGATATTTCTTCATTGATGTAAACTCTTTTCTTTGTCATCCTGATGAATCTTTTCTTAAAAAACTAGAAATTGGTACACAGATGAGCCTTCCTGTGGAAGTGAAGCCTGTGTGGTGATGTATCATCAGCCAACTGCAAACCCTGGTCTGGGAGGACCATACCTTTATCAATGGAATGATGATAGATGCAACATGAAGCACAATTTTATCTGCAAATACACCCCAGGTAGGTAAAACTGAAGTTTTATTTCAACACTGGGGCATTGTCTTAGAAAAACCATTGCCTCTTGGTTTGTGAGGGAATCTTCAAGTATCTTTTGGCCTGTGGTATTTGTTCCTCTGGTGTGTGCCTGAGCTGGCATTAACAGGGGATATAATAGGTCATTAACAACTATTAAAATATATTTAAATAAACGTTTTTATATCTAATAAAATATTTTCAAAGTTAGCTTCAGTGTCATGCATTCCCAGGTTGGTTCTTTTTTAAAAAATTAATTATTTTCCTTACTTCACAAAGCATTTTAAGTGTACACTTTCTACTTTCTAGGTAAAATGATCAAGACATCTCTTGATCCTCTTGTAAAAATTATTGCACTGTTCTTGTAGTTGCAGTCCTGCTGTTTTATACCAACTTATGTGTGGTGGTTGTTTCAAAAAGTTTTGGCTTGAATAATGAAGTCTAGAACAGCAGGAAAAATTTCTACATTCATTGATGTAGTCTTAGAGATATGAAAAGCAGATGCATACTAGCTGAGATGGTGACAGAAAAAACAGATCTTAGGCAATTTGGCTGTGCTTTCAGACATGACCTAAGTTCTGTATATGTCAATAGAGGAAAAGTGAACTATAAACTAGAACATGATGCAAAACCAGAAAGGGCATGAAAAGTAAAGTTTCCAGTTTGAGCCTGTAACGTTTTCTATTCTTGGCGGCACTTAAAGTAAATGAAAATGTGGTTTCCAGCAGGATCATGCAAATGTTTTCAAATAATTTTTGGTGTGTTCGTTTTTCAGAACTAAGCTAAAAGTCAGAATGCATGTGAAAGTATGGATTTATTACATCTGTTAATTAATAAAAACCCAAGTGGTGGCGCATGGGGATCTCATGAGGTTTAACAGACCAAATCCAAGGTGCTGCACCTGGGTCGGGGCAAGCCCTGGTACCAATCCAGGCTGGGGATGAGCAGACCCAGAGCAGCCCTGGAGAAGGACTTGTGGGTGCTGTGGGTGAGAGGCTGGACATGGCCCGGCCGTGTGTGCTGGGAGCCCAGAACCCCCCGTGTGCTGGGCTGCACCCAGAGCCCCGTGGGCAGCAGGGCAGGGAGGGGATTCTGCCCCTCTGCCCCCTCTGCTGAGACCCCACCTGCAGGGCTGCATCCAGCTCTGGGCTCCCAGCACAGCAAGGACAGGGAGCTGCTGGAGCCAGGCCAGAGGAGGCACCAAGGTGATCAGAGGGATGGAGCAGCTCTGCTGGGAGGAAAGGCTGAGAGAACTGGGATTGTTCAGGCTGGAAAAGAGAAGGCTTTGGGGTGAGCTAATTGTGGCCTTCCAGTCCCTGAAGGGAGCCCACAGGAAAGATGGAGAGAGACTATTTACAAGGGCCTGGAGTGACAGGACAAGGGAGAGAGTAGGCGTAGATCAGACATTAGGAAGCAATTCTTTCCTGTGAGAGTGGTGAGGCACAGGCACAGGTTTCCCAGAGAAGCTGTGGCTGTCCCATACCTGGAAGTGTTCAAGGCCAGTCTGGATGGGGCTCTGAGCAACCTGGGATAGTGGGTGGTGTCCCTGCCCATGTCAGGGGGTTGGAAAAAAGCTATTATTTAATGTGTCTTCCAACCTAAACCATTCTGTGATTCTATGAAATCCTACCCTTAGCAGCTGTTTCACCTATGTAATTGTGCAGTTTCCTACCTTCTTTGTCTATGCTGATGATCAAACGATGATCACTCTCTGTACAGAACTGTCTGTCTGTAGAGATCCAGGCTATTTTGTTCCTCTGGTTTTGGTGGATACATAACTTTTTCACTTTCTGATCTCTTAATGAGGATATTAATGGCAATTAATATTGCAAACAAATATTAAGTATTTGGCAGAGTTGATATACCAACGTGTTTTAGTATACTGTCACCCCCTAAATCTGTTCCTGCTTTTGAAATTGTTAGTGAATATCACTACTTTATGATGATCAGTAATCATCATAGGCTCTTCAAGGAAATGTGACAATTTTATCCCTTTTAGAAGTGTTTGAATTATTTTGAAGTAATGCAACAAAATAAAAATAAAAACGTTTTAAGACGTTTAAACCCCAGCATTTTAGTGTCAGAAATTGCAGGCTTTATTAAAAAGGTTTGGTTTCAGGTGTGTTTTGTAGCTTTGAAAGCAAACAAATTTAAATTAGATAATTATTCTGTAATAGTCAACTTCTTACCATTCTTGTTGAATTGTTTTTTTCTATGGCTTTTACTATCTTGAGAAAATGCTGGGTATTTTGGATTGTCAGAAAAAAAGTGGTAACAGTAACAATGAAAATACATTTATATTTCTTTCTCTAGGTAGAAATGGGTTATTAGTTTATAATGAGGCATATAAGGCAAACGATGTGTAGGTAAATTATTGTTCTTATTGACATTGTTATGCACCTAAATACTGAATTGTGGCTGTTTATTTTTCAAACTGTTGGAATTGTGCTCTTTAGCAAAACAAACTATTCTCCAGAAATGTATTTATCTGTCACATGGAGGAAAGGAGTAGATGCAAAAATGTATATAAATAGATGTATGACATTTCTTTCACTGCCTGAAGAAAGTAACACAGTGTTTGTAGGAAAATTACATTTGCTATCTCAAACCAAGTGAGACTTACAATCTTTCTCCCCCCCTCAAATCACTGCAGAGGCTTCAGTGTCAGCTGTTAGCAATGCCAAATACATCCATTTCACCAGGAGTACCAAAATGCCACATGCACACTGAATTTCAATTAATTATCCACGTATGTTTTTCACAGCTCTCCTGTCTGTATTCAGTATAGGGTGTGTGACACCAGCCACAGGACAAAGCAGGCTGTAGGTGACTTTGATGAAGTTGCATCTGATTGTATCACCAGCAAATCCAGGACAGTGCTCATTAGGCAGCCTTGCTCAAGCAGCAAATACATTCCTGGTAGACTGTTGTGGTTTGAAAGCAAAACAAGTGAGAGCCTCTAAGACAGAAATACAATTTAATAAGAAGGAAGGAAAAGAGAGTAAAATAAAATAAAATAAAAGCAATAATACCAAAAGACCACTGACGGGGTCAAAATACAACTCGAGCAGAGTGATGGAAACAGTCCAGATGAGGTGGTCTTCCTGAAGCAGTGATCCCGTAGGAAAAAAAAGGTCTGGTAGCTCTGGTCCCTTGGAAAAGCCAGCAGGCAAAGGCTCCTATACTGTCTAAAATCCCAGATTATATCCAGGTGAGAATGCTTGGCTCCTCCCCCTGGGCGGAGTATCTCACAATGGGAGCATGAATCACACTGAATGGTCCTGCATATCGCACATTAACACCCGGAGGGAGTTATCTATAGTCGTAAACAGAAGATAAGGAGAGGGCTGTGTTTGATAAGCCATTAACAGATGGCCCAGAGGGAGGGGTGGTGTTTGATAAGTCATTAACAGACAATGGCCCAGAGGGAGGGGGCCTGGAAAAACACTGCTCCAACAATTGGATTCCATGATTCATGAAGATGGTGATAGAATACTTTGTGCTAATCCTATACTACAATCCAGGACATAGACACTTTTATTTTTCCAACCCCTCCCTTGACAACGTTTTACTGTTGCAATGCTCAGTCTGGCTTTGGATCATATTGATCGTTCAGCAATCTCAAATTTAATTATAGGTTGGTAATTGCAACCACGTTTAGTTCCTGTCCAGCTCCTGTGGGTTTGATTATGCAATCAAATTAAAAACTCATCTCCTCTTCTGCTGTCAAGAGACAGCAGCTCAATTCTTTGGGGTATCTTGGCATCTTTCTTTATATAAGGCCAAATGTAGCTATTTTTTCACCAGAGTAGGTGAAATAATTACCCTTATCTAGTGGGTTTTATTGCTGTTTTGATTTCTCCCAACAGTTTGTATTTATCAAGACACTCAGAACTGTAGTCTCATAACACTAATAAGTTAGTATAACCTTATGATAGAGAGAATTTCTTATATTGTTTTAGGATTGTCTGCACAAATCAAGCTTTGGATATGTTGGCCACTTTATTCAGCACAAGAATTAGGGTGTTCAGAGGCTTAGCCTTTAACCGTTAGCCATTAAATCAGAGGCCACCAAGAATTGAAGTTATACCAATCTGTAGCCACCTTCTAAGGAGCAAAAGGTGTGAACTAGAGGTGATTTGACACTAGTTGGCAAAGAGTTTTTGGTAAGAGGGTGAAAAGCTGAAGAATTAAGCAATTATTGTTTGGGGGAATGTATCTATTTTTGTGATCCTGCATGAAAAAAATGGAAACATCTGTTTTATTGCACACATTTTTCATTCTTCAACAATCAATTTCAAATATTGATTCAACAGATCATGTCTTAGAAAAAGAATTAGGAGACAGAGCAGAGCCAGAATACGGTAAGAAATTTTGACACATTAAATTCCATTGCACTGGTAAATACATAATTATAAGGATAGCATACAAGACCCTCCAAAATTACTCAAGTTTAACACACGCAGTTAAGAACTGGAACACAGGAAAAATGAATTCTTCAGAGAGCAACAGCTACAAATACATGGCTGTTGTTCAGAATAGTACTGCTTGTAATTCTTCTTCCAGATATATTTCCAATTTTGTAATAAAACCCTGTTTACATGTATGTTGAATAAATCATAAAAATGTTCATTTTCCCAATATGAATTAAAATGTAATTAATTTATTTAACAACATAATGGCCACATCTTTTGCTGCTTGCTAAAGTGTCTGATCTACTTTTCAGATATTTTTCCAACAGTGCCAGCAGGAAATCCTTATGACACAAGCAAACCAGAAGACCAGTATCATATTATTGCTACTGAAACAGGTAATGTGTTCATATGAATGTAGTGTTCTGCTAAAAATATTAACAGTGGAACTAAATAAATATTTCAGTTTCCATTTTCATCAAAAGGAAGAAACAGTCTGTTTCCCTGGGAAGTGCCCTGAAAATACATATATTTGAATTACATTTCAAGAGTCTCAGTCCTCTTAGTTACTGTGGAAACAAAGTATTTCCTTGTCTCACCAAACTTAGAATAAACACCGTGTCCATAGCTCCTCTGAGTACCCTGTGGTTTGGGAAAATCACATGCTAAGAGGAGTTCAGTGCTTTGCTGAGTTTCCCAGCAGAGAAGACCGTTGATATTTGGGAAGTGGATGCCTCCTGCCCAGGTTCTGCCGTGCCCCTGGCTACTTCATTCAGCAATTTATCTTCTGAACAGAGTCCTGAAGCTCAGCAAGGGTTGTAGCACAGCTTTTGTTCAAGGAACTGAACATGTCTAGGGAGCAGCTCTGGATTTTACAGGATTGCACCATGGGATCATGAAAAGTGGGTGCTTTGTTCACCCACACTGGTTGTCTGGATTGGAGCCAGCTTCCTAACTGGTGTTTCCATTATTTGTAACTCCAGAAGAATTACTATATTGATGAACTGTGGTTTGAAATCAATAATACCATTTAATACAAACTGTGCAAAGATTCTCAAACACAACCTGAATATTCACGTTTATTCTTGCTGGTGGAAAATACATTCAAAATAGGACAATGGGTAAGAAAATCTCCACAATTTGTACATTAAATGTGTACTAGTATAAAACATGGGCATATAGTTCCTGGGAAACAGAACCCCATCCTCTATTGTAGACAGATAACAGAGTCTCAGCTTGTACCATTTCCCACTCCTTTTGTGCAGGACCTGCAGAGGAGCACCTCCAGCTCTCCTCATTAGTCAAGGAGAGGCTGTATGTGTCCTTTAAGAGGAAAGATGAGAGCCAGGCTCATTCCTCCCGTGGTCTTGCATGGGCAGGGAATCCACATACAAAGACAACTGAGTCTACAGTTAAAATGGACTTTAAAAAAATTAGGCTGTGAAATGTACTCCATTCAAACACTTGAATTATGAATTCCAAAACTGGACAATATCAGAATTGAAGACCTTAAGATATGTTTTGCACATAACTTGAGTGCTGCTTTATTCTTGATATTGCTGAGTTCTCTTTGGACCTCTTCCTATAGAAGGAATATGTGTGTTCTTTTGTGTAAGTTAATGTATTCCTGTTATTTTACTCCAGATTTTTGCTCACGTCGTTAAAAGCATTTCAACACGGGAGACATTAATGAGAACTTTTCCCTTGTAGGTATAATTCCGAATTTAATTTATGTTGTAATACCCACTATACCACTACTGCTGTTGATACTGGTGGCTTTTGGGACTTGCTGTTTCCAGATGCTTCATAAAAGGTAAAATACACTCATCCATAGTGGTTTTGTAATGCAGAATTCACATTTCCATTGGCAAGCTATTCCTACTGAAAGACTGCTTGCATCTGTCCCCAAAAATGCAAATAAGGGCCTTTTCATCTATTAAAATGCAAGTAGTTTACAGCTGTCACAGCTGAACATTCACCTTCAGGCTTTTCCACAACATGCTGAGATAATTCCAGGTCTCAAAGTCGCTGTTGGGACTCCACCTGTTTCTGAAGAAAGACTCTTTGCAGACCACTTGACAGCAAGGAAGGGCTGTTGTCAGCACTTTCACTTCACCTCTTGCATTGTGATTTCCACCTGTAAAGTACCTGGGCTGTGGGAAGTGGTGGAGGGGCTCCTCACAGATACAGGGTGAACCCAAAGACTCACTTTCTAACCTAAAGTCAAAATTTGTTCCAAGGACAAACCTAAGGGCCAGCAGCTGCTCCACTGCACATGCCATGCAAACAACAGATGGACCACTGGAGCACAGAAATTGAAATTGAAAAGCAAAAGCTTGCTTTGAGCCACATGCCACTGTGACATCCTTTGTACATCATGTATGTGCTAAAGAGGATGCATAAAATAAATAGCTATGTGTTCAGTGCTGTGGTATCAAGCAGGTGTCCTGTTATGCAAAAAGGAAACATTTCAGCCTTTGAAATATAATATACTTTGCTTCATGCTTTAAAATTCTGTGGACTTTCCATTTTTCTCAAAATATGCTATAGATACATAAAGATATGACAGCATATAATTTTTTTTCTGAACTGGTATTTCTGAACTTTCAAATATAATTGTTGTCCTTTAGTTCAGGAAGTGTTTTCAAGTTAATATAATCCAGAAGAGTTTAAACTGAAATATTTTTTATAGATAAATGCTATTTTTGAAAAATATCCAGAGTAACAAGCAGATTCATAAGCTGTTATCCCTCTTGAAGAGCAGAAATAACTAAAAGGAATATGATACCACTGCTTTAAGGAATTAAAACCAAAATTCCTCCTTATTTTTAGCCTTTATTTTTTCCTTGTGGTTTTTACTTAATATTTCCTGCCAATAGCTGCAGTAACTTTTTTCAGGTGAGAAAACACTCCAAATGTGATGAGTGTTTCTGTCTGTATGAGTGAGTGCACAGTGACATTTGCAGTACTCCTTGGTACCATGCCTCATTGAAACAAATAGCCATAAATAACGATATTATGAGGTCTGCATAACACAGTTGATTGTGTTTGTATTTTAAGCATTTTCTGTAAAGAAAAGGAAAATACACTCTTTCCAACCTGTCTTATGACAGGCAAATACAAGCCTGTGAAATGTTGTGTATAAACCTCACCACTGGGGCTGCAGAAGGTTGGAAGCTCAAAGGAGTAATAAAATAATAAAAATAATATGTACAAGACTAGCAATTACATAGTAATTGAATTCTGGAACCCTTATTACAGTGGCCCTGGATTTCTTGGTAAGTATGGTACATCTTAGCACCTTTTCTGGCAGGTCTTTCTCTTCCAAGAAAAGTTTCAGCCCTTGAATAATTCTAGGAAAACAATGAGAGATTGATGGCCCACTGAAATCAATGGAAGCAGTGATGTTGACTTCAGTGGGCTTTGATCAGGCCTTTGATGCTATAGCAGTTCATCCAGAGGTAACTCATCTGAACTTCCAAGACTTCAAAATTGCATGACACAGATATTGGAAATTTGCCTTGGAAGACTGCCCTTTTTTTTTTTTTCCATTAGCTGATTAGTTTGATAGATGAAATAATACCAAAATCAAGGACAGAATGGTTTTGATGCAAAACAGGGTTCCCTTTTTTATTGTTTGTTTTGTTTGGATTTTTGTGTTCCCAGAATGTCCATTTTGAGTTACATCAAAACTTTTAATTAAAGAGATTAAATAATTTTTAAAAATGATTTAGATCAAAAAAAATATCACCACAAATGAAGTATTTTATCTGTTGAAACAAAATTTTGGTTTTTGAAAAAAAATATTTTCCTTTCTATTTTCAATTTCCACTTATGACCTGCCTTGCAAACCATTTTAGTTCATCACAAATATGCAAAAACCAAATCAAAAAAGAGACAATCGTTTGAACTTGTCGTCTGGACACTGTAGAGCTTTAGGAAAGGGATTCTGCCCTGCTGGGGAAGGAGGGAGCCCCAACTTTCTACATGAACCTGACTTCTCATTCTTTTTTAGGCTTCCACTACATGGTGACCTTTCCTCTGAAAGCCACAACCCATGGCCAACCAGGACATGCCTAGCTTGAAAGGTCATGACTAATTTTGCCTGGCATTGGGCTCTTGAAGGGTAGTAACAAGGCAAAGCAACACCTCGTCCCTGTAGCTAGCAGAAATGATCAGCTCATTCATGCTTAGATGCTCTCCCTTTCATTTCTTCCAGGGAAGCAAGGAGAAACTGCTTCAAAGACCCATCTCCATTATCATCTGAATGCCTTGCAGAAAGTTTAAATTCCAACCTGGTATATTTCTCAGTTTCTATGATTGCATTTGATGGTCAAAACACCAATATGCTCAAGCCATTTATTGCATCTTACCTTTGTCACTAAAATCTGTTTCCTGAGCCAGCTGTGAAAATCAGCATAGGTGATTTTGCTGAAAATTTGCTGAAGATAAGCTCATTTGATACAGCTCAAGTTCTGATCCAAGGTATTTAGAGATGGTTCCTGCTGTGTGGCAAGGACTCTCCATTCAAAGCCTTTCATCATTAATTTATGCCTGCTTTTGCTGGATTAATCCGGAGGGAAGTAGTGACTTCGTTTCTTTAAGAAGGAAGCGCTGGAACTACTTGATTCATTGCAAGTGCTTTGTTTATAGCATTGTGGCCTGATCTAAAGTCCACTGAAGCCAAAGGGAGTCTTTCCAATTACTCCAATGGGCTCAGGTACATAATGCATTACTTTGTAGGACTTCAGAGGTAAGTCTGGAGGGATTGAAAACTACCGTAGCGTTCAGCACCCTCGAAGTACATTTTAAATCAATTCAGACTTGCTTGAATTTACACACCAGGAAAGGAGTAAAACTGAATGTATAGGACTGTTGGGACTCTTAGCTTTCCACCTTACAGAGTTACGTAGGGCCATTTCTCTTCCTCTGGTTTTCACTTAATTGGGAAATAAAACCCCATCAGTGTGAAATGTTCTACCCAGAGATTGAAGCATTTCCATTGAAATGCAGCTGCAATGGCTCCTGAAGTGGCTCCTATTTCTGCAGACCGTAGGTGAGGGAAGATGGTGTATTGTGGCAGCTATAGCCATGTGGAAGACTGCCATAAACTTTCAGGGTGCCTCAGGGCTCCCTGGAAAAATCAGAGCAAACACTTCAGCAGTATTGCAGAGCAGGTACTTTGTGGAACCAGTTTTATCTTCTTTTTTTTTTTTAACTGAAAAAATGCCAAACACAAACCCTGCTATTGACAGTTTTGACTGAAAACTGGCCCTAAGGAAGCTTTCTACCAGTCATTCATTGCTAGGAGTCTGATTCATGTGCCATCACTTCATTAGATGTCAGGGCAAGCCCTGAAGGGAAAAGGCTTGCTGGTGCAGTGAGCTGGCTGGTGTACCAGGGTGGGCAGGGGTGTGGTACCCACTGGGGTGGGTGGGCTGCACCTTGGGGATGGATTTAGGGGGCTGTGTGTGCTCTGCTCCCCCCCAGACAAGGGAAGTGCTCAGCTCCCAGCAGCCATGGTCAAACTGAGTCCTTCTCTGAAAAGACTGCTCTGTACGAGAGGTGTGGTTGGATGGGAACTGGAAAGGAAATAAAATAAAAACCATTCAGGCCAATTCAGTGCAGTTCCTGGGAGCAGCACTGCCAAGCAGGGTGGTATTTTTGGTAACAGTGCCACTGTGGATGGGGAACCCACGCTGTGAAAGCACCAAATGTGGCCTTGAGATCCGGGGATGGAACGCTCGGGTCTGATCACAGAGCAGCACTGCAAAAGGCACACATGCGCTGAAAGTAGTTTATATTTTTATTTTGCAGTAAAGGAAGAACAAAAACCAGTCCAAACCAGTCCACACTATGGATTTCAAAGACGCCTAGGAAGGACAGTAGCATGGAGGTATAATGATTTACTGACTGAAAACAAAGCAAAATTAACATTTTGCAGTGAGGCTGTATTATAATGTCGTCAAAGAACATTAGCTTGGAATGGCTTGAAAATGCAAAGGATCTACGAGAATGAACTGTAAGCTCCCCCTTGAGGCAAATGTTCAGATCATTTTTATATAATGATTGTTTATTAATTCAGTAACAAAATATGCCATGCTAAATAAAGGGTATGTGTTTATTTTGCTAAGAGATGTAAGTTAGCTAGTTGTGAGCAATGGAATGAACAGAGCATTTGAAGTTTTTAAGGGGAAATATCCACAATGTGTGTCAGTTTTAAGACTGTTTGTAGTTAAACAAACCTCCTCTGTTTCTTTTAGTCTCTCATGCATTGTATTGTAGTCAATGTACAGTAAATGGAACTGACAATTTTACAGTGTAACAATTATTTATCTTTGCATAAAAGTTTGATACAAAATTTTTGTTTAGTATTTATTTGCATAATTAACGCTGTTTTTGAACGTGGGGAACAAGCGTTATTTTATTAAATATTAATTGTGACATCAACCTGATGTGGCAAAATTCAAGGATTCATCCAAGTTCTTTGCTGTCACAGAATGAATTCATTTTGCCAGGGAATGACTGTAACTTTTTGTCATATTGGCCCAAGATCAGCGTAAATAACTTGGAAAATGATACCTCATTAATGGTGTGTCCTTTAGAGGCAGCCATTAATTGTTACTTGAGTAAAATATTTTTCTGATGGAAAAAAATTAACAGTGGGCAAGAGTTTAGGAGTAAAATCACTGTTTCAGTAAGTCTGCATTAAAAAGACATTAAAAGTAATTTAGATATAGCTAATAGTTTGTTAGGAATAATGTCATGTTGGAATCAAGAGAAGACAAAGGCTTTTTCTTGGAAGTGGCACTCATAGATTGATTCCAACATTACTCAGACTATTATCTAGAAATGCATTAATTATATTAATTGATGGATAGATTGAGAGGTAACTGTGATGCATTTAAAGCTGTCTTCTAGAGTTATGATTAACATCATTAATGTCCATTCTCTCTGGTTCCTTAAGAGCTTTCTGTGCCTTGAGAATGGTTGTGCCAGTCATTAGGAGCACTCTAGGTTGCTGGCAGTAGCACTGTCGTTGATTTGTTGGTGGCAATGTGGTGCCAGAGCAAAAAGTTAAGGGATTTTACTGCCCTTGCAGCGAGAGTTCAAGAGCCTGAGTTCAACTTTGCTGGCTTTGACAGAGATTCATGACTACCCCTGGGTGGATGTTGGGGAGAGACTGAGCAAAGCAGGGCTGCCTGCCCTGTGCTGCCTGATGTTCACCACGTCAGTTCAGAGACAAATGCGTCTCAGTTTTTCTGAGTACAGAAAAAGTACTTGAAAGTTCAGTGCCATCAATACTAATTGTGCAACTGGTTGCTGAGGCACTTTTGGAAGGGTCTTAAAGCTGCTGTTATGCAGTGGTTTTGCTTCCTTTTCAAAGAAAACTCCTCCTGTAGTTCAGGTTAAATGTTGTTATTCCTACATAAAATATTCTATAGTTTTTCCAGTCAGTAGGAACTGCTTCCTTTGTTCAATCCCCTACTTCAGTTTCCTTTGCAGTGAGAAAATACCACGATCCTACATGATCACCAAGACCAGAATTGTTTTACTACTGATGTAAATATTGATTAACTCAGCTGAGGGGAAGAAAGAACTCTTTCTTGAGAAGAGTTGTGGTAAAAAGAACTTAGTTCATTTTTATGGTCTTGAAGGATTAATTCCCTTTAACTTAAGGATTAACTATTTCTTCGTACTTCCAAAGGACATGCAAAGTTGTCACTATCAATATCATGGTAAATGGCAGCAGAAGTGATTTTTGGAGCAGCTTCAGGAGTGTTCTTTACAGTGTGAAAGTGATGGCTGGGCAGGCATTTGTGCAGACCTGTCTCAGACTCTGTGAAGGCAGATGGGGGAGTGGCATCCAGTGCTTCTGTTGTAGCGTGCACAACAGAAGGTTTTATATTGAAATAAGAAATCCTGGCTACAGGGACAAAATATTTCTGTATTTATCAGCATATCCATCCTCTGTTTCAAAGCATCTTGGAACTGACTCAATTGCAAATGATCTGTTCTGCCCAAGTGTTGAAACACAGTATTGACTGGTTTCTCCACGGGTTAATTCACAGGCACCTGAAGCCATGGATGTTGACCGAAGGCTAGAATGTGATTGACTAAGGTTATGTTAGTTTTATCTAGACATAAGTTGTTGAAATAAAATGGCTTTTAAAATTAAAATAGTTTATATGATATAGCTTTTTATGCCGAGTTTTACAATAGAATTTTTTAGTCTGATGAGGTGGTTTATCAATGTATATCTCAAAGTAGATTTATGCTTTGCATTTTGGGAAGCAACAAAACACACACAAATAAAAGTATCTTACTGTATTTGTGGGAAGTACATTTTCTAGTGACTGGATCTGCTTCTAGTTGGCTTTTGTATTTCATTAACAGACTGAAATACAATGTACAATAGTGATGATTATTGCAAATAATGCAAAAATCAGGTCATATTTTACTTAAACATTTTAATGTAATTGCTTCACCCAAATCAACTTATATTGATAGCAAAATGCTCTACTTTTCAGAGTAATAGGAGAAACAATCTTCCACTATGAAGGATAAAATTTGCAACTTTAATATTAAAAAAGTGTGTCTTTCATATGAGAGATTGTGTCTAAAACACCTTCTGACCTTCTCTCTGTCATAATTATGTTTATCTGTGTTCTTCGTGATCACAGATCTCTTGATAAAGCTACAGGTTTTGGTCTGCACCTAGTTCTCTAGTACTTACAAAAACCTGAAAGCCATTTGGGATTTGTTGGTTTTGGCTTTTTTTTTTTTTTTTTAAATCAGTGATTGCCAATCTCTGTTTGCAAACATTTCATACCTGCATTTAGGGTTGCAAGAACCAAGTCCAGGGGCTTACAATTATCATGCACCTGTGTGTATATGTGTAGATACACAATAAGTGAGAATG
Source organism: Brachypodius melanocephalos (assembly GCA_013398615.1). Classification (NCBI taxonomy): domain Eukaryota; kingdom Metazoa; phylum Chordata; class Aves; order Passeriformes; family Pycnonotidae; genus Brachypodius; species Brachypodius melanocephalos. The sequence goes on from VZSR01003209.1 coordinate 2,767,538, forward strand.
CACTTTGTAGTTTTGGTACTGTGGAATGATGAATATGTTAAAGTCCTACACTGGTCTGAAAACAGAAGTAAAGATGTGCATCATATTATGCTAAGACACCATAGAATTTAAGGTGTTTGAACAAGTAAGTAACTATATTTTAATAGAAACCTATTTATAAAAGAGCTCAAGAAGATAAGCCCCTTATTTTGGTTTTCATATTCTTTCCCCTTTAGAATGCTGTAAAGGGATATCCTGATAGGTTTTTTACAAAGCACAAAATATGTTTTGAAAATCACCAGTACAGGAAAAGCGTCTAATATAGGAACACTATTATTCATGAAGGAGATTTGGTACTCATTATTGTCAAATGTTTTTGAAAACATCACTTTTTATGAGAAGTTGTGGTATTGTGAGTTTGTGGTTGGGTGTGGACAAGCACATCTCTATAATTGTTTGAATAATTGCCAAACACTTGCCTAGAAAGAAAACTAAAAAGCTCTGTTCAATCTTTTTTAAACTCTGTTAATTCCAAACACATTACACAAGAGAGAACTTTTGGCTGACATTCAGTTTATTCATTAGAAAGCAGCATGATCCACGATCAGCCTTTCTGCACAATCCATAAACCTCATTCCAGAGCCTTTTGTACCAGGCAAGGCAGAGGAACTCCCCTGAGCCCAGTTTAAATAGAGAACATACACTTTCATGTTGATATGCAGAGAGATTGCTGGAAAGAGTTGACTCTGCATTAAGATGAAATTGGACATTGAAAAACACAATGTAAAAACATAAACCAGGTAATATTTCTCCTGATATGAATGATTTTGATTCTTTTCCACTACAACATTTACAGTTTACAATTTTTTTTATTTCCCGTGTTTTTGTAAAGCCCTCCACTGTGCAGTTAATGCACTGATGTTCAAAGAATGTTTTTCTGAGATCCTATATGAAGCAAAAAAGTAAAATGACAAAGCTGTTTACTAACAAAACCATAGCATCTTTTTTGAAATACTGTGCTCACTTGGAAATGGATGTTATTAACAAACAGAAGTTATCAATGTTTTCATCACCAAGATTTACATGTTTATTCAGTTTCTCTGTGAGATTGAAATGGCAGCCCAGTTTGCATCACTATGCAATGTCTTGCTTTCAACATCTAAATTCCATTTCTAGAATTAAAAATTATCAAGCTAATAGATGATGGTTTCGATCCAGTCCACAAACCTGGTGACCCGAGCATACACTCCTGGTCGTTGGGGAAGTGCACACCCTTCACCAAATGATGTTACACCAACCAAAAAACACGTGTCCCCATCTTCAAATGTCAGAGGGCCACCTGAGTCCCCCTGCAATAACAAATTCAAACATTTAAAGTGAGCAGTGTCAACTCTGAAGCAGAGCCCGTTTATGGTGTTTGTTCATTTTCTTTCTTAATCATAGATGCTCTACTCCTGTATGTCCTGAGCACTAGAAAGTGAGATCAAGATGAATATTTCCATGTGAAAAAAAAAAGTGTTGAAAGGATCTGTTTCTCTCTTTCGTTATTTTTAAATAATGTGGGCTTAGGCTGTCGTCAGTCTTCCAATAGAGGATTGAACCTTGAGAGATTTTTTTCTTTTTCTATCTTATTCCTTTAATGTTCACCCCTTTGTATTTCACAGAGCCTGGATAAATGTGGAGGATTTTTTTCACTTGGCTGTATCCAGCCAAAACACAGTTCTATTTTCAGTCACCCCAGAGTTTCTGCAGTTTCAAATTTAGAGAACACAATATTAAGATTGCCAGAATAGGTGCCCTTTCCTCTCACCTCCTTTTCAATAGTTTAACAGATTTAGCATTGTAATAGAGACAGAATTTGATTTGGCTTGAGTGGGAATGAGTCAGCCATGGATATCTTGTTTTGATCAAAAAGAAAACAATTACTATTTGTCACTGTCTGTCGAGTTAATTGAACCAGTATTAATTGTGTCTTCTCCAGGCCCTGTGGGTGGATCTTTACCAGAGAATTCTGCAAGGACTCAGCCATTAAAATACTTCTGCTCATAACTCCAGGGCATCCCAGAACATTAAAGGCTGTGACAGCAGCCTAAAGGGGGATGTGCTATCAGGACTCAGTGGTTCATTTTTACTCATGGCTGGCTGGTCACTGATCACAGTGCTGGTCACTTGTACTCTGTGTCAGCCTGTGGTCCTACACTTATGGGGTTTTTTGGTTGTTTTTGTGTTTTTGTTCTGTATAAAGTTCAGAAACAAAAAGGGAAAGGAAAGCCATGAAGGGAAAGGACATTAAGCTTGAACACAGTCCTTGTTCTAGACTAAACTGGGCAAAGTCAGCACGTGTGGTGAAGGCTGAGGTTGGGAGGGCAAGACAACATGAAAAATTATGTGAGAGTGCTCCTCCTCAGGCTTGAGGAAAGCCAGCCAGTCTCCATGCTACAGACTCTATTTTGCTGGCAGAAAAATCATGCGGCAGCCACCTCTTGAGTACATCCTTAAAGAGAAGCAGTGAGTTATAAACAGAGCTGGAATGGATAAAAACTAAATGCACAGGAACATATATCACTGCAGAAAGGCAGCCTCTCTGAAATACTGTGGTGTCTGCTTTGGAAAGGTCTCCAGATTTTGGGAAAATGCAGCTTTGCTTTCTCTCTCTTTCTCTTAATGAAGAATTTCTGAGACTTCATTCTATTTGGTATTTATTTCTCTTTTCTCTGCATTTCTCTAAGCATGTGCCTCTCTCCTTCATGGAGTTATTCAGCAAGAATTATTGGAAGCTGAGTGCAGAAAATTTCCAGTCCTCGTATTTATCTCCCTCCATGGTTGTTTATGCCAAGACGACACCAAAAATAATATCTTTTTAAAACTTGTGTCCAGAAAAATTATGAAATGGGCAGAGTACCATGAGTAGAAATTACATTAATGGACAGGGATTGTTCTGGTTTTCGTGAGTGGAGGATCAGGGAGCATTTATTCAGTAACTAGATGAGGTTTATGCCTGCAGTGCAAATGAGTTGCTTCTACTTACCTGGCAGGAATCTACTCCTCCCACGTCGTATCCCGCACAGACCATATTCTCTGTAATATTATATTTTGGCATCCATTGCTGGCATTGTTCATTGGAAAGGAGAGGGACCGTCGCTTCTTTCAATACGTTTGAGGTGGGACCTGATGAAAATACAAAGTACATTTACCTATTTACCTGCAGCTCTAAATGCGTGCATCCCGCTGGGAATGCTGATGGTTTTGTTCCTGTTCCAGCATGCTTGGCACGCTCCTGAGCAGCAGGAATCCCTGCCTTACTGCTGTACTATCCAGGCTTATGCCCCTGTAACACAGTCGCTGATTAAACAGGGCTTGTTAACTGAGTTCTGCCTTTCATTTGTGTAATGGGACTGAATTTGGTTATAATTAAATCAAGATTACTAAAATCAATGACTATGAACTCACTGTGGGAATATCTAAGGGATAATTAAAGGCTTAGGAATGTGGGTTGTCCAGTGTTTTCCTCACTGTTCATTTTTTAATTTGGGTTATTTAGAATTTTTTTTAAAAGTCATTTTTTTAATTCCTACCCGAAATTTTAAATGCAATTTAATGTAGAAGTCAATGTATTCAACTGTGGAAGTGAAATGGCATGGTTATTGTTTCAGAGAGACTCCAAATCTGGAGCATATGACATACAAACAGAATATACATTTCACACTGCAGTCAGTTTTCTTGACTTCTCGGGAAAATCATTTGCAAATTGTCACAAAGATTAATCTTCCTCTTCCCCCACCCAATATCTGGAACCAAGATGTGTACATATTTCATGTTGAGAAAAGTAGTCATCATAACTTCTAAGTGGATGCAATAAGCTTTCTTCATAGCCTAATGAACTTAGATATGCATGTTTTCTTCTAATAAATATAACTATCATTTTGCTTCAGAGAAGGAATAATGGGATAGTTTCTAAATTTTCATATGGAGAAGTAACTATTTAAACTGTTAGACCTCCTGTGGAACAGGAACAAGCTTTACCTCACAGCTACATGCCTGTCAGAAATTTCCAAGCAGAAGACTCACCTTCATCATTAATATTTCCCCAGCCAGCAATGGAGCAGTTAATTCCTGGTAAAAACTGTTGATTTTTTTCTGGTAGGCAGATAGGTTGTATGTAATCTGTGAGCGAGAAACAAGCAATCAAATTCAACCTCTTCCCTGTATTCAGGTTTTTATGGAGTCACACCAGAAAACTTTTTAATTCAAACTCACTTTTTGGCCAAGATATCCAGGAAGTGCTGAGCGGACTCCCCGCCACCCTCATGGGCTTAGCACTGTTTTCCATAATAAAATAAATGGGAATAAATGGATCTTTTGGGAAAAAAAAAAAAAACAAAAAAACAACAACAAAACCCTCACCTGTGTACTGTGCTTTCTGTTGAAGGTGCATCAGAGCAATATCACTGTCTTTTGTTTCCTTCATGTAGTGGGGGTTTATGATTATTCTGTCGATGTTGTGAGCCGCTGCTGGAGGGTTTTGCAGGTCTGACTGAAGGTACAAGCCAAGAACCGCCCGCCAGCGGGATGGCTTTAACTGCCTCCTAGGAGTGGCAAGGAGAGCATTCACAATTAGGAGTGATTAATGAAAGTTTTGAGAGACAACGTATCAGATGAAATGCTGATATTTAGCCCCTCGTGGTAATGCACAGCGTTTTCACGTTTTGTCAAATGAGCAGAACAGAGTAGATGTGCCCAGAATTCCGTGAGAGTCTTAAACATCCACGCTGCAATAGGCACTGCTGATTTTTTTATGGTGAGCTTATAATGCATTATTTATAATGAATTAATCACGTGGTGGTGCAGAGGAGGAAGATGCATTAACTAAATTACCATGGCTTTTTAAACACTATGAAGAATACCGCTGACTGCCCAGTAGACAATTAATATTGATCCCAGTGAGAAAATTGTAATAGAATGTCTAAGGAATAAGAGATCTGAGATGTTGTTGGAACTGCTGCAGCTCACAGACTCAGAAAACTAGTCTCTTAGTTTTAAATCTCAAAAAAGGTATGCTAAGACAAAATATGACATAATCTGCATTTTTTTTCCTAATCTATGCATGCTGGTTTGAGGCTGCATTCATCAGACAACTTAAATATTTGTTGTTCTTTAATCAATCACCTCATGGTTTAAAAAGTACATCTTCAGCCTGATTGTTGGACTGAATTGTTTTCTGCTCATCCTTTGGTTTGACATCAAGAGATTCTTTTGTTCTAAACTAGGAGTGTTCAAGTTAAATGTTCACAAGGTGTGAAACTGCAGGCTTCAATTTAGGAAAATTCTAGCAAAAGCAAGATGATAAAATTAGATTTAGTTGAAAATAGAAAGGTGACTGAAGTGAAAAGGAAGTATCAAGGCAGTTTTGGATTTATTGTGTGGAAACTAAGAGGGTTTAATCCTTTTCATTTTTAGCGTCTTTGTGTGGAATGTAGTTCCTGTCAAGCCATGAGGCAGCACTAGGATCTTGGCACAGTCTCCATTGCCTTATTATTTAGCTGTTTGTAGTGAAAGCTCTACTCTAATTTTGAATTTTTTTTTTTGCCATGCCAGTTTCTATCTGTCTTTTACACCACTCATTTTTATTGTAGCTATTATGAAAACAAACCCTAGAAAATATTTCAATATGCATCACTTCTTCGAACGGCACAAATAACACCATCAAGAGGTGTTAATCAATATTGCCTAATCAATGCACATAAATCAAGACTCATTCCAGTGATGTACAGTAAATCTTGATCAATCCATGATAATATACAGGAGGAATGCTGGGTTTAATTTATGAGATATGATGTCACCTATTATCCCACTGGTAGGGATTCATCTAATCTATGGAGGCCCACAATAATTATTGATTAAGTACCAATGCTCAGTATTAACACCATGCATTTAAAATGCAATTCCTTATGGTTCAGCAAATGCTGCTTGGTTTCCACAATTCTCTGCATTGAAGAAAGGACTGAGGATTTACCAGGAAGGGAAGGAACTTCCAGCTGAGCCTACAAGTGATTCAAACCCGATAATTAAACCAGGAGTTAGTTGTCAATTTTTCATATTAGTGTCACAATTTGTGGATAATCAGATGTCTTCTTAGTGAACTTGCACCTAAAAGAACACTAAACATTACCCATATACACAGTGTGCTGCTGTCACCAGCCACTCATCACTGACAAGGGAAGCTCCACAAACGGGTTGCAAATTAAAATGGAGTGAAACTATCCAAGGCCAAGCCTCTCTTCTGGCATCATGTCCACCTACAATCCTTATTCCATTATTCTGAGTTGCCAGGTGTTTTCCACAAGCTATGATAAGGCAAAATAGAATTAAATCAAATTAAAAAAAAATTAAAGGGATGTAACGTGTTTTATTAGACTAATCCATTTCCTTGACTAGAAAAAGTCTTTGTAGAATCTGAACTGCTATTCAAAAATACTGTGGAAAAAAGTTTGGGTTTTTAATAGCTGAAATCAAGGTGCAACTGTCTAACTTGGATTTAGACGTTTTCTTTCTTCAGACCTTATGGAATTTTTATAGATTTATTTTATATATGTTTTCACTACAGATCCATTTCTAGTGTACACTTAACACTGAAATCGAGTGAAGACTAAATTTTCCTGTGTTTATATCCTTATGAGTATAGCATTTATAGCCCATTTCCTAACCTTTCCATTCAAGCTATAAACATTAGGCTTTATGGTCTGAACAATTTGATTTCTCTGTGAAACAGTCCTGGATTTTGTGTACTTACATTGAATGTTACATTGCAGATGAACCACCAGGTTGTCCAAACAGTATTCCCTAGAATGAAAGTGCAATTAAATCACAAGTATGTGCACATCAGATAGCTCTGACTGTCAAATATACATACATACACACAGACAGAAATTTATACTATCACATATGTAAAAATACATTCATTTAGCAGTATCAGCCTGTTAAGTATAATCACTAATGCTACATGTTTAAATGATATTTTAATTATAAATATAGAACAATATATGTTATACAACTTTAAATGTACATATTCCTCTTCATTGGGCACTTAATCGATTTATATTATGGAAATAAAAGTAGACTCTTCTTGTGTTTTAGGGAAATGAGTCATCTGTCCATGACAGATTTGCAATAAAGTTATAGCTGCCTCTGGTATTTTTTCCTACCTTTTGAGATGTTTTCGATACCTTACCACTAGAGATCAGTGTGGCCAAAGAATTTAAGAGGCTAGTTTTGTATCCCTGTATCATTTTACTAAGAAAATAATGCTACTGTAAAATAAATAGTTGCATATGCTAGCTTAGAAATTATTTAGCAGAGATATAAAGGCAGAGCCTTTAGAGCACAAAACCACAGACCAAAATTGCTCAAGTATTTCTGATACCCAGAGGTTTTAGTATTATGTTCATAGTCTGTAATGAATCTGAAACACTTGGGACAGTGTGTGTGCTAGCAATTCGAATCTGATACACACAGAAATGCGAATGAGAGGAAGATAGAAAGCCAAGCTCTGCCAGCAGTGTGTTTCCAGTGAACATTTCCACATTCTATTTCTAAATAGAGTAGGTGAAGGATACTTTAAACATGATAGGGAATGATGCATCCCTCACTGTGTTTGCTCTAAAATTTGGTATCTGCTGTGAGGGAGATGTGACCCAGTAATTTCCCAATAACACAGTGGTACAAGAAATAAAGTGGAACAGTAACCACCCTCCACCTCCCCAGTTAAACCTTCACTATAGTGGGGTGAAAATGAGATATTCTTCTGGCCCTGAATAGTCCCACATTGCCATTTTCCACTTCAAGGTAGGTACCTAATTTTAAAGCTGTAATTTAAAAAGTGGGAACCAATTTCTCTAGCTTGTATTTAAATCTGTATTGACTTCATAAGGGTGTCCCTTTGTACCAGACAAACATCAAGGACAACCAGAAATGAATAAACCTGCAGGAAACCAATACCATCTTCTGCATCAACTTCATACCAGCTAAATACCCTTATCCACAGTGCCTTCATGGGCATTCAAATGGGGGGTCAGTGGTGCTGTGCATTACGTCTTTTATCTGATCCTATGCTTTCTCATAGGTAGATGCATAAACTGCCCAAACTGAAACCCAAAATGTCAGATTTGTCTTTATAATTTTACATTTTTGGTGTAAAGAGAGTTGCCTGTCCCACAAGTATCTATTGGCTGCTTTAATAGAAATTACTTCATTTGCATCTGCTTTTCCTTCTTTGTAGAGCTAGCTTCCAGCAAGAAAAGCACTTCCTTGCTTTCACTTCAGCCCAACAATCCTCAGCTGCCTCTTGCTCAGCACAGGAGTGGCCAAAAGGCACTAGAGGCATGTGCTGAGCATCCTCCTCTGTGCCTCTCTGAGTGTCAGCTGTCGAGCAGCATGCCAGGCAGAAATCTGGAGTAGTTTGGATATCTGTGAGCATGATCTTCACTTAGAACTGGCAGAAACAATTGGTCCCTGTGGAATCTGCTCACATATATCTCAAAGGCAGGATCTGGGGCTCTTACAGAGCTATCCTGCCAAAAATCACATTACCTAAGGGCACTAGAGCATGCTTTTGATGTCTCTGTCACTGCAGCTTTCAAGCCCTATTATATGTGCCCTCCTTTGAGTGGTGGATGCACTTGAATAAAAATCAAAGACAATGTGAGAAATACGTTTCATAATTAGATTACCAGTTAATGAATTCAGTTGCTTAACTTATCAAATCTGTGTGCTCTTTCTAGCATTCATTATGTGTACAAAAGCCATGTGTGAATCTGCCATAGTGTCACCCTGCAAAGTGATTCCCATCAGCTCTCCAGATGAAACAAGGGAGAAGACGCCTATTTCTGCAACAGAAATACTACTAAGATAAATGAATTTATTCAATTTCCTCCTGCTTTAATCACTTTTAGTGTTTAATAGGTATTGACAGACGGCATCTTTAAATCATTACTGCTCTTCAGGATGCCTTGTGGCAATGCTGGTTTAGACATTCACTCAAGATAAAAAGAAAAATAGCCTCCAATGGTATTCCATTAGTTTAAGATACTTTCACCACCCGTGAGAATGATAAATGTTTGGGGTTAACAGAGTATAATTAGAACATAAAATGTAACTTTTAATTTTTTTTCCTGTAGACGAAATAATAGACCATAGAAAATTAAGAAGTGTCTCTTGCTTTATTACTATGTGGTATATTTATAAAGGGAAACTGAAAGTACATGGACTCTTGCTGCCCTCAACATGGTTTCAGCATTTTAGCAATTAGACAGTAATTTTCTGGCTCAGTGTTCTGGTAGAAATCCAGAAAAAAAATTATACAGTAAATCCTCTTATAAGCAGAAAACAGTAATTGAAGTCATTACAATTCTTTAAATTGATGATGGCAAGCAATTCTTCTTGAGAGCTGTATTATAAATCTCACCATTTCCTGAGGATGTAATCCTGGGCTAATATAACATTTTTATTTGATCTACAAGAAAATACCAGTTTTGTAGCACCCTTCAGAATCACTTCAGCTGTTATTTGGACTGAAAAAGGTTAGAATAGAATCAAATGTATTCTGAGGATCATGTCATCTAATGATTCACTTGTAAACGTGAAGACAAATGCAGAAGTCATTTTTTGAGTGGGGATAGTTTGTTTAAATATAGATACCTGTCTGTGGAAGGCTTAAATTAGCAATCCTCAGTGTGTCCAAAGTCTATATCAATAAAGTCAAAGGACCATAGAGTGTGACTCATCATATTTCAAGAGATGCCTTGATGGAACACATTTTGGAGTGCTTATTTTTCTCTGCTGATTGCAGAGAGAACCTATTGTGACAACTACTCTGTAACTATGGGTGAATGTCGCTCCATCTTAATTCTTCTATATTATATATAGGTAGTCTTAATTCTATTATGTACTCATAAATTAGAGATTTCTAGATAAGAAATATCTTGCTAAAAGAGCATATAATTTCCACAGTAAATGGATAGAGATGTCAATTGGGATTTGATCTATATATTAGTGCATAAATAACCACCACCATACATAAGATTTGTATGAGGAAAAAACTTCACTGTACCTACCTTTTTGTAAAATTTAGGCTGTGGTTACCTCCTTTGGTGATGGTGACAAATGGGCCATCTCCAGTGAATAATACTGCTGATGACATATTTGCATCCCTGGGACAAAGAGACACATGCATATTTTTAGATATATATCCTATTCCACCAGTGGAGCAATGTTTGGGAAACAATTATGCTGATAGAATAAACACCAGCTTTTTGTTTGTTTTCTTTTTCTTCTCCTCAAATAATGACCCTTTAGCAGGAGATTTTTGGGCTTGAAACTCGTTCAGATTAAAATGTGAGTCACTTACTTCCAGCCTTACATCTTATAATAAGATTTCTAATGCTACAATAATATTGAAGGAGACTTAATTCTTTTGACAGCAGTAAATATTTATTTCAGTTTTTCAGTGCCACAGTGAAGGTTTGAAATACCACTTCTTAAATGTATGGAGCTAGAACTTAGAATGCCAAACAGGGCAGTAATAGCTGAACCTTGGGGTGTCACAGTCTTGCTTTTTTGAGGGATGCAGTTACACTTCTACTATACTATCTAGAAAATAAATGAAATTATATTTTGTATCAGGAAGAATCTAATGGAGTAAAAAAAAGTTAATTTTCACCTCGTAGATCTGTTGAAATCAGAGTAGCTGTGGAATAAGAAGTCAATAGTGTCATGTGTGCTATTGAGCAGGAGTGGGGTGTATTCATAGAGTCACAGAACACTTTGGGTTGGATGGGACTTTTAAAGGTCATGTAGTCAATTTAAAGGCATCAATTAGTCTATTCTCTGACTAACTATTTTTTCTTTTTTTTTTCTTTTTTTTTTTTTATTAGCAATGGCTTTTTGAGCTAAGAATTCTGTGTACTATTGGTGAGACAAATTGTTTTGACATTCAGAACTCATATCCAGATTTACTCTATAATCCATTCTGCATCATGTACTTTGTGATACTTCATATGACCAGTTTGGAACATATATCTATGAAATATATTTGATTTCCCTTGGGGAAGCATGGGGGAAAAAAGATAGCTGTTGTTAGACTGCATAATTTTTTGGGGGTGACAACCTCCCATCTGGCCCTTTAGCGTTACTCAGGAGCAGGGAGAGAACCATTTGTTTAATACACTGGGAGCACCTGCAGGTTTAATACACAGGGAGCACTTGCATTGTGTCTTCTCTTCAAATGGAGTAAGTCTCACTCTCCTGGGAAGGATGAAGTCTGGAATCTGCCTGCAAGTCTGCTGTGTATGAAGTAAAAGGGTGTTCAACAGCCCTGCTGTGCCACCAGGAGGGTTGTATGGTCCACCTGCTGCAAAAGTCACTTCTGTTGCATTTCTCAGTCTGGAAGTGCCTTTTAGACAGTCTGAGAAAGCAGCAAAGTGCCAAGGCAGGTAGGCAGAATCAAATTCTATGATGAAGAACTTTGCTGAGACCAGCAAAGTACTCCCAGGAACTAATTTCCTTCTGAAGAACTCTGCAAGTTCATGAAGAATATAGAATGAAGGGTTTCAGAGCGGAGCCTAAACTCTCACTCTTGTTGGACTTCTGGGTATGACAAAATTGCCAGGTCTACCCCCGTTCCTGGGTACAATTCAGGAAAGACCCAGCTGGCTCTGGTCCCAGGGAAATGGGATTGTTTTGCATCTGCTCAATGGAATAGTAAAGAGCTCAGTGTGTGATTTTCTTGGTTCCAGGAAATAAGATGCTGACAGATTTCAGCAGTTCTGTCAGATGTACACAGCTAACAGTGCAAGCTGAGCAAAGGATTATTTTCAGGTTTCTCCAGAGCATCAATTTGTTCATCTTGCACCCCAGACTCATTAAGAAGATTTGTCAGTTATTTGCCTAAGGTGTATTTTGTAGATGCCTGATAAGCATTCTCCCAGACTGGCTTCTTGTTTGGTACAAATCACAAATGCAACAGTCACACATTTGAAAAAGGGAGGCAAAAGGATTCACACATGAGATTTATTAGAACCTGTGAGGAACATTGCACTTTCTAACCCAGGCACATAAATAATCAGGATATGATACAGGACTCCTGTCAGCTCAGTCCTTTTCATAAATTAAACAGTAAGTGAGAATAGCAAATTTATAAGCAATTAAGAGTAAAACTAAATTGTCCTAGATGAACTTTAGCCTGTCTTTCTAATAAAGCACAATTCTGGGTTGTAATTCAGTGTTGGAGGATGAGCTAAAGCCTGCTCAGGACCTGTTATTGCAAAGATCCATTTGGTAGCAAATATGGTGACATTTATTAACAAATCTGCTGCTACAGAGAGATTCAAGGAAAGCAGAATAGTGTGATGTTCACAGGAGTTACATATATATATATATATATATATATATATATACACCTATTAATATATCAATGCATAAATATGGACACATATATATGAGAATTTTGTCCTATACTGTAACTGCAGTAGGACCCAGGTTACAAAAATGTGATACAAGTTAGGTTTAAAAATAATTTTTCTTGACAATGGGAATACATAATAAACCGAGAAATTAAATTAATAACTAGGAAGCTTAATAGGAACTCTTTCAACACGTGCACCTGAGTAGGTTATAGAACCAATCTGAAAGATACTGCCACAGAATATTATGGGGAAAAAAGCATTAAGTAATTTTTAAAAGGTAGGATACCATGGAAGGCAAAGTTTGTTGAAGCCTATCAAATGTGTCAATTAAATCAGACGAAATTACTTCTGTCCAGAAGGGAAAGGAGTCAGGGCAGGGGTGGAAAGAATCAGAGGGAGAAGGCCACTGGCCACTCTAAAGAACAAGGTGTTTGATCAGAAGCACATGTAAACATAGCTTATATGTTTTTACATGTATGCATACATAAATTACAGTCAACATTTGTGCATGTAACTGCCTGATATTATGTAAACTCAGTACTTACCCAAACGAAAAAAAGTAAAAAACCTAACAAACCAGCAACCATTCATCCACTTAGAAGCACTTTTGAAATAACACTTGCATATTTTTCTAAGTAATTCTAACTCTGTGATTGCTACAATTAATTTATCAGAAGGGGATTTGTAGGCATCTCTCTTCAGTCAAAGACAAAAATAATGTACTGCAGGCTTAGAATTTAGTTTGCTTATTAATTGGGTGAGTGACATTCCCTAAAAACCTCAGCACTGCAGGAAAGCTAATTATTATTTGACGGATGGCAGTGGAGTAGCACATGATGTAAGGCCAAAATTTAAGCCATAGATTTTACCATAGATTGAAAAACACGACACCCTGCACTCAACAATCCCCATGTCTCCCCTGAAAATTCTTCTGAACAGTGACTAAAGACAAATCTATTTTTTCTGTCATATACTTCCCTATTCCATCCCTGCTATAAGTCTACCTCGAGAGAAATTCCATTTCCTCTCCCAGCAGCTCAGACCCAATGATGGGTGTGAAATGTGTTGGGAGCCCTGTAGCAGAATATCCAAGTGATTATCCCTACTTGGAATGAGCAGCAGCACTCTGAAAGCAGAGCAGGCAAGGCTGCTGTTGGCTCCAGCTTCACTCTTGAGCCATCCTTATGAAAGTGAAGATGCAAATGATGACATAAAGTGATAAAAAAGTGATGCATCCACAACACTCTCCCTGCCAATGTTCTCCAATATGTATCCTCATGCCCAACCTGCTGTGTTCAGAGTTATCAATCCTGTACTGAATGTCATCAAGACAGGGTTTGCCACACTTCCAAATTTGTTGGCACACCAAGCACTCCACTTGACAGAGGCAGATACATTTGCCTTTTTTTTGGAGAGTACAGCAGTAAAATGAGGAGGAAAATGCCAATATACACTCAACAGATCTGCAAACAAGTTAGAAAGGACAATGAATATTTATCACTCACCCCAACCCCAACAGGTGGCAAATGCTGTCTGAAATCTCTGCACTCCAATCATCTGCACATGCCAGATGCCATGTCCTCCCAATCCTGGCCTGTACCAGCCCTCTGGTGCTCAGAGAGCCATTGAGTAATCTCACTGGAAAACAAAATGGGCAGAAGCATTTTCAATAGGTGGCAAAACGCTTTCCTCCCCGACCCCAAGCAAACAGAAATGTAATATAAAGATATTTATTACTGCCAATGAAGAACTCAAAAAAAGTCAAAATGCATTACTGAGATAATAAACCCAGCATCTCCAGGATGTTGTGTTCCCACAGGAAGGAAATGCTATTGTTATTTTCTATATTTCTGCCACAGGAGAGTTTCATACCTTATATTTTGCAAATGTCTCAGAAATAGACAATAAACAGGTCATTTTCCATCAACTCTAAATGATGCATTTTTTTCTTAGTCAGTGTTATATGATTTCCAAATAATGAGTGAAGCTTTAGGTCCAAGATGCTCAGTAACACTGACTGGAAATAAGGTTTAAATGAGTGTAGACAAGAAAAAAAAAGATTTCGAGCTCAAATTGCTGAGTTTTCACTGTTTTCATTGCAGTTTTAGTTAAAACATTCTCAATAATTAAAAGCTCAGTGAAAACCAGTCCTTTTATAAAAAAATTCCCAAAAGAAAATATTCAGAACAAAAATTCAGAAACTCATTAACTTATTGGTAAAAAATCATATGGCTAAGATAAGGCTAAGTCACTAAGGTAAATGACTAAGGAAATTGGACTGTAAGGACAACAGAATCTCATGTGTACACATGTGTATAAAATAAGAATTTTATTATATAATATTAAATTTATATATAATAGTGTCAACAGAGTCTCACGTGTCTTAGCAGCTACAGCTGCATTTCAGGCAGATGGCAGATATTGCCATTGTGAAGTAGAGGAAAGCATGCAATGTATTGGCATTTATTGATTACCAAAATATTTTATAAAAAAATCTTATTTGTGCAGAAAACCTTTTTCCACCAGAATGCTTTCAGAAAGAGTACCCACAACATTAAATAATAATAAAAAAAATCTAAATTTTTAGAAATGCCTCTGTGACACCTGAAGTGCATGAATGAAAGAGGTGATATACAGTGATTAATTAATGGTAAATATTAGATTAAATTAAATAAAAAATTTGAGCTTCTTAAACATATTGGAATTGTATGCACTGCAAGATTTCTCCAAATTACTTTTGACACCCCTCTTTTTGAGAGAACTTGAACTATAACTCCTTTTCCTTTCTCCTTATCAGATCTGTGTTCTTCTCCAAATGCACTATTGGTAAGAAATAATGAAGTCATTGAGGATCCAAAACCTGCTTAATTCAGATATCACATATTTTAGAATTTTGGCATTTCTTTGCAGTTCCTGGAAGTTTCAGAAGTTGGGGGATTTGAAAAGACAATTTTTCTACTTCAAATTGCCACTTCTGATAAGACATTGAAATTGGTTTCAGGAAAATGAGCAAGGCTTTTGGACACTGGAAAGACTCACTGTGAGAGCTTCTAATTGAATTTTCATTTTGTTTAAAGATGTAGATTGATTTAGCCAAAGTTTGGATTAAATGGGTTTTTGGAAACAAATCTCCCAGGCTTTTCATGTGAGGTAATTTGTTATGAAGTAATAGACAAGCAGTGGCAAAATAAATCTTGGGGAAAATGTACATCGTGTTAATGTGGGTGATGGTTGCCTTGTTCAGATCTCCTTCAGCAATGACTGGGAAAAAAATTCGAGTTATCTTTGCTTAAGGAGAAATTGAAGTGACTTTTATTCCATATATTTTAAAAGAAGAATATGTTTGCAACAAAGTAGCCAAGGGCACTAATTTGAAGAGTGAATCTGTCTTCAGACATCTATCCATCTACCTACCTATCTGCATGTATCTACATGTCATGTATCTTTTTATATGTATGAATATAAAAATGTTGAATTCAATGGACTGTCAGCACACACATAAAAAATATATCATCCCTAGCAGAGCTCTTTAAAACATGGGAATTTTGCTAAGCTTAAAGACCACTTTTTAATCTTCCATTTGTTCTCCAAAGATTGTAAGGAAGAGCAGCTTAACTGCTGTGCTAGGCCAAACATGATTTTAGCATTAGTCTCACATTTAAATTATTGCTCCAGAGACTCTTATTTCCCTGCTGTGTGAAATGAATTCATATACTGTGCACATGCATTTTGGAGAGAACCGCTTTACCAGAGAAGTAAGGAGTGGCAGTGAACAATGGATGCTGCTTTAGAAGCTGTGCCATCCATCCAGCCCTTGGAGTCCAGGGGAGTTGGAGGGTGCCATGTGTTGTAGTTTGGCTTCACACTCACAAAACTCTTTGAGAATTTCCACCAAGAACAAGTTTATCCTCCACCCTGCACTGTAGAATTTTTGCTGCTGTGAAACTCAAATTCATCACAGCAAAACCCAGTAGAATTTGGAAACATAAAATGAATACAGAAGAAAAGCATGTGTTGAGTTTTCATTTAATTTGGAAGCCAATATAAACAACTACAGTTTTGAGCACAGAGGAGCTTCCTACCTTTTCCAGAGTTCTTCACCAGATTCCATGCACCATCTCAGAAAAGTGACTTTTCCTGGCCCTGACAAACTCAATGAGATGCTGCTGTGCAAATTGCAAGTTACAAAATTGCCTGCATGCATCTGCAGCATTCTACATTAGCTGAGGTCCTGTGGCTGCTTTCCTAGGCAATTCCTGCCAGATATGCATGGCTTAGGTTGGATACTAGAAAGAATTTCTTCACCAGAAGGATTGTCTAGCATTGGGACAGGCTGCCCT
>VZSR01003209.1:2784519-2801876 GCA_013398615.1 Brachypodius melanocephalos
CATTTTGCTTCGTCAGAGCCGTCTTCGCACTGAGGCACGCTGTCACACAGGTTATGCAATGGGATGCAGTTCCCACTGCCACACTGATGCTCATCATCTGTGCAGGCCCCTGAAGGGAAACAAGAGGGGAAAATTAATCTGGAGTTGTGAGGAAGGCTGATGTTGACAGGAGATCTTACAGTTCACCTGAAGAAAACTACATAGATAGTATGAAGAACCTCTAATTTCCTTTTCCTTCCATTTCCATCCATCTCTCTTTCAAAATAAAGACAATTTTCGGATAAATAGAAGCAAATTAAGAATAAAATCTGTGGTACTCTACCTCATAACTTCTGCTCTAGTTAGAGTTGCTCAGTTAGAAATGTTCTTCCATTGCAACTGATCAACATATGAGTGAAATGTCAAATCCTGCCAAAAATGACTAATGATTTAAGTTTTCAAACAATCAACACTTTCATAAATTTTAGAGACCTTAAACTCTGTCAAGTCAGGCATATGAGCAAAGTGGCAATGAGAATCTCCTTCTGAAACCTGTTTGTTAGGAAAGGTGGACAAAAGTAAATGGAATGAATGAGGAAAGCATTCATAAAAGTAGGATTAAGCTACTTCACAATCAGTTACACAATAAATAAATAAAATAAAAGCAAATGAGGGAGAGAGTAAATGTAAGGTTATAATTCTTTCTGCGGCCAAAGTGTATTTTTAATGGCTTCATTTGTATTACAGGAAATATGCAGTCATAAACTTAAATTCTATCAAAAAATTGTTTCTTTTACCTTCCTGGACTTACTGACAGACATATTTAATTATCTAGAAGTCTTATTTAAAGCAAGATTATTGCTTTACTTCTGAATTTTTAATATTCCTATAAAATGATTCATTCATCTATCAACATGGCCTGTATCAAATGGAAGCAGAAGAATATGATTTATAAAAGGCTTGAACCAGATTTTCGCACATTTAATGTCCATAACTAATGACAGATATTCCAAAGAACTTAGTTCTTAATTGACAGTGGTTTTTATTACATTGCATACTGCCAAAAATTATTTCTGTTCAAATAATTCTTACTTTAAAAAAAATAATATTTCATAGAAAAAATAAGATACAAAGAAAAATCTGCTTTTCTTCTGAAGTTAATTTATTTACTGACAATCCTTTTATCCTTAGGCCTGCATGCTAATGGTATTAGTCTCTGTCCTTTGGCT
This sequence comes from Brachypodius melanocephalos, assembly GCA_013398615.1. Classification (NCBI taxonomy): domain Eukaryota; kingdom Metazoa; phylum Chordata; class Aves; order Passeriformes; family Pycnonotidae; genus Brachypodius; species Brachypodius melanocephalos. Next base: position 2,785,728 of record VZSR01003209.1, read on the forward strand.
GCAAAAATCATGAACAAGCATAATTCTTTTGCAAATGGACCTTTTAAAATATATTTAACCAGAACTGGCAATGGCCACTCTGAGAATTCTGCCTTGCTAAGCTTAAATTTTACTTTACAAAATATGGGCAAGGCTGGCCCAGCAAAAATGCTGAACCAGCTAAAACAAAAAGGCAGAGAGTTGTTGGACTGAACAAATGTGATAGAGAAGGCAGAACAAGAAACAGCAAAATTGTCTTATTGGCATATAAACTAACACCTCAGTCTTGTACAGTGGGATTAAACAGAGTTAATTTTACAAATGTAGACCAAAGGTGAAGATTTAAAAAAAAATTAAGAAAAGTAATATTATTATTACTTCCGTGAATCCATAAAAAATCTGCCACTGGTTAAACAAACTGGGAGAAAATTGTCATTTCTGAGAGTTAAGGAAAAAAGCCTAGAACCTTGTTGACTTTCTGTTCAGGTGGGTGGATGGTACTTCACACATCTCTCAATACATATCCCTTTTTTTTTTCCTCTGTTTTTCTCCTGTCATACTCCCATAAATACAAAGCCTCTAGTTAATTCAGTCAAGATTTGGCCTAGATTTAGTGTAAATATTTGTCCTGCTAAGCATATTACTGTTCCATGTAATTTCAATTATGCGTCATTTTGAGTATTTTCGAGAGCTGATTGCTGAATTATGAGTGACAAGTCTAACTGCAGTCCCCCCAAAAATTAAGGGCCTTTCAGAAGGGATCTGGCTGGAACCAGAAAGAATGCTGTCCAAATATTTAAGAGACTAGTTCTTCTCAGATTATTCACACACTGAAGACCAAATATTTAAAGATGCAAGAAAGGACCATATTGCAAATATTGATCAGAGTTATCACATACAGTTTTCTCTTCTAGTGCATGTTATCAACAGTAAATATTTTATAAGTGCATTTAAACATACTTTAACGATGCCCTGAGATTATTTACAAAGGGATGGTTTTTTCCTTGGGTTTTTATAGGGAATAGTTAGTGTTTGCCTTCTTAACATCTGAAAATATTTTGGTCAAAATACTGAGGCAGTTTTCCACATAATACCACAGAGTTGCACGTGATCATAAACATTGCCTAATTACACTAAAAAACAAACCCATCATTTCCCATGCCAGGAAATATAAAGTATAGATGAATAACCAGCCTTTTTCTCATTAGTATTTATATTTTCCTACTGAGCAAGTGCTGGGAGTCACTTTGCACTCTCCACATTTTCTGAAATATATTTGGCCAGTGGCATAACCTCTTACATACAAAGGTTCAGATGCTTACTTAGGTGGTAGCCAGTAGTAAAATTTGCAAGAAATCCCTTCCTTGTCGCAGACCTGTCCGTCCGGAGGATCACCGTCATCTGGTTTGTTGTAGAGAAGACATCTGGCAGTGGGCCCTTCTCTGTGTAGACAGCTGCTCACCAGGAAAACATGAGCACATTCAGACTATTCTGTTCATATGTACCTCAAAACCTTTTGGGTTCAAAAGCAGATACTGCCACCACAGGGATGTAGCTGCTCCCCCAACCCTGACTGCTATCAGAACTGCCACGGTCAGACCCCAACCCCAGATTATCAGCATAGAGCAATGAGGCTCAGCTGAGAGATTATCCAGCTGTTTGTCCTCTCATGCAAACAGCCTGATTTACTGAGAAGTTGATTTCACGTGGATTGCACGGAGAGCTGAGCGCGTGTAAATGTTTTGGAAACCTGATGTCACATAGAATATGCTTTCTCAATTTTTTCTCCGCATTTCTGAGGCCCTAAAAATGTAAATGAAATGAGAGGAATTGGATTTCCTTGATATTATATCCACCAGTTTGCTCCAGCTGTCTGATTACATTCATTTTAGTACCCACTGCTGCTACTTGCCTAAAAGTAAGGAATCTTCTCCTCTGCCATCTCTGACTTCAACCACATCATAAATACTTTCCAGATCAAAAACCTCAAAATGAAGTTGGATGTTTTTTCCACTTTCAGCATTCAAGTACCACACACCTGGAAGATAGTAACACACACACAAAAATTAACTTTTCAGTAGTTACATTTACTGTGCCATTTTCCTGTTGAAGTGATTTGTAGGAAAAATAAAAATTCTCCTAAATTGTTAATAATCACCCAAGAAATTAAAAAGTTTAAATATTGCACTTAAAAGCAGCCAAGATCCAAAATTCTATAATTTCTTATTCTTAAAACATTTTTGAAAACTCATTTCATGGTTCTACGACATTTACAAGTGTTTTTAATCATTCCTGTCGGTTGTGAGTTTCCCCAAAGCAGTAAAGCTCATTCTTTTCTGACTGTGACAATGTGACAAATAGTCTTGTCACTTATGTCTCATTTGATAGTAAGAAAAATTTTATAATCAGTCACAGAAGCCTGTTTTTCAAGTTAAAATAGCTCTTTGCTTCCGTTTAGCCTATACTTTCTCATATTTAATCTAAGTGTGGATACTATGGAAATCTTGTAAAGATAGTAAAAAACCCCATATATTTTCATGGAATGAAAAGTATTTTCTCACTAGCGGGAATCTCATTTGGGAACTTGTGGAATGAATCCTGGAAATGTGAGCCGTATCTGAAGTGGAACAGAAATATAAAATAAGAACTCTTATGATTACCATCCCAGCACAATTCCCCAGGACTGAATGAATAAATAATTAAAATTTCATTAAGAGGCAATGATAAAGCTCTCTCCCTTGTTTTATCCATCAAGAAGACACAGCGGACCACCTCGAAGCATTCACTTTTGCCAGCTCTTGTTTAATCTGAATCGAGTCATGTCAGTAGAATAACAACGTCTTCTCACTCGTATGTTAAGAAATATTCAATAAAGAGAAGATCCTTTACAAAATTCATGCACATATTCTCTGCCTCTAGAAAACCTGAGCTATTTAACAGCAGAAGTGATGATATTAACCCGGCAAATTCACCAGGTTGTGGTAAAATGGGGGCTTTCATCACCTTATATGTGCTGCTGTGTTGACATAAAGACATTTGACACAATAGGCAGGATGGAATTGGCCTGTCTGGACCCATTCCGTTGGATTCTGGTTGTCTTCATCCCTTTTTAATCAGCTGACACGTTTCCTTAGCTTCCTCTCAGTACCATATAGAATGCAGTTAAAAGATCCCACTGTATATACTTTAGATCTTTTTTTTTGGCTTTGTTTTGTTTGACAGCATCTGAGTTGGAAAGCAGATTCAATATCTGTATTTTTTATATGGTTAAACTTCTCCTGAAGAACTGGAAAAAGAATGACTTACAAGTAGCTTGGTTAGGGTAATTGTTTGGATAGTTTGCTGAGCTGAATGTACTGTTTGGCTCCCAGAGTTCAAAGGGCCCTCCACAGTCACCTGAAAAAGAAAACATTTCAAGAGCATAATTAACCTGCTGCCTTCATTGCTTAATCTGTGGTAACAATGATAATTTGTAAAAGTAACTTTCATGATTGTTGGTCTGCACGCTGTACCCATGACAGAAGTATGAAGACAAGAATGTGACACAGTCATCTGTCTCATTTACTAGCACAGTGGTAAAAGCTAGGAAATGTCGAGGGTAAGAGGGGCACCCAAATATAACCAATTCCTACACTTTGCTTGTGTGCCTTTCTTGTCATCTAATAAATCTTAAAATTACAGAATCATTAAGGCTAGAAAAGACCTCTGAGATCACTGAATCCAGCCTCTGACTGATCAACAGCACCTTGTCCACCTTGTCAACTCAGAGCACACACTGAGTGCCACATCCAGCCTTTTCCTGAACACCTCCAGGGACAGTGATTCCATCACCTCCCTGGGTATCCCCTTCCAGTGCCTGACCACCCTCTCCATGGAGAAATTATTCTTGCAGCATCAGCAGAGATACTCAAATCTAAAGCTCTTTTTGTCATCTAGAAAGTAAACTTTCAGCAAAAAAACACAAACCCTTTATAACTTGTTATTTTGTTTTCTTCAGGACTCCAAAACCTTTTCCAGCTAAACCTTGTCAAGTGGTTAAAACAGTAGTTTGCTTTTTTCCTTAAAACAACTGTTCTAGTAGGAAATACCTTTGTCATAAAGATATATAGGTACTTACAGGTAAAAATTAATAAAATTTCTGTAAAAACAAATATTGTAGATACGTGTACACACATACATGCACTCACAACATGGACACAGCTAACTGTACTTTATACATTCAATATTCTGTGTCAATATATAATTTTGGTCGTGGTTTACACCCCAAACATGTCAGCTTCTTGTTCAAAATCTTTACTTAATATTGAGAAATAGTATTTATTTTCATTTTAGCCATCAGAATGACTGAATGAACCATGAGAATGAACTTTGGTGTTTTGCCATTTTTCTTGCTCACAATTACTTCATTCAAAAATGAAGAACAGTTCTCCTCCACTTGTTTCAGGAAATAGTAGTTAAGGCAAAACAGCTTTACGTTCTTTATTTTGTTTTTTTTTTATGTTTTATTCCTTGAATTAAAATTGTTGTTTTGTTTGGGTTTTTTTTTTATCTCTCAGACTTTGGTTAAATTTTAATGTTCTCCTCCCCATGCCTTATAGCTCAAATTTTCGTGTCTGACAGCATCTCGCACTCTGGTCCCCTTGGCTGGGGCACTGCATGATCTACAAGATCCTACCAAACCTGACCACTGAATCCCACTGGGAGAAACCTCAAAAAACCCCCAAAATCAAGAAAAAACTTGAAATTCCTCACAAGAGCCATTTTCTAGAACTTTCTGTTTCACTGAATCACTCCTGGGAAGAAAAGCTGAACTCCCAGAAAGGAAAAGGAACTGTTAACAATCTCATCTGGACAATAAGTATATTGTGTTTCAGCCATATGGCTCACAAGGAGGATTATTTTCCATAAATACCATGAAAAGCAGATAGAGATTACATTGCTTTTTCAAATGGAATATTACTGCATGTGAAATCTGGTCTGGTGTTGACCACATGTAAGACACATTGGTAGCGATCTTGTTCTAGCATGGAAAAATGAGAGAAGAAATTGATTTTACTCATGTCTTGAAATGTTTCAAAATTTCCAGTGATCTTTAAACATTAATTCATATGGAGCTATTCATACAGTTGTTACTCATTAGAGAACCAAACAGTAATCACTACCAACAATCTTGGGTGAGCACAACAGATGATTTTCTCAAGTTTAGAAATTATAAATGACCTGTATCTCTGTGCTTTGGCCAAAATTTCAGTTTATATTGACATACATATCTTAAGTGTGGAGTGTACACTGTCTTTTCCACACCGTTGTTTGTGTTAAAAGACAGATTATAAATTAACACAAAGATGAAAGCAATCTTTGTTTTAGATGAAAGTGTAAGGTGACAGTCTTGTTCAAAAGACGAAAGCAAATCCGGCTTTCTCATGCCACCATCAAAAATATCCTTTTTTACATTTCGAGGAGCTTTTGTGGCACTGTGAATGATGCCAGTGACTTGAACTGAAGCTCTAATTCTAACAAAAGAAATTGACTCAGCTCAAATTCTTTTATGTCTTGTTTATGGATGTGGCATTTGTAGTGAAATCATTAGTGTTAGTAAGCTTGTACACTTTCATCAAAATAATTTCATCCTTCCTTGAAGATGATTGATAACATTCACTGTCTTTTCATCAGGTTACAGATAACATGTGGCAGCATGTTCCAACATAATTATGAAAACAAGTTATTTTTGCTCCAGCAACAGCTTAGATTGTGCTTTTGTATCATGGATCTCTTCAGTCTCTTCCATCAGTAGTTACAATGCATGTCCCTTTTTTGAATGCTAAAATATTATGACCATGCATTGGGTAGAGGTCTATAGTTTGATATTCCTTTGGTGTTTTTCAGAAGCACTCAGTTACTATTTACCACAGGGCTGTTCTACCACTAATCATTACACTGGATATAACTTGTGAGCTGTGTCTACCCACAGCACCTGGTTAGCAGGACAGGGCAGACATCAGCATCTCTCTACAAAAATATTTTAATAAACACTGCTGTGGAATTCCAAAACTCAGTCAAGAAACTATGACTGAAATTATTACTGTTATTAAAATTTAATTTTGCTGACAGGCACACTTTGTGGAACTTTACCTCCCCGTGTCTCATGATGGAGCTTAAAACTGCATTTTACTCTTAGATTTAGAGGGTTTTTTCTTACCTGTCCTGATGCAGGAGATTTGGAAGCGACAGATTTGAAATAATGATAATATTAGTATACAGCATTTCAACATGAATACAATGTGAACACTCTTACTACTACAATTGTAATTTTAGATCATTTTTATTTACTATATGTTATCAAGAGAGAAACCAGCTGTGCTTTGAAAGGCTCAGTAAATCTAATATGAGGCAGTCCTGGAACATGCTCAGTGTTTGTTTTAATGATTTGAAGCCATGTCTGAATACCCCTTTTCTAGAATTTTTTTTTTTTTTTCAAAATTTCATCAACTTTCACAATAAACTACAAAGCAAGCCCAATCAGATCTTTTAATGTCTTTTTTTTTTTTTTTTCCAGAAGCTGTATTTATATTTGTATTGGTTTTTACTTTGAATGTGTTTGGACTTGTTTAACATCATATACAATCTTTCTTCTCTCTTTTATATGTCATTCAGATTTACAAGGATGATTACAGGTATTTTCTCTGGTTTTTGCTATGAGACTTTCCTGCTTAGCTCTGCGAAACTGGAATGTTTTGAGGAAACTTAAACTTCTGTGCTTTCTTGTAAAATACTCTGCAGCTGGAAGGGTCTGGATCAACCTGTCTGGAGAGGTGTGGAGCTCGATCTCAGTGTGCTGTGCTGAAGATAAATTTATAACGCTGTGGAGAGGTTTTTATAAAACTGACGCTGAAAATGCTGACCTACTCAGACACAAATACAGCAATAGGAAATCAACAGTGATTTAGGGTTTACTTACTAGGAACTAAAGGGGTGATAGGAACAGTTGGCCTCACAGTTGGCTCCACATAATCGTTTTCATTGCACTTCCCCTTCGTCAGGCCAATGTCATCCAGGGCAATATCACTTTGACCACGCCTTTTAAAGGCATCAAAAATAACCTGAATTCAGGAAAAGAAAAAATAAAATTTTATAATTTAATGAAGCATTTCCAGCTTCCTATGCAGTACTGTTCTGACTTTTCTTGAATGCTCTTATTTCCACTGTAATATACCCTGGTGCTACACACAGGGGAAGGCACCGGGGATGAGACAAAATTCCTTACAAAACAAAACAGCACTATGCAAACTTATCGATCATTCTAGGAAATGTAGTAGCTTCTTCATTTAAATGATGAACATGATTTAAAAATATTCAATAGCTTTATACATGTAATTTTATAAACAATTCTGCATTGCTCATCAGCCCAAACTTCTCCTCAACTAATGGCACAAAAACCCTAAAATTAATCTCATTTGTTCTTTGCTGTTCTTTAATATCCACATATTTAAAGTAATCCTGCAAACAAGGAATTAGTGCTGGTGAAATACAGTTAGGTATAGTAATCTTCTTGAGATCATATGTGGTTACATATTTCCTGGAAGTCTGATGCAGCCAGGTCACAGATGCGTTTATTTTCTCAGATGTTAAATGCGCCTTTCTAGCAGTGCTTGCCACAAATCTATCAAAACTACTGCAGCAGGGCAAACCATCCCAAACAGCTATAAAAAGAAATTGTTTTCAAAAGAGAGGTGCTGAAATAATTTTCTGGAATAAATCTCCTCCTTTTGTTTACAGATAAGTTAGTTGTTAATCATGCAGTGTCAAAACCAGTTCCATCTGCAACATATTTTCAGTGGATTAATCTGTAAATAATTAGTGAAAACACTGATTCACAATCTGAAGCAATTTAATTTTTCTCATGGCTCAATGCTTCACATCACCCTCACTACTGAGATTTTATGTTCCACAGCAGATTTTGATAGGATTTGAACACTCCTGTTTTGTGGAAAGCTCTCGTGATAACATTCATTGTTCCTTGACAATGATCAGGTTTTCTGTTTTCTGAAATATAAATGCTTTAAATTCCAGAGTAGCAAAAGGGGCTGTGAGAATTAAAATGGGCATTCCAATCTTCTGCATGCTAATATTTATTTGATGACATGAACTGTTAAATGATACTAAGAATTATCTTTGGAACAGTGGAATTTTGTGTTCATTTCACAGAAAACTCTGATATCAGTTTAGCTAAAATAAATGAAAAAAAGAAAAAAAGCAGCTTAGCAAACCTTAAAATCAGATGTTTCATTTAAAGTTACTTGTCCATAATACCAGTTTTTTCCATAGTTTCCTTCCTTCTCAAAAATAACCTTTTCCTGATCATGCTCATCACTTATGCTAACAGTTAAAAGGTAAACATTATCTCCATACATGAAATACCTAGAGGGGGAAAAGCATTTTGATATGATTAGAACAAAGTTCAATTTCTTGAAAAAAATGTCACTCTATTTTATAATGTTTTATGAAATTAAGATTGATTTGAAGCGAGCATGAAAATAATATTAATTGTACGTTTAATTACACTTGGAATTGTAGAGGTCTCGTTCAGCTTCATGACAGATCACATTTCAGGGATTCTTTATATCATTTTTATGTAGAAATGAATATTGGATGCAGGGTGAAAAAGAAAACACATTATAGCTAACTGCAAAATTCAAAGCTATGAAGGAGTTGAATTTCAAGCCTGGAGCTGAGACTGATTGTGGGAATCTGAGCAGAATCAGGCTGGTGCTGCTGGCAAGTTGAGTAGAATCAATATTTCATATGAAAGAAAGCTCTTTGGATATATTCTTAAACAAAACGCAGATTTAGGAAATATGTAACAATACCAAAAGCTGAGACAATACGTATCTGAAGGGATCAAAGGCAAACTCAGAATCCGGACACGCTGTTCCATGAATCCAAGTCCGATGGGTGTTGAAATATAAAATCCTGCAGGATAATGACCACACTTTAACCAGGACAGAAGAACATTTTTACTTTTTTACTTATTGAATTGGCGTTTTTACATTTAAGGAAACATCAAGCACAGATAGTGTTGCATGATTTGGGAGATTCCTGACAGAGTAAACGTGAATGATTATCCCAAGATATATTCATCAGTCAATGATGTATTAAATTGAGCTTTTAAGCTTCTTGGATATTCAGAACTAGATAAACAATGGGAAACTCGTCCCTTTCAAGTCAGCAGGAATCCTGCCTTATATTCAGTGAAAGCAGCAATTCTCTTTAGTTTATAAAAATGTCTTCCTGTTTGATATTGCTTGTGATTTTACAGAAGAATTTCCTGACATTTAATTAATATGTAGCCATATGACAATGGGAAATATGGATTGTGTGTTGAGAGGGTGACAGAAGGACTGTGTGAATGTTTTATAATAAGGTGAAGTATTATGGACAAACAAAACTCTCCTTTATTTTTGTAACTGAGTTTGTAGCTTTTTCTGAGATTATTTGTTGCAGCTGGGAATTTGTCCCTCTTGTTGCCATAAGATGCCAGATGGGATTTGTCCCAGAAGCACTGGGATTTGTCATAAGAAATGCAAACTCAGGCAGCTTTAAAATAAAATTCTTGCTTTTTTTCAAATCGTGGTGTGTAATCTCATAATTTCTTCTATCTATCTAAAACATATACATGCAAATATTATATTAATAGAATTTTCAAATTAATACAATTATATGAATTAAATTATATACATTGTCTTCTGTTATTTATACTTCCAGGTTATCTTTTTTTTTTCATGTGGGAGGCTAAAATTTCTGAAAATTAGTCTGAAATCTGAACCAGGCCTTTAAGTTCCTCTGTTGACTTAGAGAGCATGCACTGAAATATACAGGATGTCTAACTTAAAGAAAAAAGTTATTTATATAATCAAAGGGATAGTTGTTTGTCTTTGTTTCATCAATTCTCTGAGCATTCACATTTAATTTTTGAATGTGTATTAAGGTATTTACTTTTCAAGAGCAGAAAAAAACCCCAAAAATTAGTTTCACTGAATAATAATAGCTTGATATTAATAATGTGATTTACTGAAAATACAGGTCATAGAAATTCAAATATGCAACACAATAGTAACATTACACAGAGGAACATTATGTATGGCAGTTTAGACTTGGCACAGGGAAACAGAGAGCACCTAAAATAGATAAACATTTTCGAGAGAGAGAAATCATTGTCAAGTGTTTTATTAAACAAATTTTACATCTTTTAATCTGATTTGCATTCTAGGAGTCAAGTGGGACAAGAAAAGTGTTATGAAGATTGTTTAGAAAATGTGCATTTACTCAGAGAGGTGTGAATAATTTCTATCTGATAAAGTGCAGAATACTATTTTTCTTTTCCCAGGATTCTTTCAGAATAATTTGAATTTTTTCCACTTATTTGTCACTGAATATGTTTTATGTAAATCTTGCATAGAATGCATACAACCTTTGTAAAACCCAATTTGTATTTTATCTGGTTTCAGCTGGACTGACAAATCAGCTGAGAAAGTGATTGTTTGGCTTTATTGTTGAAAGAGAAAAAAAACTTATGGAGTCTAATTCTGGTATAAGGATTCATGATACACTCAAAATCTGACTCCTATCAGTATTGTCTCTTTAAATAAATTCCACTTTTGACATGACCACTCTTCCAATTAAGTGATTTAACTGTAATGGTTACTGGAGTGTTTGTGTGTTTGGCACAGTTGATGCCCCCTATAAACCGAAGGTCAACTTTATTTAAATCAAAATTATTTTGTGACAACCATGAGGATGCCAGCACTAGAGAGGGATGAAATAGAAGTGATTTGCCTAACGATGCAATTATACTTTTTTCCCCTCAAGTTAAACATACAGATTTTTGACCTATAATATTTTTGACCAATAAAAATTCCTTTCTCAGATAAGGCATTTTGGTAATAATAGCATTGAAATTTTTAGTACCTCACACTTAAAAAAAATTACTTATTCTTTTATTTTTTTTGTTTAGTTTTTGGATATTTCCACAAGATGGCAATCAGTAGCATAAAATGTTTTGTTTGGTAGCCCTGACATTTTTATGGCAGAATAATATGATATCCTAGTAACACCACTACGAAGAATACATACCGCACTGAAATAAGCTAAATCAAATTTTTCCTTTGATCTTCAAGCCACTATTTTGATCTTACCTGACAAGTTGCCAAATGTGTGATCAAAATCAGGGCCAGTGGTTAAGGGAAAGGTGGGACCCTGAACTCTCTCCCAGTTTGAATCATCATCAAAATCTTGTATCCAGAAACAAAAGTCCTCTTCAAAAGTGCAATTGATTTTCTCATAATCTGTGAATAAGAACTTCTAGTAAATAAAAGATGACAGAGATGATAAGTACGTTCTCAGAATTACACAGGAAGGAGTGATGAACAATGTAAATTTTTGAACACGTTTGTAAACCAGCCCACAGCGACTTAATCTCCTCTTTATGCAATGCAACAAAATTACTCCCATAAATGTGTTGTTTGTGCTTGTTGATAAAAGACTATTTTTGAAGGGTAGCCCTACATACTCTTCCACTCATTTACCAACCTTCATTTCTGATGCTTTTTTTCCCCTCTTTTCTTTGCCAGGGTCTGGATTGCTCCAGCAGAAAGGGCTCACCATTAGAGCAGAGTGCTGGGATGCCCCTGGGATGCCCCTTTCTTTCTCATCTGCTCCTTCTTTGCTCACATGGCTTTGCTGCAGCATCCTCATCACTTTTGTTCTCATGGTATTTCAGTGTCCATGGTGCCTTGAAATGCAGGTCAAGCAGGGCTTCCACATGATCAGAACCTGCTGGCCCTCTGGAGGCTCCCTGCAGCAAATCCCAGCCCAGCCACATTCCTTGTTCACATCCTGCTCCAGTTTAGCAGCTAAAGAAGCCTTCACTCATCCAATTACCAAAGCAATAACCATACTGCTGCACTTTGTTGTCACTGTAGATTTACCTCACCCAGACTTCCTAAGGCCTGGTTTACTGAAGCAGGTGTTTCCCTGAATGCTATTTCTAAATGTTCTTCTGATTTTTTTTTTAATTTTTTTTTAATAGAGATATTGTGATCAATGATTTCATAGTGTTCATTAGTGAACAAACTGGCTGAGAGGAATCTGATGGAAGTGCAGACACTGTTTTATTTACACAGATGAGTTTTGTTAGACATCACCCTGCTGCTAGATACAGGCCTGTAAACTTGTGAATGGCCTTACAGAAATAATTTATTTGATCTTTAAAGTAATATGAAACTTTTCAAAGTGGATTTAGTTATTGGACTGAGGCCAGAAAAGGCTGCTTCTCTTTCAACCTCTATTTTCTCAAACTGAGAATGTAGATTCACCAAGATTTTGGGATAAAAAAGAAACAAAAAACCAAACACACACACACACACACACACACACATACAGAGAGAGCACTTACTGCTTAGTTCACTCGTATTAAATGCAGTGTATGTTGCATTAAAGCCATTATAATTCTCTGAATAATCGGACATAAACTGTGCTGTAGCCTCATGGGAATAAATGTAAATTGTTTCAAGACTGGTTCCTGACAGAGAAGCTGAAAATAAATAAATAAATAAATAAAACCCAATCAGAGAGAAAATAATCACATGCACATTAAAATTTCTAGTATTGTCACAAAAATGCAGTGGATTAGTTTATTGAGTCTTAAGGAATGGTTTTCCTGTTGCACTGTGATTCTTCTACAATAGCTCCAAACCCTTGAAGCATTTCGCTGTTTGGCTGACATACAAATATTCTGCATATTCCATCTCTCATATCCACCAAAATGGATATCAGCTAGTCTTTTACTGTTTTTCATTTCCATTCTCTACCTATTTCCAAAAATAAGGATAAATAATAATATATCTTTCTGATTTATCTTCCTATAGTCTATCTTCAGAATATGTTTTCCACCTCTGATGGAATTCAGCTGTATAGGCTGAATCTTGTGAAAAATGAGTACAATCCCAGTTTTCAGAGTAGAAATAAAGAGACAGAGATAAAGTATCATCAGTATTTCAAGATCTGAGGAAAGCAATGCCATACTTGCAAAGATTTTCAGGAAGTTTCGTAGCACTTCTCCCACCAGTTCAATTTAGACAGTTTAATTTTATGTTACTGTGTGTGATATTACAGGAACTTCTGACAATATATTTCCAATGAAACAAGGACCCCACAAGACCATGAAGCTGATGAAGTTGTCAAGATCTTTCAAACAAAGTCTTGAAAAACAAGTAGATATTTCATAAGGTATAAGGATTTTATGTGGTCAAATTAAAGGACAGAGGCATATCAAGATTAATAGTCTAACAGAGTAGCTTTACACAATCCAACCTTCCTCTTAAACGTACATGAGAAGTTTTTGATACCTCAAAATGCTTATTTTACCACTTAGATTTTATTAATGGAAAGTATTATTAGCTGACAAATAAACTTACCTCTTAAAACTTTGTTTTGTCCTAATCCTTCAAAAATATCCAACACATCTGCATATGGTTGTGTCTCAAAAGAAGTGAAGTTCAGTTTAATGGACAACCCTTGAGGCACTCTAAGGCAACAAGAGAAATGTAAACTCGAAACTGAAAATCTATTCTTTGACTTCAGTAAAGTCATTGAAGTCACTGAGTGCTTGGATGATAAGTCCAGAAGCAACATGAAATTATATTAACCAAGATTATCAATCAAGATGGTCGATTTGTCTAGCTTTTAGCTTGTAAAATTGCCAAAGGAATTTGGCATAAACCTTTTGTAGCAGTGTGAGCACACCCTTATGCACTGGAGTTAGTATGTTCTAGAAACTGAATGTTACGAACTCTGAACTAGAAATAGAGAGTCAAAATCAAACAGTTGTCCCTGTCTGTAGGTATATATCCTTGATTTAAAAAAAAAATCCACTTCTTCTGCCTAAGGCTTAAAAGGCATTTGATGCTATTATATAAAATGCTAATTATGCAATTCTAAAAACATATTCTTAAATTACATAGGGACACAGGTACTCTTAACTCACAGATGAAACCTTTACACCTAAGTGACAAGGGAATTCTTGAAAATTCTTTCTCTTAAGTAAGATTTACATCATATAAAGCCATTACCTGAAGACTGCTATTTAATATAATCCTTTGAAAAAAACCCCTTGCAATTATTTTGAGTTACGTGATTTATTTTGAATTTACACTTATGTTCCTCTGGATCTATATAACACACAAGATTTCTCAAAATTGTACCTAAGAACTTTTGTAAGTGGAAAAAATATTGATATAGTTATGGAGCTTATGTGTGAAAATTTTTTAAAGAAAAGTTACATAAACACAAAGGAGAAAATAGTATGACATATTTTCTGTGCTGAAGTATTTGGGAATAAAAGCAAATGGCATAAGACTGTTGTGCAGAAAACAAGATCACCTCATAATCAATAAAATGTTAGGTACAAAATTATTGGAAAATGACTTACGCTATTATCCACTGGCAAACAATGTTTTCATTGTATGGCTTAGGATAATTCATAGAGTGAAAAAACCCAGAGGAACCAGTCAACATGAATTTTCCGTCACAAATGGAAGCTGTAAAAATATAATGAGGAACATTTGTCAGAATGATATTTGAAACACAGAATCAGAGCCAAAATGCTGGTGACCCTGGATATTTGGTTTACATGGATTGGCTTGGAACTTCTTTGTAAGTAACAACAGGAAGACAAAGTAAAATACATTACAAACTTATTCCCATTTCTAATTGTCATCACTGTTTGATCTCAAGGTACTGTGTGAGAAGAAAAGCAGTACAGAAAATTAACTTTTAAATTAGACACAATCCAACTAATCCAAACTAGGCTAATCCAATCCAAATAATTCAAAACCAGCTACTGGATTTAGCTAATCCAATTCTTACTTTCATTTTACTCTATACTTTTATAAGAAAACAGGATCTTGCCTTACCAGGTCTTATCTACAACCGCTTTAAATCAGAAAACTGTGTTTGTGCTACCAGAGACTATTTGATACCACGTGAATAAAAACAAAAGGGGATATGTTTCACTATTGCTATCTCTACTTTTATGAGCTTCCTAGTTCCTCATCTTGTATATTACTGAGTATTTGAAGAGATAAGTGGATTTCCCAAGTTTCCTGCCAGCTATTGAATTCATTCTGCTGAGGTAAATGTCGTTTATCATCATCTACTTTTTCAAAAGGCTTTTATTAGTTTTGATTCCTTGGTGTTAGTATTCCATTTTATGAAAGTTCTTAATTTAAAAAAAAAAAAAAAAGGAAAAAGTATTTTTAAGCCTCAGCAAGATTGGAAATGATAATTCATGTAGAATTTTTTTTTTTTGTTTCAGCAGACACTGAAGAACTGCTGAAGGTTTTGCTGCATCTCTTGAACATTATGTTAGGAATCTGTCAAATGATATTTTCTCTTCAGTTGTTGAAAAGTCTCATAGACCTTTCACATAATGATAAAATCAGTACCACACGTGATTATCTGGAGAGGTAAGGACAAGTTCATCAATTTGAGGCAGATGATCAAAAATTATACAGGGCTTTTACTTAATTTCAGAAATTAAATCATACCTTTAATAATGGTCCAAATTACAAATAACCAATCATATTGAAAATAAAATGGGAATTTTATTGAGCATATTCCTACTCTGGGAAATTATATATAAAACAATAAATTGTGACTCCTTATGTGTTCATTTTATAAGTGTAAAATTCTTTCTGCCTATCACTGTAGCAAACACAAAATAAAAATCAAACTCTGTTTCAGGCAGCCTTACACCACAAATAAACACTGCAAATGAATTTTGCCAACATACCTAATGCATGAGCTGAAATAGGAACATATTCTCTTTTGCAATCTTTGAGAGGAAAACACAACATGTAAGATTTTAAATACTTAGAAAAGGTCCATGAATGACAGTTATTATTCTATGTTAACATTAGAGCTGGGTATTGGTATAAAAGTTCTTTTTATCTCCACTTTAATTCACATATTTCCTGTCCTTACCAATGAGAAGAAGAAAATCAGTGTGAGAAGAAGGAAAACACCCAGCTTGTTACCAATGAAGATTAGGAGAAAGTGGTACTGTTAACAAGACAGACATAATCTGATCTAAAGGGAAGCTTATAGTATGGACAA
>VZSR01003209.1:2801976-2823948 GCA_013398615.1 Brachypodius melanocephalos
AGCTCCCTCAGCCTTTCCTCATAAGAGAGATGCTCCAGCCCCACATTATTATGATTGTTCTTATCTTCTTATTCTCCTTTATTTGTTCCTTATCTCTTAAAGGACAGTGAATAAATTCAAACAGGACAGCAAGATTCTGGAAAACGTCCTTAGGTAGGTCACCCACAGACTAGCAATAGTCAGTGCCTGGTGGGTCAGGAATGAGCAGGATGAGAGCAGGGACTGGTCCTGTTTCCCTGGAGAACTTCCTGATGCTTCCTCCTTGCAGGGAGAAACCAGCTGTGGTCAAAGATGGGCAAGGGCATGGAAGGCATTACATTTTTGCCTCTTCCTGGAGCCCAAAGAAAAGCTGCAGTTGTTCTCCTAAGGAGACAGGAGATATCCTTTGTAGGAACCACTTCCTCTCTTTCCCCAATATGCATCTTGCTCTCCACTTCTATTTACTAATGTTTCATGTGTGGGACATTATGAGGGCTTCATCCTGTTAGCCTTGAATTTGAGGGTGAAGCTCCCCAAACTGGTCAGATCAAGCCCACACATCTCACTTGACAGGACTTTTCTCTGCCAAAGGCCAGTTCATTACTTTCTGATTAATCTCTCTCAGTGCTGCAGTGATGCTGTGAGGTGAGTAATCACAAAATGATAGTCTAGACATATAATAACTGCAAAAAGCCTGCAGAAATCCCTCCTGGGATCAGCCTCCAGTCTCCCATTCTGTACCCCTGCATGCTACACGGCTGCTTTATAGCAATGCCAGTCATTATTAGTAGCTGCTCTGCAGGTTTCACATTTCTCTAGAGACCCTTTCACTGAGATTGCTAGCTGTACTTTTGTGAAGCCTTTTGTTACTGCACTGCATTGCAGAGCCAGAAAGAAACACTTCAAGATAATTTTAATCAACAAAACAAACAAATGAGAAAAAAAGTTGTTCTGTCGCCTGAATCTCTTCTGAGAATCTGAGATTTCACTGGATTCTCTCTAATACAGGAAAGAGATGACTAAAATTCACTTTGTAATCCTATAGTTTGAAACCATTGACATTATGAAATCCAAAATACTAGACGGAATAACACTCAGGATGAAAAACAAACCAAGTTTTTTAAAGGACAGAAACTCTTTTATATGCAGAAGCACTTTTAGCGTGAATTATGAATTGGTCATAAACCTCATAGTGAAACCCTGAAGAATTTCTGAAAATCTAAACAATTTTAGCTTTCATATGACCATATTAAGTTTCTCTAGGAATGGGACAAAAGTGAAATGTTAAAGAGCTGGAAAAATTGACA
The DNA here is from genome assembly GCA_013398615.1 of Brachypodius melanocephalos. Taxonomy (NCBI): domain Eukaryota; kingdom Metazoa; phylum Chordata; class Aves; order Passeriformes; family Pycnonotidae; genus Brachypodius; species Brachypodius melanocephalos. The sequence continues at coordinate 2,803,263 of VZSR01003209.1, forward strand.
GGTATCCCAAAGGTGCATCCAGCTTCTTACCCCTCATTCCTCTGGTTTTATAAAATCTGCTAAGAAACTTGAATACATAAAATTAGTGAAGCTCTGAGGTTTAGAACAGAAACAACTGAAAATATAATATAAGAAACATGGAACAACAATTTGTCCTCCAGCCAGAGCTGTTCTTCTATAAGGTTACGAGGAAAAACTGCTGCACTAGTGGTAACTGACCAAATTGCTTGGAAATACCAGGCATCAGTGAAGATGAACAGGGGCAAATCATCCAGCTCTCTGGACTGTAACTACAGCTGTTTTCCTTATGATACTGTCTATTTTTACTTGTATTAATATTTATTTTATGCTTTTATTAATACTTTTATTATTTGAACTTATTTTCTTTATTTACTACTTTTATTAAGTATGCACATTTCTGAAATTTTCAGCTCAATTGTTCTGAAACTAAGAATAACATCCTAAGTTACAAAAGGGAAAACATTCACAAATTATATTTGGCAGAGATGTGAGGAGATGTGCAAATCACATCCAAAAGCCATGTGCATAAGAGTCTATGCCTCAGCTGAAAAACTCCATTCTAGCACAATTCATAACTTAAAACCACTGCATGGCCTCCAAGGCACAGCTGAGTCAGGTCTACACGGCTTTGACTTCAAGTATTTGAGCTCACTTTTGTACCTAATAATATACAATATCAATTAAATTGTTGTATATAACAGCCATGAATGTAATATCTTCAATAAAATGAGGATGAAACTTGCAAATTCAGACCTAATTGGGACATTGGAGTGAGCCCAGAGGAGGCCACCAAGGTGATCAGAGGGATGGAGCTCTTCTGCTATGAGGAAAGGCTGAGAGAATTGGGATTATTCAGCTTGACGAAAAGAAGGTTTTAGGATGATATAATTGTGTCTTTTCTCTGAAGGGACTCTACAAGAGAGATGGAGAGAACCTATTTACAAGAGCCTGGAGTGACAGGACAAGGGGAAATGGATTCAATCTGACAGAGAATAGTTTTAGATCAGATATCAGGAAAAACTTCTGGAACACGTTGCTCAGAGACTGTAGGGATGTCCCAGCCCTGAAAGTGTTCAAGGCCAGGTTGAGCAACATGGTCTAGGGGAAAGTGTCCCTGTACCTGGCAGGGGGTTGGAATGAGATTGTCTTTAAGGTCCCTTCCAATCCAGGCCAGTCTGTGATTCTACGACTGTAAGTAGAAAGTATTCATTTTATGAGATATATAATATTACTTTATAAATACAAGGGCCTACGTTTTTCTTATTTAGCAATACCTAAAATAATAATTAAAAAATTAACAAATACACCCAATAAGATCACTGTCTCAAAAATAAAATTATGTTACCTAATGCTTTCTGTGAAACTAAATTCTAGCTGAACCTTAGGACCTTCTGATTTCCTCAACTGTTGAAAGACCAACTCAGAGCCAATAATTATTATTATCTAGCTAGATGCTGCTGTTATGATAAGTAGACATTTTGATGCGCTTCAGTGGGTATACTACTAAAGTATTTTGAGGGATATTTTCCCCAAAATGTTCAGCCAAGTCTCCCTTCTGAGCTGACTGCAGTCAGAAAAAAAAGTAGGTAATGGGCAGAGAATCTGTAATTTTCTTTTTTTTTTTTCTGAAGAAAATTACACATGACAGAGAGATTCAGCCTGTCACAAACCTTCAGGATCAAGCTTTCAGGTTCTTTAAAAACATAATTGGTCTTTTACTTGTTTGTTTCTTTTTAGACCCCAGCACTTCACGTGTTTCTGAAAGCTCGAAGAAGGCTGCCCTCACTGTTTTGCTCTTCTCACAGCAGAATGGAAAGAAAGCTTTCCAGATTTCTAGCACCAAATGGTATATTAAAAAAAACCCCTAAAAACAAACAAGCAAACAAAACACTCAGGGAGTTAATTGCTCCCATTTCTCCTAAAACGTTTGCAGAGTTCTCTTCAAGACAGCTTGACAGACTTTTAACTGAGAGCTGAGGCTGTGGACAGCAGTGCAGGTACATTAACCCACACACCTCCCCAGCAAAACTGCAGAGCAGCTGGGTAAGGAGACTGTAGTCAAACTCCTGGGTACAAAAAGTTTCTTGGGGAAACCAGGGAGTCAGATGGAAAAACAGAGTAGAACCACTTCAGTTAGTAAAGACCCGCAAGGTCACTGAATTCAGCCTTTGCCAGATCACCACCTTGTCAACCAGACCATGCTCAGTGGTTTCTTGAATACCTCCAAGGATGGTGACCCCACCACCACCCTGGGCAGCCCATTCCGATGCTGGACAAGCATTTCTGTGAAGAAATTCTTCCTGATATCCAAGCTGAATGTCCCCTGGCACAGCTTGAGGCCATTTCCTCTTGTCCTGTCTGGGACAGGAGCCCGACCTGCACCTGTCAGGGAGCTGCACAGTGAGAAGTTGCCCCCTGTGCCTCCTTTTCTCCATGCTGAGTTCTCCCGGCTCCTCACATGGCTTGTTCTCCAAACCTGCTGCCCTTCTCTGCACCCTCTCCAGCCCTTCAATGTCCTTCTTGTGAGGGGCCCAGAAATGGACACAGTACTTGAAGATGAGACAAAGGCAAATAAACTGACTGGCAGTGCAGGGTAAAAACTCTTTATCTTAAACTCCAATTTCAGGAGTGTCAGATCTTGTAGTTTCATAGAATCACAGGTGGGCTGAGGTTGAATGAGACCTGTGGAGGTCATCTGGTCTGAGCATTGTTTGATATCGCTGATGCAAAGCTTCATATTCAATTTCTCGATTATTTCATCATTTACATAGTATGTATGTTGTTAATATTTCTGTAGTAAGCAACAAATTCTATAACTTTATATTAAAACAGAAATACTCTAACATTTCATTATTATTAAACATATTCTCCATTAGTGAGAATTTTACAGAACATTGTTTCCTCTTGCAAGATAAAGATTATAAAAATCACTCCTATTATTATTTTTAGTAGAATTGATTTGGACTTCACTGTGCAGTTTATTGCCCATAAACCATTTGCAAACTACTGACAGTGTTAAGCACTTTTTAAAAGACTGATTTACAAGAGTTTACATTCTTACCACATCTTTTTTCAGATTCATCTGAACCATCTGGGCAGTCCAAGGCTCCATCACAAAAGAATTCTTCATTAATGCAGGTTACACCATCAGCACAGGGTTCAGTAGGTGGCAAACACTCAGCTGGAATAAGAAAGATGAGAGCAATAATAGCACAACAGTAGTGCAGTCTCACCATAAACAAAAATTGACTTACCTCTGGCTGCTTTACCACAAATCAAGTCAACCGCTCTACTGTGTTTTACAAAACTGCATTTTTAGAAGCCTGGAAGGAAATATCACATACTAAAAAGATAAATTTGGCACAGAATGGAAAGAATTCTCAGAAGTGAAATATTTTTTGAAACCTAGCTTGAAGTAAGGCTGGGAGAAGATGTCTACGAATTCCTCTTTATTTTCTTTACACAAATAAACTACTTTATGTAACGTAATAAATGTCATTTTCCAATTCCTTATGTTCAAATAATGTGAGAAAACTGTACTTTACTTTAAATAACAGTGCAAAATCTCTGGGTTTAGGTAAATACAATTTAATTTATTTCTTCACCTTTGACACATCACTCCGTTGCACCTCATCACGCTAAGGAATCTGATTATTTTAGCCAGCATATCCTAAAAAATGTATAATTTAAGAGCAAATTTTTGTTAGAAGAAAACATGGGCAGATCCTTGCAATTGTACATGTTATTGATAGTCTTTTTCTAGACCATAAATATCCAAATACTGCAAACAAAATCTTTTAGTCTTTAGAGGATTTTGGTCTTAGACATCTATAGAATTCAAGTAGGTCCTAATAAAGTGAACAGAAACATGAAGCTAAAATAAGCTTTGGAGAACTACTAATTTCAAAATTCTTAAAATTGTATTAAATTCTATAGAATATTCACATTAGAACTTGAGTTCCTTATCTCTACTTTATTTATTGACCTTACAGAGAAAGGTCAACATTTCTGATGCAAATAGGAAAAATAGTAATCTATAAAATTTCATCTTTTTAATTTTACTTAATATAGAGCTGTTAGCTCTGTAATCAGATTAAGTATGATGTTGTATTGTGTGTCCCAAACTGGCGTTGGTATGGATGTATTGTAGCATTTCAAGGTGCTTTACAAAACACTCTCAGTGCTGGCAATGCAAATGTTACAAAGCCAAAAATTTGCCATCCAACTGGAAATTAAAATGAACCAAACATACTCCAGTCAGGTGTAGGATGTGACACGGGGCCAGTGAATGAATTTCCACAGATAAGAAGAGACAAAACTGTGCGTTCTAGACCCAGAGCAAAAACCCCAACCCATGACCCAGGAAGAGGTTTTGCACAAGCCCAATCAGGCAAGAAATCATTGTTTACACACAACAGGTTCAATTCTCGGTTTATTCAGCTCAGAAAACTAAACAGCACTGCCACCTCCTGGATTGAAAGAAACCAACTTTTCCTACTAAAGCATTCTGACTTCTCTTTTGAATGGCAACTTCCCCTAAATTGTGCTGTAAGTGCTGTATTCAATTAAATAAGGGCAGTAAACACACAAGACTTGAACACATTAGATTGCTTGTAGATATACCATATATATTTCACCATGTAAGAAGGCTGGAGAATGTTTTCAACGATTCAAACATCTTCAGCTTTCTGTCCATTGGAAGCCATACTTTGCTATCAGTTTGCTTATTTTATTTTCCTCATAAAAGTAAAGAAATAATATGAAAAAAAGGAGAGCAGCTAGCATTAGTGTCAATGTGTGCATCAACTTGCATAACAGATGCAGCATTTATGTTGCATGCACGGTCTTAGAAGTTCCTTCACTTTGAAGAGGACTCCTTGGTCTAAGGTAAACCTGTATATCCTGAATTTTCAGGAATGGAATATAAGGATTGAATGCTGTGAAGAGAGGCTGTACATGAGCAGTGCAATTTTGCAGTCTCAGATTGTTCTATGTGACCCCCCCTGCTCCTCCACACACACAGTTACTCACCCACTGCTGTTGAGGACTTGCTTGTGGTGAGTAGTCCTGAACCTGGACAAACACAACCCAAGGTTAGAACTCTACTTCTTGCTTTCTGGGAACACCTCTGTGGTTGCTTGGGCAGAATTAAGCAGCAGTTAATCTGCTTTTATATGTGCATTTTTTTGCTCCCCACACTCCAGGTAATGCCAGCTTGGGTGGCTTTGTACAGAAGCTCAAGTGTCACAATAAGCATAAGAAAAAATTATGTGAAACCCAAGTGTTTCAATAACTTCAAAAGGTTTATTTCCTCTTTCCACCTTCCCCCCACTAAAATAGGAGCAACGCTTTCTTGTCTTCCCCTATAAAAGTTCTGACCTGTAGTTGGTGTCAGGGAACTTGTTGTTAAACTCGTGGGATCTGTTGAAACAAGAAAAGTTATGACAACTTCAAGTTATGTAGGTAAATGTACATTTTCAGATGAATAACATTTCTCAACAAATCAGTTAGGAGCCTCAAACCTATCCAGTGTTTGTCTATTTACATGCAGGTGTATATATATGTATATACACACCTGTGTGTGTACATATTTACACCTGAACAAATGCCTAGATAAATAAGCAGATTTCTATTAGTGATTGTAAACTGCAAAACGTTCTTGAACAATGGAATGTGTATTTGTGATTGCTCCAACAAGAGTTCCGCTTCATTGAGGATGCATTTCCAGCTCCCAAACAGACTTTTTTCCTCTCTGAATTTGCTTTAGCATCCCTGTTTCCTGTTTTTACTTTCTAAATTAAGACTCAAATATGTCAGTGGGATGATGACATCTTCAGCTGAGGAGAATCCTGATGTCACTGCAGGTACTGGATCCTGTACCTCAGTTTATGAGATGAAGGGACTGAAGCAATAAAGTGGGAGATGCAGTAAGGCTTTCTCTATAGTTTGTCATCCATCAGTTTTGTGAGCAGGAGCTGCTGACTACTGGCCATCACCAACTCACTTGTGTTAGATATTCCTGCTTTCCCAGACTTAGTGCACAGACTTGCAGGAGGATTCCCTACCAATTTTTGTGACCAAAACATGCTTATTTAGCAAATACTATTAAGCTAAACTAGATCATTCTGGTTATGGTGCATTCTGTGTCACCAAATTTAGGGACACAGTTTCTTTGGCAGAGAGAGAGAGAGAAGAGCAAGGAATAGATGGACTATTCTCACAGCAGAGACAAAAAGCTTAATTCATACCATCACAGGTTTTCAAAGAGTTATACACACACACACATATATATATATATGTATATATATATGTATATATACACCAGCATATCTGTTGGTATATATACATGTACTTTTACTACAGGACAACCAATTTAGAAGGAATTAAATGTTCCAAGACCTAAAACATAGATGCATGCAGGAGCAAACTGTTCTAAGAAAACACTTATCAGGGAGCTACATCTTGAAGACTGCTGAAAAATTGTGGTTTTGGAACTACAGACATTCCCAAAAGGGCATGCACATGTTGACAGCAAAATCCCCAAAGGAAAATACAGAACAATGACAGAAGCAGCAATGACATAAGCACAACTACTAGAAAATCTCACTAAAGTAACAGGCTGAGATGGCAAAGGATATTTTTAGGGTCAGCAGAGCCATAACCCTGCATCCAGCAGGTGTAAATGTACCTGGTATGGTACATGGGTATGTTGTGACACTTGGGCTGGAATAGAAAGAACAAGGAAGTAGAAAACATTAACAAAAATACAAAAATGACCTCAAGCAGACCCAAGGCCAAGGGAGAAGAAGTTCACACCAGGATTACGGTTGCCATTTCAGCCTTGGGTGCTGAGAATTCCCAACTCCCTTCCCCTTTCCTTAGGAGCCTCCCTTAATATCCAAATTCTTTGCTTGAGGATGATTAGCAACACTGAACTTAGGACCAGAGGAGCATTAAGATAGCATACAGAGGAAGGGACAGATAGGGGAAAAAGCTGAATGCCAGCACTTTAAACTGTATCTTTGGGAATAGACTACAGTACTTGCACCCTTTGGACTGTACACCTTAGTAGGCCTGTAACCAGACTAATAATAATCCTTTCATTAACATGGCTGTAATTAGAATATCAATAAATACTTGTCTGCTATATTTATAGGGGCAGTTGTTTAGCTTCTGGTCGGGTACTCTGCCCTGGGGAGTTTGTGTGTGATAATTTGCACGTCATTTATATGTGACTACCTGCACCTAGTGCTATAAAGCACTGATTGTATTCTTTATCTCTCTGGCTGACTTTTGGCAGGTTTGTGAGACCAAGGAGTTTTGTCTGCTTCATGTCTTATCATTATAAAACTTCCAGGGATAGTGGAAGGAAAATCTGTCTGCCAACATTGCTTAGTAAATCAATAACCAAACATGAGAGCAGGACTCCCTAGCCTGATCTACCTCCCTACATCAGCAAAAACTTCAGCTTGCAGCTCATCTGCTTAATTGAGACTCAGCTTTTGGGTTGATACTCTTATTAAGCTCCTACAGATTTTGTATAGACTTCAGATCACTCAGTGCTTTCTCAAATGGTCAGAAATGGTGAAAGCAGCTAATCATCACTGAATGGACCCCAGCAGCTACAGCCAGGGCAGCTTTACTGAGCTGTGTGAGCTGAACAGCAAGTCTTCTTTTCCTTCATCTTGTATTGGTAACAAAAATTAGTTCCTGTTTTGTGAAAGATACTTACCTGACGAGGTTAAAGGCATCACTGTACTAGAATTTTCATCAGCTTGTAGGAAGAAAGAAAGTTCATTATAAACTTCTTTTATAGCACAGAGTCTAGTTTTAGATGACAGAAATAAAGATTAAAAAGAAAGCAGCTGTCACTATTCCTCATTGAACCACTGTCAGTGTCCTGCTTCCCTCCTTTTGCCTCATCCTGTTCCCAGTCCTTTCTCTAACTCCATGATCCTCCCAAGGAGGAAAGATCCCAAAAATGAGTTGAGTTCCTTTCAGTCCTCAATCCCTATCGATTATATTGCATATAGAATGTCTTCACCTGGGTAATCTCTCTCTTGAGGCTTTTTATTCTGTAGAGATTTTGAGAGCACCTGTGCCTTAGAGAACAGTATTTAGAAGAGATGAATGAGTTAAAATTAACCTGAGATAGTTTAAAAGAAAGTTACTTTTAATCACTGTGAAAACTCGTTTCAAGCAAGTCACACCTGTGTGACACCTCCCTCCCTCTCTGAAACAAGAATGTCCCTGGCAGAACATAATGATGTACACAATGCAAGAGTGCCACATACAATTGTGATTGCTAATTAGTTTCAATTATTTTATTAAAGCACTCTTAGTGGAATGAACAGATGATATCTCATGTGAAAAGAGGCATTTTAATGATCCACAGCAATAAAAGTTTACTTCAAAGTTCATCAATGGATGAACATTTTAAGAGGCTCTTCATTATTTTTTAAGTGGCATTTTTGAAGTATAATGAGCAATCAATTTCCACAGTGTTGAGCAGTAATTTGGAATAAACAAGTAGTAAAGAGAACTAAGTACGCCCAGACACTGAATTTAGCCTTTGAATACTTGAAGTACTCAGCAACAAATGCAGCTTTTAGTATAGAATAAGAGACATGGGCACACCAGATTCCCACTCCTCAGTTTCTACTTAATGGTAACTCCAGCAGGTCTTCAAATGTCAGCTACTCAACTTCTGCTTCAAAGAATTCAGATTGTTTTTTAACCTCATCCTCAGTGAAAGGCTGTTTTGAAGCTTTATTCAGGTAAAAAAAAGGGATTCCCATTGATCTTGAAGGGCTTTCATTTAGGCTTTGATAAATTTTCTAGTACTTATATAAAATATCTGCATATTTGCAGAATTTAAAGCTGCCTAGTCCTTAAAAGCCCTGTTCCTTTCCCCCCTCACTCACATTTACCTAAGCTCTACAGGAGTATGGAGACAATTCCCTGGGTGCACTTCTCCCAAAGGAGTTTGATTTCCTTCCTGACACATTTTCAGTAAATGAGTCTTTACTCACTGCAAGCCTGAGCCCTTTTCTTATTCTTTAGCAGAACAAAATTGTAACTGTATTTACTTATGAAACAGAGGGTTGGGCCTTAATTGCTTTAATTAGAGGGCAAAAAATTACAAATATTATGCTTCATAAGAGGTGACATTGAGTGGTTTTCACTGGGAAATCACTACTTTGCCCTTTACTCCCTCCTTAGGGAATACAGAAAATGCTGGCTCATACTTTCTAGTAGTAAAGGTTGTAAATTGCTCTTTCAGCTGCTGCTGAAAATTATGTAATGGGGGAGGAGGACATCCAAGAGAAAAAGTAATAATCCCATTGCTGCCTGGGAGCCAAAGGTTTTATTTCTGCTACCTGTACTTCTTAAGGATTTTTAGAATCAAAAAACCCCCAACAAAACACAAAAAAGCCCAAAAACCTAAAAAAAAAAAAAAAAAAAAAAGGTAGTAACATTACCTGTGATGTATATGCTGTTTACATCAATTTTCAGAGTATTGGTAAGATTAGGGTTATTTGCAAGGACACCCGAAATCAGCTCATTTTCTACTTTCGGGACTGTTACCATCTGGGTAAAATAAAGGGTGAAGATCACAACCACACTAGCAATAGAAAACAGAGAATTTAGTTAGTTATTCAAGCTGATGAAATAAATCTGCTATATGACTTATAAACTCAACAATATTTCATTCTAACACTGGGTCCATTGGCAAAAGCAGATTATTTTTTAAATATTGGCTGGAAAAGATGACATAAGGAAACATCTCTTAATCATCAGGTCAGTGTGAACCTTGGAGAAACTTCGTTCTTTCTTTATCTACTCTTACTTCTTTGCAAAAAAACCCCAAAGAAAACATTAATTTCAATTGATGCAATGGAGCTGAACTTGAGGAGAATGAAAGAAGTAGCTTAACTGTTATTCAACAGGTCTAGTAGTTTTAGCCCTAAAATATTGAAGGTGAACCCTGAAGTATTATGAAAATTGTATAATACTTTCATGTGGCAAAATATAATACAAAGTGACCATTTCTATAAAGCAAATAACATCTGTGGATTCTGCATTTTTGCAGACCTGCTGTGTGACTGCCTGGATTCTCACAAGGAAGCAGTGATGGCTGAAAATAGGGAAATTTAGAAATTGTGGTTAAACTGCATTTAACTCCTGTGAATTTTATCCAGAGAGTTTTCTGTTTGTTCTCAGCCATCTCTTCTAGACACCATTATGAAGTTTTATGTTTGTAGCTAGAGTAAGGTAATGTTGAAGTATGAGACTTGCCAAAGATAAAGGTTTTCTCCTTTTGTTTAAATTTAGGTGTAAACTTTTTTATCCTTAAACTACTCATTTGCAACTGACTCAGTAAGTAAGGAGTGATTAATCCTGTTGTTTTGCTGAGCATAGTTTGTAGTTTGCAATATGTGGAAAAACTCTCCTTCTTGCCTATTTCTGATAACCTCTGGGCCATGCTGAGCAAACAAATGCTTTTATTGCTGTCCTCGTGACTCAGCAGCAGCGTTTCAAGGGTGAACTACCAAGCAGATTGCCTGAAGGGGTAAAGACTTTTTAAATGAAAAGAAAGTAATGGCTGAGCCAAAGTTATTCAAAGCAGAAGTGAAGACAAATCCTCACTGATGTGATAAAAGCCAGGTCCAACATACAGAAACATCAGACTTTCTACGATTTCTGTGATTGCTGTGTCAGGATACAGGAGTAGAATCAGTTTTGCCCAACACAGATATTAACAGTGCAGATATCTAGATTCCCACAGAAAAGACAAGCTATTCTTTGGCATAATTGGTCTTCTCCTAAAAAAAGCATCTAAATTGAAGAGATGCGAAAACTGAAAACCCAGCCTTGACAGCCTTGGGCAAACCACTCAGAGGTGTCTCCATCTTTAATGCCCAAATTTTGATGAGAATAGTCCCTTTCTTTGTGCAGAAACCAAATTTCCTGACTGGATCTACCTTCACAAGGACAACCCATTGGAAGTGGCCTACTCCTGCTGCTGTGTAGTCCATTCCCTCGACATTATATAATCCTTCATGAAGTGATCATACTCCACTTTCTCACTAACTAGGGTTATGTCCTCAGTATTCCGACCAAAAGATTGCTTCCATTCATATCTCCTTCCCATTAATTACTAATATTCATAGTCAGCAAATATCCCAATATCTTGTTGTTTGTTATTTTTGTGTTGTTTGTTTTTTTTTTTTTTTTTCCCTAAGGACAATCACTCATATAAACTAAAGTCCTCTGCGTATTTATCAACTTTATGTATTTACATTGATATCACAAGAACCTGTGCTAGCACAGAACTATTGATCTGTTCTCATGTATTGTGTACTTTAATTTTCTGGCCTCACCTATGACACAGCCACTTATACCATTAATTTCTCAGGGTTCTTCTAGTTCTGCTAGACTCTTAATCTTCTGTCCTCTGTGTTGCTCTTGCCTGTCACAGTGTGTCATCAGATTTGATTCAAAACTTGAGTTTCTGATAATGACATGATATCTGACCCCAGTTTAAGCAGTTTTACACAACCAAACTCAGCACAAACCTGTATATTTTCCTTTCCAGATAGTTTCTTACCTTTCTAACTCTTCTATTTTTCTTTCTAAATTGACAGTCCCAGGGACTCTATATTCTCTCTTTTTTTTTTTTTTTTTTTTTTTTTTTTTTCATCTAATGCTAGAGGCAGTTTTCAGAGAAAAGATGTATCTTGAAGCTTCATCCTGTTTAGGGGGCCTTATCCAAATTCTAAAACTGTTTGGGGTTTTTGTTTTGTTTTGTTTTAATCTATTCACAGTTCACAGAAGAACTGTTTAAATAGTAGCATCATTGTCTCTTGCCCATATTTTAACTAAACTTTTTTATAAACAATTTACCCAGTATCTGATATCAATCTGTCACTGTCATCTTCAGATTTCCTGTAAAATAAAAAGCAACAATTAAAAAAAAAAAAAAAAAAAGGAAAACCACAACCAACACCACCTGGTTCCCATTGAGATTACAATGTATTGGACAGGATGGCTGCACATCCTGGAACTGTTTAATAATGTGAGGTAATGTTACAGGTGTTTTGCTGAATCAGGACCTTATTAAGAATAGTGCATATGGAATTAACACCCCAGATCTGGTTGTGTAACCTGGACATTTTTGGCAGCTGGCCTTCAGGAGGACAACTAACACTCCAGGATACTGAAAATGAGGTTAAACAAGCTTTGCTAAATGAAGCAGATCTTACTGTACTGATTTTATGGAAACTTTAGGACACAGAGGCTGCAGCTTTTCCTGGTGTCAAATGACAGCCTCACTTACTCACGCCCTAAGGAATATTTAGGAATTAAGTGGATCCATAGGGACACATGATACGCCCCTCTAGGCTTATGCCAGGAGACCTCTAACCTGAAATTTATTCTAGATGGCAAGGATGGGCAACCCTGTAAAGAGCACCTTGGCAAAAAATGCTCTCTCAGCTCTTTAAAATATAGAATTTTTGTGAGTGGGCCTTGGGGCTCAGCCTTGTTGGTTTGGTCAAGGCAGGGACACACATCAGCTTGAGAAGGAATTTTTCCCAATTTGACACACTGGTGTCAAACCGAGCACAGTAGCACTTGGAAGATGCAAGATGTGAAAGGCACAACATAAGATGTTCCCAAGGACACCTTGAAAATTAAGGTAAGTACTTCTGGGAGAAATATCTAAGTGAGGAGCTTTTGACATTTGTTTTCAGAGTTAAATTAGGCTGTACTTACTTGAACCAAGAAATTTCACATCTCTGAAATTCATATTTCAGATCACTTTCTTGAAAGATATTTTGTATCTATATGAAAAAGAGAAATATTGTACCAATATAGTAATTAAAAATACACACATTCTCACACTGTGATCATGGATTTAGTACCAAATAACTTTTTCTAGACTACATAAGCAAGGTATTTCTTTGATGATTCACTGATTTTCTCAAATAAGGAATATATTGAATTCTGGCCAGGTTTAGGACCTGAAATATCTCTTTTTTTTAGAAAGAAAAAAACATCAACAGCAGTTAATGTTAGGGAATTAACGTACCTACAAATACTCTTGAATTAACCACAAGCTGATATGTTCTTACCAATTTTTCTGCATCAAAGGCAAGGACTTTGAAATCCACTGATGAACTGTTTTGTAATGCTGGAGTGAAAGATGTGCCAGAGACTATTTTAAATTTTCCCACATAGGCATAAGTATTCACATCCGCTTCAGCTAGATAATTAAAAATAAAGATGTTTTAAATGTATAGAAATAAATGAAAATATTAAATTAGATTTTATTTCACGCAGATCATCAATACAATAGCTTCTAGGGTTTATTGCTTTGCAGTCAGACGTTCTGCCTAGTGCTGAGTTTAAAGAAAAAATAGACTTTTTTGATGTTTACAATATTTAACATAGATGTAGAAATTACATACATCTAGCTACATTATATATAACTATTTACAATAGTTATAACGGTAATCATATTTTTATGAATACTATTTGCCCTTCATTCTCATTACTTTCAATTTTGTTTTAGATGCTCTTTTCCAGCAAAACTCTGAGTGCATAAAGGATACAATGATATATCCAGTTATGTCTAATACAAGGGACAGAGATACAGAGGAAGGCAAAAAGTGAATTATGAGTATTTTGTATGTTCTGGATAAAAATATTATGAATTATTGCCTCACACTTTCTGCATTTGTGCTGTGCCCTTTTTTATATGTGTAAGCTGGTTTTGAAGACAGCACTAGAGACATCCAGTGTCAGAATAATTCAACTATTTTTGACCTGACCTTTCTCACCAATACGCTTATGAAATCCTGTGAGAATTTATAAATAAATTAGACAATTGGTCATTGCTGCAAATTTAATCTTGATTTTAGTACACTACAGGACATGAGGTATGCATAAAGCAACTCATTATACACGAAAAACATATTTCCTCTCTCTGTAATACACTGGAAATTCCCAGCAAATATCTGAATTAAAGTTGGTTGAAAGAAAATGCATTTTGCTTGCCAGTTGCGGTACTGGTGGTATTTTAGGCTGTGTTTGAAGACATTAACATCAAAGCAAATTTTAAAACCAAAGCAGATGTCAGAGACTGAAATGTTTTAGTTCATGGCTTAAACATTGGTATGAAAGAGTTTTGCCCATTATGGCAAAACTGCATAAAGAAGCTGCAACCACCAAAGCCCTCTCCTCCCTGAAGACACCTCCTAACAGGAACTTGGGCATTCCCACCTGGCCCAAACTGCATTCTGTGTTTAATTAATCCACTGCATTCTGTGTTTTTCAAGAAACCCTCACCACCAAGAAGAAGATCAACAGGATGCCATTGGAATCCATTGAATATTGATATTTTCTACTTAATCTGTCTCCATCTTACTCTCCCCTCCCAAACTCCCCTTTCCTATTTCTTCCCCCTTTTTTTTCTCTGTCTCTTGTTTTCTGTTAAATAAAATCCATGCTATTGACTTTGTCATATGGTCTCATCTGCACCTTAATTTGGGCAGAGGCATTTATAATAATTTTAATAACTCAATCATAAGAGCAGATAAGCAGTAAATACTACAATGAGCAGTTTATGATGGGAGGCACAGCATAGTGACACCAGTTTAGTATCAACTAGTAATAGCAGACTGCTTTGAGTTTCTCTGAAGGCTTGTACATGGACAAATTTTTGCCTATTTATCTTCTAAAAACAAAGTAATTAGGTTAAAGCCTATCTCTAGATTCAATAATACCTTTTTATTTTACTAGAGTGTGATAATATTCTGGTAAGAAGGTAAAAAATTTGGTAGGTGATACAGTTTTTAAAATCTGGAAATAAAAACAATGGCAACTGAAGGAATAAACATGATATTCCGAAAAAATGGTTTTGGTTGGTTGTCTTTATCTTTTTAACACAAGCCTTACAGAAAGTTTAATCTTCATGAAAATTTGGTCTTTGGAATGAAATAGTATGGATTTTTGGTTAATGAAAGCAGCAAAGTCATCAATGTAGCAGAATATTTCTTCAGCGACAAAAATCTCTTTGAGACTCTCTCCAGTAGCTCCATATCCCTCACATGTTTTGGAGCCCTGAACTCGGTGCAGTCCTCCAGGTGAGGCCTTCCCAGTTAACTTATATCCACAAGATTTCTTAACCAAAAATTTAATTCCATTTGAAAATCATAAAACATTGTTATTTTAATCCAGTTTGCTTTGAGTATCAGTAACTTCTTCCATCACATTCCAAGCACTGAGTAAAGACAAAGAGTGACTCTACCTGAGCTTTACATGGGGCTGGCAGCTGACTGTCTGGTGTAGGAACTCTCTCACACCAGTAAATGACATAAAAATATATATTTTTAATAAAAAATTATTAGATTTCAAGAGATGGGCCCCATAAACTCTAGGAGATTATTAGTCTTTCTGTGGATTATCTGTCTTCTGACTCAAACCTCATACATGCAGAAAAAGGCAAAATTTTACTGTTTTCCATATTACCTTCACTAGTTGATGAATGTGGTGGAATAATCAAAGCTTTATAGCTTGGGTTGTGTCTCAGGGACATTTCCCAAAGCCTAATCAGGAAAATTATTTTATATGCCTCCAGAGCATGATTCCAGTGCTTGGGTTTTTTCCCCCTATTTTGTTCACATCAATTTCCAGGAGAGAAGAACACATAAACCCTAAAACACCACTTCCTCTGCCCCCAGCATTAAAAGTATAGCATGAAATAAAAAATACAATTGCAATTGTAAGAGCCCTGTCTTCAAAGTCTGAGGAATTGCTAAAGGTCTCTAGCTAAAGGTTGGTTACTCACCTCGTTCCAGCTCCTGGATTGACAACCAAGAAAGTGCAATCAGTCCAACACAAACACACACAAAAATTACCAGCAGAAAAGCAAAGAGAATCTCATAGCTAGTAAGGGGAACATATTTCTTATCAGATGAACTTTTCAGCTTCATTTCTGTCTGAAAACCTTCTGTGAATTAGGGACTGACAAAAGACACAGCCTGAAAAGGAGGACAATAATCCACCCAAGCAGATATTTATAGGAGGTTCTTGTAAATTTATTACACCATAAAACTTCACTGACATAGGTTTTTACAACATTTCTGAGCAGTCATAATCATGCACAGGATATGGAATAAGGAAGAAAAGAAATCCACTCAGAGGGGAAGCACTGAAGATTGTCTCAGATAAAGAACAAGCAAACACACAGAAATGTAAAGTTAGTCACTGGATTTTCACTTTTTTCTTGTAATTTGATATTTTTAAGTAACAATATAAAATATTGCTGCCAAATTTATTGCTTTTATAGTTTTCTTTTGCTAATTCCTCACAAGGGCAATTGTGAGGACAACACTGCAAGCTGTATCATTCCTTGTTCGGCTTAAAAAGTTCTTTAAAAGTAATTTTATTTATAAAGGAAGTTCTGGGAAATGAATTGTTTAGTAATGTGCCCTAGCTCAACAACAGTGTTTGCGCTCAGCACTGAACAGTAATTCAGCAGCACAAATTTAATCTGTGTGAGGCATGGTTCTCTGACCACAGAACAGGAGAACTAATCAGGGAAGGCATTATGAAGAGTGTGCTTGTTTTGTACTTTCTTTCCAGGCATAAATGTGCCATGGGATGCAAGTCCTTGATAAAGTTAAAGCACTGTGGACGGCCAGAGCTGCATCCTTAGTAGAGCAAGAGTAAATTAAACAGGCAGTGCAGCAACCAGTATAACTTGGTTATAAATTGGCTATAAATTTGGTTATAGATTTAATCTGTCAAAACTTTGAAGCTTCAGAAAAGTAATGTCATACTGATTCTATGTTTTGTGCCCTGGGAGTTGCTGTTTTCGACTCTCAGAGCGCTAAACCCATGTTTGTGGTATGACACTCTTCCTTGTGGAGAACCTGAGCACACCAGCCGTATTCCTGCCTGTCAAAGGAAAGGGAAATTGCTGAGTCAATCTTTGGAAGACAGAAGCTCTACCTGTGGGAGTCAGCCCACACCCCGAGGGTTCCAGCCCCGCAGGGAAGTGGCTTAAAATAAGCAAGACAGCTCTTTGGGTGTGTTCTGTAAAGCAAAAGGTTTTAATAAGTGAAAATAACAAATGGTTACATAAACACAAGATAAAGCCGAGCACAGGTGCTGGGGAAGCTTCTAGCACCCTGTGAAGACACCCCCAAAAAGCCCTTTGGTGTTGCACTATTTGTGCAGCGTTCATGGAGTTTGGAAAGGATGAGGCAGAACAAGTGTGGGGTCAGCATTCAAGAATTCTCTTTTTTCAAATTTCTGACTCCATTTATATACACTGTACAAATGGCCAAGTATTGGCCAAAGGCATGTCACCTCATCCACTCGGATTGGTGAACATCCCAATCACTCAAATGCTTTTCTCATAGCAAAAGAATGCAAACATTTTCCTATTTACATGAAAGAGTGTGGGAACTCATCTCAGAGTTCCAAAACATCAGAAGGCTAGTCTAAATATCAGAATGCAAGTTTAAGACATGTAAAAGCAGGGTGACACCATGGCTTCTTTTTGTCTTTTCTTAAGTACTTAATGTTTCAGGTGGGTTTTACTGGCAGGCTGACAATAGAAACACATGCAGGCTTTGAAGTACACTGGCAAAACCCAATCTGGTTCCCTGGGTTGGCACTGAGCCAATAGCTGGCCGAACCTTACAGAAATTTCTGGGTCTTTTACATTATAAGAAATACAAGGGGTCCCAAACATTTCCCTATATGGAAACACTTAGTGTAAAAAATACACTCCTACACTACCTATCTGTTAATTGACAGAAATGGAGATAAAATAAATTGGGAAGAAATGAGAAAGTCTTGCAATGAGACTCTGGGATGACATGGCAGTTCTCTGTCCATTCTTTGAGAGCTACGGTATTTGAGAGAATTGTCACACAACTGATTAGATATAATTGTAATAAATCACAATCAAAATCTTGGCCTGACAGTAGGATCCTCCATTCAGTGTATATCATACCCTAATGAAATCCATATAGTAATGTTTCACCTTACTAAAAAGAATTATTTACTTAAACCCAAAGATTTTAAAACAAAATTCAGTGCAGCTTAATCACACTGCCCTTACAGAGAAAGAGCAGACTGAGTCTGTATCTTGGAAATGGATGAGATCTCTGGGTCATCATGCCGTATAGAGCAGGAATTGCTTTTGTAGATATTGTGCATCACAGAAACACACGTATATGAATACAAATGTGTGTAGATATAGATGTACACTTGTGACCAGATCATATTTGTAGTGCTGAACACTGCTGAACTGTGGCACGGTAGTGTCCTTGTAACTTATGTAATTTATGCTCTAATGGTGAAGAGATTAGCCCAGAGGAGTAAAAAACTGTGGCCACTTACAGCTCACACAGATTGATTTTAGTCTGGCCAAAGACATAATTTAGTATGGGTAGCCTCAAGTTGGAGTTGTGACTCCTACAAATGAACTTGCTTGCTAAACAATTTAGCAGTAATGCCATGGAAGCAATAATTAATAGGTAAGCCCTGGACACTGAGCCAACAGTAATTAAAAGTGAGTTCTTGCATTAATTTTTTTTTGCAAAATATTACAGTCTGAAGTAGTATGAATTGGATATAAAACAATATAAGCACCCAGGTTTCCACATTTTCATTTGTAAATCTTTAATAGGAGGTGAGCAGAACTCAACAGCGTGCCAGTGCTTGCTTGCTATCAGTCAGGAATTATGGAAGCAGAGTGGTTTGTGCTGGAAGGGACCCATGACAAGCAGCTGGTCCCACCTCCTGCTCAGAGTTGGAAAAATTGGACCAGGCTGTGTCAAGCGAGATGTGAATACTTCCGAGGTGGAAGACTCCACAAACACTATGCATTGACTCCCTGCACAGTGATTATCTTCCTCCCTCTGTGTTTCATTGGAATATCAGCTGCTGCAATTTGTGTTTGCTGCTTTTTGGGCTTTCCCTTTGCTACTCTGAGAAGAGTCCATTTGCCTTTTCTGCAGTATCCCTTAGATATCTGAAGGCAGCAATTAGGCATCCCTATCAGCTTGTCAGTCTCAGTCAGTACTGGGACATTGGGTTATTTCACCCCAGAGGCTGAACTTTGGACTTACTGGACTTGGTTGAACATTATGAAGTTTATTCCAGGCCATTTCTATGCCTCTTAATAATGAGCACATCCTGTGATTGCAAGCTGCTCTCTAGACATTGACTTCACTTGTTTTTACTTTTATTCCTCTTTTAATTACTTTTCTTGTTGACTCTTCTTATGCAGTCCTAGTTGTTTTTTAAAAAAAATTTTCTGGCATAATTCTAAAATTTTTCTTTTCACTTTAATTTCCTCTGTGGATTGATAGGATTCTTGAAAATTGGACTTAGTTTGTTTGCTACATAACCAAACTGATGAAATGGTATAAGCCATTCAGGAAGAGTGAGCATTAACCAACTATTACTAACAGATTACTACTACCTACTGCAAATTGTGAATATTCACAAGTCGTGGATACGCTGCAGCAAAGAAATTAATCACCTAAGGAAATAATGCAAAATTAAAAATAACAAATGAGATTATTCAGTTGAAATTAATAAAATCAGTTATGTTATTTTCTAAGCTCTAGTTTTATGACAGTATTTATGAACTATATGATAAAACAATACAACATGATTTAAAAATAAATTATATAAAGGCAAATACTCTATTGATGTGATAAAACCCAGAGAAAGATGACAGCTTATTTAATATTGATAATTGAGGGTTTTATGATTATTACTATAGCCATACAAGTGAAACATCTGGTTAGGTAATCTTAAAAGAAATAGGCCATTGACACGCTAGAAATTGAACCCATTCACAATTTAGGTAATTTATAATGCATCCATATCTGCAGCTCCACAGGTTTTGTAGCCTTATTGAACTGCTTTTATTTCCTTGTTTGATCAGTCTCCAACAGGCTGAAAAGACTGCTGACATAGGAGGAGAGGGGACGTTCATAATGCTCACATAATTCCTCTAACACCGAGACTAACAAACATGCTTAAAACCTGACATTTCAGTAATAACTAGCTCTCTGTGGGAAAACATTTTGTCATCCCCACAGACTTGCCCTGCCCTATCACAGTGAAATGAAAATCAGCTTTCTTATGGCAGCTCCTTTCAGATGTCTGAAATGCTTTGTCCCTTTCCTTGTGCAGACTGCCAGAGAGGGAGACAGAAAACAAAAGCAAAAGAAAGAAAGAATAGAAATGGACTATGAGCTGTTTTCACCACTGCATCAAAAGGAGGAGTTTAAAATGGAGATCATACAGAAGAACAACTTCCCAGTAATCATAGAATCATAGAACAGCCTGGGTTGAAAGGGAACTTAGAACTCATCTCATTCCAACCTTCCTGCCTTGGACAGGGG
The DNA here is from genome assembly GCA_013398615.1 of Brachypodius melanocephalos. Classification (NCBI taxonomy): domain Eukaryota; kingdom Metazoa; phylum Chordata; class Aves; order Passeriformes; family Pycnonotidae; genus Brachypodius; species Brachypodius melanocephalos. Next base: position 2,823,725 of record VZSR01003209.1, read on the forward strand.
CATCTTCCACTAGACAAGATTGCTCAGAGTCCCATCCAACCTCTGCTGGTGCCTCATCACCGCCAAAGTAAAGAATTTCTTCCTAATATCTAACTTTAACATACCATTTTCAGTGTGAAGTGATTCTCTGTTTTTCTGTCACTCCAGGTACTTCTAAATAGTCTCTCTCCATCTTTTCTGTTGGCTCCCTTCAGGTACTGGAAGGCTGCAATTAGGTCACCCCA
>VZSR01003209.1:2824185-2895536 GCA_013398615.1 Brachypodius melanocephalos
CAACTGTGAAACTTCATAGGAAAGGAAAAACATGGACCTCATTTACAAAACTAGTTATCAGAAGTTTTAGTTAAAAAATATTTAATTCTTAAGTTGTGTAATTCATTATTAAATGTTGCCTGACTAAAAGTCACATAATATACATCACTAATATGTTATTCTCTCTTCAAAGATCTTCTCATGCAGGTTTGACCCAAGACATAACTCTTCAGAGGAGTCATGGCAGCAGAGCAGTACACAGTCTTCATATTCACCCTCTTTTCACCTGTTTCTAGAATAACCCCACTTGGAGGACTTGCTGAATCTTCTGTTTTCTGGAATGCTATTTCTTATCCCGAGCTTCTTAGAGAAGATCACAAAATTTTAAGAGTGCATGCACTATTAAAAACATCAGAAATGAGCAATGTTATTCTCTTTAAATTGGATTAGAGATGGTAAGTTAACTATGCTATAGAACACAAAAATGTTGAACAAATTTGGGAATACCTGTATTTTAATCAAGAGAAAGGGGTGAAGGAACAGTGTCTCCATTTCCCCCCTGAAGTCATACAGCTTATGGCAATTAAAATCCAACCAATTGACCATCCCAAGCCCTCCAAAATCAACTGAAAGAGCCTCAACCTGCTTTCAAGGCCATGGAGGGTGTGTAAGCACCCCTAGGTCTAGGTTATGTAGGTCTCCATTTGGCTATGATATGTTAAAGGTGGGAAGATAGAGAAGGGAATTGGACCTGATATCTGCCTTCAGTTCCTAAACATTCCCCAAATCCTGGGTCTGAGTGTATATTGAGCTAGCAGTTATTGAAATCTCTTGAGTTGGTGTCTGGTGGCCTCATCACATTGGGAGATTTACTGTAGTGGGAGGATCTTCTCATGGAGTCATCTGAGTGTTTGCTCTGAGACACTGCCCATGAACTTCCACATGCACACCTAACAAGTTTCTAGGGGTGATCATGAAACAGAGGGGATGTGTAATGTGCAAAATAATATGGTAATGGATAACATAGAAATGGATTAAATAACCGATACATTTACTTTGAGTGGAAGACCATATTGAAGCTGACAAAAACTTCTGAGGAGTTTTAGATTCCTATCACATACGCAAATATCTACATTGCTTTGTACATTCATAGTTTAAACTCTGACTTTGAGTAAAACCATTACAAAAAGGAAGAAAACAAGCATAAATCCCTCACAGATTTCATACATCCCTTGAAAAGTGTTCAGAAATATGGATTAAGCTTAACTATTCAATTAAAAGATCCAAATAAATTGCTGGGGAGTAATCTGTCTTCATGTTATCTATATCAGAAAAGTAATTAAAAAGGCACTGCTGTTATTAGCAATAGTTCTTCAGACCGCCTTGGAAAAAAGAAAACTGCACAGAAAGCAAAACTGGAATCTATCACCTTTCCCTCAATTTGGAGGAAGGTTTTTTAAAGCAAACAAAAACCTCTCCTTGTTTAAGCACATCTAGGAAGATCTCACAGGACAGTACTGGGGTTCTTTTCTAGGTCAGTCCGTATCTTGTCTGACTGGTTAGCTGCAGCTCAACATTCACTTCCTTTTCCCAGCAATTTTCAACACAGAATCAAAAAATCTTATTTTAAGTTGGACTCAGGGAAATATATTTCTGAATATATTATAGTAAAAAGTGAAGCAAATTAAAAGTATCCAGAATGAAAATCTGTGATGGATCCAGTTGACATCAGCAGAAGTCACCACAGAGCCAGCAACAGGTATTGAGAATAAAGGAAAATTTTCACCTAACTTTAAAGACCCAATGGTGAGAGTCAGAATTTGCTTCTGGAGGCAATCAATTCCTTCTGCATTGACTACTCATCATAAATAAATATTTTATCATAAATTTCCATTTTTTTTAGTAAATTAAAATTAGATAATATGGAAATAACATGATGACTTCCTCCAAAAATAAATTAATAGATCACATTGAATTATTTAACTGAGTTTAAACCACTACATGCATACTTCTATTCCCACTTATTATTAGGGGGGAAAAAGGTGTGGATCATGGGAACAAAGTGAAGACAGTAGCAATCAAAAAGAAAACAGAAAATAGCATGAACCATCTGAGCAATGGAAAAAACCCATGTCAATGCAAAGTTCTCTGTGGCAAGTAAATGGGATGAGTCAGGAAGAGATGGCACACAAGGGAAAGAATCAGAGTCTTAACTCAGCCAATAACACTGCACGGCAAAATAGGCAGGGAAAAGACAAAGGTCAAGGTGAAATAGCAACACTATTGCTCCTCTGAGTTCTCTGATTAATTGATGTAAAAGCCAGTGTGAAGCAGTCACTGAAAACAGCAGTAAATTTGCCACAATGTAATAGTTTATATAAATAAAACAAATCACAGGAACATTACTGTGTATAAAGATTTGTGCCTTGTATGCTAACATGGAAGAATTGAAAAGAAAATTCAAGTGGCAGGGGAATGGTTCTCTTTCATCCTTTACCTTTTGTTCAGGATGATAGAACAAATGCAAACTAAATTTTCTATACTATATCTCACAGGGCTTTGTCAGCATATATATTTGTTTCCAAAGAGATTTGAAAGAAAATCTTCATATCTGTTTGCAGGTTAAAGTGCCGCAAAAAACAACAACAACAACAAAAAAAACCAAAAAAAACAAAACCAAAAAAACCCAAACAAACAAACAAACAAAAAAAAACCCCAACCAAAAAAAACCCCAAAAAAACCAAACAAAACAACCCCCCCAAAAAGCAAACAGAAGAAGGAACTGTCTGAAACAAAGACTGAGATAAGGGGTAGTTTAGCCTCTTTCTGTCCTATGTAAACCATTTCAGGATATCTATAACCTCTGCAAAATTTTGGGAAAAATATTGGAAAAGCTTGCTATCAGCAAATGCATCTTCATCTTTTGTGTAGTTTTCAGAAGTCCTTCCCAAGTTTGTTCATGATACTTACAAAACTGTCATTCTTGATGAATATTCAGAGATTTTTGTCTCAAAAATATGAAAAATCTGAAATTTCCTATTCAAATAATAATTAAAGCATGAAGATCTGTATTTCGTGAGTGTTATTTCAACTGTTCAATGAACACTCTTGACTGCAGATCTTGATGAGCATTCTGTGCCCTGTTCTACAGATCAGCTTCCAGCAGGTACTTAAAAGATCATTAAATTTTAACTATTAAAAATGTGAATAGCATCTGCTCCTCTGAAATTTAAGTACTTTAAAATTCCCAGGTCCTCTTGTTAAATATCTGTCTCTTTTAGGCCAACTCATATTTAAACTGATCTCTTTTCTTATGACCCTGAAAAACCCTAACCAGAGGTACCTCCATACCAGGAGAAGTGAGAAATGCCTAAGGAGCAATAATCATCTCTATTGCTAGCTTATACAATCAATAATACAAACATAGCTTGTCTATGACCCTTTGGAATGACTGTGGAGATCTGTATGTTAAATCCAATCTGGTTTTATGAAACATTTGTTCTCCTGTGTTATGGATGTAATATTCCCAACTGTCTGAGATTCTGAAGGGCAGACCATAAGGAAAAAAAACACTCAAACTTCTCCATTATTATACCTTTTGTTGCCTCCTCACGTTTTTGTTGTCCACGTCAGGCAGAGCAAAGGAAAATCAGATACATGGGTCAGAAACAATTACTCAAATAAAGAGAGAAGATAGGAAGAAGTAAATCTGAAGTCCTTGGAGTTCACTCCCAAATAGCACACAAAATGGGGTGAAAGCTGAGGCCAGAGAAGCTGTAAAAGAAAACTGATAAGCATTTACCTAGTGCTCAGTGTGTCAAGTGTAAGCATAAGCTTACTCTCTAAATGCACATATTCCAAAGCATACTGGCAGTATGACATTTTTTTTGATGTTAAAAATTATCTACACATCCTTCTAAAAACATTCAGCTCCAGCCTTGCTCCTTTCCTTTTGAAATGTGTAATGCAGCTTTCAGTAGAAGCTGAGCCTGACTTGAAAAAGATTTTTATCAGTGCAGAATCCTTTGAAAAAAATCCCACTTTACACTTAACAAACATAACAGGAGGACAACAATTATGTGTGGGTTTTGGAGAAAAGGTATGACAAGGAAACAATTGTTTGAGAACTATTGTTCTCATATGAAAAGATTCCCCAAACCAGGTAACACAGATCTCAAGCTAGAGCACTGAATTATTTGGTCACTTTTATTTTCACTTGCTCTCTGTACATGACCCTCAAAATAACTACTGAACTAAAGGTAATTTATAATCTTTTAGAAATCTGTGGAGAGATATTCAGGTCAGACCTCTCTGATAATCCATTTAGCTACTTGCACTAAATTAACTTTTCACATTGGACATTTAACAAGATGATAAATAAACAAAATGATGTAGAATTGGTTTGTTATTTTTATTTTTAACACAATAATTATTTTAGCCACAGGTAACACAAAAGGATGAGGAAAGTGCTGTTGGATTTTGAAAGCAACTAAGCATGTTATTACTTCTGCAGAGATTCAAATAACTGAGCTCATCTATTTGAACAGGAGCTCAAATTTTGGTCATTATGTTTAAATTGTTCCTCATTACCCATTGCACTACAAAGAGAACACTTTTTATTTCAAAACTCTAGAAATGTTCCCAAGATACTGAATGGAAAAACGTTTTATAACCCTCAGTTGTTGAATCTATCAACAACTTCTTTATTTTAATGCCTATCAAAACTGGGAAAAAATACCTGATATCAGACACAGCAGCATGCAGGAAATGCTAGCAATGATATTTGAAATTTTATAGCTATTACAAGCCTTCAGCCTTAATTTGTCTTCGTTTAAAAATGGGAATTGCCACTGAAAAACCAATGAGAACTGAACCACTGAGACACAGGACTGGTCTGCATGGGAGGATTTACATCCCAATGTAAATCAACTCTGACAGGTTTCATATGCTTTGGAGGAAAAGAAACAAACAACAACAAAAAGAGAAAAAAAAAGAGAATAAATGCTCTTTTAAGTTGGTCTGAGATATGGGAAAAGCATAAAAATTATTAAAAACAGATCAAATGCAATGATGCCAAAAATCAGGCCTTACAAAACCCTTATAGAATTGACCAGTATTTCAGATTTAATAAATATTTTCCCCTTGTAGGAAGGAATGGTCAAGCAATGGGAACAGGATCATGTAGTGCAATTCTACAAAAAGTATTTTTGCAAATATATCTGCATTTCAGCTTCTATTCATCTATCACTATACAATTACACAAGAGTTTTAGCAATTCCAGTTAGTTTATATATCAATTATTTAAACAGAAAAATCAAAACCCTGCAAACATTATACTGCCCATAAACCCCCTGTTTTTTTCCTAACTTTGCAGAAACAATACATTTTGAATCAATTTATGTTCAAAAATATGTCTTGTTAAATACAAGCCCAGCAGATGGATTTGAGATCTCTGAGTTCTTTTTCATTTACATATGGAATTGATGAAAGATTACAGAAGTGGAACCAAGTTGAAAATTCTATTGCTAAAAACGGCTGCAGTTCCTTCACCCATAGCTCTGTCGATTCTTCAAATTATAAATGGAAAATTAAACTGTTTCAATCACAAAAGACTAAACTTGAATTTAAAATTATAAGATTATATTGAGATGAAAATATAATTTTAGGAATCGTTGTTAGGGATACAATTGCATTACAAGATTTTCCTGTTACTACCAACTGAAAAAAATCCATATATATTCACAGTTTACTTATTGTCTTGGGGACAAAATGTTTTAGCACAGTCTGCTGTAAACTGGCTTGAAAGTCTCTGCTCTGGAAGAATAAAGACTCTTAAGTGTAATGAGTTTTTAGAGATTTAAATTGAGAGAGCAACACAAATATAACATTCAGAATCTCTAAATGCTGAATAAGTCCCACATATTTTACAGCAAACATTAAGCTTCTATTTCTTTTCCAGAAGTAAGAAAGAATAATCATGATAGATGATTTGCTTCTAAAAGAACACACAAGACAATTTAGTCTGGTTTATTTCAATTTGTTAGGTTTTTTTTCTTATTTCTTCAGTAAAATTTTTTCCTACACTGTAGCACATGTTTGACTTTCTTCCATGAGCTTAGAGTTTCATCTGAGGGACACTAATATCCTGCATTTTCCTCCTCTCCCTCAGTAATACTTGTTCTTGCTGGTTATCTTTGAGATTTTATCTTTGAGATCAAGCTTATCCAAGAGAAAAAAAGTGCTCATAAATAATAAAGTCAGATTTTGTTGCCACACGTATTTTTGCAGCATTAAAAAAAAAAAGAAAGAAAAAAAGAGTATGTGGAGGCTGAAGACAGCATAATCTCCCATAAAAAATGATTTTCACTGCAGCCACATGTGAACACATGAACAGTCAAATACAAAGAAAAAGGGTAACTTTTCAGGGAGAAGTGGACTGGTAAAATGGTATAATAGTACAACTGTACAAACAATAATATTATACAAAGTCTAAACTCTTGAGAAGTAAAAGGATAATGGAATTATAATTTCTTCCTATTGTATAATTTCATATGTTCTCTGTTGGCTAGGAATCATGTGAAACAAATTAAAATATTTAAAGATATTTTTGTTTTAAAATATTTTTAAACCATCTCTGGTGAATACATGAAAAACATGACACTTTTGAAACAGATGAGGTAGTTAATAGCATTTACACCACCCTTGGTCATTCAGAGATCACAGAAATTGAGACAAACTATGTTAAACAAAGGACAAAATTAGCTAAATTTTCACCTAATTTCTAATAACTAAAAAATCCTAAACTAAAATCCTCAATCATGAGAGAAAAAATAAAAATACAGAGACATAGGAGATATTCTGTCCAAAGTTTAGAGTTTAGAGTTGGTGAGATGAAAGCTGAAGAGGGAATGTGTTGGAAGGCCATGCCAGAAAACTAGAAAAAAAAATCCATGTAAAAAAACTCACCAGAAATGTTAGAAAAGGTTAAAAAAAAATTAAAAAGAGACAAGGTAATGAATTTTGAAAACACCACAATGAATAGACTAATCTATGATATAATATGAAAAAAAATTCTGTAAACTGTGAGCAATTCAGGTATTAATTATTAAAATTTTTGTTTCTTAAACTCATTCTTTACTCTTCTCTACAGTAAAGTGAAATTTTGCCTGTTATAGTGAACGAAGTATCTGTTAAACACTATTTAAGCCATTGAAAGAAACTGTGAGTATGTACTGGGAAGCTGAGGAAGGACATTTCATTAGACCTGTAGTGATAGGATAATGGCTACAAATTAAAGGAGAGGAAATTTAGGTTAGGTGTTAGGAAGAAATTCTTCCTTGTTAAAGTGGTGAGGCCCTGGCACAGGTTGTGCAGAGAAGCTGTGGCTGCCCCATCCCTGGCAGTGTCTAAGGCCAGGTTGGATGGGGCTCTGAGCAACCTGGGATAGTGGAAGTTGTCCCCACCCCTGGGCAGGGGTTTGGAACAAGATGAACTCTAAGGTCCCTTTCAACCTTTTAACATTCTATGATTTTATTCTGACTAATTGAAGAATGAGAATCACGTTCACCTCTAAAATTTTGTATAGAAATCTGTCTACTAAATGTGTCAGAGTGCTTCATTTGCCTGCAACGCTGGAGCCTGGTTGCAGGGATCTGGGAAAGGATGCTCTTAATTTCCCTTCCTGGATGTGACTTTGTGAACATTAAAGCTGTACCTGCAGTACAGCTGGACAGGGACAAACACACACCCCATGACCCCTACAGAGACACCATCAGTCTTGCCTTGACACCCCAACTTCCAAACCATCGCGAGGAATTACAAAGCTTCAATGAAATTTCTCTGACAAGATTAGCTCTAAACGTTTACGGTTTTTCATTGCTAAGCATGACGTTATATGGCATGGAATATGCCATATAACCTGACCTCTCTCTGACTTGACTTTGTCCCAGTCTAATTTCTTGCCAAGCTCACTGTGGGAGGCAGAATGGGAAACAGAGAACACCTTGGCACTGCTCAGCCACAGCTGAAAGGTGAGAGAGTTTCAGACATGATTACAAAACACACTGTTATACAAGCTGCTCTGAGGAAAATTACCTCCATCCCAGCTGGACCCAGTACAATAGATAAAAAGAATATTACTTAATCTAATGATGCTACTTAGTGAGTAAATATTAATTAAGTAGAAATGATAACCACTACATGTACTTCAATGACGTGAAGCTTTCACATTGGTAAAGAGAGGAAAAAAAAATGAGGGTAATTTTTCCAATACTTACCACTATTTAGGTAATAGGGAATTTTAACCTCCTGGGGAAGGAAACTCTCAGCTAACAGCTCAATTCTGAAAAGCTGCAAGAACATATGAACCCCTGCATTAACAAAACTCACAGTCAGACCAATATTGTTAAAAATCATACTCCTTGTTTGATCTGCTACACTTTTGTAAACAATACATTCAATATCAGGAGGCAACCACTGTGTTTATTGTTGAATCTTATTCTCTGCACAGTGTTCCTATATTAACTCAGACAAATAAAACATAGTTTTCTTTTTCCATGTTAGAAAACAAGTTTTTAAGTTCTCATTGATCAGGTTTTATACTACTGCATGAACTGTTGGGATTTCTGCTTTAAACTGTAGAATTTAAACTGACCATCCCTTCTGTTTAACTTTCACAGTCATGTTCCACTGTGCATTGAAGTCACCTTTGCAAATTTTAAACAGACATTTGACTGTAGCATATCCACCGGGCTCACTGAACAACAAATCACTAGTGATAATTTTAGGACCTGCTTCACAGCAACCTATTTTCAGACACCTTAAGATATATCTTTCTAAAAGTCCTCCTTCATAAGGAGTGGTTAATGTACACAGATTTTAGGCTCCTGGTACATCAAAAGGACTTTTTCAAGAAGTTCTGAAAGTTTCTGAATTAGTGGAAGGTGTCTCTGTCCACTGCTGGGAGTTGGAACTGGATGATGTGTAAGGGCCCTTCCAACCCAGGCCATTCTGATTCTCTGGTCATGTGTAATAGAATATTAGACCATGTCAATGTGAGTGGGAAATAGCTTGTTTCCATCTGTATGACGTCCTTCTATTGGCTTAGGGCACATTTAGGCAAAGCCCTTATGATCTGTGCCCCTAACAGATTTCTCTGAGGCACACAAAGTTTTATGTTTTCTAAGCACATTCTGGGTTCTCTATAGAAGAGGGTTTTTTTCCCACTGAGCTATATCAGATTAAAACTGTGCTCTTTGAGCTGGTTCAGCTAAGCCAGACATGACAGAAGAGAGGTCAGGGAGCATTAACCCTTCACACCACTGAACTGCTCACAGAACACGGCATGTGGCCTCGTGCTGCCTAACTACATCAAAGCACACCCAGGCAGGTGATCCAAGGGATTGTGGTGCTGATGGAGAGATACACAGGTTAAGTAGCATGGATAAAGGAGACAAATTCAGAACCTATATTCAGGCTCAATTCAGGAACCAGAGTCTGGCGGCCCTGCAAATACCCTGAGTCATTTGCTGCTTCTTTGACCTTAGACATTAAGGTAGGCAAAGTGACTAAAGTAATTACAGATTTTTTCTTTAGAATTTTAAAGAGGGCTTTTAAGCTGAGAACTGAAGCTTTCAGTTCTTAAAAGCTTTCAATTCTTAAAAGCTTTCAATTCTTAAAAAAAAAGGAGTTTTGGAAAAAGTCAGTCATTTCTGTTTTGGAGTCAATACAAAATTCTAGCTAAATGAAAAGTGGGGGGGAAAAATCGCTGGCTTTGGGGCTGGTGGGTTAGTTTGTTTGTTTGTTTGTTTGTAGGTTTTGTTTTATTTGGGGTTTTTTTTGGTCTCTGTGTTGATCTCATCCAGATTTGGCTTTTTGCCTGGTCACTTCCTAGTGCCCAATGGGAAACATCAAGGAGGCTGATGCATCAACTTTCACTATCTGCAAACCAAGAAGGAGAAAAAAGAAAGAAGGACCAATTTCATGGCACAAAGACTCTCAAGTGATAGTGTAGGGAAAAGGTTTCAAACGCCATTTGCTGCTGTTGGAAACAGATCTTTAATTTGATCATGTCCCTAAAGTAAAATAAACCAAAGGATGACAGCAAAAGATATTCATAGGGAGTGAAAGGAAAGTTCTTTGCTTTGGAATCAGGCCATAAGGAAGAGTGCAGCTAAGGATAATTCATTTTACAATCTACCCCAGGCTGTCTCAGTCCTCTTGCAATTTTGGAGAATAATAGAACTAAAATGTTCTTTCCTGGAGCTGTGAGTTCAGCTTCATTAGGTCTTCTTTCTGTATATTGGAATTCAGATAGCAGGGAGATATGTCCCTTTCCTCGCCCAAAATGGACAGATACAGATCATTAAGTTGCCTCTTCTAATATCTGGAAGTATCAGATAAGCTTGGGGATGTAGCACATGTTTCTCCAGAAACAGCCCACCCTTTCTCCAGGAATATGTCAACTAACTCTTATAAATCCAGCTGGTCAGAGCTGGAAGTTGATGTTAACAGGCTGGATCCAAAGCCCACTCGAGTTGGGAGACTCTCACTGACATCACCATTGCAGCCATCACTGGTTGTAGAGGAAGCCCCAGAACATCACAGAATGGCGATTATATTTATTAAAAAAATATTAAAAAATCAAACTTGCATTTCTATCTTTCTGCACTACATATTTATAGTGGTTAGATAAAACTGAAATTCAATTTAAATATCTCAGATTTCAGTAGTATTTTAAATCTATACTCAAACACAGCTTTTCAAACATATATTTAATTAAGAAACAATGTTTAAAAGTAATTGTCTAGCAAACTGTAGTGTATATCTCATTGAGTTATTGTATTTAAAAAAGAGTCAGATTAATTTTAAACTCTTCTCAGCATATAAAAAAGGAGCTAAGCCGCATTAAAAGTCCCTACATTATTTCAACTAATAACTCTACTTGAAAACCAGTGAAGTTTAGTCTCACATTTTAACAAGACTTTAGGTGAGATGGTGATGATCCTGAGAATGGTTTTAAAATAACTTGCATGTTCATGAATACTAAACTAATTAATTGTTGAGGGAAACATATTACTGCAGCTGTTGGAAAATCAACAAGAGGAAATGAAACCTGATTCATAATTTTAACACAGATTCAGTAAAGTACAGAAACACATGCTTAAAGCTAACACAGAGCTAGTAAGGCAAGTCAGCCTCAAAGTGAGGTAAAAAGGAAGAACTTTTGAGCCAGAGAGATTATCCAAGGGTAGAAAATTAGTTGGAACATGAAAAAATAATTTTAAGGGAAGATGTGCCAATATAACCAGCAAAGCAGCAAATGTTGTTTGCTAATTAGAAATTTCAGCCATGTTTATAGGGCTAAAGAAGTGAATATTACAAGAGTGGCTCAAGGGCTTAGCTCAAAGTATGGGTGAAAAAGTCCTGGTTAGAGAGTACTTAGCAGTAAACACATGCTTTCAGCTAACTGGGTCTGAGGAAATTTTCCTTATAGGTACTTAAAAGCCCCCAAACATTTCTCTAAATTAGACTACTAATGTTAAAAGACTTTAGAAGGACTTTCACCATGTAATGTATTTAGAAGAAAAAAGAAAAAAAGCTGTCTGAAACCCCCAAATCTACCATTGCAGTTTCAATTCCCAGGCCAAATGTCTGGAAAAGAATGGAAAAAAAAAATACTCCAACTCATTGTAAGCATCCCAAATGACATGGAGACATTAGGAAAACACAGAAGTTAGAACCTGGACATTTTAAAAATAATTTACTCAGAACAATCTCATGCAATGTTTTTCCCCAGGAGAGGAAGAGAGCAGTTTTAGACTAGATACTACTATTACTATTGCTTCTACTACAACTACAACTACTACTACTACTACTACTACTACTACTAGTACTACAAAAACAAAAACAACCTCCCCAAAACAAACAAACAAAAAACAAAAAAACAAAACAAACAACAAAAAACCCCCCCAAAACCAAAAAAAAAACCCTAAAAAAACCTAAAAAAAGCCAACATCAAAACAAAAAACAACAAACAAAACATGCACACACACAAAAAAGTCCCTGTGAGAGTGATGAGGCACACGAACAGGTTCCTCCAGAGAAGTCTTGAATTCCCTATCCCTGGAAGTGTTCAAGGCCAGGTTGGATGGGGCTCTGAACAATCTGGGACAGTGGAAGGTGTCCCTGCCCATGGCAGGGGACATGTAATGCAATGATCTTTAAGGTCCTTTCTTACCCAAACCATTCCAGAATTCTATGATAGTAAAAGTTTTAGATTGGCTCAGTCAGATGTTTTGATTTAAGCAGAGTTCTCATTGTGTTTTATATACAAATTTATCATTATGAAGCTTTGCAAGGTGAATGCAAAGCTTTTGAAATACCGTTCTCAGAAAGCTGCTATCAATGGTTTGGAACCCGCCAGGAAGGCTGTGGAAAGGTTCCATAAGAATTATATTTCAGCAGAAAAAGCTGCTTACAAACGTTATTTTTATATAAAATAGTTGTATATATGCAAATTTAAAACATACACACTTTATTCCTTTGATATTTCTGATTCACTCCAAATAGAAACATTTTTGCTGTTGATTTGGGCCAGTCTTTATTGTGCTCTGTCCAATAACAAAAAGATTAAGATCTCATAAAGTGGAATATTTAATTCCAATCCGATTAATTGCAGGTGCTCATTTGGGGCTGAAAATGTAAGACACTGAATGAGACATGAGGGAAGTTAATTCACCTTTACTGACAATGCATTGCTTTTAAGTTACAACAGATAAATGTACTCCTCTTCTATTTTGCAGTGATTTCCAATCTTGCATAGAAATATTTTGCAGATTTCTGAAAAAAAAAAAAAAAAGAGCAAAAACAACAAAAAACCTCAACACCAACCCCCCCAAATCCTCCAAAAATAAAAGGGTTTTCATTATTCATATTCGAACCTTACCTTGGAAGTTTCAGTCTAATCAAATATGTTTCGCTGGGAGTACAGTTCTAGGCACTGTTTTTTAAATGTTTCAAGATCTGAAGGAAAACCAAGGCTTCCCTCTGTGAAGGATCAATCTGCCCACCGGAGGGCAGTGATGCTCTTTCCAAATCCCGTGGTTTTCCTCCTTTATTTGGAAGGAAAATAGGACAAACATTAGAAGCCAGGGTTTCAGGGTGCATCTCTACGAAATGCAGCTGTGCTTTTGCTCTAAGTGTTGCACTGACAGCTTAGGATAGGGAAAACACACAGAAACGTTCCCAAAGTTATGTTCTGGGTGGAGTTAAATAACCACTGAAACCACGTACACATGAAAACTTTGTGTTGATACTTCCACAATTTACAGTTTCACCCTGATTTGACAATATTCAACCTTTGCAACTTTGATAGAAATTATAGATCTCAGTTTGAATGACATAAAAAAGGAAATAATTTAACAATAAACTCTATTTCTGAAAATGGCAGCCTTGATTCCCTACTCCAGAGAGACATTTTTGCTGATTTGTTATTATGGTTACAATTATAAAATTTTAGAAAATCACTCCAAACAAACTTGGTTTCTGATAAAAAACTGCAGTTACCAGAAATTGTTCTACTTATTCTTCAAGCATTGCATTTTGGTCTCTGAGTTATTACCAAAATAATTTCGTTCTTTCATTCACTTGGAAGATGATGACCACACAGACTATACAAGAACAATTCTGCTTCTTGATAAAAGGATTGCCTCTTCCTAAAAATCAGGAAAAGCAATGCATTCCAGATGGCTACACAAACTCCTTAGGCATGAATCCTTTAGCTACAAACACGTTTATGTATCTGCCAGACTAATTTTTTATTCAAATCCCCGAAAACAAAGTAGCACACCTACAAAAGTTAATTAAGACTATTTTTGTTGAAAACTTTCACTTTAAGAAAGATAAAAAAGGAATAAAAGCTGTTGCTGTTTTTTATTCAGAAAAATAGAGATGCTTTTCATGAGCATTTGTTCTTACCCTCAGTACTGCATTAAGATGAGACAAGCATTCTCTAGGTTCTGCTTTACCAGTGCCTATGTAAATATTGTTATTTAATCAACTTTGAATACGTGAAGAAGGTACAATAGATTATAATCACTTAGGATTTCAAAATAGAAAAATAAAGCTTCAATTTTTTTTTTCTACGTTTACAAAATCCAGAAATATCCCACGGGATTTTTAAGGTGGCTCATCTTCAGCATGGTGGTGATTTTATGCACAATTTAGCGTAGTCTTTTCTACGGGATTTTCAACGTAGTCCATCCAAGCTCAACAACAGCTGTAGATGGGAAATAAGATTGAATATGTCAAAAGAGATTTATGTGTGTATCATTATTTCTAGGTAAAAGAGAATGATAGCTGTCTTGGGGAAAGAATTATGGTCCTGAAACTCACATCCAATCACATGGGTTTCAAAAAAGATATTAGTTACAAGAATGAGGATATCCTGTTTGTGAAATGATAGTCCTTTTTAGTTAGTTCCTATAATTTATTGCCAAATTATATTGCTTCTTGAAAAATCGTTTCTAGGGAGAATTTTCTTAGATAAAGATCAGTGAATCCATCTGATTACATCAGACTGTTTCTTGTTTTCCACTCACTCTGGCTCATCTCACCATTTTTTAAAGGATTTGGATATGGAATCTGTAACTTCCCTGTTGGATAACTAAAAGGGTCCCTCTAGATTTGTCAACTCTATATTGGCACCACTTGCACCTCTCACAACTGCAGAGGCAGATCTGAGCTGATACTAAATTAGGACAAGTTTTGCATGGTAATGACTAGGCTTAAAATTCAACTTGGTGCATGTCCCAGAAGTTTTATATTGTCACCTTCCAGGCTCCTCTCCACATCCACAGCTCACTTCTAATAAGATCCCTGTGTCTTCAAATTCGCTGACTCTTAGCTCCACAACAGATTCTGTTTGGAGTTTTTCATAATGCTGGACCATAATCAGAAGCTACGAGGAGAAAGAAAGTTCATAAAGGATTACTCTATTTAATTTTCTTATTGCTAAAGGGTTTTAAGCTGACAGACTGCAAATAATCAGTCACTAAATAGGTAAACACAGCTCACTTCTCTTAACCTTTGAACAATAAGCATAGAGGGCTAAAAAGCCACAAATTACCTGCAAAATGACCTTGATATCTCATAATCAACAAGGGCATTTGAAGGTAAATAAGAAGAAAAATAGCTGTTAGCTTATAAAGAGCATCTCTATAACTAATGTATCCACTTACACCTTTTTCTACCTCTTCATTTAAATTAAGGCTTAATTTTTCTTGCAATGGAGGCTGATGGAATCTGCTGTTATAGCTGGAGGTTCCATGTGTAAACTCTTCTACAGTTTCATAGGTACTCATCTTCCCATCTCCATCACTTATTGTGGATCTTGTGCTGGGCCTTGATTTTGCCTCAGGGTTTGCTGTGACTTAAAAATAGATGCGTAAATCGTTTTTGCTTATTGCCTTGCACAGACCTGCTGTATGAATAGCACTGAACACCATTAAAAATAAGGTGATGGGTGGAGGGGAACGGGCAGTAAACACAGAGCCAAGAATTTCCTGTTAGCCTAATAAAAATCTTAACATAAATGCAAATGAAGCAGTAGTTATTAGAGTTACAAAACACTAACACATAGTTCAAACTAGTAAATAAAAAAACAAACCAAAACAAAACAAAAACCCCAAAATAAAAATACTGACTATAAAAACTTAGCTGTACAGGAAGACTTACAAGTTATCTGTGCCTCTAAGGTGTTATCCTTTCTATGACTGCTACAGTCAGCTGTGACAATTTTCTTGAAGCAGAGAGATCTAGAGTGGCATCAGCATTACAAAAACTTTGCAGGAGAAGGATGCTGGTGGTGGATTTTCTTTTGCCTCACCTGCTACCTTTCCTCTGCTCCCAGAGAAAGGGTAAAAGCTTCCCTGCAGCCCCCCAGCATTGCCCAGGAGCTGTCTGGGGCTGCATCCCCTTCCCTGGGGGCTCTTCCAGAGCTGGAGCTCAGACAGGCTGGGCAGTGGGAACCCAGCTCTGCTCCTCAGCCTGAGGACACTTTGTGGGCAGAGCAGTGCAAATAACACCCATGAGAAAAACATATCACTGTTAGTTCTAAGCAGGTTACTTGAGGCTGTCCTAAGAATTTTTCTTGGACTCAGGAAGAAAACAGTCTGTTCCATGCCCATTTTAGTACCTTGGGTAATGATTAAAATACCAATTCACTCTGATGTTTTCTAGAAACTAGAAGAAAAATTAAAGAAACACCAGAAACACCAGAATTTATATTGGAAAGTTGATTTTTCTAAAGTTAATAGCTAAAAGTAGACTGGAAAAAAAATCATATTCTTTAACCACACTAACTTTTGTGAAGCAGCAGGAACAGCTTCCACAATCACCCTACTCCTGAATAAGTGAATCCAGAAGATGTACATGTAGAAAATTATGTTATATTATATTATTGAAAAAAGTCTTTGGGAGAAAAAATTTAGCACATAGTCTTTAATGAATCTAGAGAAATGAACTAGCTCAAATTGGAAAAAACCAGAATATTGATTTTCATTTTGCTTAATTAACTTGGGAAAACATTCTCTCCCTTTTCTTATCCTTTTTTCTCCCATCAAAATCATTCCAAGAAGGAATCCAATTAATCCATGAAGGAATCCTTTGTGGATAGAAAGATCACTTACTGGGATACGCTTAGCTACGCAAAGAATATTTACTTTGATCACCCTGTGTCAGTTGCAAGAAGAAATAACAATCTTCCATCCATATAAATGCAAACAGGTGCAAAGTGTCTGTAATAAATATTATTTTCTGAGAGAGTCTTCCAAATAAGGAATATGAAAGATGGACTTTTCTTATAAAGATGAGTAATCAGTCCGTGAAGAAAATGCATGTTGACATTTCCCATGGCGGTAGACGCCTACAGCTCCTCTCACAGAAGTTCTGAGCAGTCATCCACCAGCTGTCACTCCAGTTTTCCTGGGTCAGAATTTCCTGAGTAATTTCTCATTTACAGAATAGAGTATTTGAGTGTCTTTGACTTTGAAGATGTTGCTGATTATGTTACATTCCTTTAGACACTTCCAAAGAATTTGAGGCTAATACACACCATGCAGGCCCTCTGACGTGATCTAGAGAAGAACAAAATGTCCTTCTGAATTCCTCTTTGAATAAAGATAACCTTATAATACTCAACAATTAATCTGGCTGTTCTGGAAGTTTTGAACTCTGAATGATGGCTCAACTCCTGCTCCAGTTTTGGCCTGACACACTCCTCATGCTAAGACCTGATGGATGCTGTGGTCAAAGACAGAAAAATGGGTTGTTGGGATAAAATGCATGGGAAGGAGTAGAGGCCACTCTGTAGCTGGTGTCACCCTAAACTCACCCTCTCTGAAGATATCACCTCCTGCCCTCTTGCATAGCAATTGTCTGGAAGTCTCTTCAGAATCCAGCAACTAATGGATGGACCAAAGCCCCAAGATGGAAGATATAAACACACTGGCTTAGCTTAGCCTTAGGTTGTGCCAGAGAAGATTCAAGTTGGACTTAAGGAGGAATTTCTTCACTGAAAGGGCTGTTAAACAAGGGAATGGGCTGTCCAGGGTAGTGGAGTCACAATTCCATGAAGGTGTTCAAGAAACGACTGAACACGGCACTTGGTGCTGTGGTCTGGTTGGCAAGGTGGTGATCAGTCAAAGGTTGAACTCAGTGATCTCAAATGTCTTTTTCAACCATAATGATTGCATAATTCTTTGAAAAAATCTTTTGAAACAGTTCCAGCTGCAGCTGGACTGCCAAGGCTTTTGTGCTTCCCAGAGTGATGCAGGGGAGGAAGACGAAGAATGAGCGCTCTCACCATTGTCTATTGAACCATTTTGCTCATAGATATGTGAGTCTGTACAAAGGAAATGGAGGCAATATTTGTCTTGTTTGGTTTTATTTTGGCTAATGAGTTCATAAAATAAAGCTTAATTTAGAGAGACCATTGTTCCCTAAATTTGAGATATTCAAATGAACTGTGACAATAATGTTGACTGAAAGAGGACCTCACATTCCTCTGGTGCACAAATGGCATTGTGAATAGGACAAATAATAATACTATGAATGCTCATATTAACTTAATTAGTAGCTATCATTGCTAGCCATGGGATCAGTAAAGTTGTTAATGATTGCTGCATTCATAGAGCAGGTGGAAAAGCAAGATAAGGAGCCCTTGGAACAGCTGCATCCAGGCTGGTATTGAACAGATTTGAGCAAAGGTTGTCATATCATGTTATAAAAGTCTGAGATGGTTCCCAAGCAACTTGTTAAACATGCTTATAATGCATTGTGCTCTGTACTGCCTGTAGAGCAAATAAATCTGTCCTTGGCCTAGGGGGTGTTTTGGGTGTTTGGTTTTTTGTTTTAACTTTTCCTGCTCATTTACTCAGTTTCTTATCCGTGAGGAAAGATGGGAATCCCTTGCAGCCTTAGACCATCCCCCAGAAGTCCGTGCCCTTCCTTCAGAAAATTCAATAGGCTCATCTCTCCTGTCAGGCTTGGGAAGGTCAGTTTTGAAGATTAACACTCAAATGAGACCTTCCAAAAGTGATCAGCACTTCCATTCCATATGAACTGTCCTGAAAAAGAAGTCCGAACAAATCATACCTCCTCCACCATTTACAATCTGTTTCCAGTCATGACCAGCAGTTCAGAGTGATTTTTTTAGATATTTTTGGGCCAGGCATGAGGTATGTATAATTTATCTATATCTTAGACAAGAATTTCTAAAGCAGCCAAATTTAAAAAGAATGTTGGGGTTCTCCCCCAGTACACAGGTTACTACTAATGGGATTTCAGAGGAGCATGACCTCTCATCACATCAATATTTGATCAGGCAATAAATATGACTTGCTTAGAAACTCAAGGGTGGTAGAATTCTCAGTTTATGTTCTCTATGCTGAAATGATAGCAAACCATTTTAGAGGGCACTGGTGTCACAGTAGAAGCTATGCTGTTCTCTTAGCCCCTACACAATCATCATAGAGTGCTCTGAGCTGGAAGGGTCCTTACAGATCACCCAGTTCCAATCCCCCTTCCACTGGATCAGTGTTCTGGCCTTGAACGATGCCAGGGATGGAGCAGCCACAGCTTCTCTGGGTGAGGCACCTTCAATTTAAATCTTGCATCTATGAACAGTTATATTTTTCCTCTTCTAGCCTCCCACTACGATCCTGGAAGAGGTACCTATTTCTTGGAATGGTTGTTTTATCTGTGTTAACTGTGACCTAAATCACTGGAGATTTTTGCATCTTTAATGATTGGCTAAAATCCCATTGTAGAAATACTGTGGTAATAACAGAAAGAGCTCCACAGCTATAATAAGCTTCAGGCCAAGTATGATACCGTCAGTAACAACAAACACAAGAAAATGTAGAGAAAATGGTAAACCAAATTTTATTTGCTTAATATATGTTGATGATAAGACACTGATCTTGATACTTCTAAACAAATGGAGTTTCTTGCAGCTTGGGGTATGCAAGAATAAAGCTTCAGAGGGTGCAAATAGAAAGAAATAGACATGAGGAGTCAGCAATCTAGTGAGCAAACACTACAGAGATTCTCTGAAGGAAAAATAAAAAAGATATCTGAAAAATATCTGAAACCCAAAGAAAAATGCTTGAAATTATCTTTTTCTCCACACTTCAGGATTATTCTCCATTCTCAGATCTAAACTTTATAGAGATTAATAGCATAAACAAAGAACCCCCACAATACCAGAACTTACTCTCTATGAGAAATGAAGAGAGAGAATAACCCTTAGGTGATGCATTATTTAAGAACTGACCTGTGCAATAGTAACCAGCAGTCTGACAAATAAAAATAGCATAAATTTCTGGGTTACTCTTTTCATGGAGGATATCCTGAAACAGTGCTCTGTAAAATAAGATTTTGAGTCCAATAGGGATTTATTCTCCATTCCTGCCTAATAAACCAATATGAAAACACCATTCCTGCAGTTTCAGATGGGAATCCGACTGTCTGCACTGTGTACTTCTGTGTCAGTCCTAATAAATGTATTTCTATAGGTATGAAGAGTTGCACTTAGGTAATCCCAACCCATTCAGTGTTACTTTCGGCTGAGAGCACAGAAGGCTAATTAATCATGGAAGGTTAATTTTGCAAGCTCTACTGGGCATCTGAACTGCTTATTGGTCTTTATCTTCCCTGGCACATCTTTCCCAAAAATATCAAATCAAACCCAATCCCTTCTTAAGGCAAAATGATAGCTGGATCATAATCGCTTTTGCTTTGGAACATTTTGGAATGCATTTTGTGGACTGGAAAGAAAATGTGTTTGACCTAGCTACACAAAAAGCATAGAATATGGGAAAAATTTGGACAGTGGGGAAATAATTACACTTACTGTGTTAGCAACTGTACCAAGAAAAAGTACCTTCAAGGTCAAAGAAATTAACAGATTCAGTGGGTTTTGACTTGAGGTCATGCATAATTTTTTCATATATACTTCAGAGCAGCACAGCCTTGTGTTCAGCAGGGACAGGAAAGGCAGTAAAACAGACAAATGGCACGAAGGGGAGGAAAGAAAGTGTGTTGGAGTGAGTTGGCAAATCATAACAGGCATAGAAAACAGTACTGGGAGACAGAGAACAGGGAAAGGAAAGGGCAAGGAAAACTTTTCCTGACCATAGGGAGACCATGAGCAGCTGCCCATCTTTTGTTTCATTGCAACTAATGGCAGAAAGCTCATAAAAATTACAGGTCAGAAATTCCAGAACGATGGCACCAACACCAGTGATGGTAGAGGACCACTAAAAATAACTTATGACTCCCCACCAAAATGTATTTTGTCACAGTGGCTACTAACACTGGCCAAATACACAATGAAGATGTATTTCAATGGTTCCTCATGTTGAAACTATTGTAGTTTTAAGTACTTTCTGTATGTGGACCCACATTATGAAAGTACTCAGGGAAATAACAACTCACAGGTATTTTGAAAGATGTGAGAGAGCATTTATATTTTTATAGTTTCTGTACAGTTACCTTTTAATAAACATGATCCTTTTTAGTTGCAGATTCCCCTCTACATAGGGGAAGTTTTTCCTCCTATGTGTTACAAAATGGCCATAATTTCTTTATTCTCGTTATAGTTTCTCAAGGCAGTTTTAGACTCACTAGCAGAATGTATATGAAGAAATGTTTTCTATTTAATGATTTATGTCTGCAAATATCACCTTAGTTTGGGAAATTGGCTTTATATGCTATCGCCTTAGCTAGAAAATCCAGACCTGTACAACTTCCTGGTTTTATTATCCAGTGAGCTGTCTTTGGGCAAAGGAGTATTTTCCCTTGAGGTTTCAATGAATACAGAAGCAATATGTTCTCTGTCAATATGACAAGACAGTCTTAAAAAAACCCTAAACCATAGCTAAGTAGCATTTGTATCATTATTTTTAATAAACTGTTAGAAGTCAATTATCAACCACCTAAAGATCTAAATAATATCTTTTGTTGTCATTCAATTCCAACAGAAAAAGGAAAGGTTTTCCTATTTTGTTACAGTGTAAATATTTAAGTGGTATCAAAAGTAAAATGCTGATTTTTCTTCTTTTTTTAAAGCTATTTTTCCAATCTAAAATATCAAAGACATTGTGGCCTAAAATATGAATTTCATCCTGTGGATGGCACTCCTGGACTGTCAAGAAACTAGTGACTTTTGAGAACCATGCCTTTGATGAAATTTTAAAGGGAAATTCAGATTTGTTTGTTCCATAGCCACAATATTCAGAAGGCAAGACTTAAATAGCCAAGATACTTGTAAAATGACTGCAAATGCTATTTATTTAGTGCAGGTAAGCAGTTTTTATAGCCTCAGCACCCACTCAAGCCATCACAGGTAAGTTCAACAAATACAGTATTTCATCAAATGAATGAGAAACTAAATCTGCTGGGTAAGCAGCAGCAAGACAATCACAGCCCCAGAATGGTTTATGTTGTATGTGATTAAAGCAAGAGTCCTGGAGCCAGCTACAGGTCCAGGAGAATAAAGGCAGTGAATTGTCCTTTTAGAGGGTGATAGTTTGACCATGCCTTTTGATTTCTCTCCCTGGACATTCTGAGATAATTCTCTCAGCCTCTCATGTAGGAAGGATGAAGATGAAGAAAAAAGCTTTAGGGTTAATTTGCAGTGATCACTCTCTTATGATGAAGAAGGGAGACAACAGGAATACAAGAAAGAATACCTGTGAGTGGTCCTATATCTGCTCTTTTGACCAGCCTAGAATAAAATTTTCTTTTCCTTGGGGCTGACCAAGGTCCTTAGCCTCTCGCTGCTGAAAAACTAGCACTTAAGGCCAAACAAAGTGAAAAGAGACATTTCCACAAATGAAAATAAGCAAAGAATTTAATTTAATAAAGGTTGCAGAGAGAAAACCATTGAAGAGAACTGTTTGATTTTGACCAGAAGACGTGCAGTAATGACTTCATCCCTGCCTATATTGCTCAGGGGGACTCTCAGAGTAAGGAGTGCAGTAAACACAGGCCACCAAGCAAAATCCAACTCAACATATTTCATGCAAATCTATTTGTCACACCTCCTGTGCTTGTAAACTTCTTGCTAAACACAGATAGGTTTAAAAGAAACCCATGTGAAGATTTTTTTTTAATCTACCCAGAATTCCTCTTCCCTTTCCACTTTTTCTATCACAAATAACACCATACTAATCACCTGCTGCTATAGCTGCTGTTGCTACACCCATTCAAGGCAGGCAAAAGCAGGTGGTTGTGTTCTGTTAACAGGTTTTCCTATGGAAAGCATGTGGCATCCAGGGGTTACATCCCCCTGGCTCCCCCTAAATGCTGTGACAAATGGGATCATTTACAGGACAGTAAACAGACACACACTTGTAGCTATTTTCTGCACCTAAGTGATAAATTTTAATGCCCTAAACAGAGACAACCCTATATAAGCAATCTGTAAATCAAGATAACAGGTAGCCAAATAAAATTGTTCTTCCTTCAGTGAGAAATGTCTTGTGAAGAGGGAATGCAGAGAAATTAATGAGTTGTCATGTCCGCAAGGAATTGTGTAAAAAAAAAAAAAAAAAATTGAGAATTCAAGGTCATGCTGGCAAGAGTTGGTCAAGAGTTACATTTTAGTGAGAACTCTGTGAGTACATTAAACTCTCTTGCTGCACAAACCAAACAAAGCTTTCTCTAGAAGACACCAAGCTCAAAGTGGTGTGCATCCTAGATATTACTCAAGGGAAATCCATGCCCAGATTCATGGTTAGTACTAGCCAAATGTACATAGCAGGGATTATTTGCTTTAGATAAGTATCAGTTTATAAGAATGACCAGACTTATTGAAGATATAACAGTATTTCCTCCAAATTAGAAGATGTGGTTAAGTTAAAATACTTGTGCTATATTGCACATTCATACTTGAAATATAACCTAGTTTCAAATGGGTATTAAGTCTCACATCTTCAACAAAACATATTTATTACTCTTAGAAATTCAATTAAGTGTGCTGAAGAAAAGATCTCAACAGGCAAGATTTTTGTACAGAGTGGAAAACATCTTTAAGGAGATATTTTTTCTTCACAGCTAACTTAGCAACCAATATAAATATATATAGCTCATTCAAAATTGCTTTACTTAAACACCAAACTCCATTTCACAAGCCATTAATGACATCATATGAGAGTGTTTCTCTCAATACCTCTGAGAAATTTCCAGCATGTTTCCTTCCGTATTACTGCCTGCTTCTAACAGATCTTTACTAAAACATTCAAAGCACTCACATGGATGCACCAGAAAAATTGTTCCCTTGCAAAAAATGCTTACCAAACCCTTATACACTTCGGTGTCTCAGCCTACCATTGCTCGTTTCAGACCACAAGATTCAACACTTGTCTTTCAAACAAATGACAGCAAATATCTCCTTAAACGTCAGACTCTCATTCTGAGCATGGCACTCACTAGTGCAAGGATCAACGAGAGATTGCTCTAAATAATTTGTTCTGGGGTGGATCTTCAGAAAATTTGGATGTCATTCTGCAGAAGTTACAAGGCACCCCTGGAAAAACGATAGCTGCATCCATTTGTGAATGCTCTGTTCAGCAGTATCTGCTCTACAAGTACTGTATTCAAGTGCATTTCAATGCACTGCTTCCCAGATACCACATTCTGAGTGAGACTTCAGCATAATAAAGCAGCTAGAAAGATGGTATAAAATACTGTGAACCTTTTTCTTGATCAGGTCCGTCCATTGTTAAACATCCACACCCTCAGGAGTAATGAAACTCTCTTGTCACTATTTTTTCCCGTAGCACAAAAACATCACACAGCAATCCACACAATATATATTTTTTTTACTCTAAAAGGTCTTCGTCCACACGGAGCTGATGCCCTGAGGTGCTCCCTTTGTCAGGGCTGAAGTGGGGGCAGTCCAGGGCTTTTGTGCTTTCTCAAGACAGAGGGAAGCAGCTGCCATTGTCAGGATTATTGTCCATAGCCCATGGCCAATACAGACAACCGGCACCAAGGAAAAGGTGAACCCACTCAATGCCTTTGTATAATGCATGTGCATGATAAGGAGATTTCTCAGGAAAAGAAGACTGTTTGAGGAACAATATCACTGGTCATTACTGTGAATATGGAGCTCATATTTGCCAACCTCTGCTCAGAAAAGCCCTGCTCTCCCTTTGAAGGTGATTTAACAGATGGGCTCTTCACCACATGTGCAGTCCAGAGCCCATACAAAGAAAATAGATCCACAGAGACTGGAGATTATCTCTCACTGAGAGAAAAAGGAACGAAACAGTGTGTGCAGTTAACAACACAAGGAAGGTGGCATTTGAAAACAGCTAGGTGTGTGATAACCAGCAGTAAAATCTGAGTTTGAAGAGAGAGGGGATTTATTTCTGTGTGATAAACTGTAAATATCTTAATCCATTAAAGATTTGAGATAGTTGTAGAGGGAGCAGCAAATAGGTCTGTGATACATCACAGCAGTAAGTGGAGATACTGAGAACCTTACAGAAATTTATGAGAAATTTATTCCTTTTCCAGGAAGGCAAAGAAAATTTGCCCAGAAGAGTCCAGGCCACGAAAGTTTGGAGAAGTCTAATGACTTTCAAAAATGGATGTGTCTCCTCCGTGAACAATGTCACCACTTCTAATCAGACCAAGCTGAGCTGACTGTCATTGGGATGGCAAACCAGCATTTTCTGATATCCACATGGCTGGGGCAATTTTTCCTGATGCTACTTCAGGACAATGAGCTGTTAAAGGAAAGTGGTGGTTAAATGCTGTTAATTCCACTTCACTTAAACTGACTTAGATGGCTGGTTTTTCACAGCTTGCTATACAAGTCAGATGCAACCGTGGATTACCATGTTAAATCTCCCCAAAATCAAGAGTTTTCTTCCTTTGTTGTTTCATCCATTTGAAGTGGATTTCTTTCCTTACTCACTTCTCTGTATTTTGAGTAATAATTTCTACTTCTATTCTTAGTGTAAGTTTCCCTCATATCAATTAAATTGAGATTTGTGACAAAATCAGAGAGTGTGGCCTGGGTCTAGTGGCTTTGTATTTTATTCTAAGGCTGCTTGTCTAAGTACTACTGGATAGAAACCTGTTGTGTCAGATGTCTCCTGAATTTTGACTGGCACAAATAATTCTAAGAGAAAGGCAGAATTTCATACTTAAAATTAATCTTGGGATTAGAGTACAGGCTTCATCCTATTCCATACACTACTATAGTCCTTCACTTGCAGAGCAGAAATTCTACATTCTCAAATAAGTCTGATGGTTGGATCCTAAAAGAAAATCATAGGAGATTTTCAGAGACCACAGACTGCTCTGTGGATTAGTGATAGAGAGAAAGGAACATAAATGAAAGGGACTGACAAAACATGACCTCTTTTAACATGTCCTATTTTATTGTGTTTGGTAGTTATTGAAAAAGAAGTCCACAGCTAACCAGAGAAAATCTGGAGCTGTAAGGACATAGGAAAATACAGGCCAGCTCACAAGTCAAATTCTGAGGTAAATGCTCACCTTAAACAGCAGCTCTGTAGTGATCTGGATGTAAATTATGTGCTGTGGAAAAAAAAAAAAAAAGTGGAATATTTTACTTCAGGGTTTCCAGGCAAGCAGTGGAAGTTTGAATAGTGATGCCGTATATGGTGCATCAGCCCCCAGCAGTGTTTGTATCGACAGAGATGAATTAAGAGAAATTACTAGTAAAACTGCAGCAGACAGAACAGATAACTGAGTAAGCAACAATTAGGGAGGGGGAAGCAGGGAACAAGTGTTGGGGTAGGGAATAGCTAACCAATCATGACAGAATTGCAGGAAGTAAGGAATAGGTGTCAGAAGAGGAACAAGTCAAACATGGTGAGCTGCTGCTTAGATAAGGGCTTGGCACCTGGCAGCACCTTGAGAAGATCAAACCAGGAAGGAGGTGAATGCTCCATGACAGAAAGAAAGAAAGAAAGCAACCAGCTGATGTAGCAGCTGCCTCATAATCTCATTGGAGAAGCGAACTGCGAAATAGTTCCAGCTACAGAGTATAAGATTGTTATGTTATCTGTCTACTTTGAGGTGTTCTTTTCTTTTTCTGTGTTTGATAAAATAAAGGTAAGTCAAGTAGTTGATACTAGAAAGCAGAGAAAATCAGTTCAGTGAACTCAAAAATTGTAATTAAATTTTCCTGAAGTTGAAAGATGAGGCCTGAGCTGCCATTAACTGGAACTTAACACAGTGTCCCTGTCCCTTTTCCTGCATATCAATCCTGACAGGATGGGCATACTTACAAATGAGTGAGTGATTGGGATGGGAGTTAAAAATGTGATCTATTTTAGGGAAAGTTTAAACAGCAGCAAATATTTTCCAGCATTGTAGGAACAGGAACCACATAAGAACTAGAACAAAAGAGAGTAGTTGCACTCCATCTTTCTAATCATATGGAGTACAAAGGCTTCAGGATCTGAAATACCCCTGTTCTGGGCAACAACTACTTCAGCCTACTCCTGGTCACATTTTTTTTTTTCCTTTTAAACATTTCAGGAGATGATAAGGAGAGGAATGGATGAACTCTTTCAGTGATAACAGCTGGTGCTTAGTTGTCATCCTTCCAAAGGGCCCGGTAGCCTCTCAGTTATATGACCAGGTGTTTGTTCTCAGCATGACAGAAGAGGGGCTGCCAAGCATCCACAAAGGATAGAGATAGCAGCTGTGAGCAACCATCATCTTTGGGGGAAAAACAGCTATTAACAGAGCATAAGGTATCTTGGAAAAAGGCAGAAAATGAGATCAAAATGTCCTGGTGACAGTCAGTCTGCGGAGAACTTGGGCTAGGCACCCAAAAATGAGGGCAGACTGGAAGTAAACTTTTCCCACTGCGTTGTTCAATGGCTTTACAGCCTTTTGCAATCCTTTTTTTTAAAGAAATGGAAATGAATCTAGACCTTTTTAGAAGATTTTTCTTTGTTACACAAAAATGAAGGCAGAAGTATATCTTCAAAGGTTCTCCCTACTCGGTTAATGATCATTTCTGCATTCCTAAGCAACACAGTCCAGGTTTCAGGAGCCAGCACGAGTATGACTGATATTTTGATCTATAACTCCAAAAGAATGAAACACTTCCCTCACCCACAATGTGGCTTTCCATTTTTTGGTGATCTTTGACCTTCCACATGGAGAAAAACTGACATTTCATCCTTTACTATCTGGTTCTTGTTCTGCTTTAATTAGGGCAGGTTTAAATCACTTGCCATGGAAGCATAATGCTGTTTAGTCTCATCAGGAGAGTAACGCTGCTTAGCCTTGAATCTGATTTTTATAAAGATTGCAGTCTGAAGACACATTTGTGCCTGAAGTATTTGGAATTTCAAGTTCATCCATGAGCATATCTTAACAATTCCATCTTTACTGTTCATATCATTTAGTGATCTCCTCTGCGTGCGCTGTGTTGCCATCATGGGTCATTGTCACACATACACCAGGGAGATATCCCCACAGCTGCATTACTGGTTGATGGTGGAAGAAAAATAGAAATTAAAGCTCCCACTCTAATATATGGAAGATCTTTTGCTCTGACTGCTCTTAAAATTACTGGAGACCTGGAAGTCCCTCATGGCAGTGAGTGTCATGCGGTTATATAAGCAAAGACAAACAAAAAAAGCAAAACACACACCCAGAGCATCCAAACTAATTGCATTGCCATCAGTTCATTGCCATCTGATTGATTATGAACTTATTATAATACATGTTTTATTGAAATATCTTTAGTTTTTTTAACGAGCAAAAAATACTTTGAAATTGTATAACCTTTACTCTCAGGCACAAAATCTTGTCCTTTTTTTTTTATTGTGTGAATAAAATGTCAATAACCAAACCCTGTCTCAAAAGGGTCATTCATTTGTACTGAGGAACTCCATTGCTTTGGAACCACAGTGAGAAGCTTCTGTCCATGCTTTGGTCTCCTGAATTTCCAGGAACACAAAGAAGTATCCATTACACAGGCTGAATATAAGCAACACGGTGTCTGTTCAATTTTTTGACTGTGTAGGAGGAAACACACTCTCATGAGGAAACCACTGAGCCATTAAAATTGTTTTTACATTTAGTTAATTGATTGACTAGCCTCAGATCTTCATCAGCAAATGAAAATAACTGAGTGTGGACACCAAAAGCAATGACATTGGAGCCATGACCTTGCATGCCCAGCAGCAGCCACTGTTCTATAATACAGGGAGAAACTGAAAAAGAGCCCAGAGTCTCATCTGGAGCATTTAAACCTGGAAAATAACTGCAAACAATGACTGTTAGGAGTTCAAAGTCATTTATGGCCATAGGAAAAGATTTGATGATCAGGCCATAAAAATAGGTCATTCTATTGTTTGTATTATCCATCCAGATAAGAAAGGCAATATTGGCACTGGTTTCCAAACAAACTGCAGTTTGTCAGGCTGTCCTTTATCTACCTCTTGAACTTACTTTACTTTAAATCCTTTTATGATTTTCTACCCATTTAAGGAAAGGGAGACAAAAGGGAATCTCCTTTCAAAAAAAAAAAAAAAAAAAAAAAAAAGGAGCAAAAGCATCATATTTTCTTTTCTTCTTTATTGTTACCTTAAATCTCAACAGTGCTGCAAGGAGAAAAGTAATCTGGGAATGCTTTGAAAGACACTGCCAATGCAGGTTTAAAACAAGATAGAAAGCAATCAGTTACCAAACCAGGAGATTATCCTGAAATCTGGAAACACCCCTTGATGTGTATTCATTATGAGAAATAGAAAGAAAGCAGGACAACAATCATATCTAAATGGTCTCAAATAAGCCAAGGAACCTTTACAATCAGATGGGAGCCAGAAAAATAAATCAGCTGCTCATTTTTTCTTCCTTTTCTAATTTGAGGAAGAGAATGGATTTTCTCTCAGGAGTATTCCATACACAATTGAAGGCACTAATAGTAGCACAAAATAGGCATAGAATTCAGGTCTGAACATAAGCTATCACTTCTTCCAGGGTTTTTGGCTTTTGTTGTTGTAATTCTATTTGTTTTGGTTTTAGGAGAAAGTGGAAATTTGCCCTGCTTTCTGAGCAAACCTGAATTTATCCAGTTAAGACTGGATCAACATTTTAATGAAAAATCAACTTAAACACTGATAATCCAGTCAAAGGAAAAATCCTATTTCATACCATTGTACCGAGCATGCAGCTATCTAAGGACTGTGCCTATTAGTACAATGGTCAAAGCATGGGGAAGAGAACTGGAGGGTAGAAAAGCATTGAACAACAAAGGAAAATGTTGCCATTCTTCAACTACAGGAGAGTTATCCTGACAGAATAATGTACTGAAGACTTGTGGACTTCAGAGTCACAGGTAATTTTGCAGAGCTCAGCCTAAACTTTACAAATATCTTGGTAACTTCAGTCTAAAACTGTTTCAGGACTAAAGTGTGCCCAAAGCATCTCATGAAGACACTGTGTAATGCAAAAGATCCACTGAAGTTTGTGTTTTTTAAAAAACCTGAAAGTCTGTTTAATTCCCACTAGGGAAACAAAAATGAAAACACAGGACTTGCAAATAAACAAATATTTTAAATAAAGACAGATATTCCCACAGTACCACCAGCTAAATTAATGAATAAACACAAATTCTCACTCCACAAACACCTTAATTTCATCTCTATGTCTACAAAGACAGGTTCTATTTATTTCCATGGATCCTTAGCACTACTTGGAAGTCAACATTTAATTACCACTACAAATCTTCACCAAAATAAACACTGAGGTGGTAGTGACAAACAATCCATAATCCACCTTGTTTTCACCTAAATTAAAGACTGCATTCTTTTGAATTTAAACCTTGTCTCTCTGGGGGTTCACTTCACCTTGAGCTCTTAAGATATTTGCTCTTCTAATAGCTACATGATTGCAGTGGCTAGACATGTCTTCTCTCTATTAATCTATATTTAAACATTCAAAAGTAATGGCAGGGACCTGACAAGTTAAGGAGATTAAGATTTAAGGCTAATAATCGGAGTGAGCTTTTATTCCAAGCTTTTTGCTGATTAAGGGAAATGTCTGAAAAAAGTGCATTGCCTTTTGTTTGGCATATGGGAAACAGTGACAGTGGGACAGCACAGCTTTTATTGCATTTGAGTGAAGTAATTTTTTAAGTAATTTGAGAGAATTTCTTTTTTAATATTTGAAAATTTTGCTAGAGCATAGTCTGATTTACATATAACAGGACAAAAGATAATATAAAAGTTTCTCAATTCTTTCATCCAAAGCTGTTCTAGCCTGTGAGGTAAACAGATGCCATGTCTTTGTATCTGTTTACCTGTGAGAACTTTGGATCGTGCATTTTGAGAATCCCTGTGATGCTCTGCATGATGTGTGTGAACTAAAGCTGAGGGGAAGTTTAAACAAGCTCATTCAAGTCTCCATTGCATTTCCAAAATATCTCATAAAGCTTGGAAGACAGGAAAGATCCTCCCATCATCTAACGATTCCTTCCACAGCAGAAGCCTCTTTCTCCTATTGACTCCACTCTCCTCTTTCTGGAGCAGCCCTTCCCTACAACTTCATGGAGCAGCTGTTCTGCAGTGGCTCAGGTCAGCTAGAGGAGGTTTCCTAGAATCACAGAGTGGGCTGGGCTGGGAAGGACCTTAAAAATTCCCTCATTTCAACCCTGATCAGGCTGCTCAGAGCCCCATCCAGTCTGGCCTGAAACACTTCCAGGGATGTGGCGTCCACAACTTCTCAAGGAAACTTGTTCCAATGCCTCAGCATCTTTGCAGCTAAGAATTTCTTCCCAATAGCTCATCTAAACCGACTCTCAGTCAGTTTGAATCCATTCTACCTGGTCCTGTCACTCCAGGCCCTTGTAAATAGTCTCACCCTGTCTTTCTCATGGGCTCCCTTCAGGTACTGGAAGGTCACAACTAGGTCACCCCAAAACCTTCTCTTTTCCAGCCTGAACAATCCCAATTCTCTCAGCGCTTCCTCTTCTGATTGCTTTCAACAAAAAATATGGCAAGAAATTAATCTGAAATAAGAATAATCTGTTCTGTAAGAATTTGCCCATAAAAATACATGATTACGGAAATCCTAAAAAAGTACACATTTCTCACCTAATCTTCTCTAGTGGACAGCAAGGTCTTCTTATGGTTTCAGCCCTTGAGTAGTTGAGCTGGTCCCGGTCTAAAGCCTGAAAATCTTTCAGCCACTCTCAGTTGTTGCGAAGTGAGCTCCTTTACACACATTGTGCAGTGTGTGCCAAGAGCACTCACTGATTTCTTCTTGCAGGCAGATCTCTGTGAATATGCTCAGTTCTGGACATTTTGAATATATGCCGTGAGGCTCAAACAAAAAAGAAAGAAAAGATGAGTAGTTTTGCTTCCATTTGGGGATAATCCTGTTTTCCCTTTTGCTTCTCTAACTTCCCTTACCAAGCAGGGGCTTTCTTTTATATTCTGCATTTCAGATATTCAGGCTGTTTACAGTCTTTCACAAAGCAGAGTTTCAATTAAAAAAGTTTCATTTTGATGGCTGAAAGGAATTCGTCTGCTTGGGTTCAAGTTGTTGTCTAGTCAATGAGAGGGATAGATCATTGTAGTGATCAATACAGCTTTCCTTGTGCAGGCTGATGCCCAGGAGAATGAAACAAGAGGCATTTGAGCCATAAATCTCAAGTTTTCTTTCTAACAAGCTGGCAATTTTTTTGGGTAGGAGACAGGCAAAGGCTTCACACTAGTCATAAGGGAAATTACCTTGTTACTACTTTTTATGTTGTACAAGGTATTGTTAAGAAATTATTTGGAAGTTTCTGTATGCTCCCTTTAAGGTTTATACTATATATGTCAAGAAGAAAGAAAAATGTCTTTTTCCTTTTGTCAGCAGGTTTCTTGATGGACTGGGAGGAAACAAAACCAGCTAGAAACAGTAAAGCATAAACTTGATATTTAGCTAGCAAAAAAAGGCATCTAATGGGGCAGCATAGCTCATTCTTTATTTTTATTTGCTTTGGAGTTACTTAGATTTTTTTCCTTTATTTGTTTTAATAGAGATCACTCACCTTTCAGAGCACTAGCTGCTAATGTACTTCCACCCCCTTCAACCTTGAGATAAAATACCCAAGAACAAAACTAACATTCGCAGCAGCAAGACAAAGGCTGCACAGCTCCCCAAACCCGCAGCATTTGACTCAGACCGTGAAGCTGAAAGTGGAGGAATTTAGCAGCCCTGGTGGACAAAGAGTCATATTTCTTGGGAGGACGTATAACTTACTGGCCTGTGGCATTTCTCCAGACTCTGTTCCTGACTAAGGCTTTTCCTGCTGAAAGCATAGTCCATTTTCATTTCTTTTCCCCACGAGATCCTATGACTGCTTTACTACTTTCATTTACCACAGTAGTGCTGTCAGTGTAGTGCTGCATGAACCTCAGTGTATTTGATCACAAGAGGTATTTATACACAACCTTTTATAGCACATCGCTCAAGGCTCTTCTCTTCCAAACTTGTTTCCTCAAGTTTCTTGAGCTTTTATGAAGTGCTGACACCATTTAAATAAAATGACTGCAAATATCTCAGTGAGAGTTTTCACTGATCCAAGCTTTGCTAGGCAATATTCTTTCCCATGGATGCCTAAAAGGAGACTTCCTAAAAGGAGAGAGATTTTTAATCAGAAACTGCAGTGACAGAACAAGGAGGAATGAGCACAAATTTACAGAGAGTAGGGTTAGATCAGATGTCAGGAAGGAATTCTCCTGTGAGAGTGGTGAGGCCCTGGCACAGGTTGCCTGAAGAAACTGTGGAAGCCCCATTCCTGGAAGTGTTCAAGGTCAGGTTGGATGGTGCTCTGAGCAACCTGGGATAGTGGAAGGAGTCACTACCCATGGCAGAGCTTGCAACTTGAAGATCTTCAAGGTCCCTTCCACCCAAACCCTTCTATGATCTCACAGCCTCCCTACATCGTATGATCCTCACCAGGAACACCATAGAATCATATACTGGAGATGACTTGAGACACATGAACCCAGAATTAAATAAAACATCAACAGGACAGAAAAGAATCTATTCAACTGAAGACGCTGTTATGTTTTCCTTAAATTTCAGACAGAAAAATTCAGGCGCATTCTGTGGAGATCATTTATAATAAATCCATTGTTTCCAGACATGCTCCACATATTCAGTACTGTATCAGTGCCTACACATTGCAGACACAACCAAAAACCTCAGAGGGATGTCAAGATGAACTGCACAGGAACTATCATACAGCTGGAAATCCCATATCACCACACAAAGCCCTTCCATGTGCATATTTCTGTCAGAAACTAATTTGGCTTATATAGACAAATTGGAAGCCTGTGACACCTATAAATTATAAATCGTTTTGCAATTTATATTGCCTTGCACTGAATTAAAATCTAAGCATAGTAAAATGGCATAAGAATTGCTAGTTTATAAATTTTGTGTAAGCATTTTGCCTGTGTGAACAATTACTTGAGGCACACAACAGAGAGGCATATTCATATGTCAGAGACATCTAAACTAAAACTAAAACTAAAAATAATAAAAAAGTTGTCAAAAAGAGGACAAGTTAAGCATTAAGGACTATAAAAGGAAGAACTTACTCCAAACACACCTGAAGAATGACTAGCAATGCTGAAAAAAAAGATAAGCAGGAAAAACAGGAAAGGATATATCACATTTTGAAAGGGGGATAACAAAATAAAAATATGAGGCAGAGTAAGGAAAATTAGAGAAGAAAAGAGAGAAATTCACTTTAATTTCAACTTCACTTAATGAAATTCTATCAAAAAACCCCAAATTAATGAAAAAAGCCAAATTTCATCTCATTAAAAAAAAGTACTTAATGTAAAGAACTTATGATGCATCAAAATATGCCTGCAGATTCAACTTGAGCTAACCTGTTTGCTCAAGGATGGGGAGACATTTTGAAACTTCTTTTTCTTTTGATTAATTATATTTTTGAAGAATTCCTCAGAATTTCAATTGGGCTTTATATGCATCTTCTGTCACAATGGGTAGTAATATCAACTGGTACTGATCAAAATTTATTTAACTCTATAAATTAGGAAGATCTGTATATTGGTAAGGAACATAGGCGTTTTGAAAGTAGCTGATAATATCCAGAAGGAAATGCAAGATGTCCCATTTGGAGATGTTAGCATCATTAGTGTTTATTACGTTCATCAGTGAGCAGGCTGCTCCAGTCACTCTTGAATCCCATGGGTGTAATTCCATCTCACGACAGACTATATTTAAACACTTTGGTTAGTGGTATGGTCTTCCTTTCACATAAATTCAGCGTCTGCTACACCAAACTAGACACAGGATCTGCCTGTGGGGGAACTGCAAAATTGGTCTCTAAATACATTGCACGGAGAATCAAGGAAGTGTAAACTCAGAGCAGCATGCCAAAATATTTTGTCCCTTGAAGGTAGCAATGATTTATGCAAACCAGTTTACTCCTTGTGTTGCAGGCATTAAGCAGAGCCAGGGCTCACTAATGAGATATCAGGAGAGTGGGAGAAGAATTGAAATGGGGAATCCTTTTAGTGCCGTCAGTGGTAAATTAGGTCTATCAAGACCACAATAAGAATATGCAGAATAGTCAGTATTAGGTTAATTCCCTTTGTTGACTGGAAAGATTGGAATTTAGCTGGGGAAAAAAAAAAAAAAAAAAGGAAAGCTTTTGAGTCTCAATTGATTTTGTATTTCCAGGCATCTATCACTCATTTAAAGCACGGCATACCTTTTCATTCCACTGCAAAAAGAGGGGCCAGAAGGAAGCATAGTATCAGTGCCTACATTATCAGGGCATTCTCACAGGAAACATAAGGAAGAGATTGTCAGGAGAAGTTCCATCCACAACATTTCTTCAGCTTAATTGGAGTTAAATTAGTAAAAGTATATTTTTCTTAATGCTTGAAAATATTTTCATAATCCTATCCCTCAAACTGAGGACTTAAAAGTAGGTTGAATTCAAGAGTACACCATTTGTTGTGCCAGCTGATTGCAGCATTTTTGGAAAGCAGAATCATTATTAATCTTCTGTCCAAAAAAATGTCAAGGATCGATTTTCCCATATCAACCTTCCCATTAAATCCGTGATACGCATGTGACAAAGACCCAAAGACCCAAGAGAAGATTTAGAAACATTAATTACCTAGTATATTCCTTTTTTTTTTTTTTTGATATTTGGTCAGTAGTGGTGTCTTTATTTTATTTGAGCTTATTTTGCATCTCTTACAGCAAGAGCATATCCAAACAATGCTGTGGTGGGGATTTAAGTCAACAGAAGCCAAATATCAGCTTTGAAATTTTCTAATATAGCCTTTTCTCACTCTTGAGACCTTTTATTACACAGCACAGCTGAGTCAGACCTGGCAACCCTCTTTTAGTTGAGCAGGGAATGTTTCAATCTGTTATGCCAAAGCCAAATGGCCACTTTTTGCAAGTGCTTTTCAGCTTGAAAAGGGAAAAGTCAGGATTTTGTGCCAAAGACTAAGCCCTTGAAATTCACAGGTTAGGGTCAGAGTTGCACCAGCAGGGGCTGTGGAACAGGCTGTGATTCCCAGAGCTCATCTGTTGCCTATAATTTAGGATACTCAGAGAGGATAATGGCTGGGGGATCATTAGGGTTAAAAAAAAAGATAATAATCTAACAAGCAACAGATGACTGCTGGGAAATACATAAAGACATGTTTGTGTATTGTGTGGGCAATAATCTTGCTTACAATCACACCACCACAGATTTATTATGTGTCAATGTACGGTTTCATAAACCCCTACTTTAAAATATTATCCTGCATTCAGTGTTTGCCACTACATCAATTGCTAAAATTATGTGCTTGCTTTAAGGTATTTTTTTTCTTAAAACATCTGTGCTTGTGTGATATCAGCAGCGACTTTGCTGCTAGTTCCAATCATCCTTGCATAAACTCATGTAAAATATTTTCTCCATCCCCCAGAACCAAGTGTGAATTTTGCTGAAGCATTTAGTTGTCAGGAGTGAGCAGAGAATATATTTGGCAAGCCACAGGAAAGGCTCAAACCCCTGTGGAGCTTTCTGGGAATTTATCTTAAGCAGCATCCAAAATGGAATTCAGAAAAGCTGTTTAGTATGTCCAACCCCTCATTGAATCTACATAGGTTTGCACAATTATTGCTCTAATAAAAAAATAATGATAAAATGAAATACTGTCACTGGTTACTACTGACAGCCGGAGGTCAGAGGGTAAAAAGATTTTAGGAGTCCTATTAAGAAGTAAAAAATATGAATGTATAAATACTGTCAGGAAATAAGTTATCACTGAGCTGCTACAGCATTCTGACATCTTTGCAATGCAATTTCAGTTCAGGTCACTTCCTATTCTACATGCTTTTTTTACTGTTTACTTTTCTAAAGCATAATCATTTATCAGATGTGATTTCAAGTGTGACTTTTGAGACACAGTGAAGAAAACATTATACTGAACTACTTTATCTGCAGCACCACATCCTACACGCTGTGACAGAATCATAGATGCAGCTATTGTGCATTTGCCATGCAGGAGCATTAGCAGCTCTCATGCCTTTGACATAACCCAGGAGACTTAGGGAATGGGAACTTTCAATTAAAACCAGCTTTTTTTAGTGTGAACTCAGCTGAGAAGGATTAAATATTTAGAAGCCAGAGGGTAAGGTGAGAAACAAACATTGCTCTTGTCATTCCAATTTAACTGATATAAAAATTAAAGGTATTAAACTTTTTTTTTTCTTTTTATGGACTCATTATTTTTTATATCTGCTAAAACACAACACAGGCTATACCACACAAGGTTCAATCCTGTTCTCTGTGCAAGCAGAGAAATCTCATTAAAGGGTATCATTTCCAGAGCTGTTCTTTGGAAGAAAAGACATCTTTTGGATAACTCAAAAATAATAATAAAAAAAATCACACAGCAGACAGGGCAGTTGTCCAGATGAACTAATAAACCCTTTTCCTCAGCTACAAGAAAGATGTTGGAAAGTCACTGTGCCTTCAGCCATTCCTTATTTCCCCTCATTTATTTCTCAGGTCCAGATCACAGCCCAAAGAGAAATTTTAGTGAGACTAGAGACAGATCCTCATTAATTAAGTCCTACAGGAGAGAAATGAATCTTCCATAAATAAACTGCACTTTCTCAAGCCTTATCCAGACCATTTTTTTCTTTAAAGATGCTTCTGCTCTCAGAACTGAAGCCTTTTCCACTAATGGGCCCAAACTTGGTTTGATTTTCGTCAGCGCTGCAGCACGAGGCTGCATGGTGCAGAGAGGAGGAAAGTTTAAGTTAGTAGACCTGGGTCAAAGACTCATATTCAGAGGAGAAAGAAATAGTTTTGATTGTCAGATTTCTGGTGTCATGAACAGCTACCATGACTTCCCAGTCAAGGACTACACATAGGAGTAGCTTTATCCCTCATAGGATGTTTGATTACTGTACAGCACTTTGAGATCAACACTTTTCCAACTGTGACAATAGAAATTCAGAAATTTTGCCTCCCAGTGTTGTCCTCAAGTATAGGTGAAAATAAAAGCATTTACAATAGTCAGTCTACCAGAAGTGGTATGCTCAGATTTCATCTTTTTCTTATACCTAGGAAAAGATCTGCCACTAGAGTGGATTCCATGGATCCTTTGAAAATAAACATCCTTTAAATTGTCTCACAGTTTTGACACTTGCCTAAAATACCTGCACAGACCCATTCAAATTTGTATCCATTCCCATTCAATCAACAATTCAGAAAAATTAATGGACTGGAACCCTCTGAAGTATGAAAGTATAAAAGGGGAAATAAAAAGAAATTTTTTCAGTATCTGAATTTTTCACAAATCAGAAACCAAGGTCCTTAGTCTTTCTCTTATTGCAGATCACACAGATGTATCTCACATCAAATATAATTTTACAGGTGGCACAGAATTTAATTTCAGTTAAATTCATTCATCAGTTATGATAAACATATTAAATGTACTGAAACTGTCCAAACAAATGTAAATAATTATTTAAAATTTTGTTTTGAATAAGGCCAGTTTAGTTTATAGGATAATTTAAGTTCAGAACAAGAAGAATGACCCTAGCATCACCATTTTGTGTTTTTAGAAAACATAGTAGCCTTTATCAGCTATTGTACCAAGGTCCTATTCCAACAATATTTATTTTATTCTAGTCCACAAAAATATTCAGGTTTTTAATTTCTTGCATCACTGATGTATAAATTCATTCTCACAGAAGGACTTTGCCCTTGACATGCAGTGCCAAGTGTGTCCTGCATGTTATTATTATTATCATGTTAGCTATCTCAAAACTCAAAATAGCACAAATGCAATTTCCTACTCCAACACAAAAATATTGTCATGGCCCACCCCATCTTCCCTCTACTTTTAATCTCTACTAGAACAGTTTAAGAAAGAGATTTCTATCCTCATGTGCCTCTAACACACTGAAGAAAGGAGGCATCTAAATTGGCAAAGGTCTGCCCTGAAATATCACACTTGGCAAAGGCTCTGATGCACATGGCACTAGAGCGACAGCTTGGTGGCCTGACTTTTACTCAAGGGTTTATCAGTGAAATACTTGGGGAATTAAGACATCACCTCATTTTGCTATTTCACTTAGTTGCCCGTTGTCTAGGGTTACAATGTAAAATGTATTGTATTCCCATCTGTTGAAACCAGTTGAAGACGTATTTTTCTTTATTTCATAACTCCGGGGGAAGGGGGAGGGTGTCTTCTGTTAATATGCCAGCTATTAAAACCAGGTGGAGCAGTGTTCCTTATCTCTTCCACAACCCATCCTCCCTCCAGGGGAATATCTTCTGTTAATGGGCCATTAAGGCTCACTGCATGACAGATAAAATTACATAATCCCATTGTGAGATCCACCCAGCAGGAGAAGCCAACCATTCTTACCTGGATAAAACCTGGGA
Organism: Brachypodius melanocephalos; assembly: GCA_013398615.1. NCBI lineage: Eukaryota > Metazoa > Chordata > Aves > Passeriformes > Pycnonotidae > Brachypodius > Brachypodius melanocephalos. Next base: position 2,863,673 of record VZSR01003209.1, read on the forward strand.
TTTAGAACACCAGAACTGCCTGTTTCCACTGGATTCCCAGAGGAAGACTGGACCCATCTCGCCACCACTGGACCCTTCTACAGGATCATCTCTACTCCAGCAGAACCACATCTGCCACTCCAGGAGGACTTAACTGGACTGCTACCAACACCTTGACCTACAGCATGTCAGGTTGTGTTCTGTCTCTGACAGTGTTTTTCTTTGTTTGTTTGTTTGGTTTTTGGTTGGTGGTGGGGGGGTTGTTTTGTTTTGTTGGGTTTTTTACTATTATAATTTTAATATTCCTAGTAAAGGACTCTTATTCCGACTCCCATATCTTAGCCTGAAAGCCCCTTAATTTCAAAATTATAAGAATTCAGAGGGAGGAGGTTCACATTCTCCATTCAAAGGGAAGATCTGGCTTTTCCCTGGCAGACATCTGTCTTTCCAAACCAAGACACTGATCCTCATTAAGTTGCCACGAATCTAGTCCAAAGTTCTCATGACTCGAGTTCCAGTTTTTTTATTTTATAGGTACTTGCTGAGATGTAAAAAATTCCAAAATGTGCTTTCTAAAATAAGCAAGACCAGATAAAAAGAGATCTTCAAATTAATTCAAAATGTTTCTTAATTTGTCCATGATCCTTTTATTTTGCTAATGTATTTTAAACATTCAAAATTAAAAATACTGAAATTTTAAGTTCTTCAACTCATGCCAGTTTTCTTGCTCTATTTAACTAGCACTTTTCATAGCTGTGTTCTAACTTCAGTCAAGGTTTCAAGACATTTTGTTTAGTACTTGAAAAATGTGCTGCCTAAAATCAGGGCAAAAATACAAAAATAATACATAAATGGTCTTTTCAATCTAACACTATCTCAAGCTCAAGGTTTATCTGTAGCTGAATGAAAGATGGATATATTAAAAGAAACAAAGCCCATATTTTATTGCATTAATGTACTTTGAAGTTAATAGATCTTTTTTCAGTATCTTTACAATGTTTATACAAGCAGGGAATTGTTCATAACCAGGCACTCAGTTCACCAGTCAAGTCACTCATATTTCCCTCATTTTAAAATAATATATGATCTCCAAAAATTACTAATTAATGCTAAAAATGAAAAATAACCACCATTACGCCATGGATGTGACTGGATCCTATTCAAAGCTACTCAGCAATAATTAGGACACCAAGACAGCTGTTAACATTGAAAATAGATAATTGTAGTTATTATTAGTTCAAAAAAATTTGATGGATAGAAATAAACTCTTGGTCTCAAATGTGTTTGCGAAAAAGAACTTTATGCCAACATAGAAGCTAATACTACAGTAAGTGTGACTCAAGTATGTCTTTTTCCCTGTGATTCTTAATAGTTCACGTGTTTCCATTGTTACAGCACAGTAGATTGGAAGTAATGCTTCAGATTGGTTACAAAACCACAGCAAAACTCTGGTAATTGGAAAAAACCCACACCTTTTGTTTACAAGAGTTCTATTCCACTCACAGATAATGATTTCTGTTGGTTCTATAATGAATATTACTTGAAAATTACAGGCCAAAAAACCTAAGAAGTATGTAAAGTTTTCATGTTTACCAGCACAACAATATCTCAGGTAAGTGCCTGCAATTTTCTGACTTCCATTTGTCTCACCTTCCAGTCTGGTCTTTGTGGAAAATTCAAAAGCCTTAGTTATCCAAGTTCTACAGGCTGGAGTTTCAGAGTTACCAGTATTAGTCAAAAATGAATACTCTTGAAGTCGAAAACTCAAGGAGAAATTTATCTACTGTGTATTACATATCTTATCCAGACTTTAAACCACCTTTTTATACTAGTAAAAAATGACAACAACATAAAACCCCCTCTGGACACAGGAATTTAAACCATCCAAACCTCTTAATATTAAAAAGAAATTACGAACTTATTAAGAAAAGAAGAAAAATTGCCAAAGCTTGTATGAAGTCTATCTCCTGCTCAGGTGTAGAGGAAACAAACTCTGGTCAGGGAACTTGTCTTCCCCAGACTAACAGCTCCTTCTATTTCCTGTGGCTCACTTCCCTGAACAGACTGATTGCTAATGCCATAAACATCAGAACCAGAGCACGCCTGCCCCTGAGACTTGCACTTTCCATGGATATACATGCATGAATATTCATGCAAATGAAACAAAATGGCCTTGAACACTCTGAAAGTTATTTCATGGCTACAATTTTAGGGCTTATTCAGAGGATATAATTGTTTTGTCACTATTACAGTCAAAGTATAGGAACTGTCAAGGGAAACAATTGGTCAAAATAACATTAAAAAGACAAAGATTGATAGTGGTGAAGGTTATTGTTGCACTGATTATTGTATTTTGAGCAGGTATTTTACATTCAAAGAGCTTTGCAACCTTGGAAACCTGATGAAATGCAGGATATAAACATTGAGTGGTGCTTCTATCAAGGCAACTGGTAATGGAAAGAGATTTTATATAGTTACTGATGAAATGTCTCACTTTTATACCATCAGTGTTGAACTGTTGGCAGATAGCTAGTATTAGGGATGTTTATTTTGGAGAGGCAGGAGTCTTTCCTGTCTCTTTTTATTCTAAGCAAGAAGCTGTGAACCCATCTTTAAACAGTTTCATCCTTTTCTCTATTCCTTTGGAGGAGAATCGAATGCACTTCTCTCTGCTGACATTGAAAAGTAGGCAAGGAGAAAGACAGTAAAAATCTGGTTTACCTTCATCAAAAAGGAGCACTGCAGTTCTCAGGCTGCTTAAAAAGTTTGTGAAGTCTTTTTACAGGCCCAAGGAAGTCCCAGATTGAAATAATGTCACAAGAGAAGGGAGCAGAGATTGAACATAGCAGTAGTTCATTGTCTTCTGTGTCCTCTGCTGGGTGAATGTATGTTGCCCTGGCAAGAGAACGGGATTTTACGATGTAGTAATGGGCCTTTTCCGTCTCTAATTACTACCTCACAGGGGCACTGTGAAGATTGTTTAGTTAATGTTTGCACAGCTTTCTGACCAGGTGAAGTACTGCTAAAGTGCTAAACATTACTATTATCATGCAATTGTACAATCAATCCAAATCTGAGTAGTACTAAAGTAAGTTCCAGTTCCAATTATGCTAATGAAACTGCAGAGGGACTGTACATCCAGAAGTTCCTACCATACCCAGTGCTGTTGCTGTACCTTTGAGAATCCTCATTACAGTGGCTTTCCCCAGCACACATTAAACACATATTTACCTGACTGTGAACTTCAGGTATGTGCCTGAATGGGAATAGTGTCAGCCAGCACAGCCCTGACAGACAGATGGTGAGAGCTGAGATGCTCAACTGATATTTAAGCTGAGATCTGCAATTCCAAAGCATATATTCCAAATGAACACAGTCCAGGCTAATTAGTCTCCTGTTTAGACTGGTAATGCCCTCACTGAAGAGTCAGCAGAGCCCTGGGGCAGAGTTCAGCTGGGAAGAATGGCTTGCCTCTGTTTTGGAATTTAAACAATATTGAAGTGACAGACAAGATTTCCCATCTGCCTTTCACTGTCAGCTGTGCAAGTTCATCAGGTAAAAGAATGGAGGGAGAAGTTAACTCTCTGTGCAGGACTGAGCCCCAGCATCATCGTCCAGCATCATATGACAAATATCTGAGAGCAGCCCAATAGAGAGGAGAACTTTTTTGCCCTTCATTTCTGTGCTTCAGAGCCCCTACCTAAAGCTAATTTTACTACAGTTAAGAATTGGTGTATAAAAATAAAATAAAAAACCAAACCATAACCCCGACCCATTTAGCTATATCACTAGAATCTTCTCTCCTCAACAAAAACCCTAGGAAGAAGGAGGTTCCCCCTCTCTAATATTGATTACACAACATGGACATATGACCTCTTTCAACCTGCGCCTTTACTATTTCAACTAGTTATTAAAGATCAGGATAGGATGTGTCTTCACATTAGTTTGGAAAAGACTTTTGGGGTTTATTGATGATTCCCCATCTCCCTGTGCATCTCTTTAGTTGGTGGCCTGCTTCCTGGGATTATTATCACCACCCAATAGATTTCCTGACTCGGCAGGCATCTGGCACATTGGATACAGCTCTTTATTTCTCCTGATGTTTTCCTTTGGTTTGTATAGCTGTAGATTATATCCTTGGCTAAGGAGTTTATGTGTTTTAGAGAGTCCTGGGACAACAAATGCAGTGCATATTCTAAGAACTCTCCAGATGTAGGAGCCTGCTACACCATTGTGGGAAGTAGGAAGTGTTGCCACTCAGGAAGGGATTTTAGTCCTGAGTTTGCAATATCACTGTTAATACACAGGTAAACAAGCTGCTGAGCTGTTTGTGTCTTCCCTCCACTTGCTATTTACTACCTCCCTTCAACAATCTCTTTCCACTTACAGGCCTTTTCACATCCCTGCAAACTTTCTCCTTTAGCAGATTTAAAAAGAACAGGAGATGGGGGAAATGATGCATCCAAACTACTGTCTGGCTGCTCAACTTGTGTGTCACACAGCCCTCTTTGCACACAAAGAGTGTCCTGGTCTGCAAACATTTTAAATTTCTGTAAGAAAACCAGGTGCAACTGTTCCATCTTCACTCTTTTACGCTCTTCCTTCCAGAAGGAAGAGAAGGAAGATGTGGCTGAGGCTATGATCAGCTGTGACAGCCTCAAAGGAAACCAGCAGTCACTAATTCTGAAACACAGCCCTCAGTTATCCATCCAGAAATATATTTATCACCTTAAGCTTCTCAGTACAGCTATACTACAAAAGCAGATTTATTTTATTCTTATCAATATTTTTACCTCTTTCAGAGACTTTAAAGCTTTATTCATACTTGAGGAATCCTAGACTTCTGCCTTTATCTGTATTTTTTAACACATTTAAATCTCAGTTTATTAATCTTAGAATTGAAAACTACTTCCCATATACATGATCTTAGCAATCATGAGAAAGTAGTAGAATTAAAATGGAAAACATAAATGGATTACATTTTCATCATAAAAACGTGATTCTTCAAAACATAGGTATTCAAAAGTGCAAAATACTACAACCTGTTACAAAACAACTCCAAAATGCAATACTGTAAAGCACTGTGTCAAGACAGAAAAACTGAAAACCTCTGGGCATCTCCATAGAGCTATGAAGATACTCTGAAAGGAGTGTGTAATGAAAACATTACCTTAAATATTGGACCCCAATTATGATGCTGTATAAGCAAATAGACAGTTTGTCAGTGGAATGAAATAGAAAGAAATCTCTTGGAACCATTTTGATAGATATGAGTGTAATTTAATTTTATTTCTGGATGATTACAGTTAAGGATGTTCATTAATTAGGTTATATAAAAATGACAGTTACTGACCAAAAACATCCCTCCCAAAACCCAGGTGTCCCGTTTCTAGGATATGAAAATCCTCACACCTTAAACCTGCAGCAATGCTTCCATCGCTAGACAAAAAATAAGAAATAATATAACTACTATTTCACTACACTATATGTTGAGCATTATTATGGAAAAGAAAACCTTTAGCATGTTACTCAGACTCTTACAGAAGTTTCTAGCAAGTGTCCTGTAACACTACGGATTATCACAGGTTTTCTGGTACAGCATGAAAGTTTTTGAGCATGATATAAATTACTGTGCAATCATAATGGAAAGTACTGTGTACAGAATTACGTCCTTTAATTTAATATAGATATGTAATAATATGATTAGAGAATCAAATAATTCCTTTCCTGATGGCATTATGTTGTCTCAAGAATCTGTAGGTTGTTCTTAATACCTGCATAAGATGTTCCTTTAAGAAAAACGCAGGGCATATCCCATCTGTACTTTTTGCTTACATTTCTGCCATATTTTGGTGTAAATTATGATCTTTTCATTTTATCTTACGTGTGCCTGTGTTTATGTATATATATCTATTGTGTTTTGGTTTTGGGAAGAGATTACCTTTGTTCTGGGTTACTTTGTAAATTTTAAAACAAAAAAAACCCAGATACACTGTTTTCTTTCATGACCTGATATAACAATGCAACTTTCAGATGAAAAAAATATAGAACAGATTTCTATTACAGAAATTAATAATAACAAGTTACAGATTCTGTGTGTGGCTCTTGACTAGAAAGGTTATACTCAGCTCTGTAAAACGCTGATTCCATCCCAGATAAAGTGAGAATGGTGTTTTACCCTGGGATGGGTTAACCTGAACTGCCTGCCAGGAGCCCACCCAGCCACTACCTCCCCCACCTCACCATGCCAGGGAGGGGGATAAGATGAGAACCACCTGGGTGAGCCTCACCCCGAGCAGGTCTCTCCTCACCTTGTTGTCACCATGGGTTACACCCAGTCCCTACACTGCAGGAATGGGGTTGTGGCCAGTCCTGCTCCTTCTCACTCCTTTCTCCTGCTATACCAGGTTCCTTTCAGGGGTTGCAGGGGATCCCTGCTGGGGCTCCTGTCTCTCACACTGTTCCCCTCACCCTTCACCACCAGGCAGGTTTTATGCTTCCTTACACAGGCTTTTCCTGAGGAGCCGCTGTTGGATGAAGGGTTGCAGAGGGTCCCTCTTAGTTTCTAGCACAAGAAATCCTACAACATTGGCTTTCCTCTCAGTATGACTCAGAGACCCTGCATCAGCTGTGGGAAAAGCTAAATTACAGTTCTTACCTTATTAGAATCATAAAAACATAAAATATCCTGAGTTGAAGGGATCACAAGAACCATCAAAGTTCAACTCCTTGCTTTGCATGGAACAGCCACAAGAATACCACCGTGTGCCTGAGAATGTTGGCCAAACTCTCCTTGAGCTCTGTCAGGTGTGGTGCTGTGGCCACTGCCCTGGGGAGCTGTTCCAGTGCCCAGTCACCTCTGAGTGAAGAACATTTTCCTGATATCCAGCCCAAACCTCCCCTGACACAGCTTCAGGCCATTCCCTTGGGAATTGCCAACAGTAAAGGGATTAAAGAGATTGGTACCTACCCCTTCTCTTCCCCCATAAGGAAGCTGTAACTCCATAGAGGTCTCCCCTCACTGTCCTTCAAGAGAGTGAAAAGACAAAGTGCCCTCAGCTGACCCTTTACCATCCTCATTGGACAGTCCCTAATATCTTAAATCTTTCTTAAATGGTGGTGCCCAAAACTGCACACAAGTCTTGAGATGAGGCCACCCCAGCACAAAGTAGAGTGAGAAAATCCCCTGTCTCATTAGACCCCCCAAAATTCAAAGTACATTTCTTATTTTCTGCTCTGTCAGCTGATCTCTTCCTCTCCAGATAATTCAGACCATTCTTGTGTGGGTGGAGAAATTGTGAGAGTTTTCCCTATGACAGTAGTCCCAGGACTCCCCTCTGCCACCATGACAGACATCTTAGACAAACCAGGTACATCCTCGACCTCTGTCAGGCCACACCAGACGGCTCTCAAAAATAGCTCTTACAAAGGATCATTGCATTCCCCCTGTCCCTGGCCACGGGAGATGGGTTTGCAGAGGCAAAGCCTTCCTGCTGAGACAGCTCAGTGGAGGTTGGCCAAATGAGAGACACCACAGAGAGCATTATGCAACTTGGGGCTATGCCATTGCGTCTGTGTGTTTGACTGGAGGGGAATCTTATGTTCTCACACACAACAAATCCAAGCTCCAGCTGAGATGGCTGCAATTTCCATTCACACTTGCTCTTGCAGATCCAAACCCTCCAGATAAATATTCAGAAAAGTGAAGTATTATACCAAGTAGGCTTCTCTGCGTGTCATGAAATTTATGCATAAGAGAATCTCTCTGTATATAAATTGTACGTGTGTGGGAGGAGAAAACCACAATTCAGGGTAAAGTTTCTGACCAATCCGCTCTTTCCTTATCCAGTTTCTCAATTTCCTTTTCCTGTCTCTTGACACATCCTCACACTGCAACTACAGCTGGTAGTGGACAGCAGAGTGCTCTGAGGCAACGTAAATCAACAGAAACCACTTTGTCCCAGGGCAGATATTAAGAATAAACTGGAAGGTCTGGGGATGCAACAGAAAAGAGGGAAAGAACATTGCTGGGCCTAGAAAATTTATCATCTTCAATATGTTAGATCCAGTGCCATGATTTCTGCTGTCATTTATTGCCCCCAGCTCTGCCAAAATCTGATGAAAAATACTGATTTAAGGAGTCACATTTTCCTTGGTTGTTTATTTTTTTTTCCTGGCTTTACAAAGCTTTTGCCTTTTAATTTGGGAAGATTTGTGGTGTATTTTGAAAATCCTCCATAAAAAAGGATTTCTGACAATTTTTCATATACTCTCCAGATAAAAAATAGAGTTACTCCAGATTTCTCAATTTGATTTCTTTCAAACGAATTTAAAAAGAATGGCCTTGATCTCATTGACTAAAGGGATTTCTACACAATCCAGTCTCAATTAATTCATGCAACTTTGCAAAGATTTCTTGTTATCATCTTCTTTTAATATTTTATCTCATTTTTAGACAACTTTTTCTCTAACAAATTTCGAGATGGCAGTCAGTCCCAATCGTACATTATCAGAACTTATAAATCACTGCAAAGTCACAAACAAGGGATTGATGGATTTTTTTTTGTAAACAAAATGGCTTTTTTTTTACTTTTGTGTCTATTTTGTTTAACTAAACAATTGTAGAAAGCAATTATAGGGAGAGAAAGAAGTCTAAAATTGTTATTCTAACAAAATAGTATTTGAAATAAGTTCCTCAAGCACTTTGCAAATTTATGAAGGACTTTTTTTTCCTCTCTTTTTAAGAGATCCTTCATATCCTTTTGTACATTTTGGTTACTACATGCAGTGGTAAGACACTGTGTAGTTAAGCTGAGTGTCTAGTGACTTGAGCAAGTGCAAAACAGACTTCAGGCTCTACTCAGGTTTAAATGATCACCAGGGGAAATTGTGATCACCAGAGTAAGACATCATTTAAAAAAAAAAAAAAAAAGAGATTAATTCTTGTATATGTACGGTAGAGGAATTTAAGTAAATTGAAAATTGTCAGATATCATTTGCAAATCACCTAAGATTAACCTATACATTATTATATAAACTTTTTTCAATGTGAATTAAGGACATTAATGGGTGAACCAACTTTATGGACAGCAAGAGATACACATGCAAACATATGACTTCATGAAGTACTAATAACTCCTCTGTTTCCCCAAATGTTTTGCAGAAATGGCTCAAAATCAAATTGGACTTTCTCCTGTCCAAAGTTTACCCTGCACTAGTAATAAATTCACATTATTCTTTTCCTCTTTGGCAAAATTTCTTTGAACCTTTTGCTTTTGTCTCAAAAAACAAGAGCTCATCTTTCAATTTCCAGGCTACTGTGCTGAAGCTAAAACCTCTTTGAAACTAACAGCATTTCAAGTCATACTTAAGAAAAACACAGTCCAGCATTTCTCAGTCTTGATGTTACATCAATTAATAGAACAAAATAACATCATCCACATACTTTCAGAGAAAGGAAAGGTGAGTTCCTTGAAGGTTGTGGATTTTTTTACCCTCTGAAATATTACAACTATTGCTCATACTTTTTAATCTGAAACTTCAATGATCCTTTGCTAAACAAAACCCCCTAAACCACACCCGAAAGCAAAACAAGTCTCTTCCTCAAAACCCCGAGGTTATGTCAAGGAAAATGGTGACTAACTGACTTTTCTCTTTTGATATAATTCTGGATTGTCTATTTATTTCAGGAAAGCATGGAAGAAGAGAATATAACTGAAAAACAAACAAACTTGGGAAAATTACTGTCCAAAAATAAGTTTTCCTGGTTTTTAAGCAGTTCAGAGTCAGGAAAGAAAGATCTTCTAGACACAATTCAAGTAGATGTCTATACAGTCAGAGGGCCACAATCATACCGTGTGCTGTGGAAGCATGCACCAGTTCAGGAAATTTTTGGGAGGTGATTTGGTAACATTAACAGTCAAAAGCACAGCAAAATCCATGAGTGAGAGTTAAAAATTTTGAAAATAGTGAATGGGGAGTTCAAAATTTGAAAATCTGCAGCAAAGGGTTAGAAAGAGTGGTAATATGGTGGAAGTGGACAGCCCTTCAGCTGCCAATCAGAAAACTTGATTTTTTCCCAGACTACCAAAATATATATTTAAGAAATCAACCTCAAATTTAATAATTTCTCATTTATGTAAACAAGTACAAAGATAATGAAACATCCAGAACTTTGCAACTTTGTAGTGAAACAGAAGTAATGAAAAGTATTAAGCTTGAGGAATTGATGGTAGCAGATCCTGCCTGTTCGTGGGAAAAAAATATATTAAGCACCAGAAGAAAACAAACATAATTGGAATAAGTTCCGGGCTTTGAAAAGCAGTGGTTGCCATTCTTCCTGGAAGAATAACCTAAGGCCTCTTTCTTCACATAGGCTTAAGCAAAAAATGTATTAATACAGAGGGATTTATTAAATTCACAAAAATATTAATACATCATCTTTAGATGACTGAGCTCCAATTAAGTACTAATGATGGATTAAATGGAATATGCATTCATTTAAATAAAGAGATTTTACAGGGATTCAGAGAATACTCCTGAATCATCGCTGTCTGCTGAAAATCTTCCCTACAAGAAGCCCCAAATTTGTGTAGGGAATCTCAGTGCTGAGTGTATTATTTTGCTGGTTCCACAGCCCAAGTTTTAAGGTGCAGATGGTGAAATCGACTGTAACGGTGGTTTAATACTTGTGCTCTCTCTAGAGTTTTAAGTTCAAATTGCACCTATAAAAAGGGGTAATTAGTCCTTTCTGGTTTATTGCTGTTAGGGGAAAGGAGGCAGTTTCAGTTAACTATCAACTAGACACCACTCCAGATTAAATATCCTGGATTCAGAACCTTCTCCTGGCTTCCAAATACCAAACTGAGAATTCAAAGAAAGTAGGAAATGTCACCTTTCCAAACATTATGGACTATTAATTATGTCTTTGCAGTGAACTTTCTCAGAGCAATTAGTCTACAGACATGAAGATCATTCTTTATAAAAGACTATAGGCTGTAACAAGGTTAATTTCAATTTAAACTGTGTTAATAACAAGAATGACTGCTGAACAGTTATCTGATAAGCAAAGTATGTGTAATGAAGCAGAAAAAATTGACTGATCTTAAAACAAGCATGGATATGCAATAAGGTAAATGTTTGTCTTTGGCAGCACTGTTGCTTTCCTACACGACCCTTTAACTCTCTGGTTCTCTATGTAGAGGGATTCATAAAGCAAGTTCCATTTGGATATAGCTAACTGCAAGTAAATACGTCGCTGCGTGTGACAGAAACCTGACAGCAGCTTTGAGAAGTGTGCCTTTTGGGGTCACTTAATAAAGAGCTGCACAGAAGATTTCTGTGCCTGTGCTTTGACGTGCACTCTGCTCATCAATAAAGCCGGGAGCCAATTGCCCTCGTGATGGGGGTAACTGAGGGTGAGCAGGAGATCCCAGGGTGGAATTTCATGTCACAGTTTCCCTGGAGGCAAACCTCATTTAAAAGATTTCTGAGCACCATTTTTTCCCAGACCTTGCTTTTTTTCCCCAGTGAGTTTATCACACGCTAGATAATACTCTAAAATGAGTAAGTGACAAGTTCCTGTGCAGAAGATGCCACAGAGAGAGCTGTGCTGATTCAGCTGAAGGGGGTTTGTGTTTCACCAGGAGAGGAAAGCTAGAAAATGAGAAGCCTTAATATAATATATTCAGGCACAACCAACAAGACAGACCCAGCCCATAACTTAAAGTATTTTAGAAACATAGGACTGCGCCTTTATTTTTCAGCATCTTTGAAAAGAAATAAAAATAATACTCACTGAAATGCTAATAAAAAACCCAGCCAAAATGTTTAGCTTTTCAAGAAACTGTAGACAGTGCTATTTTCTTAGGGAGTAGAGAAAACTGGGCTGTGATTTCTTTCAATTTTTTATCTAAGAATAATGAGCTTCCCGTGTTTTAATTTCTCTGATAGAAAAGAAGAAAAAAAAAGACTCTCTACTGTTCTGATATTCAAGTCCATTTCTGACAGAAATTCAGATAACCACTCTAAAATGGTAGTCAGATATTCTGGAACACCCAGGACAAAAATAAACTTTTCAGTGTTACTGTGCAGAATAATGTTTTAAAGCCTCTGTGGTTGGTTGAGCTTGGCTGGACACCAGGTGTTTACTAAGACATTCTATCACTCCCTCCCCTGAGCTAGACACAGGGACAATGTGCAGGGAAAAGCTCTTGGCTTGAGCTAAAGACAGGAGATTATTTACATTTTACTGTCATGGGCAAATGGACTCGACTTGGGGGAAATAATTCCATGTATTGACAACCATCTGTAAGAGATTAGGATGAGAGAACAAAACACCTTCTGCCCTCTCTTCCTTCTTCCCAGGTTCAACTCCACCCTTAACTCCTGAGTGGTGCAGGGAGATGGAGGATTGAGTGGTGCAGTCAGTCCATAGCGCTTAATCTCTGCTGCTCTTCCCTCCTCACTCTCCTCCTCCAGCCTGGGGTGTCTCTCCCAGGAAACCAGCATGAGTTCTTCCAGAACAGCTCCAGTGTGGGTCCTTTCCATAGAGCAGTCCTTCAGGAACAGGCTGTTCCAGCGTGGCACCCCCACATGGCACAGCTCCTGCCAGAAACCTGCTTCTCCATGGGCCACAGCTCCTGCCAGGAGCATCCCTTAGCCCCTCTTAAATTTGTTATCACAGCAGTGTTACCAATGTCACTGCTGGCCTCAACTTTGGCTGGTGGCAGGCTTGACTTGGAGCTGAGGGAACCTGGCTTTTTCAGGAATGGGGCCAATTTCTGGTGCCTTCTCACAGAAGCTACTCCAGTCACCAAAACATTGCCACATAAACCCAATACAGCCTCCACTAAGAATTTCTGTGGAAAAAAAAAGATCTGAAAAGCAAAACCCATAGATTTTATCATAAATATGGATCATTATCTCACATGCAGACAGTTACACTTGTTGGCATTTCCATACGTTTAACTGGAATAGAAAAAAACCAAAACTTCCAATGAAATGGTGAAATATGATCCATCAGACAAATACTTGCTAAGTGGTTCATGTATATATACATAAAATCTATGATGCATTGTTTTTATTAATGGTGTATGACCCTGGACTATGGTCAGGAGTTGTTCCCAAATTTCATAATTCTACTTTTGGAATACGAATAAATCTTAAAAAGACCACTCATTTTCACAGTGGTATAGTTACTGTCCTAACAGTGTGAATTGATCCTACATGGACACAAGGGTGTATTTCTACTGGATTGGTTAAACCCTGATAGAGTTTTGTGCTGACAAAATGTCATGGACCATGATCATTTAACACAATTTACGATTCAGGACATAAATGTGATAATGGTGCCACTACAAACACCCTTTGGCATGACCACAGTTGAGAGATAGGACAACAAACATTGACAAAATTCACTAAATTAACATCTTCAAATAAAACTTAAGGGGATGATATAAGGTTTACCATTCTTACTATCCTTTTTGCTCCCTTTCACTAATTTTTTTTCCTGTGGTTTTCCAACTTGCCTTCCTTCCCTTTGAATCTTCTAGACTTTCATTTATAAATCTCAATTCCTTATCAAGTTCTTTCTTCTGCATGATAAGTCAGTGTGTTCCTTATCCATCATCACTAAAATGTTTGCATTCAAATGGCTTCCCTGACCAAAGGCAGTCAGAGGTGATAATTACCTCTCAGTTCAAACAATTTTCCCAAGTTTTCTACTTCCTTTCTTCAAGAAACTGGGCAACAATATTAACTGATAGTTAATATTGCTAATAATGATAATAATAACAATATAAGAAAATTATACTTACATAGTTTGTATAAAGGCACTTAAAATTGTTTACATTGATCTCTTTTAAATACCTGTGTTACAATGAACTAAAGTACTAGCATTAAATTTTATTAATATTAGTATTAGTGTTAATATTGAAGAGTGACTGAAGAGGGAATCCATCCAGATGGCACAAGATGGATATTTGCCCCAGTAAATTCCGTCCTAGGTTTAATCTCACATGTCTATCTACTCTAGATTTGATTTATTTAAGATTTTATTTAAATATTCTATTTGTTCTTCTGTTTTCACTCATTATATTTCTGTACACAGCATAACAATTATGGGCATGTTTCCAGTAAATCTATGAATAATTCCTGTGCAAGGTAATCATGACCAATTTGTGTCATGCAAATTAATTGAGGAATGAGCTAAACTTTTAGACTGAATTTTCCAGGAGGCAGAAGTTGTGCAAGTAGTACCTTTGGGCATGCAAAAAGAACACTATTTGCATGCCAGAATCAAAGGATTTTTTTTTTCCAGAGTGGAGTGGGAAAAAGAAAAAAAAAGGAAATGAATTGCCATGATTCACACAAAAAAAAGTTGAATTCAGGTGGTTATTGATCAGCTTTTCTATAAATAGTGTGAGGTTTGACTTCTGCAGTGAAGCCCAAGAAGCAGCTCAGTCACTATTCACATGGAATTTACAGTGGTGCCCCAGTTGGCCCAAATGTTTTCCCAGTTAATGTGGATGAAGCTGTTTTCCCTCCAGTGAGACAGTTCTGCTGTAGATGTTTCATCTCCTCTGGTTTAGAAACCTCGCACATCCATTTTTCGCCCTAAGCCTCGAAAAACCTTTCCTCCCCACCCTGGAACTACAGAAAGGAAATACTGCTAAGGGATAGGATTTGTGAGTCTTAGTAATGGATCTGCAGCTTTCTAATTACTAATTAAATAATGGGTTCCTAATCCTTAATTTTAACCCAGTGTTTTGTACACAAGAGGAATACTGATGAGTTGAAAGTGAAATTTATTCTTGGTTGGAGTCTTTTCTGATCTGAGTGAAGGGAAATTCGAATGCATATCACTATATATTCCTTTCTTTGCCTAACTCTTTTAGGCTGCTAAGAAATAGTTTTCCTATCTGGTAAATAATTATTTATTAGTGCAATATCTAATTTACATCATGACTTATCTCCTCATTCCTCAGTGCCATGATGAGTTAGAGATCAGGGACATTTTTATTTGCCATAGAAATAAAGAACTGCAAACAAAAGAAATTATGCAACTAAAACATTGTACTAAAGGAATATTAAAGTTGATTAGCCTTAAACTCCATAACAGGGAAAGATCAGATTGTTGCATTTTTATCAAAACCAATTGAGCTCCTTCATGAATATAAAATACGATGTTTGCTTAGCTAGTCCATGCATTGCTTCATGCAGTGAAGATCACTCACTCACTTTGGGGCTGGAGCTGAAATTTAGTTTTTTCCTGTCACTCTGTCTGAAGCTCCAGGACACACCTGTCGTGTCCTGGTCAGCTCTCATTGATTGATTCCCCCGTGGCAGCAGATAAAGCCTGTGCCTGTGCAGTGAGTGCCTTCTTCAGATACACCCAGGGAGGGCACAGCAGGGAAAAGATCTGTCCTTCTGCTTTCATGGCTCAGAGGGGGAGCTTTGTTGGTATTTCTGATAGTAATTGGGGCCCTGATAGTGCAAGTGATGTGTCCCTGCTCCTGATTGCCTCATCTGTAACAACACGGACCTCTCCTTGTGGGGAGCTGATCTCTGGTCAGGCTGGCAGAGCACATCAGCAGCCACCTAGAAAGAATTTCACTGTTTTCTCCCCTGAAGTGTTTCTATTCCAGCTGAGCAAGGCAAATTGCTCTGTGTGTCTGATTTCTATCTCCTGCACTCGCTGTGGGCTTGTTTCCTCTACCGTCGCTCCAGCGCTTAGCTCCATTCTGTGTGATGCAAGTTTTAAATCCCTCTGCTATAAATGGACCCTCATTGTCACTCACTAAATACTTCTAGAAGTTTTAGTGCTGTAAATATGTGTTTAGGGCAGCTGTGATTGCTGGATCCCTGGTAGCCAGCAGTGCATCTGCAGTTTTCTTTGTGATGTTTACAGCATGCAATGAATTCTGTCCTGACCTTGTCAAAATTTATTTTCCTCCTGCATGTCTCTAAGCAGTTATTTAGTTTTCCTTGTTTCCTGTCAGTTTCTAGGAAGGTTTCATTCTCTGTGCCATAATGAAAATGTTTCGTCCCTGTAAAGACAGATTTACTTGTTATTCACAGCATTAAAAGGTGGTATTTCTGTCATTTTCAAAAGCTTGTTAATAAATCTGGTATAACAGCGCCCCTGTAAATGCTGACTCCAGCTCACAGATTCTGCTGCTTTTTGAAGTTAACTTGCCCTCTCACGCTTCCCTTCTTGTCAGATGACACTTGCCCTGGGTCTCAGATGCTAATTTTGTACTCATGTCACATCTGATGCTCTAGAAGCATCCTCTCTGTAGTTAGCATTTGAGATCTAACTACTCCCCTTCCATCGGTTTATATTTTGTAAATAATCCCATTTCAGTAAAACTATTCCACATCACAAAAATACTGACTTTTAGCTTTCACCTTGCACAAAATGTTCTGCTAAATCTTAGTAAAACAGGATGCAAACTGCCCAAATGGAGTGCATCCCATTATAGTCATTTTTACAATATTTACAAAACACATACTCTACCCATACTTACTAAAAACAGACTGAAAATAGGACATACTTTTCTCCATAAAATGAACAGGCTTTCTGTTAAATCCACTGCAGAAATAACCCTTTGTACCAGTTTCACATTGCTGCAGCGGCAGCAGTAACAGATATTCAGAAAGCAGATGGCTAACCTCCTGAATGGCATTATTCATGTTTCCAGAATAACATTCTAAAGACCACAATGCTGCACCTGTTCTGAATTTCTTCCTTTTTAAGGATAAAGTGCTGTCAATTTTCAAATATGCAGCTCTAGATACAGGACTAACTGTGATTTTAATGGAAGAAATCTGTTTGATCATGTACTAACATTTTTTTTTTAATGCAATTTTCAGGTCTGGAGATAGTAATGTATCACAGTAAAAGGGTAAATTTTCCATCTCTCATTCTTCCAGTCAGTTCTGTGGTTGTGGAACAGACTCTGACTAGCCTAATGAGTGGAGTTACTTTCCCTTAGAGCAGATCCCTCAGCACAGTCTGTCATGATTCTGCAATCTGAACAGGCAAAGATGCTTAATTATTACTCTGCACTATTCTCATTAATGATATAGGATGCTTTCAGAGCAGGATATAATCAGCTAGTGAGTCTGGCTCACTGTAGGGGTCACAGTGAGCCACCTTGGTTCCTTAGGGAGGAGTTAGGGGTATGGAATTGCTGTACCACATCAAAGTCAGGGTTCACTGAACCCTCTGTTCTGTGCATGATGCTGAGAGCAGCTCAAGTGCTGCAGAAGTCTGTATACGACTCCTGTGGGAAATATGGATTAATTTCCATCTTAAATCTTGAAGTGAAATGATTGCCTGAATGCCCATATAAATTTCCAGTTTCTTTTAGAACCTTGTTAAAGTCTTGGCCTTGAAAATTGAGGCTGTGACACGATGACAAGTGTGCTCTACCTCTTCAGGTGACAGGTCTTGTGCAGCCCAAACCAGAGGTCAAACTACAGCCATAGCTCTTTTCCTGGCAGGAAAGGATGAAAGAATGGGACCCAGTGTGGGTGATCTGCTCCCAGATGGATACTCAGCAGAGCTACTCCTCTACAGCACAAAGCCTACAGCTCTCTCAGCTATGGGGTTGTTCAAACTGCTTGCTTTAAGGTCTGACCACTTTCTAAATTTTTATTTAATGCCATTTTACTTCCACTTGAAAGTTACTGGGGAATTGAATAATTTCCTTGCGTAAGTGAAAGAAAGATTGACCAAGGAGGATTGCAGGGAAATAGATAAAATCAGGTGTTCATTAGCTGCTCTATACTATAAAATTATTTAATTTCATAGGTTGTTTAAACTTTCATGTAAATCTCTATACATAGGATACAGTTGTATATCTCATAAACATAAAACACCCTTGTATAGAAGACATAACTTAAAGGATGTGGTACCTTGAAAGGAAAAGAATAAATAGGGCAGAACAGATCCTTGAGTCTTCATAAACTGTCTCATGAGATGCTTTCCAATTACTCTATCTGCCGTTAATAATTACTGTGGTAAGTGCTAGACTGAAAAATCAATCTCCTAACTAGGCCATGTTTAGTAAATTCAGCCCATGTTAGCTAAAATTTATGTAACTGTGAGCTAAACCACCCTCATTGTACATATGGGGAGTGAATATGGCAAACATACATACGAGAGTAATCAGTCAGACAAGGCTAGGTTCATATCCTGTTTTTTAAGAAGAAAGATAATTTAAATTTGATTTTTTTATAACTTTCTGCTCCCTTGGTTGTGCACTGGAAATAAGTATTGCATCAGACACAGCATGAATTATCATATCTTGGCCCTCCAGACAAAGAGAAATGGAACAAAGGCTCCCAATTATTTCCACTGCCACAGCATCATTTGGAGGTCCAGCTGTGAATTGAGTCTTGAGAAAACTTACTACTTTTTGTTAGTGAGAGATAGGTAGAGAAGAAGTGGGAAGAATTTTGATGTGGTACATTTTTTAAATAAAGCTAGGAAATCCAAAGCAAGTCAGAAGATGACAACTTCATCATTATTTGAGAGCAATATTGCTTTTAAATTAAATATATATAAAACCTCCATTGTTCAACGCACTCAAAAAACCACTTAAGGAATACTTACTTTTTTGTGTAAAGGTAAATGGGAAACTGCCAGTAGTCATAACAAGAGGATAAAATCAAAGAAATTTACCTGAAGAGGTGACTGTGTTACCTGAAGTACAGTCTCCTAGTTAACTTTCAGTGGCTGATATGTGACATTATCTGACATTCAAAGACCTTCAGGTGCATTCATGACGCTGTGTATGGCACCAGAATGAAAAATCAAATTGTGAAAGGTATGAAGAAATAGCACCACATGGGATGCTATCCTTTTCATAACTTTTTCTTGACAATTTTGACATAACAAAAATATATGATATTTTGTATATACAAAGATCTTCATGCAAGTGCTGGATTTTTTGTTTGCTTTACATGTCTGTGCTGCAGTAACCGGAGTTAGGGTGGGCGTGCAAGCAGGTGTGTGATGGAGGGCAAAGATAAAGCTGATGAGCTGACAAGCAGGTGTAGAGGTCTGGGAGCCTGGGAGATAAATGACACATCTCTGAGTTGTGACAAACTAATGTGTCTCTAGAGACAAGAGCACAGGCAGTCGGATATTGGGACTGGGATCCTGGGGAGTGTGGAGGGGTTGGGAGTGATGATTGTACCAGCAGCTGCACTGGGGCTGGGGTGCAGGGGTTTGTTTCCCCATGTGCCAGGAATGGGACAGACTGGAGCCCAGGGGCCAGGGCAGTGTGAGCCCTGCTGCTGGAGAGATCCACCTTCCTCATATGTGCACATTTCTATTTCTTTGCTGGTAGAAACCCCCCCGATGCGTCAGAAATGTCAGACAATTGTTGCTGCCACTCTTCCTGTGAGTGCCCTGTGTGTTATTTGTGTAGCCATCAGCAGATCAATAGATCAATGTATATTGTTCATGGCATAGAGCAGACTCCCTGTCTGGAATATGTGCTCACCTTGCTGCTGGAGAGACCAGGGACTAAGATGGACTGGGATGAACCTGGGTCCTGCTGACTGCAAAAAGATGTCCAGGAGAGGAGGAAGGAGGGACTGGAGAGGTTCCCAAGCTTATCTGATAGGGTGATAAGAGTCACAATGTAAAGGTGACCAAACAAAACACGGAGACCATCCACTACTGACCTCTCCAGACTGTAATGGCTTTTACAGCACCACAATTGCACGAGGTGCAAAGAGAGGATGAGACTGGGTCACAGTGGCTCTAAACACAATATTCATCAGGAACCTTTAGAGATTCCAGAGGCTGCTCTAAACTGAGTCATCAAAAGGGCTTACCCACTATTATCTCTGAGGATAAATTTATAAAGGAAATGTTTGTTGTCTAGATTAGAAGATAATGGAAATAGGTCAGGTTAAAGCAGCAATCTAGTCAATCATTATCTCAAGTACTGATTCATCCTAGTTAAGTTAAAGCATTAAGTTAGAAACTAGTTCTGCTGGTTTCCCTCTCTTCTGGAAAAAAATTCCAGAGAGCATTTCAGCTGATCAGAAAGAAATTTTGGTTTTGTTGGTTTTATTTTTTAATTTGAGGGTGGAATGGTGCAAGTTATACAAGTGAAGTCTCTGTCTGAGCTCTAATTTCTAGACCTGGTTTCTTCAAAAGGTTTAAACATTATTGTAAAAATGGATAGATGTGATGGGGGGATGATGAACTTGCAACTTTAGTGTGCATTGAAACAATGGAATTGTAAGTTTCTTTCTTTCTTTTTTCCTGCTTGTGTCAACAGTAGGAAAGAAATGTCATGCTTCCAACACTCTGATGGACAGTTGGATGCACGTCTCAGTCACAAAGATAGAGAGAGCCATACTTTACATTTAAGGGAAGTTTTGGGCTACAACAGCCTCTGTCTGTCTCTAAAATCTGATCTCTTTGGTTGGTAGTATGGAACACTCCTATCTAAGGTTAGGGCAGGACTTGAGAATCCCTGCCAGCGTTCCTCTTAAAAAGAATTCTAAAGTGCATAGGTGAGCATAAGCTACAGCTGAATGCATAACTGCTGATACCTTTTGTGCACTATCTGTATTTAATTTATAGCTTTATGAAGTGCTCTGTAATACTCTAAAGATAATAGGTGAGATATCAAGGTAAAACATTACGTATTCAATACAAGCCATCAGCCACATCTAAAGTAGAAAGGTCAGAGAAAACTCATTGCAAAAGCATCATATGAATTTTCCAGGGCTTTTGATATTCCTTTGGAGTGCAGATAATTTTTATCCAGTAAAGAGATCTCCAAAAATACACATTTGTTTGTTGGATTTTCTCAGTAGATACCTCTGCAATTCATTAACGTGACTCCACACAACTCATAGGTCACACCTTACACTGAGAAAGAGCACAAGGTAATTCCCTTGATTTTGTACTTCTAAATCACAACAAAATCAGCTTCAATTGTAAAAAACCAAAACAAAACAAAGGAAAACAAACTCCTCACTTTGCTGTGTAACGTTCTGAAATACGTGATGTTGAAAATCAAAAAGTAACGTTGCCATGCGCCTTTATGCAACTTTTTAAAAATGCTCAAAATACATAGCAAAAGGATTTAAGTTTTCCTGGATCCAGGCTCTGTCTACCATGCTTCAAACAGGTAAATTATCTGTTCTGCCCAGTGCTTGACGTGGCTGATATTTTGTGGACGTGATTAGTTCATTACATTGGAGTTAATATTCTAATAAACCCACATAAATACTTGGGTTTATGTGTTTCAGCATTGTGCCATAACTTTTCATCAGCTGGGGTCATGGAACAACTACACTCAAGTGTACAACTGGCAGAAATTTATGCAAATACTTTCTTAAAAATTCTTAATCAATGGTAGTCTTACCCCACTGATATGGATATAAGGGATATAAGGGATATTCCCAAGATAGAGAATTTAAAATCATGCTAGGTCCATGTGGAGCTCTTGAATAGGTGTTGTGTGCATAACTAGATCAGTCACCAAACTGATTGATCTAGTGTGATTCATCAAAATATATCACACACCTGACTAATGTAAATTCCCTGTTTGGTACAATTAGAGCAATCTCAGCCTCACCGCTGTAAATTTAGAGCAAATCAACATTTAAATTTCTGTTGATTTCAGGCAGTTCCATCATCTCAGTAGGTTTGTTCCACATTAATAAAGCTATGTGAAATTTCACAATCTGTTCTAAATTTCCTTATTGCTATGATAGGGTGACGCACTTGAGGGATACACAAAAATAAAATGAGCACATTTCAATGTCTAGGGAAAAAAAGAAGAAAAAATGTATTACAATATACTGATGTCAGTAGTGTTATAATATAATAATAAATTCTAATAATCTACATACCGTGGGAAATAAATATTATATAACCCATCAAATTCCACTGTTTCTTGAAGTGACATTTTAAAGGGAAATTTTTCTGAAAAAAAAAAGAAATTTCAGAATGCACCCTGGAATTGAAAAAATTACACATCAGCTACAAAATTGTTTCCAATATACATTAACCCCTATAAATCAAAAGTATTTTCACTGAAGTCAAAGGTGTTATGCTAGTTTAACAGAATTCTGGAGACATAATCATGCTCATAACATCTAGAAAATATGGAATAATTTACAGAGGTTTTTGGCTGTGTGTGTACACAGCAGTTTTGGAGAAGGAAAAAAAAATCTAGATTATATATGAAAATTTTCTTCAAATTTGTAGCCATTGGTGCAAAAAAATCATCACTTTCAATTTTCTTTTTTTTAAAGTCTACTAAAAGATACTCTGCCATCATAAGTCATCTCTTTGGAGAAAATAAATGGGTTTATATTGAATTCTCTTCCCTTAACATTGGTACTTGAAAAGAACAATGCCACACGGATTATAATATCTTGTGGGGGGAAAAAAATAAACCTTTTCTTAAATAATTCTCGCATATGACCACAAAAACTGAATAGTACCAGAGATTACAGTTTAAATTCCAGATTTGTTCGAAGACTTGTTTTTCGTCAGAGAAATGAGACTTCTTTTGGATACAGGACAGTGAGCCACTCATCTGAAGAGAATAAATGCTTGTTAAGGAGATGAAGTCTCGAATATTTCCAATTCTTTGTTGGTTCATTCCATGAAGGCCACAAAGGGGCAGAAATCTCTATCAGAAAATAGATAAATAACTGGTCAAGAAAACAATATGGTTAGAAAAGGTTTACTAGAAAACTGAAACAGTATTCAAGAAAACCAGTGCAAAAAAAAGAAGTGACTAATACTAATACTAATACTAATATTAATACTAATACTAATACTCAGACAATATGAAACACAGCAGTCCCATGATACACAAAAATAGCTCAGATATGGACTAATTATTTGGAAAAGTTAAGTTTTTGGGTACAGTGCCTTGCCTGGGCAAAAAAGACTGATATGTGTAATTTTTGTCATGTTTTTACTTTGCTCCAGCCCTCCTGTCTCGTTTTTGACAGCAATTTAACTCCAGCGTGCCATGGGGGCTCTGTAGCACAAAGGTTCTAGGCTCCAGGAGCTCTTGAAAGGCTGTCTGCAGGGGATGGGTAGGCAGAGACACAACTTCTTGGGGTCACCAGCTCTGTGACACCAACACAGCCTTCACCCCATCCCATCCTGCAACACCCTGGTGGCCCTGGACCTTGTTCCCACATCCTTGAGCAGGATATACCAGGAGGATTTGAATGGGATCAAATTTACAGCCTTCACCCTGCAAGACAGTGCCCTCACTCTTGTCCACTCAGGAACCTGGCTTAGCAATTTTGAAAGGAGAGAATTCATTTAGCCTGAGTTTCATCACCCAAAATTAGATGTGCACTGTGAGAGCGCTGTGATGGCCGGAGAGACTTTTTCATGCCTAAAACATCAAAGATCTGCTGGCTTCAAACTGGGCGTGAGGCATTCCTACAAAGTGTTTGAATCCTTTCATTTCCTTACACTTGTTCTCTCAGCAGAAGTTGCTGGTCCCTGAGGTAAACAGAAAGGTCTAATTCTGTGTACTGTGTGGTGTTGAAAGAATGCATCTGCACAGGATGAGATGTAATTTGTAAGCAGGTTGTGTTTCCTACATGGCCCTGCTACCTGCTGATAGCTTATCTGAGATGACCGAGTAAAAGAGACGTGAAATGATAGCAGGCAGAAAGGAAAATAAGCAAAGAAATCTGCAAACCAAGGCAATCTACAACTGCTGTTGCCATGAATATAGAGCTTCTGACTCCAATAGTAAATTCTTATGGTGGGTACACCTAAATCATCTTGAACACATACCAAATAATGCATAACCATGATTTCTGACTATCAATTGCTTTCTCAGCTGAAATGAAATGTTCTTTTGCAGAAAGGTATTAGGTGACCCAACATCCAACAGCCCCCCTTTTTGTTTCTACATTATTATTCAGTCTTTGAAAGAGGGTTTACATGGATATATATATATATATATATATAGGATGGACAGAGACTTGAATAGCACCCAGCTACTTCCAGCAGACTATTTAGCCTGTGAAGTGACTGAGCTTGAACAGCACAAGAAACCATTATACCCATTTAGTAATAGATCTAGGGAAATGAATTTTGCTGTGATTCAGTAGAACAGAAATACTTGCCTGGCTTTAACACTCCTCAAATTATTCTAATTAGATGCTCCAGTATATGATTTCCTACTATAAGGAAATTGTACCAGTAACTCCAAATTTCATCTAGTCTAGAATACCAAAGAGCAAGAGGTGAGAACAAACTAACCAAGTCTCATAGAATGATAAAGAAAAGCAGAGAGCAGAATGGAACACAAAACTGTGGTGCAATAAAAAGAGTGCTCCTAGACTCTAGCTGAGTTGTATCTTTGGGTTTAAATGTGCCTTCTCAGCTCTTTCTAACAGTATAAGATGGTATCAATGTTGACTCTATCAGCATTTTACAGAAATCCAGCTAAAGACTTTAAAGCTTAATCCCTTAAATGTGTGCAGTGCTACTTTCTGAGCTGGTGTTAGGGTGTCAGGCAGCTCAAAGATGCTGAGGCACACACAGTACAGTGATGGCATATCAGTGCCAGACAAACTGGAGAGTCCAAGGCTGAAATGGATTGTCACGATCGCTGGCTGAGTCTCCTGTGTAGTGCTGAATCTGAAGTTTCAGTCAGTAACTTTGGCAGTAGAGGAAATCATCCCTGAATTATGTAAAAGTGAACAGATTTTTGCAAATTTTCTTGTGAGTTTTGAGGGAAAACTTATGCCCATGTACATAAAAATACACAACTTAGTTGCTATTACTGCACAGTACAATAAAAAAGAAAATGTATGTCAGTTATCCTAGCTTTACCTTGTAAGGAAAAAAAAATGTTAAAAAAAATGTTAAAATATTATCTTTTTTCTCCATGCAATTTAACTCCAGCTGGAGATGGCTTAGTTAAAACTAGTTTGCTATTATTTCAGGTGGCAAAAATAAGATTTCAAGAACTGAATGTAACTTCAGCTCTATGCTATTAGATATATTCTGCAGAAGTAGACTAGCATTATACCTGAATAAAACAATAGAGAGATATTCCAGCAAAAACACTTATTTTATTATCCTGTACTTTAAACTTTTCTGCTACCTTATAAAAGTTCCAGGACTCACATCTCAGAGTTATTTAACACAAGTAATCCCTGGCCAATTAAAACTGATCCAGTAAGGTACACAGTGCAACATGCCATGACTGAGGTACAAAGGCTATTATGTGCTGAATGGGGATTTAGAGTTGCAAATAAGCATATATTCACAGAATCACAGAATATCCTGAGTTGGAAGTGACCCACAAGGACTGAGTCCAACTGCTGACCCTGCACAGTACACCCCAAGAATCCCACCAAGTCCCTGAGAGTGCTCTCCATACGCTTGAGACCTGTCAGGAGCTCTGACCACTGCCCTGGGGGAGCCTTTTCCAGTGTCTGACCACCCTCTGGGTGAAATATCTTTTTCCAACGTCCAAATTAAGCCTCCCCTGACACTTCAGGCCATTCTGTAGGATGCTGTCACTGGTCACCACAGAGAAGAGAGCAGTGTCTGCTCCTCCTTTTCCACTCACAAGATGAGGGGAAAAGGAGGAACAGGCACCGATCTCTTCTTTTCTCATCTTATCTTACTTTTAAGGTGTAATTCTGAACCAAAGGATGCTAAATGTGTCTGAGCACCTCTCCCTGCAGCCTAATGAGACTCTGCAATCTGCACACAAAGGTATCAGTGAACTTCTAAGCCAACTAACTTTGCATGTTTGCTTCATTTGCATAGGTTGCTATTCTCATTTCCTGATGCTATAAAATATCTATAAAATATCAAGGCTGAGAATTCTGTCCTGGTTTGACAGTATGTTTATATTGTGAAAATTTTAGACACATAAAGCATGCATGCCTTGTACAGTCAGTCATACTGGGTTTCTCACACAACCTTTCTGAACAATACATGAGTAACCAAAGTCCCTTACCCCCCAGCTTCATATAAAACCAGACAAAACCTTTCAATGTCTGGAAGAAGTTACAAGAATATTACTCCAAACCCTCAGATGAGGACAGAGTTCCCCGAGTGGGATCTAGACCAGCTGGCAAAAAAGGCTCCAGTAAGATGGGTGTGAACTTGGGCTCAAGATAATCCTGCATAGTCATCTTTCGTAGCAAAGATATAATTCTTTGGCCAGTCCTGGGTATTTGAGAATATCCAGAAAAACTTCCATTTCAGTTCCATTGCTGGTGATGTGCTGAGACCTCAGCTTAAGATGCCATTTGAGTACCCATGGAACCACAGTCTGGATGCTGCAGAATCAAACATGGGACTAAATGTATCTATGAGCAGCTCAGACATGAGAAACTACTGGCTTCAATGCTTTTCATGCTGCTATTCATGCATTCTGATCATTATTCTGATACAAGTCTAATGGAAACTGAGGCCTTAATTCTAAATGTGTTTTTTCAGGAAAATCTAAGATGAGGCTGTGCATCATCATCACTAATGGCAACTGAGATGCACACATTAATACAGCCAGATGTTAGAGACCTTCTCTAGGAGTGGTTTCCAAAACATTAAATAAATAATCCATGTAATGGAACTTGTTGCAAGATTTTATCAGTAGAATGCATACCTGTTACTGCAGTATGCAATTTACTGAAAATTTCCTTCTGCAATGTTTCTTAGTACTCCGAGGATGAGTTTCAACCCAGTACAGAATCCTAGTTGCCAACTCTGGAATTTTTTAAAGGATATTTTAAAATAGGCTTTTCCAAAGGCTGTTGTTATCAACAGCTGACTCAAGGGGGAGACTTTTCAGGTATGCACATTTATTCTGTGTTAAAGGCTGAGTATACTTAACTCAGACTGAGAACCTGAACAGAGCAGAAATCAGTTAGGAAAATCCTAGCTGGAACATTCTGAAGAACTGCTGTGCCTGTACTACTTGGACTGGGAATCACCTTCTCTGGGAATGCCTCCTGTTCTCACATTTACTCCTGCCATGTAACAGGGCAGAAACTAAAGCACCAAGGGTTAGAATGAAATCCCACTATATTTATTAATAAAAACAAGCATTTCTGCATTTTTTGATCGAAGTGCTGGCTTCCTGCCAATTTTTGTTCATCTAAACTGTCAGCATCTCCCACAGGTGACTCTTGATGCACCTCCCTGTTCCTTTGTTCTAGTGCCACACTATTTTCTGTGGTTCTATTCACAAAGTTCTCAGTCTAGATTGGAGTGGTCTATTAACAATGTAAAGTGAATTGTCAATCGTACAAAGACAGGCTGAGAGAGTTGTGGTTGCTCAGCCTGGAGGAGAGGAGGCTCAGGAGACATCTTAGGGTACCTCCCAGTACCTAAAGAGGCCAACAAGAAGGCTGGGGATGGACTTTTTACAAGCACTTTGGACAGTCTTGTCTTTTAAGAAGAGTAACCCTCTCCTGCCTTTAGTATAGACATTTCCAAACAATTCTGGAAGTTAGCAGAGCTCGTAAATTCTTTCCCTCCCAAAAGTGTTGCAAAACACTTGGAAAATGTCAGGACCAGAACAAAGGAGGATTTCTATTTCACAGCCACATGAAAGGTGCTGTACAATAGATTTACATCAGTATGCTGGCCAGCTCTTCCCTCACGCTGTGTGAAGTGTAGATCTTCTTGACAGGTACTTTGACTGCAGAAAAGTCCCTGCCTGACCTCAAATCAGAGAGAAGCAATGGCCAATGGGTACCACGGGAAAAACTTATTTCTGTCTTCATTCCAGCCTCAGTGCCAGCTGTCTTCAAAGTCACTCCAGTATCCTCAGCTGCAAAATAAAAGAGCCTCCATCAAAACAGGTGGCTGACTCCCTTGCTTCTTACTTGAAAGTAGCTGGGCTCTTTTAGATGTTTCTAAATTAAATTTATTTTTAAGATGTGGAGCTTAAAAACATGGATGAAAATTTCACGAAACAAATATCAGCTTTAAAATTGAAGATGGTTTATGACATGAGGATTTTCAAAAGTAACTATTTTCTTTGTGACAACAGTAAATAGTAGTAAACAGCCCTTTTTAATTATTACTTCTACTTTATTACTAACTGGTACTTCTCATGTCTCCAATACACATAAAGCAGCTTCCTTCCTTGTCTCTGGAGTCAGAATACACAGCAGGACAAAGCTTATCTCAGAGATATTCCTCCTCAGTTCTATATTTGGTTGACTTCTTCTTATATTTAATTCCACCATTTCTTTTATGAAAATTTAATTAGACATCTAAACTGAACATTTGACATCTATTCATCTGATGCTGCTGCCTGGAGGTTTGGTTCTTTGCATTGTTTCTCAGGTCAGCTCACCAGAAGCCTTGGTACTACTTCCCCTTCCCATGGGTAGGGTAAAACAGGATAAATCTAAATTTAAACCCTGAGAGCCCTGAGCAGGGAGGGGCAGGAGGTGATCCAGGCTCCACAGCAAGAAATTCTGGCAGCAGTGACTTTCCAGGCAAGGCAGCTCAATTAATGTGTGTTCCCACTTAGCTCTGCATCCCACTCTTTAAAACAGGAATAATTCCCCAGATGTATCATTTGAACACATTCTTCTCTTTGATAAGAGAATTCTTTTCTTACAGTGATTTCAGGACTCATATAACAAAATGATTCATCAAAAAAGGATATCAAAACATACATTTTAACAGTCTGAGCCTCTCCGTTCACATTTACCCAGATTTCATTTGATCAGTGTTTCTAATGTGTGATCCTACCCGTGGTCTATCTGTTTACCAAGACTCCAAGTATGCTTTGTCTCCATCTCCTGTCTCACTTTATTTCTATTAAATTTGTTAAAGAATTGTTCTGGCCTCTAACCTTCCCTTTATATATCATAAGAAACAAGAAGCACTTGCTCAATTTTCTCTTTCTCTTTGCTGATTTTTGCAGCTACAGATCATTTTTCCGTGCTGCTTTCAATGGAGTTAAGAATAATAATTTAAAAAAAGAAAGTGCAGCTGAAAAGAAGGGTTCAATTTAGCAGAATAAAACAAGCCAATAAACTTTCAAAACAGACAGTCAAATAATTAGATTCTAGCAGGAAATCACAGTATTGTCACCACTATAAATATTCAGAGACTATGCAGACCGGGTATGAACATCCATCACAGATGATTTAGAAATAATGAAATGAAACAGCTCTGGACAGAAGATAGCCTAGGTAACAGAGCAGAGAATTCTCTAGTTCAATTGACATTTTTGTGACATTTTCTGGAAACTGAGCAACCCATGTAGCTGGCAAAAAAAAAAAAAAAAAAAGTATGACCTACAAAGTTTTCCTACAAACAGTAAATTTGATTCTGTGACACAGCTAGCTTGGACATCATCCCTATTAATTTTGTCAGCAGCTCTTTTTTAGATTGAATGTGTGAAATCAGATTCTCTCTTCCCTCTTTTATTAGACTAGGAGGAGATGAGTCTGTATCAACTGCTACTATCATGACAGTAATTCAGGCCAATGCCTTTAAATTCCATATGCAATTTTATAGCCACATGAAACCTGCATTTAAAGGAGATTCACAATTTTTAGATTAACCTTTCTGCTCAATTATTATTCCTCAATGTGCTGTTTTCAGCTGAGGAAAATTCAAGAGTAATGTAAAACTTAATAGCATACAGATCCAACCATCATTGATTAGTACTAGGATTTAAAAAAAATATATAATCTTTTGCAAAGCAAGATAGCAGGGTACTTCTGCAAACTTAATCTAATTTTAAATTTGTTCATCATTCACTCTTGATTGCAATTAGAGTCTACTTATTAAATACCATCTGTTTTCTAAGCATCAAGGAGTAACCTGAAAAAATTTCTCTGAAGGAAACATACACACAAAATCCTCAATAAAGCCTTGTTGACCAATAAGATAATTACTGAGTATCCTAAAATTATGAAAGTAAAATGATTTTTTTTTTCAAAAAAAATGACCTTACATATTCTTCTCCTTATCTCCATTTACTTCTACAGCAGGAAAATATAGAGAAAAATATTTTTCCATTTATTTTCTTTTTATTATTATTTTTAGTAAGTTTATTCTTCTTACTAGAATACAGACTATGGAAATCCTATTTATTATTTTTTGAATTATTTTCTATTTTCTGGAATCATCTCTGTAATGAACAAAATAACTTATGTTTAGTTTTGATAAAAGTGTCTTCTGAAAAGATATATTATTGTGACCCGAAAACACTGAAGATGTGGGAACCCCATTATTTATCTTGTAAGTTTGTTTCCAATGTGAGTATTTTTATTAATTTTTGTCTGGGAAACTGATAACACACCATCTCTTATGCTGAAAGCCTTGTTGTAGGCAAAAATGAGACCTCTGAAACATAAAGATGAGGACTTGCTGTGATTATTATTGCTGTCTCGACAATCTAATCACAGAATTACCTCACATTTTCTGTGTACTTAGTACTACACATAAAAAGAGAGAAGAAATGAAATACCACAGTAATATATTTAAAAGTACTGTACAAAAACCTCCTGCCGTTTCCTTACACCTACACTGCGTCTCTGTGTCCCAAAACACTGGGTTCAGTCCATAGAAGGGTGTGGTGAGATGGCAGCATCCGGAGGCTTCTCCTGGGAGAAACATGGTGTTGAAGTTAATGCTCTCATATCCCAGGGTGAGAAAGAAGATTATTTTGTAGTTTTGTTTTTTGGCAGTTTTTTGGTTCCTTTTTTTTTTAAATTTATTTTTTTTCCCCTTGATATCACAGTGATCTTCTGCTGTCTACAACTCCTTCTAACATCCAATCTTACATTAGATCCAATCCATCCGACGTGGAGTGTTTTCACTTGTGTTAAGCCCTTTATTTGTGTTCTCTTCATCCCTTGAAGCTAGCTTTTCCCAGCTCCAGCTCTGTGATTGCTTCTCTGGTCATTCCCTGTTGGATGGCCATCCACAGCCCTGTGTCCTCCAGTGCCAGCCCTGGTTCCCAACCAGCCTGTGCCTGGTCCCCCTTTGTGCTGCATCCTGTGCCTCCCCTTCTGAGTCCTCTCATAGCAAGCACGGACTCCTCTGCCCTAAATAATTAAGTTAGAGATTTCCATGGATTTGTAAAATGCTTTATTCCTTAAGGATTAATTATATTCACTTGGCTTCCTGGACCAGAGTTTTCATTTGGGGTAAGCATGCACCACTCCTTTAATCCAACTGCAGCTGTGAAGGTTCACACAGTCCATGTGCCTGACATGGGAGAAGGCCTATGAATGAATATTAAGTCTTGGGTTTTTATGGTTCTTTTCTAAATTTTTCCTCTATATTTGCTTTTCTTTATATGAAAAGGAAGTTTTAATATTAATTTTGCATCTAAAAAATTAAGTTATAATTTCTCCTTAACTTTGTGGCCCTTGTTCTACCTGATAATATTTGCAGTTTGCTGTGGGAATAGTTAGAATTGCCTGGAGTGGTACAGTATTATAAAAGTTACTGAAAGGAAGCCTTTTGTATGATTCTGCTCAAATATCTTTCCGGGTACAATTTGAATGAGTACTTAACAAGTGCTTGAGTTACAGCAAAGATTTAATCAAGAAAGGAAAGAGCAATCCTGTGTATTTGTGAAGCAAAGAAAATCCAGGCTTCATTCAGAAATTATTGCATTTACTGGGCAGAAAACCTGAATTCCTGATATTCCTGGCCATTGAATTTTAATCCTCCTCACCTTACCTGTGTATTTCCCAGAGGCTCGGAGTTACACTATTTATAAACAGATTGTTGTCACCTTCTGTGGGCAAATAAAGTGATATGTCTGCTGATGCCCAAAAATAAACAGGTATTTTTCATTTTTTGTAGCTGTAATTTAATTGAAGAGCCTATTATTTTCTGTTTGACCAA
>VZSR01003209.1:2898185-2947013 GCA_013398615.1 Brachypodius melanocephalos
AAAAAAAAAAAGGAAAAAAATAATGACTTCTTCAAGCCATCTGGTGTCAAGTAAAGATGGAAATAGAAAACCCATAGGAACTGGAAACATTTCATTTGCATTCATATGAAATGTAGCTTGTTGCAATGAAATTGATAGAAGAATAGGTGCAGAAAGCAGAAATATTTCAGTAATACAATAAAGTTTTCAAATAGGTAAATAAGTGTAATTTCTTAAAGCATTTTGTGTCATTTACATAACATAAAAGTTATATGCAAAACTGACTTTAAAGACTTGAATCTGAATCATTAAATACACAGTGGGTTTTTTTATAATCAAACAGCAGCCATATAATTTATTTAGTTTGCCCTATTCTCTCTTCTCTTCATTAGCTGTTTTTGGCATGGAGTTCAGCCATTCTACAGGAAAAAATTGTAATTTTTTTCCATTGATGTGTTAGTGTATAGTAGCCAAAATCCAGAGCTTTTCATCTGTACTGTGCCTCCAGTATTAAAATTACCTTTAAAATACTCGTGATAAGAGGCAAATTTCCTAATTTTATAACTATTTCAGAGTAGTTCTGATCTTATTAATAAAAAAAAAAGATTGATGTTATATAAAATGCAATTATATTGTCCTGTATTTATTGTCACAGATAATTATTTGGGCTTTTGTTCTACATACCCAATAAAACCAACTACAGTTTTTATTCTTTATTTTTCTTTCATTCACACAAACAAAGAACATATTATGTAGGGAAACTCAGCATCCATAGATTTTTTTTTTCTACAGCACTCCCCAGTTGGTATTTATTGTCTTATTTTTTAGATTTCATTTTAAAGGCAATTAGTGGTGGCTATAGCTGACAGATATTAGAGCTGGCATTGGAGGTACCATCAGCAGGTATTGGAGTTTTACCATCAGCAGTGAAAAAAACTTCACAGAAAATGACTGCGCAACCCAAGATCATCCATGGGTAATTAATTAGCTCCTAAAGCCTGGGTCTTTATCATATGAGAATGGCTGTTTTTAGCTGTTTTATAAGTTGTATTATACAGCTGTATGCATACCACATTTTAATTTTGTTTATAGTCTTTATAGCTTTCTACTAATATGTAATCTGGAAATATTGTCATGTCTCTGTCATAAATTCTGTTTTAATCTCCCTTCACTTTATAGTAGATAATAGCATATTGGGTGTTTTTCAGGCAAAGATCCTTTTCAAGAGCCTTCTCATTTTTTTTGTTCCATAAAAACAAAAGCAAAAAAAACAAACTTGAAGATTTATATAATTTGTGCTGAAAAATATGTGCAGACTGCAGTGAATTTTTTTCTTTCCCTTCACTTCTGGATGCTTTTCCCCTCTGTTATTTCTAGCATTGTACAAAGAGTGACAAAGATGTCACGGTTTCTTTTAGTACCTGCAGCTAACCCCCAGGACACGTGGCACCATTCCAGATGCTCTCCAGAATCAAAGACACAGTGGAAGAAACTACTATGCAATATAGAACTAAAATAATTTCTTTCTCCACCCTCTCTTTCTTCAGTATCTCATCTGCCTTAAGCTTTTTAAAAAGGGGTGGATTTTTTTTTTAACATCAATATCAGCATTTTTAATTTTTATGTGAGAGGAGAAGTGACACCAATTACTTTACCTTTAAATTAATCTTTAAAAAGTAGAATACTGACACTTTTAAATGGCAGAAACATTTAAGAAATCCAAAGATAAAAATGTTTTACCCTTATTTTGCAGCAGCTATAAAATCTTTGCAGTTCAATGTCTACATGATTTATTCCTCTCATGTGGGCTGCAAAGTTGACCAAGAGACGAACCATAGGAGAAAACTACAAAAGACATGCAAAAAATATCATTTTTGGAGTATCTACATTGCTAAATGACCTGGAAACTTTTGAATATTTTGTTAAATTTGCAGTTTTGTTGTATTAATTCAAATGCACAAATATGAACTCCTTTCTGAGATGAAGGAAAAAAGAAAATACATTTTGCTGTAATAGTAATATGGGGATAAATTCTATTGCAATTTTTCTCTGTGGATTTCCCCAGTAGCCAACTTGCAACAGAACATTAGCAAGCATATTTTGTTGAGTTTCTAAGCAATTTTTCAATAACACAACTGTACCTTTCTTTGTGATGATGTAGATAAAGTTATCAGAGGCCTTAAAATGGTTGAATCCTCAATGAATGGGGTTTATTATCCAAATCATAATGAGGCTATTACTGAAATACAACATTTCCTGATGGAAATAATATGAAATACATGAATAGAGTGCTCAGAATTTTAAAATAGTTGCATAAAACTGACTTGAATTTTTAAAACCTGCTCGTAGTTAACAAACCTTAGCGCAATCTGTATGTAAAATATGCCTTGCTTTTAGTCTACAAGTATTTGCATATTAAACCTGGGTGGGTAGATTTTTCCTCTAGCAGGTAAAAGCAAAATAATACCAGAAAGGAGATTTTTTTTTTTTTTTTGGTAAAAGCAAGGGCAATTCCATTACTCCACCAGGCACCAAGGAACAGACTCTTTCCATGTTAAGTATTCAAAGCAGAAAGTTCCATAGCACAGGGTCCTGAGCAACACACAGGCTCTAGGGCCAATTTCTTCAACATTTTTTTTCCTGTACTAACTTATCACACTTCAAGAAAAGTAATAAAGAAGTGACAGAGCCTTTGTGCAGGTCAGGCAGCCCTATCTCCATATTCACAACATAAATTTAACCTTGATCAACCCCATTTAATCATTGCTTCTTTTTTGTGGTACTTTTTTTTCTTTTTCACTTTGCTCAATTCCAAAAAGCTGCCTATTTCCCTTATTCTTCCATAAGATAAATAATAAAATGGACAAAAGATAAACATTGAAAAAGAACAAATTGCACAGCACTGGCAAAATGTTCTCCTTAGGAAAAATTCCCACTGATTACAAGAGACAAGAAATTTCAATTGGAGCTTTGCCTGAAGAAATAACTGAGAATTAAACCCAAATAAAATAATCACATAATACAAGTTCTCACAAGTAGAGAAATTAAATTGTCTTTCAATTCTCACATGGACAGAAAAGTTTTTGTCCAAATGATGGGAAATAGGAGTTTTGCCATTGATTTTCAATGAAGCTG
Organism: Brachypodius melanocephalos; assembly: GCA_013398615.1. Classification (NCBI taxonomy): domain Eukaryota; kingdom Metazoa; phylum Chordata; class Aves; order Passeriformes; family Pycnonotidae; genus Brachypodius; species Brachypodius melanocephalos. The sequence continues at coordinate 2,901,300 of VZSR01003209.1, forward strand.
AGAATCCACCTCAGGGCATTTTTTCTCATATGCTATTTATTATGTCTTTACTCTAACACATCACATAAAGATCAGCTAATGCTTGCAGAATAATGAATAATCATGCATTCCAAGACCAGATATTACCATCCATTGTAGGCTTGAATAAAAACTTGAATGCAGTTTTTATTTCTAGAGGAATTGTGACATTTAGAAGAGGGAAATAAACTAAATAAACTAAACCAAAGCAAGAAACCCAGCTGAATTGAGGCACTGAAAATAAAGAGAACAAATATTGATTGTCAAATCCACTCCAGGAAAAGAAATCACTGCATATGGTCTGCTGCTGTCTCTGTCATTTCTTAAGCTTTCCATTTGAGAGAGAACAAAAATGCATCTAGTTGACAAATTATGGACTGAACTAATCCAAATGGTTTAATGGAGTATAATATCCATCTCATGCAAATGAAAATTATGGAGCTTTAGGGACATGTCACAATTGATGACATGCAGTGTTAAAAGAAATTGTCATAGACATCAGGGTTTGTCACAGAAGTAGCAAGTCAGCACTTCCTTGCTGCATGTTGGAATTCTGTGCAAAACTGATGCTCCTGCTCAGGGACAATGTCATGAAGAAGGTAGCAGAGCTGAAAATTTTTTGGGGAAATACTTCTGGACTTGCAGAAGAAAGCACTTTCTCACCCACAGATGGCTGAAAAGCTGTTAGTAAGTTCTTATAAGCAGAGAGCAGTTCCAAACTTCTACTTATAAGCTAAGAAGAAATATTTTAAGATCTACAGATATGCTCTGGGAAACTCAGTTTCCATAACAACAGGTTTTGCTGTCATGATTTTGAGGCTGTCTGCACCTCTTGATTTCTGTAGCTGTTCACTTGGGGCTGCCAGTATTATTATTATTATTGTTATTTTGTCCAACACTAAATTCTTTACTTGTGTATTTGCATAACCAGGGTATTACTGGTGATTTTAGAAGGTAAAAATTAGTCTTTAATGTACCTTAAAGCTTTGGTACAGTCACATAAGAAGCAGGATCCTGCCTCAGTATTTTAGTGATTTTACTGATTAATGAAATTGGAACACTCCAATGCCACTGAGATATTACAGTAACATAAATATTTATATGCTTAAAATATCAAACAATCAGGAACTAAATATAAAATCCAGAAAACAAAGGGTTTTTTTTTCTAGGTTTGTTACTCAAATCAACCCCAAGAACTCAGTTACTGAAGAAACAGACTTGAAATACACAATTGAAATATCTAAGAAAAAGAAAAAAAAAAATTTTTCTGTGCACTTATGACTAAATCTTCAACTGTGTTCTTTAATATGTTTTTTTTCTTTTTTTAATATGGACTTCATGAATTACTTCTTTCTTTATTTCCTATTTTCTCCTTATCGTTCCATCTTCTGTTTTATGTTCCTGTTCTCCTAGTAACAGGTGATTTTGCACATGTTTATTCCTCCCCTATTACTTTTTTTCCACTTTTAACTTTAGGAGTTAACTATTATGACATCTTTTCTTCATACAAATCCCTCTTATTTTCTATTTCCTTATATTATTTAATACCTCTTTTTGAACCCAAGACAAATAAATAAATAGAAAGCAAATTTTTTTTAAAGTAGATGCACTAAGCTAGATCAAAAGAATATTATTTGGAACTTGTTTTCTGCTGTGTGTCTATAACTGAACTGAAAGAGGGAACAGATCACTGAGAGCAAACATGGAGAACTGCTTGAGCTGAGCTCATGTTTAAAGAAAAAAGAGCTCAGAGGTGAAGGGAATGCAATCAGTTTACAGGGTAGTCATGTTTCTTGAAAAATGTATTAAATTGTATCAAAGAATACTTTTTTTTTTTTTTTTTTTAAATGAGGAGCTTTCTGTGGTTTCTCCCAGCCATGGAATATTAGATGAACTTCAGACTAGAAAAACATAGTTACCCAAGTACGTTGTATGCTCTATAAAATTGCTCTCAAGCTAAATGTATTTGAGGGAAAAACCTTTAAAGTCAAGCTGGAAGAATTACAAAAGAAAACAAGAACTGGATTTTAATGGAAAATTGCCTTCAAGACTGTTTGTCACATCATTTAATTCTCTCTTGGGGGCCCATAGAGACTAACACACTGCATTTGATGCAAGACTTAAGAAGAAAGCATAACAAAACCAAACAGAAAAAAGCAATTTTGTCAGCCTTGAGCTAAGGGTAATGGAAAGGAAACAGATTCAATGAAATGGGGAGCAGTGATGGGTGTGAGATGAAGTTTAACCATTCCTGCCAATTTTCCATTTCTAACACTCTACTACTTGAATACAAATACTTTGCTTTTGCTTTGAGCACACATTGAAGAGAAAATATGAACATCAAAACCAGTGGGAAATTCGAAACAGTTTAAAGAGAGGCAGATCAGGCAGTATTTCAAATGGGAGGCCATTTCACTCCAAGGTTTTCTCTTTCTGAATCCACACACCCATCCTGGATAATACCAACTGATGTACCACTAATGTAATTAAACTGCTTTTGAAAGAAATGAGAAACAAGTGATCTTTCTATGTATTTCCCTTGCTTTGGGAGACCTGTTTTGTGTTTGCATGTAAATAAAGAAGTAATCCAAGATAACCAAGATAATTTCTTCTCTCTCTCTCTCTTTTTTTTTCTTTTTTTTTTTTTTTTTTTTTTTTAATAATGATTTTAGGTGAAAAATCTCTTTATTGAGCTATAGAAGAACATTTAAAACTCTGAGTGTCAGCTGTTAGAAAAGTTAGATCTGACAGTTGAATTAAGAATGGAACAGAAGAGACTTGGGCAAAGTTGCTGTCCTGAGGAACCTCATTTCCACACTGGAATGCATCTGGGAACTCAACACACTTTATATTCTCCATTACTAAAAGTAAAAGCTTTTTGGAATGTCCAGTGATACCGACTAGAGAAGAACCAATGACAAGTGTATTTCTATGATTTGCACAGCTACCTAAGAGAGAGATTTAGGTCAAAAGAACTCAATTTGCTCAAAGTTATTGTTCTTGTCTGTTTTCAGTCAGTCATCCAGAGGTAAAAGTACTCTGCTTCCCCTTGTCAATACTTTGGCTGAAAGAGTTCATAGAGAGATTCAAATTTAACACTTTGCAAACTAAAGTTATTATTTTTTTCTTTTCTTCAAATATTAGAGATAATTTTAAAGGAACTGATTATATATCAGATGACTTCTTATTTCTGTCCCATAATGTTGACTATAGTCTAGAATACTTACAAATTAAAAAAAAAAAACAAAACAATAAAACAAACAAAAAAAACTTACTTAAATAAGACCTGCATAGAGTGCAAACCCTTCTAGGATAAAAGGAGAGCTATTTGCAGAAGTCCTAGGTAGCAGTTTGCAAATGTGCAATTAAAATTCTGGCTTTTCCCTAATTATGGAATACTTTAGTTAAATGCTCTTAATAGAAATATAATGATGAGTTTTTAAACCTATAGTTACTTATAATCTAAAGTGATTTCTACTTCAGTTTTAAAAGCATCCATTAAATACCTATTATGATCTTTATGTAATTTAGTAAAACTTTTAATGATTGTTTTATAAAACTAAACAGCAATTATTACCAAAGACAAATGTTAAGCATATAGATTAACATGCTATTAATGTGAATTAGCTTTTTCAGATTAAATAGTGAAACATGTATTTAAGTCTATTGGGATGAATGCAAATGAAAATGTTATACAAAATGTGTAAATTTTAAGGATGCTTAAAAGGAGAAGAAATTGTTTAATGCAATTTTTATTAGGTTATCTATTTATTGAAAGGTTGATCAAGCTGCAGAGAGCTTATAAAGAAACCTGTAACAAAAATGTGTTCTCTTCTGGAAATAATACAGTTCTATTCAAGAATGTGGTCTTCAACTCTATGAATCTCTTGGATATTTCCACATAATTACAGAATTCTGAGTTAATGAAATTTCATTATATTTTATTATAACTTGTAACATTCTCAAGGCTACATAAGTATTTTAAAGTTAATAGAAATGTTCAAGTAGAGGACACTTATATCACTCAATCAGAATCAATATGATCATGTCAATAAATAAAGGTTACAGAAATGAAAAAGCAGCATACAATATACGGAATACCATCTTAAATTTCAGTCCTGTGCCATGGATGTTGTTGTCTCTTCTTTTTCTGCCCTCCAAAAAAATTTGAAATTAATGTGTTTAAAAATATGTGTGAAGAATTAAGCCATTCTCTTCCAGAAAATGTTTTATTTTAAAATACGTCAGTAACTTGAACTGCCGGAAAAAAACTACTCGAGCAAGAAAATTTCTCTCAGGAAACACATTTTTTCAGTGAAATCAACTAAGAATAAATCAGCACATCTGCTACGTCATCCATGGAACATATGTTAAACCAACTTATTTTACAACAATTCACTTTCTTAACAATGTAAGTATGATATTTGATTTGTTTGGTGTTTGCATTAATAATACATGTGAGCTGTTCTCCCTCTAAAAGTTCTGCAAATGCAACCATCTTCGTTCATGGAATATTTAAAAGTGCTTAAATTCATCATGAGAGGAACATTATGTTAAAAAAGTCCTGGTTTTACCACTCTGATTTATTTTTAATGACACAGCATAAGAAAAGATGGAAATAACATTATCATTGCTTATTATCACTAAGCACAGCAGGTAACCTTCTTCTTTAGTTAAAGAAAAAGCCCTCCCAAAACTCTGAATTCTATTTCAAACTTTATGTCTTGGAGAAAGTCCTTTCAGTACCCATCTGATTTGTGAGAATCTGATGTAAAACAACAGAAGACAGAGATGATACTTCATAACTTTGAAGAAGTTTTGACATATATATCTTAAGATAATATGGCAACACAGCATGGATGGATGATATTGTCTCACTTACTGACAAATCAAATACAATGGATCTAGATCTATGTTTGATTTATGTCATAACCAGAGTTATGAGAGGACTGGGTCTGATGCTCTGACTTTGAAAGTTTACTCTCATTTATTTTGAAGGAAATGTGGGGAGAAAACCACAATGATATAGAAATTATATTGAGAATAAAGAGCATTTATGTGATGGAGGGACAAAACTCTGATGGATAAACCAGGAATGACAGATTAAAAAGTAATAAACATTTAAGATAAATAACAGCTCTATATGATGGAATTTCTATCTATTGAGTTTATATCCTAAGAAAGAATCTGACCATGATGTTGATGAAAAAAATAAAATTACACATTGGGCAATGAAATACTACATCATGCTACAAAAAAAATATCAAATTAACCCTAATATACCATTGGACAGCATCCATCATATCATTAATTAAACAAACAAGGCTACAGAAAAATATTTTTTTTGTTAAAAGAACAATTTTTTAAAAGAAATTAAGAAAAGGCCAGATCATATCCTTAAAACACAACCAAGTCTTGTCTTGATTACAAGATTTTTTTTTCCTTTGGTTTGGTTTGTTTTCTTTTTTTCCCTTTAATTGAAGACTTAGAAAGGAAGATTTAAAAACATTGAGGACCTTGAAACAATTGACAAAGAATATTTTTGAGCATTCTAATGCCAATAAATTAGCTTAGACACAATTTAAGCCAAGGTATATTCTATCTGGCTGCTCTATTCCAATTTTCAGCTTATTGTATTTTTTAGGTAATAAAACCTGAATTTGTATAGAGAACTGTAATAACAAGATGCCATTGCACATTTAAACTAATTTAACAAATAAAGTATTCAATTATGAGGATGTTTCCAATAGATGTGTTAAGGCAGAATAATTAAGAAATTTTGGCCAATGAGGAATGTGGTTAACCTCATTTCCAGGACAGGCTATCAATGTGCCTTTAATATAGTTGACAGTTCCTGAAAGAAGACCTCAGGGCAATATTTTATCACTCAGTTTTATTTTAAGCATTAGATTTTCCATTCCTCCACATATTCTCAGGAGCAGGAAGGAAGGCAGAGGCTGACTCAGTCCTGACCTTTCTTCTGGTTCCCACAACGTCCTTAGCACCTCTTGACTCTAATGTCAGATTAACGTTGACACTTTGTGAAAAGGACTCTTTCTTTTTGCTAGACGTGGAATATATTTTGAATTGTTCTAGGAAGAAATACAATATATCTTGTGGCCATCAATTTCTATGACAAGGACATTATAGTTGGACATTTAAGGAATCTCTCCAATTCCATCTATTTGGTACTAATAAAAACGTGTTTGTTGCATCCTCTTGGATGCTATTTTTTTAAAGGGATAATTAAAGACATGATTACTGCACGATAATTGTTCTTTCTTTCAAGAGAAATAAATACATGTGCATGGAGAAATGCTCTTTTTCAGATAAATGATTTCTCATTCATGAGCTATATATATGTAAAACGGATTGCTGAAATGGATCAGCTGAATTATCTAACTAAAAACAATGCAAATCCTACTTTGTGATGGAGCATGTCCAACAAACCCCAGTAGAAGATGTATTATATTTGGAGGAAAAGGAAAGAATCAACACTTAGCAGGCTGAAAAACTTATAATAAAAGTTAATCTCTTCAAAATTATTAACTAATGGAAAATAAATTTATATATTACTTTTAAGTGAAATTAAATAGTCTCCAAAGAAAGAATAAAGTGAATAAATATTGTTCATTTGCAAACCAGCATTTCTGAAGCCATTGGCTTTATCCTTTAAGCATATTGCACATCAAAATCTCCTGGTTGAGCTTCATTTAATTTCACTATAGATAAAATTTTGATTTTATCAGCACATTTTCAGTACTATACATTTTTCAGTATTATGCAATATTCCCTGTAAAAGCTAGAAGACACTGTATGAAACTGCTGTATTCTAATTGTTATTATTGACTTGAAATAAACTCTGACTTCAGCTAACACAATGTTTTTGTGACCACTTAAATATAGGAAAGCATTATTTAGTTATTAAGATAAATTTAATATTGCACCTTGATTATGATGTTTCAAAAGATTTCTTTATAAGACAATTTTATCATGTAATGAAATTTAATTAAATGTAGAAGTGTAAATTATATTATTGAGTTCATTCTGATAAATAAAATTTACATAGCTGGGCTACGTAGGCTTTTATCTGCAGTGAGAACCTGATTTGGCTTAAAGGTTTTTGTATAAAATACTAAGAACTTTTTCACTGGAATTTATAAAATATGCGGTTTTAACATAAATATGAAGAAATAAATGAAAATAGAGCACACGTTCACCAGCCATTTCCTGACTTTACTAAACTGTTTCTTTTGGCTGCCTTTGGCAAAGAAATTGATGGAAAGCATCAGAACCCGTGCTAGCATCCAGATTTCCCATATCAGCTGTTCACAGCTTTTTCTAATCAAGGCATGGATTATTAACACAATTGTCTATAGGAAAGAAAGACCAAACTCAAGCAGGAACATTAATGACTGGTACAACCCAAATTCTCCTTCCTTTTAGCCTCTCTCGTGCTTGGATGATTGTTACTTTTCTTTACATAAATCCTGTGCCGGAGTGCTCTCATGGCCAGGGCAGATGCATCTCACAGCTGGGAGAGCACCTGGCAAATTTCCTGAGGGACTGGGGCGAGTTGGATGCAACTGCTTTAATCTCGGTGCCAGTAAAAACCTTCACACTGAAAATTCTGGATCTTTTTTTGAGAGTTCAACCTTGTGATACACTAATCTTTCCAGTCTGGGCATTTATCTGATGTAAATTCCAACTGAAGAGAACGGTGAGCTGGGAAAATTCCGCTAAAGAGTGCAGCCTGCATTTGTACTGCTTCAAATTCCTTCCAAATCATCAAGGACCCTCCCAGTCATAAGTGTTTCCTATAACACCCCTGTGTTTGGTAGGTGTATTCCTCCCTTCTCTCATACCCTATAGAAAGTTTCTCAGAAGAAATACCCAAAATACTGATGCATAAGTAAGAACATGAGAAAGTCCTCTATGGCATTGATTTCAGACAACCTAGTGTGTTAATAGCCAAAGAGATGCCACCACAACAGCTGTCTCATGGACATCTGGAACAGTTTCCTTGTCCTTGCATTTGAAAGGTCTCCCTGGTAAGAAGAGAAAGAGCAAAAGTACTAAAACCGATTCATACTTCTCCAACCTGTTTACTAGATTTTATAACCAGCTGTAAAGAGGTCAATATAATTCCACACAATCCACTGATTCTTTTGATTTTCTACTTCAAGTTCTTGGATTACCATAAAAAGTTCTGGATGTTTTTACAGACATTAAAATTTCTTCTCAACTTATTTCAAAAGCAAGCTAATTTTAAGGTAGATAGACCTTGGCAGCATAGGCAAAGTGAAAAAAAAATCAGTTTTGAACTTTGAAATTAGAGAAGAACAAAGATATTCAGAAAGATATTGTGCTGTCATATACTACAAATGCAGTATACTACACATACTGCATTTTTGGGGGCTATCTGCTTCAAAGTGTAACACAGAAGGGGTTGCTGTGTACCAAGGAGAGACAAACCTAAATGTCCTGAATCATCACCTTCCCTAAAAACCTGTGTGAAGTATCTTAAATTCCTCTTGTCTGGCAAGGAAGTAATTTCTAAGAGTACATTTACATTTAAAAGTCCATTTATACATTGCAAGAATGAATAAATGAATCCATTTATTGCTGAAAGAGATGGTGATCCCAATGAAAAAACAAACAGTCTCTTCTTTAAGGTCAGGAAAGAAACATGGATTTGCTTTATATGCAGGGGATCTGGGTGGATAACTCCTAGATCAGGGAGCCCTGAATATGTAACCCATTAAGTATCAATTATTTTATACAAGCTAGGTGTTAAAAATGGTTAGATCTATTAGATCTAACACATAATTAACACATTTTAGATCTAGACAGCATAATAAGGGCTTAAAATTTAAGAGGCTTTCCCATTTATTTTATATGCTGACCTTGAGAAAAATACAGCTTTTAGCTTCTTCATTTGCAAAAGTACCACATTCTTATAGAGATTCTACTGCACAATGTACTTTTTAAAAGAAAGTGATATAGGAAATTAGATCTGTTTTTCAGGTATGAGATATTGGTGTAAACAAAAGCTTGCAACAGGCAAAACTGCCTGATCATCTTGGATACTGATAGGAGAAAAAGAATGATGAGTCACTGCAACAGAAAACAGTAAGTTCAATAAAGTAAAAACCTTTCTATATGAAATAAATACATTCTGCACATCTCTCATTTGCATAATGGTGTAGAAACAACCAGCTTTCAAACTTTCCTTGACAGCAGGATGGATTTGAACTCCTTCTAAATATCAATATTAATTAAATTATATATTTAGCATTTTTAACTGCAGCAATTTGAAACAACCCACACAGAGTATTTTTCTGGGTCAAGAGTGACAAGATTAATTAGCAAAGCACTCAGATAGCTTCTTTCATGTCAAAAGATATAATTAAGATGGCACAGAACAATATAATTTATCCCTTGATATATACCAAATTATTCTGATCTGCATAATTTAAATATAACATTAAGCAATATCTTGTGCTGCTAATAATAGGAGATTGTAGCTGGTATTACCTATTCATGTATTTTCATTAAAGGCTTATTCAAAATTTATAGTTCCCTTGGCTTGGGAAAATATTTACTAAATGAAAAATGTATTGTGGCCCTGCAGTTAACAGGTTGATTGCATTAGGAGCTTTCAAAAGTGGCTAAAAAGGCATTTGTCTTAAACAATACACCTACTGAAATAAAACATAGTTTATTTTTTTCCAGTTTTTTGAATTTAGTGATTTATTCTTTCTTTGTACAAAGTTAACTACAATAAGAGAATTTTTGCTCTACTCAGCATTAATCAGAAGAACCCATCTCAATAATTTTGAGGAATTTGTGGTTTTAAAGCAGAGCTTGAAAATGTCTGAGGCTTCCCAGAGGAATGGAATGAAGCATCCAAATAGACAGAGTTCCTCACTCCCATATTCTGTTATTATTGCCCTTTTAAAACACAGGAAAGACACTGAAGCAGAACCACATCTCAGATAGCAACTTCAGTGCTACATGAGATTTTCACAGCTCAGATTCCCCAAGAAGAAATTTAACCATCTTTAAGGAACTTTTGGCTGCACGGAACTTAAATTACAGATAAAGAATGACTGTTTTTCCCATGAGCAGCACATGTGCCAGGTAAAGAGGCATGTGCTTTTACCTATGCTGATTCCAAGGATTCTAATGCTCGCTCCATCTCCAGCAGTGATTAGGCTTTATGCCACATAAGGCAGTGCTCCCAAGATGACATGGCTGTGGAGCAGGAATTACACCTCTCACAATCCAATTTCTCAGCACTTTCTAAATTTACTCACTATTCCAGGTGTAATGACCATGTTTAAGGACTGTGGAGTTAGCAAGCTTTTCTCTTTCAGGATCACTAAACTCCTAATATATCTTGGTAGAGTGGATTTACAGGTACATTTTCTCCCTTTGAAATTTTAGAATTTTGTCCCTGTTAACTATGGCAAGACAGATGTAGATGAGGAAGAACCCAGGGTGAAAAATCCCAGATTTGGGGCAACCAGACTTCTGTAGAATCTTTTCTTTAATATTGCATTAAAGTGCTAAAGAAGAGAGACCTTTATCGATGAGAAACACTTGTTTTTCAAACACATATTGACTATAATTGTACCTGAACACAATTTTCGTTAAAGGCACTCAAGGCTAGTCAGAAAATCCCTTAACTGATTTGGAGCAATAATGCCCAAATAACACAGGGACATGGTTAAGGTTTTTGTAGGCAAGTCATAAACCTTCTCATTAAAGACATGTCATTGTATGGCCAGTGTTGCTCCCTCCAGCATTTCCTCAAATCAATACCTTTTATTCCCTGCTAGCCTGGCTGATCAGATAGTCTGCATATCAGTCCTGACTCCAGTTCCATTAGAAGATAACAGTGCATGCCGTTGCAATCCTTCAGCAATCTCTTCTGCAACAAAACCTCTCAATTTGAGCAAGTCACAAGTTTATTTTGACAAATCATGAACCACACAGAAATGGTTTAGCTGCTCTTTTGTGTGAATGAAGAGAGATTTCTTCTCACCTGTCCATTCCTACATGTACTAAAAGATATATATATATATATATATATATATATATATATATATATATGTATATATAACAAAAAATTCTTTTCTCAAGATCATCTCAGCCAATGTTTTTAAAACACATTTTTACTAGAGGCTGTATGGAGGAAATAAAGACACAACAGTGGTTTTTTTTTTCATTAAGCTTAAGGAAATACTACTTTGAGCAAGCCATTAAAGATAAACTATCAACTTGATACTTTGTTTTCTTTTTTAAGCTCTCTAATAACTGCCTAATTGCTTAAAGGGAAAGGATTCCAGTACAAATTACAAACTATACTGAGGTTATATTAAATATTCAATATTTATTTTAAATGCAGCGTAATACATCAGTGATCTGCATGAATAAAACATTTTTTTCCTGTAAGCGGAGTTTAGTAAAGTAAAAAGCTAACTGCTTAAAAACCTAGAGAACTTTAACTTCATATATAAGGTTTTTCTTACATATAGAAATTTTCTCAACTTTAAAAGTGAATGGAATGAAGTAAGAAGGAGACCAGTTTGGGAGAAGAATTTCTTTGAAAACAAAAAGGTCCACGGAGGTTTGGGAAATGGGCTTTATGCAACAAATACAGACACATTTTTTTTCTCATTTTTTTGCCTACATTACATTTCTTGGGCCTCCGACAAAAGCCCCTTCAGTTCAGCATGTGCTCCAGACACACAGGGAGCAGATTAAGGCGAGGGATTAAAGGCCAAATCCCCAAATACGCAGCTGCAGCATTGGCCACCGCGAGCGATCTCACAGAAACAGCTCAGTGGGACTACATAGAAAAGCAGGTATTTCTTATCTCCAGAGCACTGAGAGCCCCTAGCTGAGATCAAGATGAGCAATTACTCAGCAGAGGTATAAAAAAATCCCCAGGATAGTAGCTATCACAAGAAAAACACACAGACAGAAGATACCTGCACTTCAGGATGGCACAAGACATAATGCTGTCCATATTCCCCCCTCCCAGTCTCATTTCCTATCTGTCTTTGGGAATAGCTTACAACTGTTATTAGATCTTTGATAAATAGTCTTAGATAAGTGTATTCTTGGGGACTGGGCAGGGCTGAGGCAAACAGTTCAAAAAAAGAACGATAAGGTTTTTGCAACAGTTGTTTATTGCATCCATAATTGCATGGCTCCCAGTTGTGAAGAGACATCAAGGGAAAAATGAAGGCATTTGGTCGTACAGGTCCTTGAAGGCCTTCTGCTTGAATCATGCCTTGTTTCTGACTGTGAGGAAGAACAAAAACGGGACAGATTTGTTTCATGAGCTGCCACTACAAATTCTATGCCAACATTCTAGGCATTCACTATCACTCTCACACTTCTACTCAATTTTTGAAGTCTGGCACTTTCCTGCAACTTTTTCATATCATCTTCTTCTTCTAAACATTTGACATTTGACCCTTCCCAGCTTCTCACCAATTTCCTTACAACACACATTGGCAGCACAAAAATGGAAGGATGAGAAATACTATCAAGTTTACGCTACCGAAATGAAGACAAACTTTTTCTAACTAATTAGTGGCGGAAAGATATAAAGTCTCATTGAGCTTGTTTTATCAGCACAGTAAAAAGGTGTGAAGGGGAAAGTCAAAAGGTGTCAACAGATGTACCTGGTCAGAAGTTATTAGTACAAAATTATTTGCAGATACGTTGTGCGGCAGAGTCCAGACACGCTCACAGACTGTGCCCCACCGGAACCATAACCAAAAGAAGTCAAGATCCAAGAGGGGAGGAAGGTCTGCAGTGTCAGTGTGTCACTAAACATCCATGGAGAATGAAGTCAGGGTAAATGTTTTTCTGCCAGCAGTGTGTAATTTTTCTCTAGCCATGCTCCAGAGAGTACCTTTGCTAGGAGAGAACGAGCCACAGGTTACGTGTGCACTTCTCATTCTGAGAGCAATGGTTGCACAATGGGGACACAACACAAGAGTGACATGGGCACAGGGACAACCAGCAGGAAACCCTCAAAAAATACAAGTTTTTTTTCTGATTGTATTAAGGAACAGGGGAATGAGTTGTAGTTATTAGAATGATGGTAAAATTACAGCTCTACTACCTCAAAACAATGCTCAAACACCACTTTTAACCTCCATATGTTTTTAGCACCAAGAGTCTAATACAATTACTTGTGTAAGCTTGCTTGTTTCTTACATGGCATCAAGACTGAAATTTAGTCAGATATGTTCTTTCCTTTCTCTTCTCGCACCAAAGATGCAGAAAAATCAAGTTATGGAATGTTTGTGCGTAATTTTGGCAGCTCTGCAATTTTTTGTCCCCGTTCCCTGTTAACACCAAGTACTGAGAGCCCTCTGGGAATCCATGATGTGGCTTTCTGCCACCCAATCAGAAAAACAGGAATGCAGGATATTCCTGTAGTGCTTTTGGCCAGGTTGGCCAGCAGCAGCAAGACCCTGCCCCTGCAGCCACCTGCAGCTTTCAAACCATGGAGCAGCAGCACTGGAGGCTCAGCGACCTTTACATTCTCATGAAGTTGCTCAGCAGCTTTTCTTGCATGCCTGGGAATCCCTGTGTCCCTCCCCCCTGGCATACACAGATTAACATGGAGAAAAACTCTAATGTGCAGGCCGGTGGCCACAGGTTGTTTGTTTTTTTCCTTTGTTCTTATTTTTATTCAGGAGATGAGGGAGAGTGCCTCAAGTGATGGCATTGAAGTCCTGCAATGTAGTGAAACACGACACATCTGTCCACGTACCAAATTTTATACAACCTTTCAAGCCCTTCTTTACAGAGACAGGTGATTTGTAAGTGTACATATGAAAAGAAAGAAATAAAAATATTTCCTGTTGGTCTGTTTTATATGAATGATGATGTCATAGTTACTCACACATTTAGTCTCACAAGATAAAAGTCCTTACATTTTGCTCAAAATAAGTCAGTTGGCTTTCTACTTTCTGAAATAAATTGAATAGTAGTATTCTGAACTAAAATACAAATTTCAGGCTCTGACAGCTAATATCTATTCTGCAGATAGCATATGCTTTGGTTAAACAGATAATATATTAAAATGTGTGTTCTGGCTGAAATTCATTTGCAGCTCACTGTTGTCATTTTTACCGAATTTACCCAATATCTTTCATAAATCACACACAGAAAAATCCCCCAGCGAACTTGTGTTTCTCTCACTTCCTCCCTCCTTCTAGTAGTTAAATATGTTGCAGAGATCTTGCCTCAAGCCAATTTTTTTCTCAAGGTTTACAGGTGATTAGTTTTGAATCTCCTTCTCCCATGGTACTTAAAACCTGATTTTCCCGACATGGTTGGAATAAAAGCAAACTATCTATAAATTAAATGCAAGCTTTACTGCCCTGAGATCCAATTAGGTATTAGCAAGTAAAACACAGATCCAGTCAATAGGACACAGAAAAGTGATGGTCTGCATCACTAGTTAATCAATATACAGCATTCTACAATATCCACAGGCAGGAAAAGCAACATAACACCATTTATGTTAGATATTCTCCTGCATTAGTCAAGTAACTTATCTTGCCTTTTACAGGTAAAGACTTCCCCTCTCCCCTTTCCTTGAGCATTCAAAGCATAGTTTGTGGGTTTTTTAAAGTAGAGAGAAAAATACATGACACAATTAATGGGCAGTCACTGCATATTATGTTGAGGAGAACAGCAAATTTCCAGAGGACTAAACAGTGTGCCTTTCTGAATAAATATCTCTGATCCATATTTGCTTTGGTAGAGCAGCTATTAAAAAAAAAAAACCCAAAACGACCCCCAAACCAGATGATTAGGTCTGATGCTCTGCTGATGTATTGCAGGCTGAAGGAAAGTTAATGGTATAGTTAGCCCCAGCCTGGCTGCCTTTCTTTTCTCATTTTCTAAGCTGCAGTGTGGCATAGCCTTTAGCCAACACAGCAAGTCCTGACTGAGAATGCATTAAACCGAGCAGATGAATGGCAGCATTTTAAAGCTAATCTGATATCCTGGACATGCTTGTGGGTTTTAAAGAGTCCACATCAGATAAAAAGGACTACTGGACACTTGAGAGCTGACATATTCTTCTAAAGAGGGAGGATGCTGAGAATTCAATTGGGCCATAGAGAATATTCTTAAAAAAAAAAAAAAAAAAGAAAGAAAAAAAAAAAAAGAAAAAAAAAAAAGGATCATAAATGGCAAATGTAGTTTTTATATCACCAAAAAGATAAAGAACAGAGATATACAAAATCAAGCCACTCAAAAAATACACTCAACTCAAAAGGGACCTTTAAATAATTGTATGGAGCAATTTAATATTGGAATAATTAATTCATTACAGACTTTCCCTCCATTAAAAATTAATGCCCTTTACATCTTAGAGATGTAAAGGGAAATTAAGGTTCAGTCCTTCATAAGTAAAATTAGTGTGTTGCAGAGTCACTAAAGTGAGGAAAACTAACTCAAATTTCACTTTCATATCTCATGCACACGCTTTTATCCCAGACTCAGAGGACAGGAAGGGTTTATATAAATTGATTGCAAAGTAGCAAGTATAGTTAACACCGTGCTTTCATGTTCCTATTTCTAAGCTAATGAAAAATAGAGTTACATTCTAGCCAGGTATTTCATCAAACAGCCCTTTCCCCTCCATCCAATGTGTCTGAACCTTCTTTTATAGAATTAATCTGAACTTGATATCAAATGAAAGTTTTGCAAAAGCCACAGCTCAGGTTAAATACACTGATTGTTGTTTAACTTTTCCTGCATTAGAGAAAAAAAATGAGGTGTTCAGAAAAATGATGTGGGCTTGAGTTTAGTGTTTGAGCCAGCTGCTGCAGGCAGACACACACATTCGGAAAGATATCAAGCTGACATGAATGGCTTTATTCTACATTTCATTTAGGGGCACAAGCCTTAGACTGGATAACCCAGCTGTAAAATTAAATGTACCAAAGGGTTCTGCAATATGAAAAGTACCAGAATCAACAGCAATGTCTTCCTATGGCAAAATGCACTCCCAAGGGTGAAAGTGCTTCTGGCCAGTGTCTGGTAAAAAAAAAGAAACACAAAATGAAATGCTTTCTGTATCTATAGAAATACTGTAGCTCCACATACCCCAGGTAAAAAACTCAGACCTCTCATGACTAGCAACTCTGATTACTATATCTTATGGATGAATTTGTTGTCCTTTTCCACAATTCTTAGTTTCCAGTTAATACCCTCTGTGTTCAGAGGACAAATAAGGCTGAGAACCTGCTGTGCGCAGGAATGCTGTCTTTCAGTTGGAGCCTGAGAAAGATGGATCACTTCCTGAGAGACTTGGCACCAGGACTCCATTCACACCTCCTCAGAGAAGGGAATCTCTCATGCAGAAGGTTCCAGTGCTCTGCTTCTGTAGGAAAAGGCTTCTGAAGTTCACATGGACCCTTTGTTTTCCACACTCTGCAGCACTGATTCCACACTCCAGCTCCAGGCCAGGACCCTGTTATTGAGCTGTTATCAGTGTTAAGAGATCTTGCTGGGATAGCTTTGAGTTGTTATTAGCTGGGTAACCCAACTGCTGAAAAGTCCTAATCCCAAAATACCCATAAATATGTATTTTCAAGGACTTTTGCATCTGTACAGGAGCAGAATTTTGTAGAGACTTTTTCTTCTTATAGAGAAAGTCATAATTTTTAATGTAATTTACAGAAGGTTACCCTACAGTTCTTGAAAACATTTTGAAATCCGACATATGACCCTGATAATTTCAATGGGATTTAAATATTTTTGGTCTTCTTCCTTATCCCTGTTTTCTTTAACTCTTAAAGTTCTTTCATTTTTCTATTCCATTATCATAACAGACTATTCCAAAATGCTTTCAATAGTTTTGTTTAAATAATGAATTTTGTTTATTGATGCCATTGGGCTTTTCATTAAAACAAAAAGTCAATAAAACCATCCATAAAATACAGCATATTCCAATAAAGTTCCAACAAAGCAGAAAAAGAAGTGTATTTCAATATTTCTGAAAAATTATCCTGCCTTATACTTGGCTGAAGACATGGCTAAGAGCTCTATGAGCAGAGTTCCAAAATCAAGAAACCAAGTATCAGAAAATATACCAGTTAGGCTCTTATAGTAGCCCACATATATATTATCCTTGTAGAGACAAACATAGTTACTTACATACAAGATTCAATGGTTATATGAGTTAAAGAATAAACAAATAAATGGGGAAGCAAAAATGCCAAAACAACACAGAAAAGAGCCCCACAACTCCAGAAAAATTCAGTCATAACTGTAAGGAAATTATAAAAAATAATGAGGTAAGAAAATCATAAAAGACAACCTTAAATATATGGGACCTATAAGTTCTTTTTCAAAGAATCCCAAATTAATTGCAATCACTTTTCCATTGAGTGATAGCCTTTGTTGTGTTTGTTGTTGAGGCTGGCAGGATTTTGGGGTTGTACGATATTTAATTTTTTTTTCTTGATGTATATTAATGTGAACATTTTTTTGCTTGTGTCTGTGTTTTTATAATGTGCCATAAATGTTATGATTCAGGCATATACCACATATATATTCCCATATTTAATTTTTGATCTAGAAGAAACTACTTTTATCCTCTTTTAAGAGTCTTGGATTTTGTCTAAGATATTAAGAAATCATGCCATCAATCACAATCACCTCTGTTGTCACACAGAATTTTGTAATTTAATTGAACCATCAAAAAAAGTCATATTGATGTGAAAAGCAGCTTTTGAATAAATGTAGTACACTCAGAAGTTTACCAAAAATTTTTCAGAAAACGCAATTTTTTTGTGTTTCAATTATAAATTCAAAAGAATTAAGAATGTATTCTTTGCAGTTATTTTCAATGCAATTTCCCCAATAAATGCAAAATGTGAAAGTTCACATTTCCAAAAGAAATGTAATACTTAATAAGGAATACATAATTGGAAACATCTGTTTTATCCAAATGCATACATTGATACTCTAATTTTATCTCTGGAAAAAAAAATACTGAAAATCATCTTCATGAGAAATATAACAGTAACTTCTGAATGGAATTTCAATGTCAGGATTCATTTCAGATCTTCATGGTCTCGACAGGACTATGGCAACCATATTTTTAAACAGAAAAATTCTTTGTGTACAGGATACTAAAGAGTGAGGAGGAAAAAAAATGAGATTATCAGCTTATTCTACAAAAAAAAAATATTCAGAAACAAAAATGGACCAAATGATACTTCTAAGATACCAATACATTGAAAATTAATAATTTAATAAATTTAATTCATTTATAGCAGTGAACAGCCAAGAAAGACATATTTCTGCCTCTTAGATATCAAAAAAATTATTATAATGGTTTTAGTAGTTGAACAAGGTGACAGTTACTTAAATTTCATGAAGATTAGTTCTTTTGAGCACCAGGATTTGACCTTGCAATCTAATCAATAATCTCACAATGTATCCGAGATTACATTTGGTGCTGACAAGAGGAAGTTATACTTTAGGTATGCCCACCCCACCAAAGTGCATATCCTTTAAAGTTTGTGAATGTCAAACCCTGGCTCCTGCACAGCAATTTTGCCTTTGGAATCAAATCCTCTCAGAAGTCCACAGCAGAGGAAACCCTCGTGGCTCATCCAGCCATGAGCTTGTCCAGCTCCAGAACAGCTCCATAAAGCTAGTTTTCCACCTCAGTACTCGTGCAATGCAGTATTCCTCAGAATTGCTTTTCTCTATGAGTACAGATGGGCAGACAAATCCATTTGTTCTTTAGAGCCTCCATTCTGCCTGGGTTTATCAGCCATGGGCTCACCCAGGCAGTTCCCAGACTTACACACATCAGAGTACATATATTTTACTGCAGGAACTGCCTGCTCACACACCCTGCAGTCCTTGTGCTGCAGCTACATCAAATACAGAGTGAGTCACAATGATTGCTCAGTCAGTTTTGTGTAACAACAGCTCCTGGAGCTATCAACAATTATGTACAAGCCCATATAGTACAGCACATAAATTAAGAAGACTCTTTCCTATACCCTTTAAATCTCATTCTTTTACTGGCAAACTTTAAGAAAAATGAAAAAAAAAAAAAACCAAAAAAAATCCCCCCAAAAATACCCACAACAAACAAAAAACCCCCACCAAACCCCAGCCATTATTTGAGATTTTACAAAGTGAAGTTATATGAAGGCTTAGGGCAAAGAGTTTCTCAGTCATCCAAAACTCTTACTCAAATGTCTTGGAGTTCCTGAATGCAACACAGAGAAGTTCTGCATTATGGATTGTTGAGGTCAAAATGAGTACCATTTCCGATAGACATGTATATTTTTAAAAAATATATTCATATGTACATTTAGAGCAAACCTTGGGCTATGTTTAAAAAAAAGATACTTTAAGATCTTCAGCAGCTGTTATGATTAGATAGTTTTTCTGATCTATTGCTACATTTAGACCAGGATGGTTTATTACCTTCCACCTTTCACCGACACCTGGCATATCGTAATTTTTTTTTCCATCCTCCTTATTACAAGCATCAGCTTAAATGATGCAAGTGTTGAAGAGCTGAGATTTTTCTGATGATGTGATTTCTTGACACTGCACAATGTTGATGTTACTAACAGTATGATGAAATTATACAGCATACTGCTCATTGTATAGAGCAATGTATAGAGCCGTGGTGGTCTTGTCAAATTTCTTTACTTGGAAAGGAGTAGAAGCTACAAGCTCTTCACTTATCTGTTCTACACCAAGGTAGAATCTGGTCTAGCAGAATATGGACCAAAATAACGGTGTTATGGTTTATTTTCAAAGGACAGAGTCAAGATGAATCTAAAAATGTACATTCTCTTATATATTTAAGATCCCCCAGCAGCTTAGATCAATCAAAAACTGAAAAGTATAAAAAGCTGTCACTTAAAAAAGATGTATGCACACAATCTGTGAGCTTAGACAACTTTTTCTATGATTCCAAAGAGTTTGTATTCCGATCCTCCTCTTTCCATAGAATTAATCCCTTTTATCCTTCAATTTTTGTGGTAGTTTCTGATAGCACTTTTTGTTCCATTTTGTCTGAGTTCTTAATTTCACTAATTCAGCAATAATTTCTTTTATTAACATGTCTCCTTAAGAGGCTTTTAAGTAACGACATTGACCAGTTGCTCAAATTCACCCAAAGTCCTTGAAAAGTGGATGAAAGGGAAAGAACCTCCAAGCATCAAAATCACAACTATTTCCTATTCACCTGTTCATACTAATTTTTCTAAAAAAGAAAAAGAAAAAACCCAAAAAACAACAAAACCAACTTTTCTGGTAATTCTTGGAAATGTTTAATGGAATACACCATTTTTGATTGATAAGTACATGAACTGTTGACCCTAAAACTAAGAGAAAAGCTGCAATATTGAACACAGGGATAGATAAGAGATAGGAAGTCTTTTATATTTTTGTATCCATATAAAATATTGTATGGAATTAGTTTGTATAATTCGTGAAGCTTTTCAATATTAGTTAATTCCAGCTTTATATTGCTAAATCATTCAGTGAACTAAAGTGACTTTTAGCTCCAAAACCATATGCAAAATCTTTCCTCTTTTCCCCAGAATGAGATTATGATTTTATATCATCTTTTCTGAGAATCTCAACCAAATCCAAACCTGAGAGCTTTAGAACTGACTCAAAATTGTAACCTCATTTACTTGAGAACAAAACAACATTCTCTGTAGAGGTGCTGTGAAATGTGCCTGAATTTTTCCTTTTTGAATTCTGCAAACCTTCATTCCCTAGTAAATTCTCAAACTGCAGTTAGAAAAGTAAAACAGCAAGAAACAGGATAGCTTGGCTGCATCAGAGTAAAATATTGATTTAGCAATCATGACTAAAGTAAGTCACCAGAAATCCTCTCCATACAGCCTGGGGAAGCAAAGGCAATTTTTTGAAGTCTTCTACAAGAAATTGGAAGATAGATGACATAAAATACCAATAAACAGTAAGAAAAACCCCAAAAAACTCAAAACCACAAAACATGAAGTTAATACCCTATAATCATGCCTAAAACACAGAACAATTGGGCTAGATGGATACAGCTACATATCTGGTGCTGGGGATCCAAATATCAAACAGCTGAAATCTAGGGGCAACCCTTCAGGCTGATCAGAATCTGATTGCATGCTCTGAATGTCCCTTGACAGCCAAATGAGAGAAGATGAGTAAGGAAAAGAGATAAAATTAAAATGAAAATATAGATAAAACAAGCAGCCTTGTTTAATTTAAGAGTTGCAGGTTTTGAAACAGCATTAATTGCACTGATTGATGTAGCCAGCTTACAGGTTGCTAGAGAACATTGACATCATGACTGGTGATAAATGTACAGGAATTAAAAGCATTAACCCACACCACAACTGCAAATTTTTTTATTTTTGCACCTGTGTGATTTGATACATCCAGATAAAAAAATTCTTCATTCTTCCTTTATTAGTTTTACTACCAAATATCAGTACTCTTACCTCGAGCACAAGGGAATGTTTCTAATCATTTCTAAATGGAACTGGTCTTTCTTTGGACTCCTAAGAGCAAAGCAGTGCAGAGTGCACTCCAGTCACATGGGACAAATGTCTGTCAGTAACATCTCTGGAGAGAATTTTCCTGTATTCTATAAGCAATTATTTCACTACCTTTTGTTTTCAGAGTTCAGCCCTCAGCCAGAGGGCAACTAGGAAATTCAGGCATCATCTATTGCTTTAAACTTGTCCCTGCATGGGTAGGTAGTTGAGGTGCCAAACAAAAAAATAAAATAAAATCCCTGTAAGAACATAGTTCATAAGTAACAGTATTATGAGGCAGTGATAATCCTGTTCTGGTTTGCAGGCAGAAGTACTGGTTGTAGCCTAAAATCATATCACAGACATATTCCTAGAGAAGATCTTGTCCCTTCTGCCTCTGACACTATCACCACCCTGCTTGATCTGCTTGCTGAAACCAAGCCCAACAGAAACTTTCTCTTGGATATAAGGATAGCATGAGAAAGACAATAATTAGCTACAGACACTGCTGCTGTGAAATGAGAAGTATTTTCATGACTGTCACACTTTAACCCCAGCTGGCAATGAAGCACCACACAGGCACTCAATTTTTCCCCATATCAGGAATCAGAGGGGTGAAAGTGAGAAAACTTGTGGGTTGACACAAAGACAGTTCAATGGGGAAAGCAAAAGCCATGTGCACAAAAAAAGCAAGATAAGGAATTAACTGACTGCTTCCCATGGTTGGGCAGGTGTTCAGCCCTCCAGGAGAGGAGGGCCCTATCACAGATAATGGTGACTTGGGGAGACAAATGTCATCACTCCAAATATTCTCCTCCTTCTTCCCCCAACCATGTATGCTGAGCATGATGGCATACATCATGGAACATCCCTTTGGACAGGCGAGCTCAGCTGTCCTGGCTGTGTCTCCTCCCAGCCCCCCGTGCACCCCCAGCCTGCTCACTGGTGGGGAAGTTTGAGGGGGTGACTCTCTGCAAGCACTGCTCAGTGACCACACAACATCCCTGCAAAGAGGGGCAGATTCCAGCACAAACCCAGAACACAGCTCCATGCAAACTACTGTGGAGAAAATGAAATCTATCCAGTCAAAACCAGCAAAACAAATTACTCAGAATAGCCTATCTATGGTTATATTCGTCTGTGGCTCTTTGTCTGTGTTTTAGCATATCTTAAATTCTTTTCTTATACAAATATATTTACCATATTCTCTAACTATTTCCAGAAATGAAAGACATCACAGTTGAACTAATTATATTTCAAGAAGAATTTAATTATACTCTTGGGCTTAGCTTTGCCACCATTTAAGTGGAATTGGTACAGCAGTAGAAAAAAGAGTAGAGGAAAAAAAATAAGGCAGCTTACTGAGTAGGCACAATATATTAATGCACTTTTATTATGGACATAACTCCTTATGAAGTCCTTATCTACATTAGCAGATCCATGAGTAAAGCATGGTGGAATACAGCCGATAAAAATCTAAAAGAAAATTAAAATCTGTTTATAAATAGCTATTATTTTTGTCTCCAGACTGTTTAATGCTTATTCACCCAGTAACTCATTAATTCCAAACAAAGCTATAATAAAGAAAAATGACAGTATTTCACCCAAGTCCTTAAAAATATTGTTATTTTCTGGGAAGAGTTTTCTATTTTTTTTTTTTAAGGGAAGTTTTGCATATATTTTTCAAGTTTCTGAATTTCTCCTAATTGAGATATTTCTGATTTCTAGTGCAAGGATGAATCCAAGAAGCAGAAAACTTAGAGGCCTTGAACAGGCCTGGATAAACCCTAGGAGGAGAAATATGAGGAAGTATTTAGTAAGTGAAATGCTTCATTTACTTAAAGGCAGAAGAGTTCCCAAACCTCCTGGTAATTCACCCTTGGATAGTTGCATCTTCCTCTGCTATGAGACAGAATATACATTCAGTATTCACTTCAATTGTCCATCTAGTTATTTACATATCACCAAAAATACATATGCGTGGACATATAAAAAATAGTATATAAGGTATTCATATCAAGATCTCCTTATACTTTACCCCTTGCCCTGGGTGAGGCTGAACTGGGCTCTTCAGGTGCCCCAGGGCTGAGTGTCCATTGCCCACCTGTGTGAGCTGAGCTCTGGGAATGCTGCAGGAGAAGGAGCTGGCAGCCCCAGGCAGTCCCTGGGAAGAATTGGGGCAGCTTCCACCCCTTCCCTGGAAGCAGGGAGAAAGCAGCAATGCAAAGAAGTAATACTAAATCTAAGGAGACACAAAGTTCAGGAGAAAGAAGTGTCAACATCACTATTTCTCTTGCCATTTTTACCTTGAGAAGCATCCTTGTCATCCTAATGAAAACATCAAAATGTCGCATGGAGAAATCATTTTAACTTCCCACTCCCTGGTTTTGCCCAGGGAGGGTTGTGGTATCACCTTTAAAGACCAGGGGAACAATAAAAGAGTGATAAGAACATCAGAATAAAGGGGGAGGTGTTCAGTATCATTTTTTATATGTTTTTTTTTAACATATAATTGGTGAGGCTTTTGCATACTTGTTGTTCAGTTTGGACTATTGGAGTTGTTGCAGTTCATTGGAATAACAATAAAATCTTTAATTCTATCCACATTTCCTGTTGTGAATATCTCAGTTCAGTCTAACTAGAATTCTGAAAGTTAAAAATAGTAGTTTTTTAGTTAGAAAACCTTGGATTTATTTCTAAAACAGTGCAATCTGCAAGAGTATTATCAATTTAATGATGCCAAAGTGCTCTATATTCAGAGTTCCAGTGAAAGCTCTGAGGGCTGCCTACTGAAACTTTTGGGAGGATAGAAGCTGCTTTTCTGTGAAGGAGTTTGCTTTGGCCCATTAAAATAGGTGTGAGAAATATTGTCAGGAGAACAAAAATCAAAGCACCTTTCCAGCTACAGCTCTGGACCTCACGCTTTATGCTGAAGAAAGGAGGTTAGTGTTACCACAAATCAAAGGTACTTCATTAACTCCTGCTTTTTATGAGGTTGCTGAGGCAAATTGTACAATATAGTTTTAGACATCATTAACTTTGTGACCTTAACATTAATGTGTTGATACACAATTCAAATTGCATTAGTGATCTGAGCAGCCCTACTGTGGAAGTCTATCTTATCTCCCCCTTCTCCCCAAAGTCATTATTAAAAAACACGTGAAGGCAAGCAGGCTTCATGCAAAACTAAGTTTACCTCTGATTTATACCACACTTTTAATGTTTCCTTCATGCCATAAAAAAACATTTGATACAAATTGGCTCAGGCTAGTGTTTCTGAAACATAACAGTACATCTAAAGAGGAGATAATGCAGCCATGGGGAATCACCTTTCATTTATGAGTGTAAACTCTTAAGAATAGAGTTACTATATTCAAGAGTTTCAAAGGAAATAATTTGATAGCAGTATGCATTTTAATTGCAATATTCCCATAGAAGTACTAATTTTGCAGCTTAAATGACCTGCCAGCAGCACTGCAAGGAAAACATAATTATAAGAAAAAAATTATTATAATAATGATAGACACACACCTGTTGTTTTATACTGCCAGGCAACCAGTTTCATTAAAACAAAAGAAAAGCAGCACCACTGGGAAAAGAGATGAAAATAAAGGTGGTGTGTTGATGGCTTGAGGCTTGATGATCCATTTATAGGGTTAGAGCTCTTTATCATGGAAGGGAATGAGTAATTTGGCTAATGAATGGAGGATTTCAGTATATTGTGTTCGACTGCTCATGTGCTTTGAATACATAGGTGTTAAAAATGTGATTCCTTTGATTTCTTTATCGATTTTGGCCAGATCTTACAGTTTGGGTGATAATTTTCCATTATTTTCAAAATTTACTCTAGCTTCAATACAACAGCTTTCTGTTAAGATATGAATGCCCCAATGTTGGCAACTCAAAATTTTTCACCTTTATATTGGATTTGGAAAGGGCAAAAGGCAGTAATCAAAGGAGTAGAAATACATAAAGACACGTTGTGAAATCTACCCTTGTTACTTCAATATGTAAATTGGGAGGGAAAACACAGGTCATGTTCTGGCAAATCAGTTTGTCCTCTAATCTGTTAGATTTGTTTTGGCAAGGCAGGGAACAATAAATAATTGTATTGGATCGAGAGACACAACATCATACAAGGAGAAGCTGTTTTCATTTTGTGAGAATAAAACACATGAGCACATTTTCTTGTGCTTGTCTTCCCCCTACCCATATACTAGTTTTTCCTAATTCTTTTAGCATGTCAATAATCTTAAAAGCATTTAAAAAGTTGTTCTAGCATATAATTTTTGTAATAAAACAAAGATTTTAGGTACTACTGTGGCCAAGTTCTAAAACCAGTGCTGATGCCAATTTTAAACAAGTCAACACAGAGTCCAAGAATAGAACAGAGTGAACTACAGAAGATGAGACATGTGATGAAATTTTATGATCTTCCTCTCCCATGACCACTTGGATATTAGGAGCCATTTCCTGATTAATAATTTCACCAGATAAAGGAAGTGAATAACAGATTATCAGAGAATAAATACAATCATAGGGTTTTTATCGAAGTCTACTAGAGTGGTTTTCTAACCCTTCCTTTAAGAACTTCTTTTAATTAACATTAACTGAAGTTAATGATATGACTCCTAATATGATGGAAACAGTTAAAAATCACATTAGTATAATTTCAAATTTATAGAATAAAGGTGAAAAAAAGAGATGAGGATTATTATAAAATAAATACCTGTCCTCCAATGATTCACTGTTAAATGTTCACAAGCATACCAGTATTCCACAGACCAATTCTTGAAAAATCTGTGCTCTGGGAAAACCAAACTCAGAGAATAGGTTTGATTAACTGGTGTTAATTCCTCCCCACGGGAGGAATTGTGTTACACACCAACCATGGATCAACCTGAAATCGTTCTCAATCAAAAAGTGACAACTCTACAGCCACAGATTCAGGACATTAATAAGATTTTATGTCTTCAGTTAACACACTTACTACTTGATTTGCTAATCTGAAACCAACCACTCAAATTCTTGACTAAGCACTCAGCTCTTCTCAGCACACACCAACTGAGCCTGAGTTTTTGCTTCTGGCTTAGTCAAGCTATTTTCTCCACCTTGCTTCTCTGACATCTGACATCTTATCATAGGAAAGTTTCCATGGCAGCCAGTATAAGGCACAATTGAGCCTTGCCATTATATTTGATGGGCTTTTTCTTTGGAGCTTCGATCCAGACTGCAATATCATTTGTCAGGAAACTAACCAAGAGATCAAAAAGAGTTTTGGGCATTTGGAATAGATCTGTGCTTCAGCTATCCTCCTCAATCAAAAAGACAAAACTTTAAAAAACCGAGTAACAAAAAATATCAAACAAAACACAAACAAAACCCCCAAACAAACAGACAAACAGCCTCCAAAACATATAGCAAACTAAGAGATTGCTATATATGGTTATAAAATCTTTATTTACAAACAACACAACAGTATATTATATTTTTCTAGGCTATGAGTATTTAAGAAAAAATTATTTATTTCAAAGGCTTGGATGTTATAAGCTTAAGATGCTAAGCCATCTTTATGAGTCCGTAGCTGACTAAGTGAAGAAAAAGAAAATTAAAAAGAAAAGAGGCAATACATCTGTAAAATAATCCCTCTGCAAAATACTGAAAGAAGGAAGGTACCTCCTGCTGCAGTAAATATCACCCTCCAATAAATACAAAAAGCACCACCAAAACAAATCCCCACAAACCAATTCAACCACCTCAATAAAATCTTGCTTGTGGATACAAAAACTTGCTTAGAATAATGAGGTAACTGGCTAGTAAGCAATTTATTCTGTAAAAGGTATTTGATACCCGAATGGTTTTGTGATCACATTAATGTTCAGAATGCTGTACATATCACTGACCATATATAAAAACATCTGTGAGCTTCTTCCCCCTCTCCCTTACATTAAAAAATAATAACAATAAAAAATCCTCCAACTCACAGCTTGATTGCAAAAATTGACAAGGCAGAGAAGATAGTCATAGAAGTCTGAACTGCATGAAAAAAAACCCCAAAAACACTGGTGTAAAGACGAGACTTATTTCCTCATCTGCCTGTATTTTTTTCCTCCTAGGCTCACAAAAGCAGTTTCTCCACAGATTACCCACAAGTTTATTACCCATATAAAGTTTCCTTATTGATCATCTCAGCAATTCATCTGCTGCATGAATATACCAAACTAAAATATAACTAGTGATGAGTCTTATGCTGCAGGGATCAAATTTACTCAAGAAATCTATATCCCTGAAACAAAAATCACAGAACCAACCACAGAATTATTAGGGTGGGAAGTGAGCCCTGGAGCTTCTGCTCAAGCAGGGCATTCTAGAGTTTGCCACTCAGAATTGTGTTCAGATGGCTTTTGAGTATCTTCAGAGGAGGAGACTCCACACTGTCTCTGGGCAATCTGTTCCAGTGTTCTACCATTCTCATACAATAAACTTCTTCCTCATTTTCAGGTGGACTTTTGCGTGTTCCAGTTTTTACCCATTGCTTCTCATTCTCCTGCTGCTGGCCATCCCTGAGCAGCATCTGGCTCCAGCCTCTTGGCACCTCCTTTCTGATACTTAGAGATGTTAAATCCCCTCTCAGTCACCTTTCCTTGAGGCTCAGCCATTCTTTACCATAAGTTGCGCCAGCCCCTTAATTGTGTTTGCAGTCCTCCACCTGACTTGCTCCAGGATCTTCACAAATCTCTTCTAGTGAGGAGCCCAGAAGTGGACCTATGTAAAGAACTCCTATGGAATTAATCTGTGCACGTTCTCAGCAAGCTACAGAGACTACTCCAACATTCAAGGTTTGAACAAAAAAGGAAATTAGGCTGACACCATTGCCTTCAGCTTTTTCCCTTCTTTGAATATCAATAAGTACACTCCTAGAGTCTCATTACTCCCTTGGCAGGACTTCCACTACCATTTACACATGAATAATTTCTTTTTTATAGACCCAATATTGTTTTGTTCAAAACACATTTATCATTACAGAATGTGATACAGTAGGAGCAAACTGCGAGCACTTCTCATCAAGGCTGTCTTTGCAAAACAATTGCACATGAAAAACAGCCACTATGTGAACCTGAAAATGCTTGTTTTACAATTCACTGCAGTTGTCAGGGGCTTGTCCATGATGAACTTACTTGCCCATGTGGTTTAGTACCGAGTACATGGAGTATTGTGAGGAAACACGGAAAGTTTGGGTTAAAGTAATATCTGAAACTGAGAAAAAATTATCCCAAATAAAGGTTTGTTATGAGCATCATTCAATAGATCTTATTAACTGAGACATTAATTGATCATTAATTAAGAGTTGTAATTCTTTTCCATAAATCAGAACTTTTGAAGTGGTTTATAAACACTTCCCCAATTGCATACTCACACTTTTGTGGAGGGCACACACCCATCCATACTTTAGCACAACGTTTTGACAGGGTAGACCTAAACATGGATGCAACCATTCAGCTGGAACTATTTCTGTCTTTAGCCTCACACTAGTGCAAGTCCCACAAAAGGGCAAAAGGAAAATAAAAATGGTAGTAGTGTCCCAGAGGAACAGATATAGATATTCTGCATACATCCTTGCATGCAGCACTATGTTCACTGATTTCTGATGAAAGCAATTCTAAAAACCCTGTAGAACACTAGGCAAAGAGACCAACCACAGCCCCAGTGTGCTCTGTGCCCTATAAGCACTGGTAAAAATGTTTTATGATCTAGAAAAGCCACTGTTTTTCCTCACCTGGCCTCTGGCGTTTGAAAACCCCATGGTTCTTTTGGCTCATGCCCAGTGGGAGTTGGGGAGTCAGGTTGGTGCTTGCTGGGAGCAGCATTCTGCAGGAATGTTCCTCTGCAGCTTGGACAAGGGCCACGTGCTGCAAGGAGCGCTTCCAAGAGCAGAGTCACAGGCTGCACAGCCTACCCATCCTCACTTCCCCAGCATAGTCTGGCTGTTCAAATGCTGAACAAGGAGTGTACCCAGAAACATCCAGGCTCTGCTCGGTGGTGCCAAAGAGGACAAGAGGCAATGGGAAGAAATGGATGCACGGAAGTTCCACCTGAACATGAGGAAGAACTTCAGTGTGCAGTGACCAAACACTGGCACAGATCACCCAGAGAGGGTGTGGAGTCTCCCTCACTGGAGAGAGCCCAGAACCATCTGGATGCAATCCCGTGCCGTGTGCTCTGGGATGACCCTGCTTGGGCAGGGAGGGTGGACCAGATTGACCCACTGTGGTCCCTTCCAACCTGACCCATTCTGGGATTCTGTGAAGTGATGATTTTTCATATATAAAATTTTTCACGTGCCAGCAAGACTTGTTTCCTCACTTTTCTTTGATTTCTTTATCAATTATCAACCAAAGTGGAATAAGTAAAAAAATTAGGAAGCATAGAGACAGCATGAGAATGGAAAAAATAAAGTGAAGTAACAAACAACTTACATGCACAAATCTATGAAGCACTTTTTCTTGGATTGTACTTGTTCCAGAACTCCAATTTCCTACAAGACAACCATTTATTTTTAGAGTTTCCTTGGTTATCAGGAATCACTAGTGGACAAAGTGTTTCAAAATTTTCAATCTCTTGGCATCAGGTGTTGGCAGTCACATCCAGAGCTGCCATTACACTTCATATCTTCATATTGATCTGCCCTTTCTCAAAAGGTCACCAAACCTTCCAACAACGAGGCACTAATCGTGATAAAGAACCCATAGCACAAAGAAATCCCATCCAAAACCTGAGTGATGTTCTAGCAATACCCAGAAGAAGTAGTCTACATATTGGAGAGAAAGAACTTGAGCAGCTTTGATCCAGATCCATCATCCAGTCCATCCAGTTAACCATTTCCCATAAAGAAATCAGTCCTTGGGTCAGGCTTCTAACATAAACCAAAGAAACAGAGTGCCCAGGACCACTAGTGTTTGCAAAATGTGAATGGTGTGCATACAAAGAAAACTTGTAGTTTGGACAGTGAAAATGAGAGATTGTTGTCAGTTTACATTAAGAGCATTTACTAAAGCCCCATTTCTCATTATTTCTGTGTTTATTTCCCTCACATGTATTCATCTCAACCTGAAATTCATTTAGTTCATGCAGTTGAAAACTTGTCTTCTTAAACAACCATTTCTGCAGTCTTCAAACACACCAATGGATCCTCACAGAGAGCCTTTCAGGCAGTTCAAGTCTTTAATGAAATCTTCACACACAGGAACTCTCTGTCACAGATGCTTTGTGGAGCAGCCATAGAGAAGAGAACACCCACTTTCTGAAACTTGTAAGAGTTCAGATTTATTTGGAGTGGGGCAGGCAGATCACCAGATCCCTGGGGATGTTTGAATTCAGCTATTCAAGTTCTAGATCATTAGACCATCTCACTTCAAAGGCTCAGTAATGTATTCTCGATATCATTGTAATGTAACATACTACTTAAAAACCACATCCAATTGCAATCTTGCAAAACAAGGTGAAAAACAGCTCACAGAACTTCCATACAAAAATCAGTTTGAAATTGCTGCACTGTGACTCCGCCCTTCCCATTAAGGCTAAAGCTGGGTGCCTTCTATGTCTCAGTCCTGAGAAAAAATTAACTTATAGGACTTATCTAGACAAGTTACCTTGGCACATGCTCAATCAGCCTGTTTCAATGTAGAGGAATCAGGTCTGTAAAATCTTCTGATAAGTCTATTAAAAAAAATCCTTATATCAGGTTTAGGTGTACAGCTGCTTTTTTTTTTTCATGTAAGAAAAGGCTCAGAAGGGCAAGAAAATCTGAGAAGCAGAATATCTTCCCATGCAGATATGATCATCCATAAACACTGTCAGCCACCTTGAAGAACTGATAACACTGATATGTAGATATTACCTGATATAAGGTAATACTGACAGCTAGATAACCTCCCACTTGTTATTAAGTTAAAAAAAACAGCCCAAAATAGATCATTCCTGGGAGGAACAGGCAGTTGACTTTAATCAAGAAAGACCAAGAAACAAAATAAGAAACTTAACAAATGAAGAAAGATGCTATCGAAATAATGCAGATTAAAACAGTTTCCTGGGTTTTAACATCTACATCAAGGGTACGTAAAATCTTACACGTGTAAGAAATTAAGAACTGCCCACCAGTAATGAGAACATAGAAAGACTGGAGGCACTGGGCATCCACAGAAAAACATTTCTGCTTTAGCTCGGTATTGTCACAATCACCTTCTGTAGCCCTCTGTTGACAGTAAACTGGAGGCAGAAAGTAAGCATAAAATGCTCTTTCAAATAACAGACTAGATCTGCTTACTGTGGAAAAAGTGAAATTTTGTTAGAGCTTCCTCATTCTTTCCTTCATCCAGTGAGGAGTATTTTCTGATGAAAATTATAAAGATATCAAAAGTTTATAATCCAATTTTTAAAAAATAAAATACTACCATTAAACAATTATAAAAAGGAAACAAACATTAAGAAAACAAGAATTACAATTTTCAAACAAAAACAAAGATCTTATACCTATAAAATATTTTGTCTTCCCATTTTGCTGAGAAAACCAGGGTATTTTGTTCCTAGCTCAGTCCGTGTAAAATAAAACACATACACATACATGGATTTCCATAACTCCTGTGCCAGCCTGGAAACGAGACCTTTGATATAATCCAGAGTGAACATTTATTTCTAGGTGATCTGTAAAAAAACTTTTAAATGCATAATTTTCACAAAGTAAATATGAGAATTCAGTCACAACAGCTGCATTTACTGATGCAAATTTGTGTACATTGTGTTAATTACTTATTAAAAGGGGTTGAAGTGCTGTGCTACAAATCCCTGTTTGTCTGCCCTTTATCAGCCTCTTGTTTGACAAAGCCATTTTTCCTGTGAGGATCCAAATCCACTCATCATTTCAGTTGCCTTGCAGAGAAGGGAATCAATAGTTTAAAATCCACTTTTATGCTAGTCCTTCAAAATTGTAGAACAAGATTTGTATAGAAACATGGTTTTGAAGGCCAGACCAGTGATGGAAATCACAGCTTAGTGATTTCCAGAACTGGGTAGGATGCAAGATTTGCGCCTTGCGCAAGGCGTTGCACACAAGCTCAACTCCCTCATCTCTCTGCCAACAAAGATTTACCCAGGAAATCCACACTAGATTTCCACCTGACACTTAGGAGGGTTGTCCAATGTTCCTCATGAATTTTCTTCCACTTACAGTTTTGAATCATTTGCCAAACCACTGATTTCCAGGACTGGAAGGACTGACAGATTGCTCTTCTTGCAGCCTGAAGATCTTCAGTGTTCCCAACCAAAGCAGAGTGCTCCCAAAATCCACACAGGAGTGCTTGCTTATCAGCTGTGCACATGGGCTGGAGATTCACAGGCAGTGCATACAGGAGACAAGTTGACTACTTTAATTCTGTTCATCTTTTCTGTTTAAAAATGATGTGATGTATGAAATGAAATGATGTATGGTGTGAAATGATATGATGTATGAAAATTAAATGGTATAAAATGTATGGTATGACAGGATATATGTACATGAAAATGTATGGTATGATATGATGACTCAAAGACTGATTGGAACCTGTGGAATCTTCACTGATGTGCTGATGAACAAGAGTTGTTTGCTTTGTTTTTTTCAAACAAAAAGGATTATCTAACACATTTAGCTATTCTAAGATGATTTAATGAAGAAAAGGCTTATGCTGCATAATATTTCCTCATGCTGAAGAAAGATCTTAATGCAAATAATTTAAAAGTCCAACAAAAATGACTTAGACTCAAAAAAAAAAATTCTTCTTAGAGAGATAATGGGGGTAGTTGGGGTAAATTACTATCCTGTGATTAGCCATGAAATGAAATATTCTCTTTTATTGTTTTATTAGTTTTGAAACTTTCCATTGAAGGTAGAGACTGTAATAGATACTTCTTTCTTATGAGAACATTTACTATAAGGGCTCTTTTAAAATCCAGAATTATGAAGATATTTACTAAATACTGCAGTGTTAGAAAATATTTCAGCTATCTGATGGAATGAACCAGTGCCACATTGCTTTAATTTCCTAGAAATCACAGTTCTGAACTGCAATAATATTACGTGGTCAAATTAATTAAATTACTTAGGAATTACAAACATACTAAACTGTTTATTAGATTAGGTTTTAAAGCCCAGATCATTAGGGAAACAATTCAGATGACATTTTTATTAGCTAATAATGCAAACATTACTGACATTTTGCAAAGGATATGTTAGGTTATTTTAACTGAATTTAGCACTTTTTTGTCATTCTGATTGAGTTAGTTATTGCTCTTAACATTAGATACTCACCAATGTAATTACCCATTGTGATATCTGACGTGTTTTTGTTGGTAGTGGTTTTAATTTCACCCAAGAAGGAATGCACTGAAGGCACAAATAAGATTAAAATTAGAAAAGCAATATATCATTACAATTTATTTCCTAAAAAAAAAACAGCCTCAAGAGGGCAAATGAATGAAGCAACTAAACACATTACTGAATTAAGCAGTTCATTCCTTACATCTTCTTGTAGTTCTTTGTTCACAGAAATTACATTTTTCAGATTAATACCATGAAACCAAAAGCATATTAAAAAAACCTCAAACAAACCCATAAAGGATCACTTACAAAGCACATTTTGCTTCTGGAATAAGTACAAAACTATAAAAAATAGCTGTAGAATAACTCAGAAATTTAGTTTTCTGGAAATTAAGTATTTTATATTACATTGGAGTTAAAACAACAGAATATTAAACCCATTCCTTTTCCGAGTTTGTATTCAATTTTGCAAAGCCACAGAACACACATGACAATGTTGTTAAACTTCTGGAAATCCCTGAATGGAAATTAGAAGTAAAATAAATTATAGTATTTCTTCTGTGATCTTTTCAGTTTGGCATTTAGAAAATGTGATACATTTATGCAGGAGAAATCTGAAAGAAGGAATGCCATGTGAATGGTGCCAAGACATTTTTTTTGTTCAACTAAGCTCCAGGAACCTCTTATTTCTTATTTGAGTTTTTTTGATGAAAAGTTATCACCACCAGATGTTGTTGATATCAAATTAGAAACAGCACCAAAAGTAAATATAAATATTGTTTTTAAATAAGGAAAAGGTGTTCTAATCACATAGGGACACTAATGGGTGCTCAGCCATGCTGAACACGACCCAGTTTGTGTCAAGGTGGCCACTGGCACCTGGCCTGTGTCAGCAATAACGTGGCAGCAGGAGCAGGGAAGGGAAAATCCTGCTGTGCTGGGCACTGATGGCACCACACCTCAAATCTTGTGCCCAGATTTGGATCCCTCACTGCAAGAAAGACATTGAAGAATGGAGCTGGGGAAGGGTCTGGAGCACAAATCTGACGAGGGAGGAGCAGCTGAGGGAGCTGAGGGTGTTTATCCTGGAGAAAAGGAGGCTGGGGGGGGCTTTATTCTCTACAGTTCTCTGAGAGGAGGGTGGATCCAGGTGAGGGGGCAGGCTCTGCTTGCAGGTAACCAGTGACAGGACAAGGGAAATGGTCTCTAATTGTGCCAGGGGGTGTTTGAGCTGGACATCAGAAAGAATTTCTTCATGGAGATGGTTTTCAAAGTTTGTTATAGGCTGCCCAGGGAGGTGTTGGAGTCACCATGCCCGGAGGTGCTCAAGAAGAAGTTGGATGTGACATCATGGTCTGGTTGATGTGGTGGTGATTGGGAAAAGGTTGAATTCTACCTTGGATGTGTTTCCCAAC
This sequence comes from Brachypodius melanocephalos, assembly GCA_013398615.1. Taxonomy (NCBI): domain Eukaryota; kingdom Metazoa; phylum Chordata; class Aves; order Passeriformes; family Pycnonotidae; genus Brachypodius; species Brachypodius melanocephalos. The sequence continues at coordinate 2,936,657 of VZSR01003209.1, forward strand.
ATAAATGATTCTGTTATCACATATGGCACCAGTCTGAGTTGCAGAAGTGCCAACTTTCCAAGTCAGACTTCCAATCCAGGCACTTGACAAATACCTAAAGCTGTGTCCTTATTGGTCTAATTGACAAAATTAGAGCAAGTCTCCTATGACTGCTGAGATAATGAATTTATCTAAAAAACTTTAAAAAATAAATAAAAAATAACATCAGGTCAGAACCATTTATATCCAGTTCATTTCTGAACAAAGGGATCATGTTTTAAGTCTGCCATGACTGTCTCTCGGTCCTTGCATTTCTGTGCCCTTACCTGGCTCACTTGGTAATTCTAATACAGTGAAACATGTAGTCTTTTCAGACTCATTCCTGCTCCTCTTTTCAGCAGAAATGGTGATGTGTCCTGGCCCCATGAAGGTGCTATTAAGGGCATACCTTAAAAACACAATAATACCATACGGTTGGATTAGGTAGAAAAGCGAATTTTAAAGAAACCATTCTCTCTATACCTAACAAACCAACCAAAAAACAAACAAACAAACAAACAAACAAACACGAGAAAAATAACCAAACCCCTAACTTTTGTACTTTCAGCTCACATTTTCTAAAGTTTTAAAAGCAGGCCACCTTCAAGACTGCTGACGTAGTATTACTCACTGTTAAATTGGGAATAATTCTTTTTAAAATGTACAAACTATTAAATCATCTCAAGATGTCTTAGCAAGCTTAAATTCCCTTACTAGACAAATGATATTGCAAATATCTGTCTAAACCTCAGGCAAATTTAAAAAGCTTTAAGCTTTAAAAAGCTTATACCAGCAGAAGGTCCAAAGTCAGCTATTTTATTCTATTTTGAGTTGGTGGAGAAGAAAAAAAAAGAAAAAAAAGAGGGACAAAAGGGTAGCCACAGACTTATTAAAAGCAGTAAATATCAGACTGCTCATAGAACCCTGCCAGCTCTTTACAACTTTTGAGTGGAATGACTTATTACACTCGTGTGTGAGTGTCCAACATGCCAATTCTAAAAGCTTTAATGAGTCACTGACAAGAGGAATAGTGAACACTTGTGAGAGAAATTTGACCAAGGACAGAGAAAAAGAGTTTAGATAACCTCAGTTATTAAACATTATTATTCAGTAGTACTTCAAGGCCAGAAAACAGCACGAACTCCTCTGTGTCATGCATTATAAATAACAAACTTTCTGAAAAGAAAAAATCTGTCTAAAAGACTCAAGAAAATAACTCTGTGCAGGGTTTTTTTGTTGTTGTTGTTGTTTGCAAAGGCTAAGGGGAAAAAACCCTGCAAAATAACCCAGTAACAACTCAAGAACACCTTTGAGAATCCCCATTACTAGTTAGAATGGAGTTTACAGAGCAGTTCTCTGTAAAAGCATCATCATATTTTGAAATGCATTAAGTACTGCTGTGTGCTGCTCTCCTCTTTTCCTATGACAGTAGCTGAAAAAGCTCAGATCAGCTCAGGCAGAAGATCCAATGCAGGTAAACACTACTCACTCCAGCCCTACAGCTGCCTAGTGCCTCTACTATTCCTCATTTTGTATTCCTCATGTTTTATCACAGGGACCTCAGCCCCTGGAATCTGCTTGTGAAGAGCTCGGGACACGCTTAAGGAGAAGTGAATAAAGGTCAGCTAGGACTGGCTCCACTGATGCTGCAGCTATAAACACTGATGAAAACCCCTATAAGATTTCCTGCAGCAAGCCAGGAATGAGCTCTAGATCTAAGCAGGACAAAACCCCACCTCTTAGTATAAATCAACCCTATAACTTCAACCATGTGGGAATAAAATATGGGGTGGGGTGCATACTGGGGTGGGAAGTATCTCATCAGTGAAAGAACAGAAATTTGTGATCTGTTTCTTAAGTATCCTCTCTTAGTGTTGAGATAATATATCTCCTTATCTAGATGAGTTTCTTTTCTCTATTTTGTAACATTAACTACCATCTTACATGAACTATACATTTTCACTAAATTACCCACACATGAAGTAGGTGGCAGAACTCAGCAAATCCAAACCACTGGAATAAACCCTTGAGAATAAAAAAGAAAATAATGGGTTTGCTTTGAAATGCTTGAGAAGAAAGAGACCCCATGCAGTGAGAAAACCTTGCATCATGTGGCTGACTGGTATCACCAGTGTCAGAAACAGCTGCTGAAGGATCATATAGAAAGAAATGGATAGATTTAAGAGAAGGTATGATTTTAGTCCATGAGAACAACTATCCTTGTACACTCCTGAGGAAAGGTACACAACAGATCCTGTCCCTTTCACTTGCTGGAATCTCAACTGAGCATTTCTTGACAGTGCCTACCATTGTCCTGGTAGCCACTTGCAAAGAGAAACTTTTATTGGAGAGAGAAATCTTGGGATGAAAGAAGGTGGGAATGAAATATTATCTTGAAGAGGATAGGGCAAAAAGACTGCAGCAAGTGTTAAAAACCTTTTCCAAGAATGTCAACAGGTGGTACCCTGGAACAAGGGACATGGGACACAGGGGAAGCAGTGCACTAGGTGAGATACTACAAAGAAATATTTTTGTCTACTTGAAGGATTGTTTCAACCATCACAGGATGACCCTTTTGGCCAATCTCCATCAGTACACTCAAACCAAGAAAACTGCTTTCTATCTCAAAACGAGAAAGCACTACTGTTCTGCTGAGTTACTAAGGCTATCATTATTTATTATTAAAGGGAACAAAAAACAAAAAGAGGAAAAAAATAATAAAACTGATTAGGAGGTTGGGAAAAATGAAAGTGCCTGAGTCTATTCATTAGAGCACATTCTGGTGAATGATTCAATGCTATTGCTGGCAATGGGCATTCAGTCACTCACTGATCAATATCAGTTGTGTCAGAGTCTTTCAATCAAACATTTAAAGGGCTTGAGGGAAAAAAAACCTGTCACCTTTTAGAGACAAATGGTGCTGCTATCACTATGGCAACCAAAGTCATCTGTCATGCATGCCACGGAGGATTGTTACTGACTATCCCATGAAGCCTATTGCCACTGTATTAAATCAGTTTTTGTCTTTATTTGTCAAGGAGTGCTCAGACACACCAGAAGAGTGCACCTAAGTGGTACAACAGGGCTTAGGATGACAACACAGAACAATAACTTCTTGCATCAGCCCAGTGACAGGTCATTTCCTAGTTGAAAATGTTAACAAGAAATCAGTGATTCCACCGTAAATAATGCTACCCAGTACCACTAACTAAGTGTATGGCAATGCAGTATATCTGACAGAAGCAAAATTTTAAATACAAGGAGCAGGAGCATAAAGGGGACAAGGGAAAAAAAAAAAGAAGTAAAAGAAAAAGGTACTTCTAGTCTGTTTATGGTGAAAATATTTATCACAGGCATTAATTTCTGTTAATCTTCCAAATAAAATAATGACAAGGCCCAAATACTCCTTGAAGTACGTGGTCTGTCATCACACACCTTGAAACAGCAAGGACACTTTCTCCTATTATTTTTTACCTCTAGTGTAATGAAATGTCTTACAGAGTAAGAACAGTACCCAGGCAGGTCACAAAAGGAAGCTGTAATGAGTGTCTGCATGCAACAGAGTCCACTCAACTTCTGACTCTTGGCAGCCTGAAGTTTCAAGTATTAGAAACTATCATTACACCGAGATATCTCCTGGAAATACGAGTTAAGAGGGAGAAATGCGTTGACTGTGGCAATGTGGTTTTTCATATACTGAAATTTCTAACTAAAATTCTTTCCCAATATAAATTAAGTCGGAGTCACACCATAGAGAGACATGGAATATTTATTTACGCAACGTTGTTCGGGTGGACACAGTTGCTGTGTCTAAATACATGTCTAGTAAGGCGCTGGGAGCTATCAGTTTTGGGGTAGAAGTTATCACACTGCCTGGATTCCTCCAAGAGAGCCAACTGGCTGATTTTCAAGATTTCTACATTTGAATTATTTGGAGACCAAGCTGTGATATCACAAATATTGTATAAACCACTGGTAGTTTTGAGCCATAAGAACTCCTGCTAACATTTATTGCACAAGGCAAACAGCATGTTGGGTGAAATAAGCTATCACTTGTAACTTTGACATAGCTCAAATATGTTTAAGTATTCAGTGCTTCCCCAAGCATTTCCTCCTAAACAGCAAGAACAAATCCCCTTGGCTTATTTGTCAGAGTTTAAAAAAAAGAAGAAGAAGAAAAAAAAAAAAAATTTCAAACCCAGGCTTCTCAGAGGCTAAATCATCACATGCTGTTGCATTAATTAAGGGGCAGAGATTCCTCAAATGCTTCTTTAGGTCTGGGTGACTTGGAAGCACAAAAGGCCTTCAGGCAGCTCTTTCAACAGTTATCTCCCTCTCTCACCATGGCAGTATATCCTCTATCACATAAATACTCCTTTTCCTCCCTGTAGTGGATTAAAAACTTATCTCTGCTGAACAATGGTATAAGATTTCTTAAACCGCCTAACAACTCTCCTCACCCCCTTCCCCAAACACAGAGACAGACAAACATTTGTTGCTGTGGATTTAGAGGGTAGTGATGTAGCTGGTCATCATCTACCAACACAGAAACTGAGTGTAAAGTTTGGGGTCTGAGGTAAACAGTAAAAAACCCACAAGTGCTTAATGCAGCTGACACTGCAGAGGTTTTAGAGGTGGAGAGAGACAAGGCAGTACAAGATCAATATGCAGTGCCAGTAATTGAGACAGAAAAGAGAACATCTTGTTTCTACTTCCATTTTTTATCAGATTTCCAGTTATTATGTCAGAAATGTCCTTATTTTTTGTAACATTTGTTTAATGTGAAAACATCACCTTTCCTCCACGCTTCCCTCCAAAAGTAACCAACCTGCTTCCCCAATGTTTCAAAATGAAATTATGGATTTTGAGCTATTTCTTAAGAGTAACTAATTTCATTTTCATGACATTTAATGGCTACACTGTAACTAGCCAAGAGGACTGTCATCTGTGAATGCCTTCCCTCAGAGGCGTGGAATCCTGCTTATTCTTGGCTGCTCTTTTCCTTAGGTCTCAACACAGAGTTTCTTTGTGCATCTTAGGGAAATATTAGTTTATAAGCATAGAAATTATACAACTTGTGTTAAAAAAAATCCTCTCAGCTTCATAAGAAGCCTGCTTTATAAAACAAAACACAGAGCTGTAAAACCTGTGTGTCTTTTCCCCCATTCATTATAATAGAAAAAGAGCTTCAAATCACACTTGGTCCAAGATAAAACAAGCCTTTGCATACCACAGGTATTTTAGGACTGACATTTAAAAGAAGCCTACTGGTATTGGCACTTTTCTGTTACCTTCTTTCCTTTCACATCAGAAAAAAGGAAAGAAAAAAACGGCATCATTTCCTAGCTTATATCCCACCACAAAGGGAGCCTCAGCCTTTTCAATAACAATCAAGGTGTTCAGCATCTCATGAGAAGAGATTTTTTTACCTTTTATTCCACTATTTGCTTTTTAGTGATACTGGCTTGGGAAAAGAAATCTGCAGAGACTCTTCCACTGAACAGGGAGTAAACACCCATCCTGAAACCCTCCTCACTGCAAGTACTGGAGGACAGAGTCAATATTAATCACCACATCTCACAATAAAACATAGCTCTAATCCAAACTGTAACAGATAAACCAAAACTAGGACAAACAAACAGCTAAAAATTTAGGGGTTTGTACATGAAGGATAACCTCAAAGTCACACAGGGTTTGACACAACCCTTACCTGCATATTCCTCACACTTTGGTCCCTCTCCAGCTACACTATAAGTGAAAACAGAAAACAGGCACGAGCTTATCTGCCTCCTAAGGCAAAGCCTTATTAGCACACCAGGACTACTTAACCCTCCATTCCTGTGCTCAGGGAGTTACTCTTGGCTGCAGTTAATTCAGGGTAGGCTAATGAGCAGAATATGCCAAAGCTGTCAGTGTGAATCAATTAACATCTGCCTCTGGATCTGCAGCACCTGCTAGCAGGCTGGATTAGTGGAGAAAGCCAGTTCTGCTGTCCCAGGGTACTCAGAAGTGTCAGGGCACATTAGAGCTTTAATGCTACTTTCAGCAGTAGGTGCAGGTGGGGAAGTGGGTTGTGTATCCCCTCTTGGCAAGTGTCTGGGAATGTGCATTACTTTCTGTAATAAAGTATTGTGCCAAAAGAAAAAGGAACTCATTAATGTGCTTCTCTTTTCATCTAGGAGCAGGATAACTGGCACTACTGCTCTCACCTCTCTGTCAATAAAATTTCATATGCTCATTGCAAGCTTTCCAAAGCCAGTCAGAGGCAGTGGAATTCTTCTGGTTTTGCAGATCTATATATGTTAGCATGGGTGCTAAACGTGTGTGGGTTTCTGCTCAGCTATTGATTATTCTGCAAGCCAGTGTCATAAAGAACTGTTCTGCCAGACCTGTTATCGTTTGGAGCAGGCTGAAATGGGTATGTGCACAATGGAATTAGCATAACAGGCCCACTGTACATTATCATGAAGAGCAAAAGATCTGTAAGGTGACCCTGCAGAGAGGACACAGCATTATTTCTTTCTAAGCTTCTTACATCTTCTATCTCATAAGTACAGCCCCAGATCACCTGAGAGATACATATAATATATTATTCAATATAATTTTCTTCCTTAGTAATTCTCTCTTTAACAGTATTGTATTTCCACAGATTTTCCTTCTTCAGAATTTCTCTTCATTTTCAATTTTTTTTCCCTCATCTTTTATGTCCAAGTTTCATGTGGCTGCTGTGCCCGTGTGACACTACTGAGTCTAAGGTGATTCTATCAAAATTTTCTGTTGCTTTTCACCAAAGTCTGATTACCTTCTTCTTTAGCCAAGTTTTATATTTCCCCATACCCAAAAACTCAGACCCACACTGAAATCACATCTGATGTATCAGTTGTAAATTCTGCAACTTGACTCCAGGTATTACTGTTCATAAGATTGCTACTGATACACAGTGAAAATGGAAATGGCTTTAAATTGCTGGGTATATAATGCAATGTAAAATGCTCATGTTGTGGTAAATTGATTGGAAGTATAAATTTTTTTTTTTTTTATATTTTGTGATCCTTCTTTGTTAATACCATCAGGAGTCATAAATTCTTCTGAAAAGATGCCCTCAGACAGGTAAATTCCCCCAGACAAATAACAAAGATCCCCACGGCAGTATATATATATATATATATATATTTCTCTGTGTGTGTAATATGAGATCTATGAGAAATAGCAAAATGAATTCTCTTTGTCTAAGAGGAAAGAGTCTAGTCATTCCTAGACTCATGCTCAGTTGGTCCTGTTTCTGAATTATACAATCACGTCCATAGTTTTCCTATGTCTGAAAATTTTCTTTTCATAGAAGGCACACAGAATTCAGAGGAAGAAAAACGACTGAAAGCCATTAAATCAGTCAGGGAATGTTTTTGTTTAGCATTAAATTAATGAATTTATTAGGAAGGAGAAAAACCCCACTAAGTTGGTTGTGCTTCTTTGTCCACAGGTGAGGTTTTAAAATGTTTCTATGGGATATCACATTCTCAAAGGAAAGACTGGTGTTAGTGGCTATAAGTCACAAGGTTTTTCCACGGCAAGGTGAACATATCAGCTCTCACTTTAGTGACTCTCCATATCAATAGGAAAGCCTTGATACAGTTTCCTCAGCTGTGGGAATTATGATTTTGCTGCCACGTGTACAGATGACACATGATTTTTTGAGTGCAAGCTTGTCAGATTCTCTCAAATTCTTGTTACCATATTTTAATTAATCCTTTTCTTTAATTCAAGTCTTCATCAAATCCTCTGGGGTTTTTTGTGCCAATGTTGGCTGCCTTTGAGAAGGTTTTCACATTTCCTGGATAATGTTAGTCCTTAAGTTGAAAGGATTATATGTGCTCTGGACTGATATTTCTTTTTGTTGTTGTTGTTCTAAGTGTATTCTAAATACAGATTCAGCATTTCATTGCTAGATTCTTTCCTGGCTTTTATAAACATACAGTTATTTCTCCATTCTGTGCCATTTTGATGTTTCAGTGACACATGAAGATCATGCTTTAATTTCTAAAGACTTGTTTATGTTCAAGAGGGTTTTGATTTTGTTGAGGTCTTTTATTTATCAAATATTTATCTCAAGCTCTATGCTGCACTTAGAATGTTTAATTGAAAAAGAGACTTAAACAATTTCTGTATCTTTTGGTGGTGAATGGTGCTACATCCAGTTGGTGGCTGGTCACTAGTGAGGATATTCAAGGTTCAGTACTGGGGACAGTCCTGTCTAATATGTTTATTGATGGCCTGGATAAGGGGATAGAGTGCTCCCTTGGTAAGCTCACTGGTGACACTGAGCTGGGTGGGATTGTTGATCTGCTGGAAGGGAAGAAGGCTCTGCAGAGGCATCAGGACAGACTGGATCCGTGGGGTGAGGCCAGTTGCATGAGCTTCAACAAGGCCAAGAGTTGGATCCTGCCCTTGGGTCACAACAGCCCCTGCAGTGCCACAGGCTGGGGACAGAATGGCTGGAAAGCTTGAAAAGGACCAGGAGGTGCTGGTGACAGCAGCTGAACATGAGCAATCTGTGTGCCCAAGTGGGCAAGATGGCCAGTGGCACCTGGCCTGGATCAGCAGTGGGGTGGCAGTGACTGTCCCCCTGTGCTGGGCACAGGTGAGGTCACCTCAAATCCTGTGTTCAGTTTTGGGCTCCTCAGTACAAGAAAAACATTGAGGGGCTGGATCATGTCCAGCAAAGAGCAGCAGAGCTGGGGAAGGGTCTGGAGCACAAGGCTGATGAGGAGCAGCTGAGGGAGCTGGGGGGACTCAGCCTGGAGAAAGGGAGGCACAAGGGGAGACCCCATCACTCTCTACAACTGCCTGGCAGGAGGGTGTAGCCAGGTGTGGTCAGGCTCCTCTCCAGCAGCTAATATGAGGCTGAGAGGATATAACACCAAGACGTACCTGTGGAGGTTCAGCTTAGACATCAAGCAGGATTTCTTCATGAAAAGGTGGTCTGGTATTGGAACAGGCTGCTCAGGGAAGTGACCATCCCTGGAGGTGTTCAAGAAACAACTGGACATGGCACTTTGTTCTGTGGTTTAGCTGACACAGTAAAGGTTGGACTTGATGATCTTGGATGTCTTTTCCAACCCCTATGATCCTATAATTATAACAACTTTCTCTGGAGTGCCTTAGAACAAAAAGATTCCTTGATGTTTCATCAGTCAGTTTGGGACCTGTTAAAGCTACTGTCCTTCATATTCAGCCTACACACCCATTTTCCTTCTCTGAAAAGGGCATTTTGGGATTAAATATCAGAACTGAGCATTACCCAGCTCTTGTCCCTTTGTCATAGAAGTCTCTCTGTCTGGCAGCTGAGCACTGCAGTCAATGGCTCACTCTCACACAGTGGGATGGGAAGGAGAACTGGAAGGTAAAAGTGGGAAAAATCATGGTTTGAGTTAAAGACAGTTTAATAGGGAAAGTCAAAGCTGCGCACACAAGCAAAATGTCAGGGACTGGAAAGGTTCATGCCTCAAATATTGTTATGAAATTTTGCCCATTATAGAAAAGCTGTATAAAGAAACAACAACCACAGAATCCTCCTTGAAGATCTTTGGGCTAAGTCAAACTGCTGAGGTTAGATAAAAGGAAAACCCATTCTGTAATCACCTCAGACCTAGGGAGAAACAAACAAGACTGAAGGAGAAGAATGTATCCACAACAAAGCCAAAAGCAGCAGAATCATCCCTGGCTGAGTTTGGGGTGGAGGAGACCACAGCCCACAGAGGCCAGGTTTACACCCCTCAAAATGAGAAGATGGAGGAGCTTTTGGGTGTAACCTCTGGTCAGAGGCAGTGAACATTTACCCTCCCTTACACAAACCATCCCATCTATCCATGGGACATTCATGTGAGAGGCAGCTGAGGCCATCAAAGACCCCCCCAAATGATCCCCAGAGTCATTCCTGAAGCCTTGCACCACAGCACTGCATGTGATGCAACAAACCCAGAGTCTGTTGTAAGGAACAAGGGTAAATTCCCCCCACCAGCCCAGGGAGATGCCTGGGTTTTCCTACCCAGCCTGAGTGTATATTAACCCATCTGTGCTTTTCAGAGGGGCTGTCACTACTAAGAAGATCAGCTGAAGAGGATCAACGGAGCATCGTTGGGATCCATGGAGTGGTGATATTTTCCTTATTTTGTCTTTGTCACCCTCTTTTTGTCCACCCCCCTCCCTCCCACACACCTCTTTTCTATTTCTTTCCTTTTCTCTCTCTCTCTCTCTCTCTCTCTTTACTATCAAATAAAACCCATACTATTGATTTTGGCATATGGTCTCGTTTGCATCTTAATTTGGGCAGATACATTTC
>VZSR01003209.1:2947113-2984798 GCA_013398615.1 Brachypodius melanocephalos
ATCAACACTGTTTTCAGCACATATCCAAAACACATCCCTGTACAAGTTACCATGAGGAAAATAAACTCCACTACAGTCCAAACCAGCCCACCATCCTCATAAGGATTTGGAAGCATATCTTTGGATCCAAGCATTTCACCTGGCAAATGTTACTGGTAGCATAAACACAAATTTTTTCCCCTAATTTTTAAAATGCTTTCTTCGTCACTGATCACAAGTGCTGGCAATAGCAGAGCTCAATGAGTCGGTGTTAGGGGCCAAGTCCTGCAATCAGTGTTGCTGTTTCTCCACACAGAGGAGAGGTTTTGCTGCAGTGGAACACACAGCATCCCCTCTCTGAGCAGAAAGGCTGTTAGACTTTGAGGCTGTATTAGGGTAGTCTTTCTTAACATCAAAATCATCTGAGGTCAAGAGGGCAGAAAAGGAGCTATTAACAAGATCATTGTAGCTCCTTGTTTCTGTGCTGCGTAGGAGCAATTTTTTGTCTAAGTTTTCCTTGTTACTGGGGGGTTTGCTGCCCTCCCTCCTCACAGGCATTGCAGCCCCTGATACAACCCTTGATTGCTCAGACAAAGAATCCACTCTCTGGCTGAAAATGCTTAAAGTCTTTGATATCAAGCAAGCCAAGAAAACTAATGCCTAACTGAATAAATTGCTCAGCTGCAAAATGAAAAGCAGACTAGATTAGAATGGAAAATAAGAGTAGAGGTGACTTCAGAGCCATGACTCCCCCCTCCCTCTGCCCACGTTTTTGTCAGTGGGAAAACTATAATTTCCCTTTATGTTCTCCAATGGCAAAACATGATTTATGACCATTTTTAAGTGTATTTATAGACGTGCTCGTGAAAGGTGCCACACTGACAGCTTGTTAGGCTCTGCTCTTCTATTAAAATACATTTAGAGCAATAGCAATGACGAGACTCTTTTTTTTTTCTTTTTTTTTCTTTTTTTTTCCTGCTTCTCCATTCTGCTCCAATATCTGTTCAGTGCTGTACGATGTCCCTTCATCCCAAGATAAAGATATACTTAATAAGACTCAAAAGATTTTCAGGAAGACTCTATTCTAATAACCCTGATGTAATTGGAAGGTTTCTCTGTAAACCTGCTCACACTTTATTACACAGCCAAAGCAGGATGGAGACAATGGTCTTTCATGGAAGAAAACTGCAAGAATATCTGCAGTGCAGGGTGAGATATTTAAATTCTGCAGCATTTACTACTGTTACTGAAATAGCAGTTTCTGTGTTCCAAATATTGCTAATTACCAATATATTCAATTTTCACTGCTTAAAAATAGGAATCTGAATTCATATGTGAACTACAAATGTGTGTTGGAACCTGTAGAGATAGATATTTGGCCCTCAGTCTTAAGATGAGACAAAATTTCTTTCCCTTATTTTGTTATTCTGGGACTAAATTTTCTCATGTGACATAAGCACTTAGAAGAAACAAAAGAAATTACTATAAACTACATGAGCAATTAGAACGAGTATGTGTTTTTAAACAAGTGTTTACCTCTTGTAACTGTGTGATTTCACAGCTCTGTGATATCTCTATTTGTGTACTTGGAAGTATGTTTGTTCCTTGATATCAAAGGAACAAACTACATTCAAAGAAATTCCTTGTATAATGTTGAAGCTATGGGCACTAAAATATTTATGCTCTTCCAATCATGGAAAATTACAGTATTTTTTCTTTTTTAAGCTACTTTTTGAAATTATGGGAATAAACCAGACAGCCCGATTTGTTATTGCTATACCACTGGCAAAATTATCAAAACTTGTTAAAATACATAACAGTAAAATCAGATGGGTTTAGAGAAGAGGAGATTTAGAACTCACAGATTTAGAACTTATTTAAATGGATTTCAAGCTAAAATCCTACAAGTTTCACATGTTATAACTACCTCTCAAAGTAGGGACAATGGGATGCTATTTGTGCTACTTGGCTTGAGTCATGTGAAATGCATAGTAAGTGGAACAGTTTTCAGAAGAATGAATTCCTGTTGGGAATTGTATAAATAATGAACATTGATATAACTCATGAATGCCAATTTCTACATGGGAAGACTGTGGACAGGAAAAACAGAAATATCCTACAGAATCTCTATCTTTCTCACCCAATTTCCCCCAACTGTGATCTATTCCCAGTTTTCTTCTCTCTGCAAAAGAACACAAAAAAATGGGATAGAATTAACATGATATAGAGAAAAAAAAATTACAAATTGATATTTAGAAGAAATTAAATAAGAACCAAACCTATAGATATCATAATAAGATGCCATATTTCCTGTGCCGTATACAACATACACATTTAACAGTCCTGTGTTGTGTTCTGTGAATAACAGCCTGTCCCCAAAAACCCAAATTCATAAATACACAGAGACATCACTTCAGAACCCCACAGTGCAACTTGTTGCAGAGTTCTGAGGAACCACCACTGGCAGAGCACACAATGAGATACTCTCACAGATTTGTCTCATAGATGCTTCTATATGAGCAGAAGCGGTAGTTAAGCTGTGCCTGAAGGAACTTGGCTCAGATGAAACAACATGTGGGTATAATAGCAGTTAAATGCAACTGTTCCCAGAGTTTTTGTATATCATAATATGCTGGACACATTTGTGAAATATTCCATATCAAAAGTGATATACTTAATGAAAGTTCTGGAGTGGCTTAAAGTCACAGGTAATCGATCAAGAAAGACACAGAGAGCAATTTTATAAAATTTTAATTACTGCAGATGGATTAAAGTCTAAGATATTTATGTACCTAGCTGACTTTTAATATTAATGCTTATACTTAACAAGAAGGATATCTTTGCAGCATTTGTGAGGAATGAGAAAAAGTAGGTTTATCTCCCAGTTTCCTCATAAAAGATGGTTGCCATTTTGCCTATGAGGAATAAAATGTCAGCAACACATTAAGGCAATTATAATTCCAATACATTTGTTACTTCTTGAATATAAAATTAAAAAGTACAACAAGCATGAATTAGTGCAGTAATAACAGGTCATATACATATCACTGAAGCTCCCATGCAGAAAAGAAACAATTTCAGTGAAACCTGTTCATCTGTTGAACATTGATTCTGGTCTGAATTCTTTGCTAAGGGTTAATTTGGCAGAACTCAGCTCAGTGACATTTAAATATTACTATTTAATTTAAGAAGGTAAAGGTCAAGATGTCAGAACCTTTTGGGGTTTGCATATGATCTGAGTTTGAAGGGAATGAGATCTATCTGATTAACTCTATATGAGAATAAGACCTGCAGTAAGATTAGTGATAAGAATTCCAGTATGTCCAAAATGTATAGCCTGACACTGTTTGCATGGCACTAGCCACACTCTCTCAGGGATATCACTGCAGATGACAGTTTGGTGGAAGGATCTGGAAATTCTTGCGGGCTGTCTGGCTTTTGGTTGTCACCCAAAAGCCCATGCAAAAATGGGACAGAGTTAACACACTTGCATCTGCCAAACCCAAATATTCTTAACACTATGAGTTACAACTGACTTCCAGTTACAGGTTGTCCTGTAAAGGATAAAGGACTTGTAGTGCTTTAGATGCAGGGAAAGAATCAACTGGAATGCTCTGTGCTGCTCTGGGTTTGACAGAAAAAATTGTGGCCAGATATGATATGCTGCAGCTTGTGGAAGCAATTATGTGCTGCTGACGTTATTTCAGTGGTTTTGGTCATTATGGTTAATCTTTTAGGCCATCTGCTATGTGTAATAAAAATATGGAGAACAAAGTGACACAACCAAAAAAGTCCATTGTTGTACAGTTATTTTGTCCCTAAAATACCACCTGAAATTAAATGGCCCACAAGAAGCTGTAACTGCAAAAGTAATGTTGTCAAAAAGTGCTGAAAGAAACATGCAGTATGATTGCAATCAGGACTTCACTAGAGCTATCTTTTCTGATTATGGATTCAGGTAGTGATCTTGGCAAATTCACAGATAATTCCTGTTTTTTTGGGGATTCAGTCATTGTTACGACAAAAAATAAGCACACTTTGCTTAGACAGCACCTTTTGGTACTTCAAATAGATTACACTTCAAATATAGACTCAAAAATATTCACCCCATGTTTTGTCAGAGCATAGTTATTAAAAATTCCGTGGGATTTAGTCTTTCCTAAGGACCATAACAAATGTTGATATAACATTTCAATGTCTAAAGCAACATAATTCATTGAATTCCATCTACATGACAGTAAGATTGTTAGGACTTTCAAAAATTTTCTCTTTTATTTTGCTCTCAATAGGGGAAGATTTCTGCTGCAAACTGAGGGCCTGACTCACATCAGGTAATTAATAACTTTGGCCTTCAGCCACCAGTCTGTACTACACTGTCACATGGCCACAACACCACACAAACACTGCAACCATCCAGCTAATGACACTGCTGATAAAATCTGCAGTCAAATTCTGTCCCCTATTTAAGCTTTCCAGAAGATCTTATATAATTAAACTGGCTGAACAAGTAAAAAAAAAAATTCCCTGGACTTCCATGATTGCATTTTATCCAACTTCATTATGACTTTTATCATGATACACCTGTGTTCAAACTTGCAATTAAAAGCAAAATGAAAAGGATTCCAAACACAGGCAAAGAAAAGGAGTGTTAAAAGTAACCTGAGAAAATAAGATGCAGATAGACCATGTTCAATGAAAATGGAGTCAGTAAATATGTTGCTGTTCTATTAAAATATAATCAAGTAGCTCAAATATCTGTGTGAAACTAAATTTTTATTGAATCAGTTCTCATTTCAAGTTCCTAATGCCGCTGTCTGTAAGAGAATGAAGCACTGTGCCTGCTTAAATAAAATCTGGAAGAAAGAGGCCCAAAAGGAAAACAGTCCACAATATGAAAGAACTTTAATTGAGGATTATTTTGATGAATAATTACTTAGAAGTGTGTAGCAAAAGTAGCACGTTGGTTTGTTAAGGCTGGTTTTGTGGACGTTTCTTGGTTAGGAGGGCATACTTTGAACAGAGTTCCCTGAGTTCCAAAGATTAAAAAGCCCAGAAGGCAATATTTGGATCATCTTAGTCAATATTCTGTAATATTGAATCAATAATCAATATTATGTAGTGGAGAGGAAAAAACCTGCTCTGGATTTGAATGCAAAACATTTTTTTTTATTGTAAATTTTATCCCTAAGTTGTAAAGCTAATATGATCAGAACCTATAGGTGCTGGTGAAATAAAAGACATTCAAGGATATGGTGCAGGATAGCAAAATTTCCCTTAGTATTTTCTGAAGAGGAAGATAAAATCATCATGTTATGCCAACTCCCACAGCCCAGTCTCTCAGCAAGTCATATACAGTCTTCACACAACACTGTGAATTCTACACTGGTAACTTACTTTTGTTTTCAGGAATTTCTAATTTTATGTTCAAGAATTTCTAATTGTCACTGTAGAGTACTGATCATGTATCAAAAAGAGAAGGAAAGTGATTGTACTTTTTTTGAATGCACTTCGCTCTATAACTCCAAGAGAAAGACCTGAGGATCCCATGGAAGAAATACTTCAGTCCTTGCTGAGAACACCAAAGATGTTACAGTCTCCTGCCAAAGTGATTGCCTCTGTTAATGGAATACCTCTCACTGGCCCATATTCACAAGTATTTTGGTGTTTTTCTTGATTGTTTGGGAGCTTTTTTGTTTTTTTTGGGGGTTGGGTTTTGGTTTGGTTTGGTTTTTTGATTTTTTTGGGGGGGTTGTTTGTTTGTTTTGGGTTCTTTGCGGGTTTTTTTAATTTGTTTGGTTGGTTTGGTTTGATTTTTTGTTTGAATACTATTATTAGTTGCTTTTCTATCTCATCTATTAATTTTCCGTGTTTGAAGGTTTACATATTACTGATAAATCTTTATGCCCAAAGTTGTATATTTCAAATATAAAGAGCATATTCTTTTTATTCTCTTTTCCAGTGAAGAACACTTCATGAGCCAGATTTGATTTGAATGGTTTATCAGTTAGAGTAATCAGAATGAGTAGGCTCTTATTTATTAGACTACATTTTCCTTTTTTTTTTGTTTTGTTTTGTTTTGTTTTGTGAAGTACAATTTCTCTGTGTTAGGACTTCAGACTTGAGAAAGGTTTTGTGATTTTTGTCAAGGACAATTATGTTAATTGATTTATTTTTTTTTTTTTGTTGCTGTGTACACTACAGAAAAGATTGTGTTATTTTATATCCCAGAGAAAGGTCCTACCTACATGAGGACTCATACCAGTTAAAGGGTGGCACTTTCAGAAATGCTTTGGCATGGCCAACAGATTTAATAAATAAGTTGTTGATTTTTTTTGGTCCTATTGGAAACTTTTGTCAGTTTTGTAAAAATCCCCAAGCTTGCTGATAGTTTCTGCTGTCCCATGTACTAAATTTTGTTTATTTCTTAATTAAAATAGATAAATAATCCATGTAGTTATTACTGAATAATAATATTGAATATCATCTTACCTTTATTCTTGTTCTGAAATTAGTCCCATGCATAGATTTAATGTAATCCAGGTGTATTTAACTGAACTCTAGGAAGATGTTCTCATTCTAATAAGGATAATTAATTAAAAATCACAAACTTTTTTCTATTAATAAATAGAAAAAAATCATATGGTTATGAATTCATCAAGAAAACCTAGTAAAAAGGATTACGAAGAATCTTAGAGTTCTCTTCCTAGAAAAGTATATTTCTTTTAACTAGATCAAAAATATGGATATGAATGGGATAAATTGAAAGTTATATTTACCAATAAGTTCATATTATATTTTCTTATATCATACCCGTCAAAAGCAAATTCATAACAACCTTCATAAAAATGTGAAAAGCATGAGTATGAGTATTGCTCACAGCAAACATAACACTTGAAACACTTTACAAATTTGTGAATTATTTTGCTTAATGCACAGATAAGAGCACAAATACATGCTCCATGTACCCTTATGGTAAGAAGCAACAAGTTTCAAAGAACATGAATAACATGAATAAACTACGATTAAGATTTTAAAGTGAATTTCTCCTTATGTTTCATTTTTTTACCTTCTAAAGACATAATTATGGAGTCAACTATTCTAGCTGTTCAACAATGGGATGTATCATATATTCACAATTACACTTAAATTTTTAGAGAAAATATGTGATGTCAAAAAGGCAAAATTTTAGAAGAAGAAACCAAAAATTGTGTCAGCTCATTTATCTATTGTGGATCAATCAGAAATTTATGCTTAGAGATAGGTTACTAAAACTATTATGTCAAAAGAGGTAATTTAATATTAACATTGGGAAAAAAAAATCAAAAAATTAGTGATCAAAAAGGTTTTCTTTTTCCTAGGCTGGTCAGAATATATGCAAGAAAGAGACAAATTCAGTGATGTCATATTATATATGAATAAGAACATAGAAAGCATTGAAGTTTCACTGATAGCTCATAGCCATTGACTGTACTTTTCAAATCTTACAGTTTATGCTAACAGGAAGAATTACCAATAGTATATTTAGAATTTGTAATAACCTCAGCATATTTTTTATTGGAAAAAAAATAAACCCTGCTTATTCATGAAACAAACAAAATGACTAAATTATCTGCCTCAATAAGTATTAAAGACGTCTTGCAGTCCTCAGTGTAAAACGTCCTCTGTTAATGATAATCCTTATGGTTATTTGACTCGTCTAAAGTAAACAAGCAAACAAACAAACATGTATTGGAGCTGTTTTGAAATTATTTATCGTCACAGCAAAGGCCCTAAGGTACAAGAACAATGATCTGTTTTGGTAAGAGAGCAAAGAACTAAAATAGAGGGAAAAGTTTACGGACTGAAATAAAAATTTAAATTCCATTCTAATAATGCATTTAAAGGATGCAGTGTATTTTTGCATTCAGATTTTGATATTTCAATTTTTATGAGAAATCAAAGTTTTATGAACTTGGAAAAGAGAGAACTTGTATATAAACCATGATATATGGACTTAAAACAACAGAAGCTGATTTTAGGGCTAATAATTTATTTATTTATTTAAATTTTTTATATTCTAAAACAATGGTGAAAGACAGAAGGATGTAAGCAATGCCCTAGGACAGACCAACTTTTCATCATCAGGTATATGCTGCCTCCCACAGTGACAGGGAAAAGGTCAAGAGATCACGGAATTCTGGGCAATGTGGAGTTATGGATGTTCAGCTTGTGGCAGCAGGAGCAGGGCAGTGACTGTCCCTCTGTGCTGGGCACTGGTGAGACCAAACCTCAAATTCTGTGCTCAGTTTTGGGCTCCTCACTGCAAGAAGGACATTGAGGGGCTGGATCATGTCCAGAGAAGGGAACAGAGCTGGGGAAGGAAAGAATACAGGTCTGATGAGGAGCAGCTGAGGGAGCTGGGGCACTTAGCCCAGAGAAAAGGAGGTTCAGCAGCGAATCTTATCACTCTCCACAATTCCCTGAGAGAATGGTAGAATCAAGTGGGGGTCAGTTTCTTCTCCCAAGTAAAAAAGTGTCAGAACGTGAGGAAATGGCCTCAAATTGTGCCAGAGGAGGTTTAGACTGGATGCTAAGAATAATTTTTTCATTGAAAGCGTTGTTAAGCATTGGAACAGGCTGCCTGGAGAAGTGGTGAAGTCATGATTCCTGGAAGTTCAAAAAGGTGTGGATATGGCACTTGAGAACATGCTTATGTGGTGAACATGGTGATGGTGACAGATTAACTGTTGGACTTGATGATTTTCAATGTCTTTTCTAACCTTAACAATTCTATGATCCTGTGTTTCTATATCCCTACCAAGACAGTGTTCACATGTGTTAGAGTGAAGCTGCTCCCTGGGAATGTTCCCAGGCCCTTTCTGCCCCTGCTGCTTTGGTTCTGTCCGGTATCAACAGGTCACAAGAGTTTGCAACTGGCTGCATAAGTGACTTAACATACGTGGGTGTTCCCCAACACAGAAATACAGTATAAATAACATCTTTTTCTTTAGAGACATCAGCTAGACACAGCACTAAAAGGGAGAAGATTTTGTAATGATCCCTGAAGGAAAAAAAATATAAGCTGTGAAATTTCTGAGAAGGATCAGACAAATGCATGGTTAAATACACGTCACTGGACTACAGCTCCTGCTTTCATGGGACACATTTTCCTCAGACTCTTCTGTTCTCTTCAAAAGGGGCACATTGCAGATAATGATTAAGTCTTAGCAAACACCAGCAGACTCAAAGTCATGGAAAGCTGAGGAAAAGCTTGGCTGCCACTGCTAGAGCTCAGCCAACGTCTTGCCAATCACGTACAGCCCTACCACTTTTTGATGGGACCAAGACTTCACTCAGGTTGACAATGGATAACAGATCAGTGCACTGAGTGTTTACACTGATAATTGGATTATTTGCAAAAAATTACATCAGGGGATTTGGATCAAGTTTGTATGGAACATCAAATAGTGAAATATTTGTAAACAGGAAATTATTATATAACTGTCTCCAAGTCATCTGAGTGATAATGACAATGACAATTGCTTAGAGGCACAGCATGGTTCCATAAATATAATTGTCTTATTGTTATTGATCTGATAATATACAAGTATGAGTATTGCTCTGAAATAATTTATTTTAATACAGATAGGATATACAAAGCTGCTGACAGGGAAATGAAAACATTAATTTGTATTTCTTTGTTCTAACTATTTCATAGAGGTCTTTAATTGTCCCTCTCTCCTACTGACTAAATTTGCTTTTTCCTTTTTTCTTTCCTTATCTGTTTGACTTCCTACCCCCTCCCCATCCCCACCCCCCCACGCCCCCCACCCTTGGTATTTTCATTGTTTTTTGCCATTCCCACCCCCTTCATTATCTACTTATAAGAGAGATAATAAACAACCACAGAAAGGGGCTGGAAGCACCAGGGAACAGGACATGTGATAAACAGACAGACAAAAAGAGGGATACCAAAGGAATGTAAATTTATGTATCTGGAAGTGCTCAGAAGGACTGTGTGACCCAGACTTTGAAGGAAATATTCTGTCCTCCTCTCTGTCATGTGCTACTCTGAAATATGACTGTCTATGTCTCTCATTTAAACCAGAAATTTCCACATTTAGGGTAACATTACTGATCAAAATTTAATTGAAGCTCTCAGTAGAAGTGTCAAGATATTTCAAGATTTCCACAATGAAAGCTCTTAGTAAAAAATTTCTCAGTGTCTTGACTGCAAATGTACAAGTTGTTGCACTTCATGTTTGATAAAGAATGCAGCAAATTATTTAGAGGAAGGGATGGAGGACAAAAAGGTTAATGACAGACTTGGTTTTGAAGATGAACTACGAATTAATGGATTCAGCTCAGATCCTATTGGTCACGGTCCAACAGTAATTCATTTATAAAGCAGTTATCTCATCATCAGCTTTAAATGTGGGAAGGCCAGGAGACGGCTTCTTTAAATTAAAACCTGGATGCATTGCATTAAGATTAAATTATTGTTTAAAAGTCATCATAAACTTAATGAAAATATGACAGGAGATGTCGTAATTTATGCAAATAAAGCTTATTGCAAGCAACAACTACAGCACGTTTTCTGAGGCTTTCATGTTTTGCATTCGGCATTAGTCATAGAAAACATTTCCACATCATGTTGTTTAAGAATCCTAATTGTAGAGGTGGAGAGGACAGCTTATCTCCCCTAGATAGAAAATGTGTTATATTTAGGCTTACTGGGTTATCATGTTAAATGTGAATGTCTGCATCCAGATTCACATTATATTTCCCACCCTGTCACTCTTGTATTGTATTATGGTAAAGTGAAAGGGGGACAAAAAGGGGTACAAAACCCCTAAAGAATCCATAGAATAGAATGCATGTTAAAGGGAAACATTTTCTGCAATTTTCTTCAATTCATGTAGATGAAATCTCAGGTGCACTCAGCAAAGGATAAAAAATATGTAGTAAAAAATCAGTTCATAGATTTGGTAATATTTTCATTATTTTTCTGTTTTTCTTGCCTTGTTGACTGTAAGAAGCATTTCCCATTCTCAGTAACTCATCCCCACTAGATGTTTTTTTTAATTACAATATACACTGCACCACTGTATGTCATGTCCTGTCCTTCCTCCTAGAAATACTTTTTCATATTCCTTTGGAAATAGGAGATGTGTTGTTTTGAGCGTGGCTCCTGATGAGAGGTTATTCCCATGTGCAGTCCCTCCTACTCACAGAGGTGGTGAAACCATGTGCAGACTGGAGAGCTCCATGAGGAGCTGGGCTCCTCATCCTCTGCTGTTCCTTTGGAGCCTCTGCACCAACTCCAGCTGGCACTCTGGTGCAGCTGACACATTCACTAAGACATAAATTTGGCAGAAATACTAATATTTCTCTCTCTCTGTAATTAAAGCGCACGTGGTAATGGTAACACAGGAAATGCAATTTTAAAAATTGTGCATGACAGCTTTGTAATTTAAATACTGGTCTGGCACTTGGAGTTCCGTAATTTGATTGGTGTGGATGAGGGGAGGCAGGCAGGGCTGGCTGTACCCTCAGGGCCCAGACAAAGAAGGCAAGAAGGTCCAAAAATACCATTGCAAGTGACAATTTGGAAAACATGGCTTCCTCTTCCACCCTCAAACTCTTGTCCCATGTTGTCGTGCATTGTTACAGAGGTGAAATCTTTGCTAATCCTCCTCTGGCACTCAGCAGAGCCACATTTTTCCCGGCTGTGGCAGTCTGATCCTCACATCTCTGTGATGGTTCAGGCAGGTGACTCAGTTTCCCCAGAGAAGGAAAGTGTGTAAGAGGAGCAGCAGCATTTGGGGGTGTGTGTGTGTCAGCAGAGCTGAGCCCAGTGGGGCAGGGATGAGGCAGCCCAGGGGTGTCAGCTGAGGCTGCAAATAATGAAGATGTCACTGGAAGAATTATTTTGTTCAAGGAAAGGTTACAGGAATTTTTCATAAGACAGGCTGATAGGTAATTTACTAATGATATCTTTCAGCTGCACTGACAAGACGAAAGTTTTATTTCATTTTCTTCTCAGCAACAGTGTCAGTGACAGCACTTTGGTAACAGCAAGACTGTATTCTATATTTGACTTTTGACTTATGGTAGCATAATTTCTTTTCTTAATTGTCACCAAACTGAGATCCCCCACTCTGACAGTAGTTTTTCAGTATGGATCCAAGTAAGCTATCAGAAGAACAAAATATATTTGGATTTGCAAAACCCATAGAGATAACAGATGAGTTTATCTTCTTTTCTTAACAAAGTTTTGCTCAGAAATTTTCAATAAATTATGCCTGAGATATTTCCTCCAGGTATTAGAAGCAGAGGTAATCCGGTACAGCATGTCAAGTACCACACTGAACTTGAAGGGCATGCATTACTTAATGTTTAAACTTAATGCTCTTAATTGTAAATTAAGATTCAATTAAGTTAAAATAAAACTACGAGTCTACTGAACAAACAAAAAAAATTAAGTATGTGGATATTTGTTCTCTTCTGGAAACTAAAACATTCTTAATTATTTGACATGATATACATAAAACACTATAATGACCAAAACTGAATTAAATAAGAAACTCATCTATTGACAGAGCAACAAAGCCTGCCTAGAGCCTGTGATAAACATTTAGAGTCAAGCTCTGATTTTCCTCTAGGGAAAAATGCACAAGCAGTAAAACTAGATTCAATGCAAATTGTTATAACAACCTAATGCAATGGCTAGATTCTGTAGATCCTAAAAAAGAAATACATGCATGCGATGTCACACTTAAAATTTCCGGAGCTGCAACAATTTTACTGTTATCAGAACTGCAGTCAAAACATAAATTAATTAAGACTATGCTGTTTACCTCTTCTTAAAACAGCACTGTAAACACATGTAAATGTAGGTCATGTAGAATTTTCCAAGAAGGTTTCAAGGCACAAAGGGACCCATAACTCTAGATACGGGCTGTGTGAAAGGGTGATAACTCCATGTGTAATAGGCCACCACCCTCACAGGGAAGAATTTCTTCCTACAATCCAATCTAAACCTACTCTTGCTCAGCTTGAAGCCATTCCCACTTGTGCTATCACCCCATGTCTCTGTAAATAGTCTCTCTCCATGTTTCCAGTGGGCTTTCTTGTACTGGAAGGCAACAATTAGCTCACTCCAGAGCCTTCTCTTCTGCGGGCTGAACAATCCCAGTTCTCTCAGCCTTTCCTCCCAGCAGAGCTGCTCCATCCCTCTGATTATCTTGGTGTGCTCCTCTGAATTTGCTCCAATGGGTGGATGTAATATCAAAGACATGGTGGAGAAATTCCTTTGGCCTTCATCTCCAGTTCTCTTTTGTATCTGTTTTCGTAAGGAAGTGTACTTTGTAAAACAGATGTTGTATCTCCCTGCTGTTTACAGAAGGAATAACATCTCCAGGTGAACTAAGCACTTGCATCTAAATATAATTGAATGGTTCCCAAGTTCTCATCTCCTGGACTGAAACAATCAAAACCAATAAATACTTAAATTATTTATCTTACCAAAGAGCAAATATGAAAATAACACTATACCTCAGAAATACCCGTTATTCTGCAGAGCCTCAAAGTTATGAAAAAAAATTTTTGCAGAACTAAATCCTATCTTAGGCAATAATAGAAATTGCACCTCAAATAGACAGCCAAGTGCTTTTCTTATTACTGTGATTGCCTCTATCATCAGTGGCCCTTCACCAAGTATAAGGTTTTAGAGGAAAAATTGCAAGATGTTTACCCACACTTCACTCAGCAAACAAACAGCTGAGCAAACAGATTCAAATGCTCCAGCTCTCTTCCCCCATTATCATTCATTTTTAATAATCTAGAAACACTTGCCTAAGTAGAGATACCCTTGGAGGATGTGGGATAGTCTGTTTGCAACATGCTGAGAGGCCTATTTGTGTTTGGTTGTCCTGACCAAATTACAGAAATCTTCCGCTAATACCACATGCACCAAATGGAGCTTTTTGGCTTCAGACACGAATTGATAATAACAGTGATAATAAAATAGCTTTTTAGCACCTTAACGCTTTCAGTCTTTAAAAATGTATTTTATAGTTCAAAGAATTATTCAGATACTGAAACAAGAAAGTCATAAAATTGAAAACATCCAGATTGCTTTTTTTCATTTCCCCCCCTCTTTTTAATATAAATGGGTGATCAAATTTTTAATGTAAATGGTGACAAACTAATTTCTTTCCAACAGCTGTTTAGTTCAAATTTCATTTTTTACACCATTTGCTGAGAAACTTAGTCCCCTTGCCACCACATCTGAACTGTATCCCCAAACAGATTAACATCATGGCAGGACAGCATGTCATGTAATGGTTTTAATAACATTTATTCATAAGATTGTTACTCCTCCCAGCTTCTGCCTCAGGATCTGCCACAACGCCATGTAGTTCATTAGCAAGCACACTGAGAAGTCAATGAGGCGGACAAAATGTGTAGATTAAAAAACCCACAACATTAAGTTTAACTCTTCTGTAACCTTTTAAACCCCATTTATAGGCTTATTTAATACTAAAATTCAATAATGGTGCATGTTGTTTCAAATTAGACATGTTTGGGACGGGCAAAATATAAACAAGTTCTATATCATACAAGGTTATTCTGGGACTGGGAAATTTATCAAACAAAAAAAAATCAAAAACAACATCAACCAAATATTAGGAAAAGAAAAAAGAAAAATATGACATTATTATCAATAGAAAAGTTATTAAAAAGTCTCATATGATTTTGTCAAAATATTAATGTAAAAATGAACAGATAAATATTTATCCAGAATAATTAAAGCCTAATTTGTGAGTTATTACGTATTTTGTTTTATCTTTTTATATCAATAAACATATTTTCTTTCTAAAAGGTAATTTGGGTAGCCAAAGTACAAAAAACAAAAGCAAAAAAAAAAATGTTTATGTTGCCACTATGGAGAAATATGTATTTATTTGTAAGAATTGCTTTCTTTTGCAAAAGCAGCTAGTATTACACTGTAGATGCATAGCCAAGCTGTTCCATATAAACTTAAATGTGGTTTTAATATACAAATGCACCTCATGCATATATTACCATAAATATTATTTTACTGTAGTAATGTATTTTCCAAACTAAGGAGCAAGGAAATATCTCCAAGATGAACACTTGTCTGTTTTCATAACAATCTTCTCATGATTCTGTATCAGCCCATTGGATCTGGTCAAGGATTTTTCCTAGGAGTTATGCAATGGAGCCTTTCGTACATTTACAGAAATACTGTTCAGTTTTCATTTTCTGGGAAAACAGATCTTTCTGTATAATCAGCTTTGGGGAACTAAACCACAAACAGAATCAAAGAAAACTACACAGTTCTCTGCCAATCTAGTTTCTTCATCTAGCATGAGACAAATTAATAGCCCAGGTTTTAAATAATAACCATGCTTTATTTTTCACAAGTTTAGGCACCTTGCAAATTAGGAAATTGTTCATAGAACTCTATTTTTTTTTTGAGGTTTGATCAAAATATTTTTTCCATTTTTGTTTCCTTTTTGCTTGGCTTATGTTGAGTTCCACTTGTTAGTTTCATTTTCAGGAATTGGAAACAAAGGATTCCTATGTTTCTGTTCATGAGAATAGCAAAGCAAGTTGCTTCTGGAATTCCATAGTGAAAAAGAATCTGATTCTCCAGGGAGTGGTCCATGGGTGGTTATTTCTGAACAGGCAAGGTGGTGAATATTTCACCCCCACTACGAGGACAGGCAGGAAAGTGGAGGTTGTTCAGCCTGGAGAAGAGAAGGTTGCATGGAGACCTCAGAGGACCTTGCCCTGTCTGAAGGGGCTGCAGATAACCTGGAGAGGGACTCCTTGTCAGGAACTGTGGTGATAGTACCAGGAGGAATGGCTTCAGACTGAAAGAGGAACATTTATGTAAGGGATAAAGAAGAAATTATTTACTGTGAAGATGATGAGGCACAGGTTGCCCAGAGAAGCTGTGGCTGCCCCATCCCTGGAAGTGTTCAAGGCCACACTGGATGAAGCTCTGAGCAATCTGGTCTGGTGAAAGGTTCCCTCCCCATGGCACAGAGAGTCAGAATGAGATGATTTTTAAGGTCCCTTAAACCATTCTATGGTTCCCATCCTGAATACTGAAAAGTCTGATGGCAGTGCTTGGATGTGAGAGACAGAAGCTGATGCCATCTGGTGTGCAATGTTGTGGTGACCTTGTCTATCTGAATGAGTAGACCATGTTGTGGTACCAATCATTCTGTAAAATGAGGCTTGTGTCAAAAACAAACCAGGTGTAGTGATTGCTACCCACAGCCATATAAAAATTATTTAAATGAAAACAACAAAAGCTAAAATTAAAATAAACCAAGGCACCAGAAAGGGGCTTCAGCATTGGATGGAGCTTTAGTTTCAAAGCTTTCATGTGCCAAAAGCTGAATTAATCAAATCTATGAACAACACCATAAATTAAAACACATACGTTTTGGCAAATAGAGTTTAGGTTTTAAATTGGCCAGGACAGCAGGGGCAAAATATAAAGATAGAAAACAAAGAGTGAAACAGAGCCAGTGTGGCATCTGCCAAAATACCACATTAACTCTTATGGTTAGCATACACCATTACTGTTCTCTAGTGGAAACTAGCTGGAATATTTTGGGCTCTAGTAGTAGAAATGTGAAAGCAAACACATGTCAAGATATTTGGGAGAAACGTTGCTATGAGCTATGCATAACATGATGTAGATCCTCTCAGGGAAAGTGTGATCTGTCTTGCCTTTGACTAAAAAAGACCAACAATCTTGCTGAGGACATCTCACAAACATTCTTCATACAAAAAAAAAAAAAGTAGATTTGTAAAACGAACAAATTAGTCAACTGGATGTAGTAATTCAGGGGAAAAAAAAGTCCTAAACTCATCCAGGTGGTATAAGCTTGATAGAAGATCTCAAATTGTTAAATCAAACTTGTGTTAATGATTGTGACTGCAGCGCCACATTTTCATGTGGGTTCACAGCAGGTGAAAAAAACAAACATACTAGCAAACAAACCTTTCCCCTATATTCCCCAAATTATACAATGCTAAAGTACCTTAAGGCCACTGGCTCACATCAGCACTCTTTTGTGTCAGTGTCATATTTGTTGCTTTGTTTGGTTTGTATTTTTATGAACATGAAACTCCTGTATTTCTTCATATACATGTCATAATCCAGAATGCAACAGTGTGAGGAAAAAAACCCTCTTATTCTCTTGTGTTAACCTAAGAAGTTTAGGTGTAGATATAGACAACATTTAGAGGCGGACTTACTGAGCCCAGCAATAAATACATAAAGAAATAGAAAATGCCAGGCTTTTTCTCTATTAAATATAACTCAACAAAAGCAATGAAGAGCCAAAGTAGGCAGCATCCATCCAAAGCTCGAAGCTTTTTATCCGGGAGTCTTCAGAGCTATTGTCAACTGATTTTCTGAGAAATGACAAACTTTCCTTTCTCTTTGTACAAAGCCAGATGATGACTCTAAAAATTTCCTCCTACCCATCTGTTCATTCAGCTGGTTTGTGGCATCCTTCTCCTTTTTTTTTTTTTTTTTTCCTTGGTTTGTTTGTTTGTTTTGTATTTTTTTACAAAATGCAAATTTTCAGGTCAAGAAACTGCAATATTAAGACTTTAAAAAAAAATCCCTTAGACTTGGTATAAACTTCTGACTCTCAGAAAAGGAGTATTCTTCATTTAGGTTCTCAGAGATATAAGGAGAGTAAACTATTGTGCCATCCTTGATGAATTATTGAAAACATCAGCAAAGAGCAATTACTGTATGTCTGATCTTAATTTGACTTCCAGTTAGAAATATGATACCTTATGTAAGCTACCTTAGGGAACAGATGCCATCAAAGAGCAGTGAAAAATGTTAAATATTCTGTGGATAGAATTCACTGCTGTAGCAGCTTCCCATGAGAGCAGATGCAAGTTTCCAGGCATTTTCTGAACATTAAGGACTTGGCAGTATTTTCAAACTCCACCATGAGGATGCTTATCTTCCCCATCATTAGCTTAACATCATGTTATATTGCGGTGTCCATCTCCACAGAGTGGAGGAGTCTGGCTGCTTCCTTGGACTGAAATAAACATGATTTTATTGTGCATCCTACTTACTATATGGAAGGAACATTTCTTCAGCTAAGCCATTAGAAACATACTTAAAATATTCATAACTGCGGCAAAACAGGCAGCAGGGAATTTGATAAAAATATGCAGTTCTCTTGAGCTGTGAAAGTGGTTGTTTTGGGAAATGCTTGGTTATGTGAGAACTAATGTACAAAATGAAAATATTTCTTCAAGTCAGCAGAGCTTCTGAGCTCTACATATTTTTTTCCCTGCATATGCTACGTTTTTAGCAACGCTGAGTACTTTTCACATGTGTGATTTGGACAGATAATAAGAAAGAAGGTGGAAGGATCTTAATGTTGGTCTTGTCAGTGTGAGTTTGATTATTTTTTAAATGTTTTCAGAAAAAAAAAACTTACAACAAAAAACCTAGGACTCTAAGTTTATCTTGCAGTAACAGAGGCTTGGCCAAAGGCTGCAATTATTTCAAAAGAGTCAGAATCCAGTGGTTTTCAATGTATCATAAACTGCATTTACTAATTAAAAGGAAACAAATCCTATATTCTCTATAACATTGTAATTTCTTTTTCTTCTTTAAAGAACATCTTTAAAAAAGTCTCACTCTTGTTTCCATGAAACAATCCATCATTTTCAATCTGCCCTACCCTAAGCCCGAGATCAAATGAAGCCCAAACATAGCAAAGAGTGCAGTGTTGCAAGGGCTGGTGTTGTGCTCTGATGTTGGCAAATTACAGCTGATACATCTGGTGCTCCACTTCAAAGGCCAGATTGGTCATGCTCTGTGTGCTGGGTAATTGCATGCTCTGCTGTACATAGTAATGTTTTTCAATTGGGCTTATTCTGCATAACACAGATTCGATTATTATATAATTCCTACCTCTGCAAGTGAGTATATTTCTATTTTCTGGTTGATTTAGGAGCAAAACTTCTTACAAGTTACACAGGAAACTTGGGATAACTATCCATTTATCTCTCATGGATTACTCAGACATCTAGAGTATCTGCTTTGCATACAATATACAGATGAAGAGACCAAGTTGCTGAATTTTGCCACACAACTTCTCTCAAACACTTCCCTGCAGAACTGGAACTAGATGTGGAACTGGTCACCATTTCTAATGGAAAAGTTATTTTTTGACTGAAATATCCTATATGTTTTTGTTGTTTTGTTTCCTCCTCACCCCTTACCTGTTGGATAAAAACGGGACAAAATTAAGCAGATCAATATTATTGTGTCTAAAACCTTTAAAAATAAATTTTGTAAATTAAAGGCATTTATGAAAACTTTTTACTTACTGTGCTGCATAACTAAAGTCCACCACCCTGCAACATACACCCAGTCAAGTAAAAAAGTGTACACTTGTTATCCCATTAAAGAATTATTCTGTACTGGTTGCCAGTCTCTTCCACTTAAACGCCCTCTTATCTAGCAGAATACAATTCAGCTGGAATGCACTGAAAGCTTAGTGAAATTTCTGTCTCATGTTGCAAACTGCAAATACATCTTCCTCTTGTTTTGAAAATCTCATTCAGACAAAGAAGCACTTTTTAACTATCTGAAAATATAATCTTGACCTAATATTTCCTTAGACGTGTCGATTGAACATTTTGGTGATATGTTGTATTAACTCTGTGCATCAGAGTGAGAATGCATCAACCAAGCATTCATTGATCACAGCATTCAAGAGTAATTAGATTTCCTTGGGAAAGAAGGATGTTTATATGATGAATTAAGGAGAAAAAGAAGTTTAACCCAATTAGTAAAACACAATGGAATAAAATATCTATAGCTCTATATTTTCTGTTATTATGGTTTTCTGAAATAACACAATGCATCTTTCTTACAAACTATTTAGGAATCTATTAAATTTTTATTTTACAGAAAGCAGAAAAACATTTTTGTGCAGCCTAGACAATAGAAAGACAAGCCTATTGTTCATAACAACTGTAATGAATGGGAACTGCAAGAAATAAACTATTGCTATAGTGTGAAGATACTATTTAATAGTAAATGCTTTGATCCTTTTAATGGCATTGAAGACAAATATGGTTGCTATGGTACAGATTTTGGCAATGAAGAGGAATATTTTACTCAGTACAATTTTGTTCCACTAGACAAATGAATCAAGACAAAATTAAATAGTTTCACTTATCTGTTTAAAATAAGCTACTAAAAGTCAACATAGTTAAACATATTAGACAGGAAACATTTGAAAAATTAAAATTTACGAGATGACAGGAATTTATTGAAATAAGCAGAACATATGACACATACAAGTCTTGTTATTGCCATCTGTATTTGAAAGTTCAGCATTTTTAGCTGCACATGTGGGAAATAAAATAAAGGTTAAAAGGACAGTCCTGGAAGGGAAGAAAAATCTAACAAATCATTTAACAGCAAATGTTATTTCTAAAAGAACCTGTCAAGAAATAAAATTCTGTGGCGGACAATCCAATTGATATATCAAGTACGCAGGGCTGGTCTTAAGACTCCAGCTTCATGATCAAACACTGCAGGAGGAAAAACTTTCTTTCACCACAAAAATAAAACATAATCAATTCTCACACTGTGTACTTTTAAGTTAAAAGACAAAAAGGCTGACTTAATGGAATTTGGCAAATAAAACTAATTTTAACAAGGTCGACTTCTCTATGATTAGGTTGTGCTGGTTAATTAGGATGTACTGAACTGGGAAATCCACTCACAGATGAAACATTCCCCTAAGATCTGATTACACACAGTAGTTTGCAAGATCAGTGCCTGGTGCTTAGTAAGGCTGGCAGCAGACAGAACTAAATCTGCTAGAGGAGAAAAGATCTTTGGAGATGCAGAGACACATTGCAAATAAAATATAACTGGAAATCACAGGAAAACCACCAAAAAGGTTGTAGAGCCTACAAGAAAGATGGAGAGAAACTATTTAGAGAGCATGGAGTGACAGGACAAGGGCAAATGTCTTCAAACTGACAGAGAGTAGGTTTAGATCAGGTATTAGGAACAAATTCTTTACTGTGAGGGTCGTGAGACACTGTAACAGATTTCCTTGAGAAACTGTGGATGCTCCACCCCTGGAAGTGCTCGAGGCCAGGTTGGATGGAGCTCTGAGCAACCTGGGATAGTGGAAGGTGTCCCTGCCAATGCAGGGGGGTTGGAATGAGATGAGCTTTAATGTCCCTTCCAACCCAAACCATTCTGTGATTCTATGTCCTCCTAAAAATAAAATTATTATGGAGTGTTTCCATTGTTTCCTGTGGATTTCCTTTGCAGGCCATTCCTGTAGCATGGGCTGTGAGGTGTGATGTGTCCCATTGGGCCAGTGTTTAACACAGGGCAGTACCTCCCTCTCCGAACCAGGACAGGCACATCAAACATATCTTCAGGGAGAAGGTGTTAATATTTAATTAGCAACATGATTAAGACTAAAAAGTTCTTCTGAGCAGGAATTAAACTGAACAGTCATCTTGATCAACAAAACTCAACAGTATATAAAACAAAAGAAGTAATTTAAGAAAAGATAAAGGAAAGCAACAGCAATGTAGGATATCAGTTGACTTCAGTATTTCTGCTGAAAGCTTGTGTTGCTGGTGCCCAGATTCCAGGCTCACTTAACAGATTCAGACAAGTGTAATGCCTCTAAAACTTGTGACTTGAATGTGTAGTGTAGGCAGGAGAGGGAAAGTGTTTCTTAATGTTATTATCTGACTATTTGAATGTTGACATTGTTTTCACATCAGATGATCTTATATATGAATTTGACTTTATGAAATTACTGGGGCAGATTTCCCTATCTGTTTTCTGGCAGGTAGAGACTCAGCAGAAAGAGATGATAGGTTACACATTAGATAAAGGTATTTACTGTGTTTGAAAATCTTAGCGGGGGTTCATCTGCTGAAACTAACATGTAAAATACATATTAAAAAATAATATATAAGTAAATACAACTTCTTAAGGATAAAAATACCTATCATTTTATAAGGATAAAAAAATAAAATATGAAATAATAACAAACTGATGTGTAGTTGAATAAATTATACAACGTGGGCATAGGTGGAGCAAAATCCATCTCCTCCTTTTACCACTTGTTATGGATTTCCAGCCAGGCTTGCTAGATGATCTATTATTTGTATGAAGGCAGAAAAGATTCAAATGAAGACAATATTACACAAGAATACTTGATAAATGGCAGCAATATGTTCAGTAAAATGTACCTGACATAGTTATTTCTATAAAACCACCTCAATGGTCTTAAAACTTTATTAGTGTGAAAGTTTAAGTCAACAATGCATTCATTTTAAGCAAAGAAGGATGTAGTGACACAAACATTTCCTTAAATCTTCAACAACCAGTGTTTCAATAGAGGCAAAACTCTACGGTGCAGGTACTCAGCTGAGTATCCCTCTTCCTCTTTTATGTGGATCAGGCTTTACATTTACACTCCTGCCTTTAAAAATGTAACAACTAAAAGATGTGTATATGCCTAGAAATATCGTATTAAACTTTAATTAAAAAATAGCATGGATATTGTAGCCCCATGACCTGCTTTTCTACAGCTTGAAAGCCAAGCTGGCTCTTTACAGGTTGGGTAATTCTGCTCCTCTCAGAGCAGTATTGGTGGTGAAAAATAACAAATTTAGAAATTAAGTCAGCCATTCCAACACCAGCCAGGGAAATCCAACTAATTAGTTTTCATTAATTTCCCCATAGAACACCTGAGGTTCATGTGGGTGTTACATACACCTCCTGCTGTTTTGGTAAGTCCACCTTTCCTTCAACTGCAGCCAAAAGAGCAGATTCCCAACACTGTCACTACTGATGAAGACCATCTCCAGCAGAGAATTTGCTGTAAATTCTCATCCTTTCTTTATAGCTCACTGGAGATAATAATTATGAGAGTTTGTCAATTCCCTAGAATTTTCCTCAGTCTAATGAGCTGAAAAAAACTGTGACTACTTAAATCTCCATTAACCTTGTTGGTGATTACTCAGAGGCCAAGGAGTTATTGTGTCACGGGTCTGTGTTAAAATGGGAAGATCAGGGAGAGAGATAAATATATCAAAGCATTAGGTGACATTAACAAAATTTACATGTTCTGAGGTGTTTTTCTTTGCCCTGATGAGGCCCATTCCTAACAAGAATGAGCACACTTGTGACAGAGAAACCCAGCCTTTAAGTGTGATTATCGTACATTCTTCCTGTAACTACATCAGGCAGAGGAGAAGTCACGTCAGCTTTGAGAGCCCAGTTCCAGGTGACAGCAGGAGAATTGAGGAACCATTTGGACTTTGTGCTATAGAGCCCTTGACCATGGTTCCACTCAGTGTTTCTGTCAGCTCTGGCATCACTGTTGTTTTCCTAGTCATTGGCATTAAAGCTAAATTTAAGTATTCTATTGTGTTACAAACAGTAAATTTGGTGAAAAATGAAGTTTTTGGAATGAAGGCTCATTCCAAATCTATTAAGGATTTCATAAAAAGGTCAAATATTTGATCTAATAAAGAGAAGAAATATGAAGATATTACAGATAGAAATGGCTCTAACAGCTCTCTTTTATCAGCCAACTAAATATTAAAATATATTGTCTACTTTAAGTCCCTACTTGAGAAACTTCCTGTGAAAGTACTTCCCTACTTCACTTTCCTGCAAAAAGGAAGTAAAAGGATACATGTTTATAAGAGAAAACATAATACCATTATAAAGAAAAAGAGGAAAATTCTCTATTTAATTATATTTTACTGAAAAAAGTCAAATTTTGAATCAGTTTGATCCCAAACAGGTCTTTTCCCTGTTCAGCACTAAACAACCAAATAGGAAGGTTAATACAGAAACAGTTATCACAACATCTTCCAGAGAACAATGAAGAATATTTAACTTCTCTGTTGAAAAGACTGTTCACAACTCTCATAGATGGAATGAGATGGAATATTTTTTTTTAAATTAAAGTAAGATCTGTGGAGTCATGCCAGTACTTCTTGCTTTTGACCAAACAAGTGGCTGATTCTTTAATTTTCAGATTCAGTGGGCACAGTGCCTCAGCCTCCAACCAGGCAGACTTCTTACTTCCTTTCAACCTCAAGGATGCAAAAGGAATATGGCAAAGCCGCCTCTTTGAGAGGCAGAATTGATAAATCCATCAAGCCAGTGAGCCTTGTGCCATCTGCCCCTTATACAGCAGCAGCATTAATCACAGCAGACTTCTCAGCTGGGTCCATCTCGTGTCCTTAACCAGATCCAGGAATCAGTGGGGTCAGGAGTGCAGGGAAGCATTAGACTGGACCAAGAGTATAAGTTTGCTAGTTTAGTTCAGGGTGGGTTCATGCACATGAAGTCCCCCAAAATCAGAGATGAAAGCTGACTCTTCTTGTTTGTTTCATCAGTGCAATTGGTACTGTGAGGGGAAATACTTAATTTTGTATACTTGTGCTAGGTTAATACCTTAAATGCACCCCAACCAAGGATGAAAACCATCCACATATTCATGGTAAAGTTTGGGCAATGGATTTGTTTCATGGAATCCTTCTCATGAAATCATTCATTTTCCAAACAGAAGTTCACGAGTAAATGCATCCACAAGTACAGATTAAATGCATTAGTGGTTTCCTAAAATGTTCCATAGCACTAGTATATGATAAGTTCTTTTTCCAACAGAATGAGAAACAGGTATGTTTTTATTCTTTTGTCACTTCATCATCCTCCTAGTTACCTCAAGCTAGTCACTCTCAGATGTTTTCTATTCCTCTCTCTATCTCTCTTTAAAAATCTGTGTTAGACTAAGCAAGCCTCATAAAACACAGTAAGTCCCTTAGGCAAAGAAGAGATATATTCCCAGCTGAAATATCTCTAACTTTACTTTGCAGGTTTTTCGGGAATACTAATGCTTATTCTTCAGTTCCTTCTCTGTGAAAATACATGGCTGTATCCTTTGGTAATCTAAGTGCCACAGAGCCAGATAGAAAAAAAAAATCATGTGATAACTGTAGGGCTTATCAGATATTTAGTATGCAAGAGCAGAAAATTTGTAAAGAACATTGTTTACAAAATCAGAGTGATTTCTTGTTTCACTCAGATAAAGTTTACTCAGAGAAATAAAAATACTTTATTTTAACCTTATCACTTTGTTGGTCTTTCAGAAAATATCAAAATGATTTATAGGCTGGACTGCAAACCTCTCTTCTTGAACCTCAGCAAAATTGTTTTGGAAGACTCCTATGGATCGTACGGTTTGATGGCGTTTCTTGTTCCCTTTTTAAAGCATCTGGAAATCTGGGTATTACAGTACTTGCATATCCCTGCTTTTCTGGTATTTCTGGCTATGTCTGTCCAACTGATAACAGTTGGTAGGGAAATGTTTTAATATGGATGTTTAGAGTTTTCATTTTAGCATTTCAAAATTTCTAATGAGAGTTTGAAATTCTGCTGAGTTACAGCATGGGACTTTCAAGAGTATTATAAATCAAAATTTATTAGCTAAAAGTATGCAGCAAGGTAGAGAAAATAGGTGCTCAATGGCACATAAATCCTGCCTGATGTTCAGTGACAAAGGAAAATAGAAATCCGGGGAAGTTAATTTCCCTTTTTTCATGACCACAGCTGATGAGCATTGCATTCTCACACGCACTATGGCAGCCAATAACACCTAATATTTTTCTGTCTATTCTGTTTTCATTGCCTATGCAGTTCTTATTCGTATGCAGTTTATAAATCTCTTCTTATTCCTGCTCAGCTATTTGCATCAATAATATAATTTAACAGCAAATTTCACAGTCTAATTATTCATTACATTAAAAACATTTCCATTTATTAATTTGAGATAGTTTCCCTGGTAATTTTAAAAAATGCCCTTGTGCTCATTTTATGAGCCAGCCTTATTTGCATTCTCTTGAACAATAATTTTAATTATTTTCCCTTTTTCCCCTAAGACAAAACAGAACAATCTGGAGTTGCTGATCTACTCTCCCAGTAAAGTGGGATAAACAGGTGACTGACTTCAATGGGGGTTAGTCACATGGCTGCATTTGCAAGGTTACAGCCTTAGTGAATGATAGCTGTCATTTCTGCAAAGTCTGTGCAAAATCAGCTGAAAGAAGGAGACTTCTACTTTTGAAATTTCTGACCATAGGTTTCAGGTTATAATCATCACCAGTGTTTTTTCCACATTCCTTTACATAACTAATTTTTTTTTTTTTTTTGCTGTCCACTGGTCATCTTTGCTCATTTAATTGTCAAGTAATTTTTATTGAAAAACTAATTAGGCCAGACCCTAGCCTTTCCCCTTCATATTACAATCCAAACTGAAGGAAACTTCTGCTTTTTGATAATAGAATATTTCTTTTCACGCTCTGCAAAATTTTCACTGCTGCTGTGCAATAGCCATTTTATTCATGTCGAGTCTGGGTCTCTGTGGCTTGAAAATGAGGAAGGCAAGGGCCAGCCCACTTCCAGAATCTACAGCCCCAGCCTGGCTGGAAAGGGGCCATGGGAAGCCTGGCCCTGCCATCAGTAAATGGTGCTTTTAGCCTCCCGTGTTCTGGCACATCAGAATTCAGACTCTCTCTGTTGTTATTTTGGGACGGGTTTTTTTGGTAGAAATATAATTGAGGCAACTCCCAATCCCTCTACTCTCTTTCATGCCACACACAAGTTATAATTCTCTAGGGAATGAGACAAGCATGTTTTGTACAATGTGAAGGCAGCAACTTAAATCTTCCTAAATCCCTCTCAATCTCTCTTACTCTTCTCTCCATCTTTCTTTAATGATACCCATTTGTGTTTTGCAGCCTTTAGGCAGTGATGAGAACTTTCAGTTGATGTGAATAAATGCAGATGAATTGATTGTTTTGGGCTATTGATTTAGTGGCTAGATCAATTACACATATTAAATAAATAATCATCTTCAGCATGATAAGGAGAAAAGCTCTCTAGCAGAAGACGAGGATGAAGAACCTTCAAATACTTCAAGAGGATGCCAATACATCAAACCCAGAGAGCTTTCAGGCATATATGAAATATAATAAAATACCTGCATGCTAACACAAGAAGCTTGAAGGACAAACAAGGAGAAATTGGAAGCTGTGACTAACAGGGAAAAAAATATGTAGGAGACTTGACAGAAACATGGTGGAGGTACGACTTCAGTAGCTCATAAATATGGTGAGTTAAAGCCCAGCATTACTAGCTGAGGAGGAAATACAGATGTATAAATTTGAATAATTGGGAAAATTTGAGTTGTGACATAAGAAATAAAGAATTTCAAAGGATTTTTATGAATCCGTTCTAAAAATCCTTATATTGGTTGTGACAGATCCCAATCTCCTTCTGAAAAATAGCGTCAAATTTGAACGCTAATTTATAAAGAGCTAAACAAAAGGGTTGGAATTGTAACAAGTGAACAAGAATGGATAGATGGGAAAGCAAAGGTGATCAGCAACCTGCAGTGATTGGTGTGGTTCAAAGAGAAGGAGGGAAAAAAGCCTAATCTGCAGATAAAGTTACATAGTGACATTGCAATGCAGCCAGAATTGTTGTCCGTAAATATTACACAGGAGTTGGTACTTGGTACAGTTTCCTATGGAGGTCCACCACACAACAATCCTGTTAATTACTCCTGTCACTTATATTCTTATATCAAATTGAGTAAGAAGGGAATTAGCAGTAAGAACAGGGTAAAAAACCTGCCAAGACCCCCAACCGATTTTGGGCAGTATATGTAACAAATAATAGTGAATATATTCATTGTTATGAAATATTTTTAAATCAGTTTATCTTGTTTTTCTTCAATATAACTTTAAAAAGTGAGTCAAAAAGTCAGTTTTACAAAGACAGAAGTAGTGAGAATCTAGGCAATGTATGCATAAAAATTATTGTCAAATATTTGTACAACGATTAAGAAAAAATCTAATCTTTTAATGGAAACCATCATCATGGCGAATCTGTGCCAAAGTTCAGATTCAGATGTCTAGAAAAAAAAAAAAGATCTATTAACAAAACTAGTTGAAACACTTCCAAAAAGTGTTCATATCTTATATCTACAAATACAATAATACAAGTATACTTTTCCAGTCATATTTCCTGTTCAGTTTTTAATTAAAACATTTTAAAACATTAAAACAGAACTGTATAAATTTCCGCCCTTCAGTTTCATCCGGCTGCCATTTCCTGTGCAACAAGCAGTTTTTAAAATGGTATCACAGGAAAAGCGCAAAAAATTGGAAAAGTCCAAATTTAAAATAATTATGAAATTGAAAAAAGTAAATAAAACATATTTTTACTCTAGTGACAAGAATTAAATAGAAAAGATGAAAACTCAAACCTGAGAATTAAAAAGTGGATATATTTTTTTCAAAAAATATATAGAAATTAAATATATCCATATAATGAAAATTGTTTCTCACAAAGATAGGTATTATCAGAAGACTTGAGCGTATTCCATAACCTTTTAAAAAGGAAAATTTTTAACATAAGATAGTATTGAAATCAACCTATTCTTCACACAGCCTTCAGGGGACTGAGAAACTCCAACTATGCTAATACTAGAATCATAGGAGTATTATTTAATGTTTTATTGAACTATGTTGGGACTAAACCTAGATAATAGCACAAATGATGAACATTGACATATCTGTTAAAAATCTAGAGCCAATAATATTTAATATCCAAATGTTCCATTTACAAATGTATATTTGTTAACATGCAGATTAGAAGGAAGTATACACTCCAGTGGGGAAAAGAGAGTTTTGGGACAATAAATTGTGAGTTAACCAGGCAAATACAGTCTTATAATATAAAAAGAAACATTTGCAGATAGCTAGGAATTGTAAAATTAAAAGATTTCTTTAATTAAGAGTTATATCCACACACCATCTTCTAGATAAGAGTACAATGCAGCGAACTTCCAGGGGAAATATTAAATGCCTGGATTGCCTGAAAGTCTTAAAAAGAGAAATATCTATAGAAGCTGACATACTCCATCAAAGGGAATTAATATGTGGCCTCAAACACAGGCTCTGTGCACATGATCACCCCCTGCCAGGGGGAGAGAGCAGCAATGAGTGAACAAGGGGCAGAAAATCACTCAGACAAGAGAAACTTTCCAAGTCATCTGCTGAGGCTGGACAGAAGAACTGCTGTGTCCTTGGTCACCAGAGTGGCCCTGCTCTTTGTCCTCCCTTCTAGTGCCACAGCCCTTCCCTCACTCCGGTCCTGGTGGTGCTGGGAAGAGGTGGAGGAGTCACTTCATTGTGCTGTCAGGCACAGCGTGGAGATCACAAGGACCAGGCAAGGAAAACCAGCAGGATCTGCTTGTGGATACAGCATGGCTCTGGATGACACACAACCCTATGGAGAAGGTTTCAGCCCTTGGTGTTTGCCACAGATGTGCAGCAGCTGCAACTCAAAATGATCACGGGGAGGGCATGGACTTGTTGGAATCAGTCCAGAGGAGGCACCAAGGTGATCAGAGGGATGGAGCAGCTCTGCTGGGAGGAAAGGCTGAGAGGATTGGGAGTGTTCAGGCTGGAGAAGAGAAGGCTCTGGGGTGAGCTAATAGTGACCTTACAGTATCTGAAGAGAGCCCACAGGAAAGATGGAGAGAGATTATTTACAAGGGTCTGGAGTGACAGGACAAGGGGGAATGGCTTCACACTGACTGAGTATAGGGTTAGATTGGATACTATGAATAGTTCTTTACTGTGAGGGTGGTGAGGCACTAGGACACCTTGTCCGGAGGAGCTGTGGCTGCCCCAACCTTGAAAGTGTTCCAGGCCAGTCTGGATGGAGCTCTGAGCAACCTGGTCCCATGGAAGGTGTTGCTGCCCATGGAAGGGTGTAGGAACAAGGTGATCTGTCAGGTCTTTTCCCAGCCAAACTATTCTATAATTCTACGATTATGAAGTGGTAGCTACAGTATATCCCAGTGTTTTGCCTGAGAAACTGACCCACTGTTGAGCTGCTCACACTCCAGTGTCAAGGAGGGCATGACCCATCCCCCAGCCAGATTACAAAGTCAAGTATGTCTTCATTAGTGGAAGAGATTTTTTTTCTGTCTGAACTGACAAAAAGCAAGTGAAAAGGAAATCAAAACACTCCATTGGGAAACCTTAATAGGAAAAAAATACGCAGCATAGACCTTTCAGATATAAATTATCTTGTGAATTAAACCCGGCTCATTCACAACAATAAGAAAGAACATCAAGCAATTATTGGAACAGTAATAAAAGTACTAACAAGCTATTACTAAGACTAAAACCAAATGAGCAACAGAATAACATTCATAGGAAAGGGAGACAGTATAAGATAATAAAGAGCTTAATAGCAAATGGTTGATAGCACCTTTCAACCCAACATATCCAAGCAAATCCACTCACCATCTGGCCTCAGTGGGGTGTGAGGCATGGAATGATATCAAAATATGCTATGAAAAACCAAGTTTTTAATTCATTGTTTTGAGATGTTACCTGGAACATTTTCATAAGTGGTTTTTGGAATGGAACAGAGCTCATTTTCTTAAGATTTTGCAGTTTTTAATAAGTTTAAAGTTGTAGGATACTATATTATGCAAAAAAAAAAACCAAAAAAAAACGTATCATGGAGGAGTGCAGTAGCAAAAAACTTTCATTTGGTTCATTAAGAAAACTAATCATGACAAAATTTTAGGAGAATGGAGACCTGAATCTGGGGTGGATTCCCTTCTGACCTACTCCTTATTAGATCCATTCCGTCCTCAGGCAGGCATCACCCAGATCTGGAAAATGGCCAATACTAATCCATCTGTGAATAGATTAGCAACGATTTAACGGAAAAGTAATCAAGAACACCTTGTGCTATGACAGGAACTTCAGGAAAAAACCTACAAATTCATGCTAGTCTCATAAACATATTTTTTTACTAAATTTTCTTGAAGAAAACAGACTATTTCAGTGGTTTCTAATCCTTGAATTACCTATTTATTTATTAAAAGAAAATTTCATATGTGTCAATTTAGTAGGGAAAAACCAAAATTCAATGTTAACACCATTGCACTTGAATTACCAATATTATATATGTTGCCTGTATCTATGCAGTCTGTTTTTGAAATCTTCATTCTGTTTTTGAAAAATAATCTCTATCTCACTTTTCACAGCTAGGCTTTTAATGCATATATTTGCATATCCAAATTATTTTTCAAATGTCACATTAAAAATATAGGTCTAAATTTCCATACTAAGAGACAACATACTTTCTTACAATTTACTAATGATTGCTCTCTTAAAAAATGGGTTTCATAAATTTTTTCTGTTCTTTAATGTACTTTATTTTTTAATGAAAGATTACAGGAAACAAAATTGACAGTTGTAAATCTAATACCATAAAATATATCTGTTTGGATATCAGGCTGTGGAATTCAGTGTAAATGATTGCCTTTTGGTAAGAGGATTCCTGAAACCAAGAGAAGATGAATCATACTAAAATAAAGGATATTGAACTCAGTCATCAATGGACAGCAATTATGGTATAAGTTCCCCTAAATTATCCTGCAAACATCTGCAAGTGTCCTTATTAATCCACTGTTCCTGCCCAAACATTTCAGGACAATATTGGACTATGGGAATTAATTGTCTGATGAAGTATAAGAGTTTTCTGTTCATAAAATAAAACTAAATGGACTTTCTGTTTCAGTATATTAAAATGCATCCTCCAAGGAAGGGAATATAAATATATATTCTTTATGTAAATTACTTCCTTGTTTTCTTATTTTGCTAGTAGTATCACTGTTCCTTAAATGGAATCTGGGTTTTTTCTGCCTTGAGAAAATTGCACTGGCTATATCAAAATTATCCTTTGCTATTGTTCTCTGGCCAACAAAAGTAATAAAAATACACAAAGCAGCCACACATAATAGCTTCAGCTGAGATAATGTAAAGTTTAACATTATTTTTTCTCATCTCAGTGAAGAATTAGTGTTTTTTACAGCAGTTACAATGCCATATATTATGAATCCACTGAGTGACACACAAAAAAATCCATATAATCACTTTTCCTACCTTACCATGTAGTGAATTACAGATCCTGTAATAAAGGCCATCACTTGACCAACATACCACATGGACCAATATGCCACAAGAGGGAAATGTCATTTACAGGGGATTTGAGCCACAGCAGATCAAACTGCAGTGAAAAGCCTGAAATTGCAATTTCATATTCATATTACTTGGGTTAAAAGTTTTAAGGCAATTTTTTTTAACCAATTCTGAAACAAAAGGATTTAGGTAACTCTCAGCATAAGGAAGAAGATGCTTCCATTTTCCTTCATGGTTTAAGCAAAAGCAAATCTAAGGAATGCAGGAAAGCCAGATGTCAGTGCAGTGTAAGTACAATCTAACCTCTGCAGGGAAAAAAATGTGTCTTCATCTTTTTTTTTTTTTTTTAATGGAAAGTTATCTTAATGTGTTTCTCTAAGGAGGCGTGGTATGTGTAATGTTTTTAATATATATACATGCCTTTGTCTTTCATTCCTTTTTAATTTCTGAAGTTATTACTACTCTGTGTCACACAGATCTGATGGAGAACACCATTCTCACAAACTTCATGGAAATAGGCTGCTGAAGAGAGCAAACCCTTCTATACTTCATGACTGAATAAAAGATAGCACTATGAGATTGTTTCTTTTTTTAGCATCACAGAACTTTCTGCAAGACATGAATTTTTCAGCTGCTAGGAGTTTACTGAGAAGAGTCACAACATTTTTTCTCTACATACATTTTCAGAAGGCTTGCTATAATTCAATCAAAAAGATAGTTAAGGACAAGATACAGGAAGAAATATTAAGAGACAGTAACATTTGTGGTATGAGTTCATATGATGATAAGAAGTTGCTATCCATTAAAAATATATGCCCACAGCCTTTTGGTGAGTACAGACAAAATTCATATTGTTCCTTTACATTCCTCCAGAACTTCCTGTCTATCTGCAAGAATTGTTAAATACTAAATTATTAATTAACATAATCAATTTGATAATAATTTTAAAAAGTGCTCATCTAGTGATCTTTTATTCATAATTTTGATAATATTCAACTATTCTTCCTGCTTATAAAACTTTTTCTCCGTTCTGTTTTATAAAATTCTTGCATTCTCTCCTTCACAATTTCCAAGCACATAATACAATTAATTATATGGCTATTCATGTGTAGCATGATTTCCTAAAGTAGACTGAAAATAATTCAGAAGACCACTCTGAGCACTTATTTCCTTGTCACCAGCTCAATTCATTCCATCCATGCTAGAGAAATATCCATCAGTTTCACATTGTTTGGAGTTCTAGAAGAAATTTTGTAACCTAAAAAAACCAAATGAACAAACAAACAAAAAATATCCCAAACACCCAACAAAATATGGAAGATATTCTTTGACTGATAAGTCCTAAAGCTGAGTTTTAATTTGGAGCATTCATATCCACCTACTGAGAGCACTTCCTTTCCCTTGAACTCTCAGTGGGACTGCAGCTGCAGGCAATTACTTCTAGAAGTTAGTGTTTTTCTCTCCTTCTTCCACAATTATTAACCTTCTGCTTAAGACTCCTTCTAATGAGCTAGGAAATCCCAACAGCATAAACAAAGGAATCCAGGGATGTCTCACTGGAACATACATTTATGGTGTCTGACAGACATGATGTTTTTTGGGATGGATCTTTCCTGGCAGTTAATAAGCAGCTGAATTAGGGTCCACGTGGCCCCTGTCTCCTACCTAGAAATAACTGTACCTATCTTCTCTGTGCATCACTGGTCAAAGTATAGTTTAGAACTGTTTTACAAACATTAAACAACATCAAAATTTAATGGCAAACTTTTCTTAAGCTACTTTATTCCAGAAAACACATTTTTGTTGTTTTGTTGAAAGTGTTCCCCTATTAAAAAAAAACAAAACAAAAACTAATTTTCTCATTTTTGACTGGAGTATGTTGATCAATATTATCTCAAAATTCAGTAATCACAGGATTGATAATTAGTTAAACCTTTTTTTTAATGAATCCAAAATAACCTTTATGACAATTTATGTCAATG
The DNA here is from genome assembly GCA_013398615.1 of Brachypodius melanocephalos. Lineage (NCBI taxonomy): Eukaryota > Metazoa > Chordata > Aves > Passeriformes > Pycnonotidae > Brachypodius > Brachypodius melanocephalos. The sequence goes on from VZSR01003209.1 coordinate 2,981,232, forward strand.
TTATTACAAGCACATGAATCAAGAAGTGACCTAGTGATGTTTTATTTGGTACCAGTGGGTGGTACAGTAGTCCTCTAACAGTTGTACAAGGTCTGAAACACACAGAAATAGCCATTTTTACTTGCCAAAAGAGCTTGACAAAATAAAACTTTTTTTTTTTTTTTTTTTTTTTTTACTCCAGTGAAGTCAGAAAGCATAACAAAATAAACTGAAAATCAAAAAGTGAATTGCTTTAAATAATCTGTGAAATTTGTAATAACATCGAAAACTCTCACTTCAACATATTTTCAAATGTATTCTATTCCACATTGACATACATTTTCCTAAATGACTGAAGGCTAGAAAGGTTGATGGATTAAATGCTGGAGTTGAGGACATGGCCAGTTGGCCTTGCTGATTGCCTGGCTGGGGTCACGTTGTGTATTTGATGTCACTCAGTCCTTCCTAAATGCAATGTGGTTTTGTTATTTCATTGGAATAAACTTTAATATGTATTAGAAGCAAGATGATTATTACATAAATTGTGTTACTTGCTGATTATTTCCAGTGCCTGGCTGTAAAGTCTTCTGGTCTCTGTTTGGTTTTGTCCATGTAACTCTGTTGAATCTCTGCCATCTTACACTTTCAGAAATTCATAACCTTTATACTTTCTGCATATATTTTTTAACACTCTCTTTCTCAAAAGAATTTCTGTTCTGACAATAGATTTTGATCTTCTGCTCTACTGATGTGTATCTTTTCAGCTGGGTAAGTCTTTATCTGTGAAATAATGAGTTAGTCTTGTTACATTTTCCATGGTAGGATAAAGCTACACAATAAATGATTGATAACACTCATAAGCCTACTTATAAAAAAAGAAGACAAAAAATGTCATGAGAGAAGAATGAGCACTTGAAATTGAAAGATAAGGGTGCAAAAGGAAAGAAAATGAAAGGAATGATAATAGAAATCAGTGGTCTGGGGATAGAGATGAACATATTTGAATTCTGGTGGGGTTTCGTGCTCACCCACGATCCACTTGTTCAGACTATTTGATTTGCATTGCACTGTACTGTTGTACAAGAGCTTTCTTCTTCTGTATTTTTCTATCTCTACAGTTTTTATGTTATTTTTCTCATTTTTTCAGCCTTTAGAAGTGTTCTTCTGGATGTATTTTATTTAGTTATTTTAAACTCCCAGTAAATATTCTAAATTAATTATTTTCTAGAATGCATAACTTATTAGTTTTTACATTTACATTACCAGTGAGATTTTAATTTTTCAGATGTGCAATAGTCATGAACAATATCAAGAGTAATGAAACTTCCAAGAGAGGTAAACATTTCATATGAAAGAATAGTTTTCGCTTAATGGTACAAAACGAGGAGAAAACAGTATAGATATTTCCAAAACAAATTCTGAACTATACAGGAAAAGTCATTACTCAATTTTTTATGTGTAGAATTTGATATTTATGTGGAAAGTTCCTGAAGATTTGTACATGCAAGAAGTCTGTAGTTTTGATTTGCTCTCAGATGCAATATTGAAAAAGACATGCTGCTGAAATATGTCAGTCAGTGAAAGAAAAATATTGAGCCTTGATTTTCCTTCTGAGAGAACTGTGGGGTTGACTGTAACTCAGTTCATGGTCATCCACTTTTTTGCTGACAAATGAAGGTAAGAAAGTGACAGTCTAAATCATTATGAGAAAAAAAAAATCCTAAATTTACTCATCCTTCAGTGGGGCAATAATTACATTTTAAATATCTGTGTTTTGTAATCAGATTATATAGACATGTTTCTTCTCTCTTCCCCACAATACCACAATCCTACACAAGCCCAAACCAGAAGATGAATTAATATAAAAACAAAAAAACCCCAAACTTCCAAATACACACAATGTACTAAGCTTAAATGTCTAAGAATCTCAAAGATGCTAATTGATAGAAACACAATTTCTTTGGAGAGCTAAAAAATGCACTTTGAAAGCCCTTGCATCAAGTTTCTTTGGTACACAAGAAAGAAAGAAAGAAAGAAAGAAAGAAAGAAAGAGAAAGAAAGAAAGAAAGCTCCCCACAAAAAACCCCTCAAAGAAACCCCAAACCAAGTCAGACTATGTCAGTGATACAGCATTCCTGGATTCAAATCAGTGCCATGACTCTCTGAATAATACCAAAGAATATCAAATACATTGAAGAAATTGTGCCTATCCAGTAATGTGTGTAGTATTCCAAAAGCCACAGAACAAAACTAGTAAATTATGCAATACAGTAGATTTCAGTCTAGACCTGAAAGATTTATAATTCAAAACATCAATCATTTACCCAATAACATATAAATAGAAATGCACATATAAATATTTATATATGCAGGTGCTCAATGCCACTCTCTAGATCTACACAGGTAGTGCAGAAACAGGAATGGCTTGAAGAGTACACATTAAATACTTCTGTAAGTCCCAGCATGAATACTGGGTTATTACCCTTGTACCAACTCTGGAATCTGCTTTGTTTTAATTATCCTATGACACAGGAGGATGCTGTGCCATGGAAAGGCCAAAATGTCATTTTTAGGCAGTTTAAGCAGGATCTATCAGGGAGACAACAGAGTTGTAAAAGCCAAGCAGAGTAAACAGGCTGTGCCTTCCAAGTGCTGCTTGCTCTCCAAAGTGTGGGAGGAGATCCAATGTAGTTGATCCTATAGGAGCTGTAAGAGAAGACTTCCATCCAGCATCCAGCATCTATTTCCCAAGACAGCTATAGCAGGTATAGCCCCTAAAGGCCTGCAGTCAAATAGCTTATTTAATTCAAGATCACAGTCACAAGGACACTAGAGCTGTGTTTTGTCACACTATTTATTAAATGTGACAAGCAGAACAATGGAAACTCCTGGTTTCTTCTCTCCCAAGTGCAGGTCCCTTACAGAAAAGTAATCAGAACTCTATCTTAAGTGGCTTTTACCAGGAAAATATTGAGACTTACTGCAATAGCAATTATAAAAATTATAAATTATATAAGAGCATACATGCTACAATGATCACAAAGTAAATGCATGTCCAGCCAAGTCTCCTCATAGACCCATTTGACAAGACAGGCTTGAGTACAACGTGTGTACTGCTTTACCTTTTGAGGCAAGAATAAGTGCCATGTGCTTGCCTGGTTTTGTATTTCATCATATTTCTCTCAATGTATTTCTCCACCTTCAAAACAAATTTTGATTTTTGATAGAAGAATTAGAATTATGCCCACTCCATGTTTTGTAAGAAGTGAGATAAGGGCAATAGGAGGAACTAGTGTTTATTAAGCAATGGCAACCATTATCTTTCCCATGTTATCACAGCTCCTTTCCTGTCTGCCTTGTGATCAGTCTTATCACCATCACAGCTAGCTTGGCAGTGATTTTCCTTTTTGCCTTAGTTTTCAGTCACTAATTCTGTGACTAAGACTTTATATATTCAAATGGTTCCTTGCCAATGCACCATTGTCGGTCACTTTCCTATTTAAAGTCTGTCTCAACTGCTTCTCTTTGCTTTCTCTTAATTTTGCTATAATGATATTTCTTTGATCTGTTTTCAAGAAAAGCAGATTT
>VZSR01003209.1:2992450-3058499 GCA_013398615.1 Brachypodius melanocephalos
GAGCGGTGGAAGATCCATCCCAGGAGAGAGTGTCTGTATGTCTGTGTGTACATATTTGTGGGGCTCTGGAGTGGTTGATTATATAGGGACACACTTTCCCTCTGTCTGATCAGCAGCCTGGGAGAATTATTTGCAAAAGCACACCAATCCTGAAATAGTTTGTGCTGTCCTACAAAAATCCCTGCCTTACAAGCTTCTCCCATGTGTATTTTAATAGCTGATATCTTTCAAACACTGGAGTAAAAGGTAAATATTTTATGTTACCTGGGAACTGAAAATCCAAGCTTACTTGTGGAATTAAAGTGGACTTTTCTAGTTCTAACACTTCAGGAAATAATGCATCTTCAGGCTGTGATGGTTTTCTAAGTATAGTTAGTTTCTACTGTTGGTTTTGAACCACCTTATTCCCAAATCACGTCAGGAAAAGAAGAGAAAGGGTAACAAAACCAGAAAGCAATCATAATACAATTATCTTAAGGTCTGATATCAAGACTTTCTGACAGAAAAAAAAAATGTTTAAAGCTAAAAATGTCATCCTCACTGGCTAGGAAAAAAAATCCCATTTATTGTAGTTTGCAGGATATTAGATCAGAACAAATAATAGCTTTGTGGCTTCTCAGTACTTTTTGTCATTATAAAAGCATAAATACAGCATGAGCTGGTGTTTTACACTCAAGAATTTTTCCCATTCCCACAAAAATGAAATAAGATAGAAATGAAAGCACTTTCTATTGAGAACAACCTCTGAGCCTCTGCCTGAAAATCTGCAGGCTGGCTGGCAGTGTCTGGGGCAGGCAGGCAGGGCTGCATCCCTCCAAGAGGGAACCAGAAGTCCCTCAGCATTCCTGTCTCCCAGGCACCTGGGGACATGGGGACCAGGTGGGCCTGGTGCCTTGTTTGCTGGCAAGCAGTGAGATCCCATCCTGGCTCAGCACAAGGAGCTAACAAGGCAATTTATAGCTTGTCATTTTTCATTGCTTTTAGTAGTATCTTCCAAAACCAAAGTGGTGTTTCTTGTTTATCTCTGTATTAAACAGGTAAATGCAGCGATATCGCTTTCTCCTGGCACAGAGGGATGTGCTGCTTTACAGACATTAATGCTATGACAAATGTCTCTAAATAAGGATTGAAAAATGCTACCTAGACACAGAATTATTCTTCATCTGTTTTATTCCCTCTCTGTTAAGGTAGCTTCAGAGTAGCTCAGGCGACTTCCAAATTTTTGTCAAATTCATTGACTAATTTCCATGAATCACGGAATCATTAAGGTTGGAAAAGTCCTCCAAGTTCAGCAAGACCAATATTAGATCACCATTGTCAACTGTACCATGGCAGTAAGGGCCACATCCAGTTGTTTCTTGAACACCTCCAGAGATGGGGACTCCACCAGCTCCCTGGGCAGCCCATCCAGAGCCTACCAACACTTTCTGTGAAGAAATTCCTTCTGGTGTCCAAGCTGGACCTCCCCTGGTGCAGCTTGAGGCCATGTCCTCTTGTCTTGTCACTGGCTGTCTGGGAGAAGAGGCTGACCCCCACCTGGCTACAATCTCCTTTCTCTAGAAAAATGAGAAGAACATGAAAGGAACTTTTAGAGCTTTCATGCTGAAATATTCTACTTCAGATTCTACTACATTTGAAACAAAATAAATCATAATAACAAAAAGAAAAAAAAAAGGAAAGAAAGAGGATGAAATAGATAATTTTCTTTGGCATGAAATATTTTTTGTGGGTTCTTAAATGGTCATACTGACAAGTTAAAGAAATCATTTCATGATAATGAACAGCTACCCTTGAGAAGGAACAGGACAGAGAGAGAAATCAATGTGAGTCAACCCTCACCCTGGTGCATCCCCCCAGAAGGCCATGGCAGCTGCACAGTTTGGGATGTGTAGGCACTTCAGGTTTTCTGTCTGCTGCTCCTGCCCTGACACAGCTGTGAAATCTAATGGTGCAGGGGAATTTGCCAGCGTGGCTTCCACACATCACTGAATTTCACCTGTAAATGAATGCTTTCAGGTCATCACAGAGAGGGATGTGCTTTGGAGAAACCAGCCCTCACTAGGATCCCTGAGGAGAGACAGGCACCCCAAGCAGCATTTCACAATGGGAACAGGATTTTATATTCTCCCCAGAGGGTCCATCTCTTTCTGTAAGCTATAAAAGAAAGCCAGGGAAGCTATTCTGTGTAAGCTGCAGGTACAAATTATAATTTCACAAAGTTTTCTCTTTTCTTACCTGGAAAGCATTTTTATACACCATAAATATTTTAAAAAATGTTCATGTTTTTCAATTCAAGATTTAAAAAAACCCCAAACCCTCAAAGCTCAAGAAGAAAAAAAAAATGTACCCACTGTGGAGACTTATTCTAAGTAAAGACCAGAAGTGTCTTTTTCCAAGTACAACATATTCATGAGAAAGGAGAGGCTGTGCATGTGGAATAAAATGATACATAATTATTTTCTTTACCTTCTAGCTTGCATCCTGTCCCCCTTTTTCATCATCTGTCCTGAGGTTTGTTCTGGCTGGAAGTGTGTCTGTGTGTCCATTCCCTGTGAGTGTGACAGGAGCCCATCACAGTCCTTCATAACCTTGGCAAGAAATGGGCACAGCAACACCTAATAAATGTCAAGGCAGGACTTTGGCCTTGGCAATCCAGGCATGCAGTGAGTTCTAGGAATCACTGAACATCCAAATTCTCTTTAATACCGGTTGTCTCACCGCAGTTTGACCAGGGTGGAGGAATTGCACTGTAGGATTGCTTCCAATATCACACCCAGTTATCTGCACACTGCTGGCTCTGGTCTGAGCAATCCTCATGTGGCAGAGGTGGAAGGAAATTTTGGAAGGTGTTTCCTCCCTTTTGGCACAGGAGACGTGGCAGCAGCACTCACTGATATCAGCTGCTCCCTTTCAGAGCCAGGCAGATGGCATGTGGATCCCCTTAACTTCACAACTGGGTCTGATAAGAACCCTGAGCTCAAGAAAAGCTCAGCTGATCATTGTGCTGCATTTGCACAGGTTTTAGGACTCTCACTCTCCCAGGGCAGCTGAATTGGTAACAAAGATGTATTTGAGAAAGGCACAGCAGGACAGTGTTTTGTGTGCATTAGCCCAAGGAGCTGTTGATTAATGTCAATGAGTCTGACTTGGGTCTGTTCCAGCTCACATTGAGCAAGGTAGAATATTGCTTAATCCAAGGCTAAACTTCAAGATACCTGTGCCTTCAGCAGTGATTATGGCTGATTTGTGTCTGTCATTTAATGCACAGGAGTAATGAAAAATGGCACCTGGGTCTGTCTCTACATTAGATGATTCGCTAAGGTCAGGTTCTTTTTAGTGGTCATTACCTAATTTGAGACAGAAAGGACAAAGGTAGTGTGTGTCTTCAAACTGCAATTTCTAATTCTTCACCTACTCTCTCAGGGAAGCTTTAATTAGAGACAAGGCTATGCAAATTTCTCATCCTTATTTTCTTATGTGACCTACAGCTATGTTCTTGAAATGAATGTTTGTGTTGGATTCATTGCTGCAGCTCTCAGCATTTCTTACAGCTATCTCCTGGTGACAATGCAGCATTCAATCAGTTCCATGACCCTCTGCTGCTCTAATGACAGGCAGATGTCCCCTTGACTCAGTTAATTCCTTGGACCAGCTCCATCTGCCTCACAAAGCAACCGACAAAAGTATCAAAATGAACCCCACAAGGATTCCATGTTTTTTCATATCCCCAGACATTTTTCTCTTTCTGAAATACATGGTAAAGGGCTGTCACAAAGCCATGAACACACTTGTATTCCTAAATTTGACAAGAGTATATATGTAGTGCCATAGACATTGAACAGAATTTTCCTGTTTCTTTCTTTTAGCACATTTTAAAAACTTAACTTCAGAAGGGGCACTGTATAGAAAACAATTTAAAAATCATAAGATGTATTTTTTATAAGTTTTAAAATTTTAGCCTTCTGCAGTGACTCATCTTAAAGGGTGATGGGAAACACACTGTCACTGATGTGGTAGAGAGATCATCTCAAAGGTCTTTTCCAACGTAATTAATTCTGAGATTTTGTGACGATAAAACCGTATATTGTAAACATCAAATCATAAAACTTTCTGAGCTGGAAGTGACCCACCAGTGTCACTCTGCTTTTTCATGTCTTAGACTTGCATTCTGATATTAAAGTTAAAGCCTTCTGATGTTTTGGAACTCTGAGCTGAGTTCCCAAGCCTTTTCATGTAAATAAGAAAATGTTTACATTCCTTTACAATGAGAGAACATTTGAGTGATTGGAATGATCACCAATCCAAGCGATGGGATGATCTGCTTTTGGCCAATACTTGACCACTTATGTATAGTGTATATAAATGGAGTCAGAAAATTTGAATAAAGAGAATTCTTGCATGCTGACCCCGGACCTGTCCTGCCTCATCCTTTCCAAAACTTCACGAATGCTGCACAAATAGTGCAACACACCAGGACCATGGAGTCCAACTCCTGGCCCTGCACAGGGCATCCCATTCTACCCTGTGCCTGAGACCATTGTCCACATGGGGTTTGAACTCTGTCAGCTTTGTTGCTGTGACCATTTCCTGTGAGCCTGTTCCAGTGCCCAGCCATCCTCTGGGTGAAGAACATTTTCCTGATATCCAGCCTAATCCTCCCCTGACACAGCTTTGGGCCATTCCCTCAGGTGCTGTCACTGTCAACACAGAGGTGTCTGCACTACAGTGTCTGCTCCCCTCATGGAGGGGATATGAAAATATTCTCCTGGGACGTATGAAACAGTTATATATCACCCTTAGTGACGGTGTTTGGGAAGAGATAAATGGAAAAATAAGAAAAGAAGAATAAAAAATAAGAAAAGCATGACTATCGTTACGATTCAGGACAGCTCACATAACAATACGTAGAACACCAGTTCTTCAAAGGGCTTATAGCAAAGCTTTATTGAAAGACAGACTCTTTTATACAGAGTTTCAGTACAACCAGTATGATTGGTCATTTAGAGAAACATCTTTCATCTGTCTTCTTACAAGTAAACAAGAAGTTAGAAAAACACCAGGTGTCAGGAGGAGGATTATCTACAAGGTTGTTTTGGGTTCCTCCTTATGGTTCCCAGGCTAGACTGAAAGAGTTCTGTACTTGGATTTCCACAGGCTTCAAGCTACTGCCTGGAGCATAACAATCCATGTTCTGACCACTGTCAGATACCACACATGACAGTATATGTCATTACTTCTCTATGAAGAATTGTCCAACTGTCCAAAGATTCGTAGGTTACAGTCTCAGCTGAGGAAAACCAGCACAGCTCTTAGTAGAGAATTATGTACACCTCATCAGGCACTGTTTCCTGTTAATGTAGCCTTGGTTGTGTTCTCAGTATTACTCCTCTGTATTTTTCTTCAGCATTGTCAATAGATGTCTTTTGAAAAAAAGAAATAGATAAAGATTGCTGCTTTGCTGTTTTACAACAGCTTATGTAAATGTCAAAGTAATTTTTCTCTCCTTAAAAAGTTTTGCTGAACTCTAAAATGTAAACCTCTAAACCTTGCTATGGAACTAGTAAAGTAACAGTGCATAGAATATAACTATCTTATAAAGTGCTAGAAGGAAGAAATACCAACCTTCTTGGGTTTGTAGTCTAATATTTTATCATAATTAATTATAAATGTACTAATTTACATTTCTGACCTGAGTACAGTATTGCTATTGCTAGCTTTTTACTTACAGTGCAGAAATTTCCATTTGTATTGAAGAGAAACTGTCATGGCATCTTACTTCAGCATCCTGTTTAGAAATTGCTTACTGAAAAGACAAAGATAAAATATAACCTGCTGTTTTCCCCACTACCTATCAAAATATGTTTTTTGCATAGTGACAAGTGCTTTTAGGTGAAAACATCACAACACAAGTCAAATGAGCACAGGCTCTTTTTTTTTCACTTGTTAATATTAGTAACATGATAATTTTTTATTACCTTTTTTATTTAGAAGAAGTGCCTAAAATTAAGTAGGCATTCTATGATGGTGACAGTCATAAACCAAAAAAAGCTCATCTCCTTGGCCTGCTTTACTTTCTGTGATCTGAACTCCTGTCCCTGCAGTTGCTCTGAATTTCACAAACACAGGATTTCCTACATCCTCCCACAGAGTTGTGGCTTCTTATCTGAAACCTGCTATTGCTCTCTGCCAAGTACCTTGCCCCATTTCCCATACACCACCCCCATCTAATGACAATTCAACAAAAATGAATAACACCTACTGCAGTCCTAGTCACAAAAACCCTGTATATTCATGGCAGAGGTTCAGGGTCAGACCCTGATGATATCGATGGGAAAAGTCTCTTTCAATTGTGATTCTATTTGCTCATTTTTATGAGATTTTTGGGGGGTTTTTTTAGGTTTCATTAAACATACATAGTGAGAAATTTTATTTTCTAGTTATAAAGCATTAAAACACATTAGATAGCAAAAACTGATATCAACAGCAGCTGTTCAGCATTTTGGTCATCTGTCACTCATCCCAGTTCATTCTGTCACATTCTGGAAGGTGAAATCTCTGAGAGTTGTGCTCAGACCATGATGATTGAGTATGCTAATGCACAGGAGAGAGAAAACATTCAGGAATATGCTCACCTTCGATGTTATTCCTGGCATGAAAACAAGGAGGACTTCACATTTTCTTGCAGAATTCACAGAAAAAAATGCACTGTTGTGCATATAATAAGAAGATAAATTCTCCACCAATCTAGTTAGAAAAAAAATGAATAAGTGGAACTACTATCAGAGTTGCTCAGGAAATGCTATTTGCATTTAAACATCAAAAATTCTGAAAAGTTTATTTATATTATTTAATTTAAATGGTTGTTTACTTTTTAAAAACAATGTTCAAGTCATTGACTATATTGATGATTTTTTAAAAGCAATTTTTTTTAAATTAATGAAGAACACTTTTCACATACTAATTTGCACTTAGATTTAATTTAGATGTAAACAGTGGCTAGGAAATATATGGAAAAGTTTTCAGCAGGCGTATATAGAGGATATGAGGTATCTCCCAAAAAAACTCTGAGAAAACCAAAAGGATGTAACAGTCTCTTGTTCTTCTTTGATATTTTCTTCTTGTTAATAAAAGAGAACAACTTGCTCCAGCTGGATAAAGGCAAGAGGGATAGAGCATTTTCTGTGCATCTTGCTGAAAGACTTGGTTTTTGCTGCCTACATTTTGTCGTGTCACTCTCCTTTGCTACAGGGAAGATTTCAATACCCATTAATCACCTTCTTACAGCTCAAATAGGGCCTTTACTTGCAAACATGATTAAGAGCCAACAGTGCCCTGACAGCCAGGAGGGACATCCCTGTCCTGGAGGGCATCAGGCACAGCATCACCATCCAGGCAAGGGATGGGATCTTCCTGCTCTGCTCTGCACTGGGGTGGCCTCACCTCAAGTGCTGAGGGCAGTTTTGGGTGCCACAAAATAGAAAAAGGCATAAAGATATTAGACAGCATTCAAAGGAGGGTCACAAGGGTGGTGAAGGGTCTGGAGGGGAAGCTGTGTGAGGAGAGGCTGAGGACACTTGGTCTGTTCAGCCTGGAGGGGACTGAGGACAGACCTCACTGCAGTTACAAATTTCTCATCGAGAGGATGAGGAGGGGCAGGCATTGATCTCTTCATCCTCATGACCCAAGGGAATGACCTGAAGCTGAGCCAGTGGATCTGTAGGCTGGATATCAGGAAAAGGTTTTTCACCCAGAGGATGAACAGGCTCACAGGGCAGCGGCCACAGCAACAAGACTGGCAGAGTTCAAGAAGAATTTGGACGATGATCTCAGATACATGGCGGGATTGTTGGGGTGTCCTGTGCTGTGCCAGGGCTTGGGACTCTCTCATATCCCTTTATCTGTCAGTATCCATGCTCCACCATTCCATATGTCCACTAACAGGACAAACTTACATGACCACACAGCCCTCATGCTACAGTGCCCTGTTGGACCTTCTCCTTCCTTCTCCTTCCATTAGGTAGTACCCAAAAATTCAAAGCAGATGTGAAGGTTTGAGTCTGCTCTCACATCTCCTGGCTTGATAGATGGCGTGGGAAATCTCTAATCCTTATCTAAAGGATGGGTTGGAATGGCTCAGCACCTGAACCTCAAAGAATGTACAAATACTAGGTTTGTAAAACCTGCCATCACTGAACACAATATGCACTGACAAGTTAAATATGTTTTTCTCTGTGCTGGGAAATTGAAAAAAGATTTCAAGAGTGGTTCTTGCTTCCTACATGAACACTCTAGCAGATGTGGTCAGTGAATCACCCGTGTGGTGACTGGTGATTCTGGGATGGATCACCACCCTGGGTGTTTTGAAGTTGTGATTCATCATTCTGGGATTTTGGTACTTTATTCTTTACATCTTTCTCCTAGACTAATACTTGGATTTGAAGACAGAATAATTATTTTATTATACAGTAGTAGAGTATTTGTGAAGAACTGAAATATTTAGTTACTCAACTGGCGAATTTAAGATAATATAGCTAAAACTCATTAATAGTTTAAAGCAATGCTAGGTATCCATTTACTGCTAAGAAGGAACAATAGTGATTTTCCCTTCTGAAAAGGACCTGATTTTGTTTATTTTCTTGTTAAAGTCTTAGCGTTTGCATAATTTAAAAATATTTCACAACTTTGTAGTATATTTCACCACAAATAATTTGTGAAAAAAGCCCAAACCCACCAAACCCCTAAACCCTAAGAGATAATACTCCTGAAAAATATGTTAAGAAAAGTGAACAAGCAAACAAACAAAACCTGAATAAAAAATCAAACCACCTAATTTTATATGTTTGAACTTGTGGTCAAAAGTAGTGAAAAGATTAGAAGAGGAAGAGTGAAGGGTTTTTCAGCAGTTCTAACACACACTGGAAAGGGTTGTCTGTATAGTAAAAGGTCCAACAAGATAGAAACATTTCTCCCATACCATAAAGCAAATGTCATTAAAAGTTTGACAGAGAATCGGTCAGCTGCTAGCTAATATTGAATTCAAATAACTGTAATTTCCTTCAGCTTTCATTATAGGGGGTTAGGAGCTCCTAATTATAGTGGAAAGAATTGACATAAAATAAATATTTTTCTCAATTTGATAAATTAAGGAAATGTGCTAGGGCACATCACTGAGAAAATTTAGGAAAAAGATGTCCATTCAGAAAATCGTATCATCCATACGCACTCATTTTTCTCACAGTATTTAATGTTGCTGGAGATCAGACATTAAACTACATTGTCTATTGCAAAACGACAATCACTCTGCGTTTCCTTGAGAGAATAATTTGTGGAACTAGTTGCTTATCCTTTTCTATTGTTAAATTATTGACTGATGTCTACCTTCACTTTTAGTTTTCTTCTGTTGTGTAAGAGGACATGACAATTTCAACGTGATAAAATGAATGAATGATCACAACACAGAAGTATTTATAGTGTTACACTCTTGAGAAGGCCCTGGTAAAAGGTGTAGCACATGTGACTCCTGTCACCATATGTTGTCTGAAGCAAAATCCTTTTGATTTCTTAAGCTGCTCCCTGTTTCTCCTCATTCTTCCCAGTCCAGTTGCAATGCTCTTGTACAGCTGTGCAGTGCACTGATAAGTGTTTCACCAGAAAAAAAGGGTTAAGTGTCTATTTGCCACTGCAGCATCACCAGTCAGAAAGGATTGGTCACAGTCTGTTCTGAAGAAGGTCAAAAAAACACTCAACCACCAAAAGGAAGTGAAGACTTCTCCAGGGAAGTGTATTTCTGTGAGGAAAAAGACAAAGCTACCATTTAAAGAGGAATTTACTTTCTGGATTCATGGCAAAGGCTTGGGTAGTGCTATGAAGTTAATTTTCCTTTTGGGAGTGCTGTGTGCAAGGTCAAGGAGAGACACTTTGGGATGACATTTGCCCATGCATTTCCAGTCTGAGGGCGGGCAGGTGCTCTATGGCCTGGAGCCAGATGACATTGTCCACACATCTGTGACTCCTCCAGCCTGCAGAGGGAAGTGGAGCCAAAGGCCATGGTGCATTGTTAGCCTGGCAAGGGCAGCATTTGCTGACAATAAAGCACAGACACATTTTAAGACCTGGCAGCCAAAAATCATTCAGACGCTTGGAGCAGGTGGTTTTTGGTTTGTTTGGTTTTTTTTGGTGTTTTTTTTTGTTTTTTTTTTTTTTTTGGGTTTTTTTTGTTTGGTTTGGGTTGTTTTTTTGTTTTTTGTTTTTTGGTTTTGGTTTGGTTTGGTTTGTTTTTTGCATGGTGGAAGGAAAAGGTTTTTCCAGAGGAGAGTTTCTCCTATCTGCCAGGGAAAAAAATACATTTACTGCAAATTATAAAAGCAGACATTGTAAATTACCAAAACTAGCAATGAGCTCCGCACAAGAGTAGCATTTGCATTGTAGAACAAAGGCAGATACTATTTGTGAAAACAGATGCCAACCAAAAAATCATTAATAAGGAGCAGTTTTTCTTCTCTAACTTGCCCTTCAGCTTGAGCAATATCTAAGATTGTACTGTTTTCAGCTAGATCACTTGAGAAATAAAGAGTAATTTATGTAATTCATCCTTTATTGACACAGATTGTGTAATCAGCAAACCTATATTAAGAAATCATTTTCAACATTACATTTATACACAAATAAAATTAGACCAACTAAAACAAGGATAAGCAAATAAAAATTAATTAATTCTGTCACTGAAATGACAAAATAGGCAACCTTCTTGGTAAAATTGCAGCCGTAGGTCATGTTTTAATGAATTAAAGGACAATTTGACAAAATTATTTTCTCTCAAGAAAAAAAGAACAGCTAGCATATTCTAACTTCCATTTTCCATTGCATATCTAGAGGCTGTCTTAAAAAGAGAGAAAAGAGAGAAAAAATAAGTAGCTTTTTTTTTTTTTTTGGTAGAGTTGGAAAGGGAGGGTTTTTCCAAATTAAAAAAAAATACATATATATTATTATGATGTTTACATCTGGAGTAAAAAACATTTTTTTTCTCAAAATTAAATGTCATTTGCTGCAATGAAACTTATGTTTATTAACTATAATATCAGAGTTTTAAAGAATCCCGAGCAGCTTTTTTCTTACAGACTGAGAAATAAGTTTTGCAAAAGTGTGCTTTCTGTCTCTGAAATATAAGTATGTAAAAATAAAGGAAAGTATTGAAGAAGAAAAAGCACTCTCTGAGCAACTATTATCTGCAGATATAAAAGTAAAAAGCGCCTTATAATGTGTTTGAGTGTTTGGGAAACATTTTATTGTGATTAAATTTAATCTAAGCCAAAAGAAAACATTAAAAGTATCTGCTGGCTTTTTTTATCTCATTAAATCTATTTTGCACACTAATAGGCATGCAACTATACCAATTCCTAGTGTGCATTCTGGTTTTGGATACTTATTTTTTCAATATATCTAAGCATTATTTCATATTAGTTTCAATTGCTGAATACAAATATTATGGCTGAATGCCCGTGCTTCTAGAAACAGGGTAGTGAGACCAATCATTGCAGTTCCTGTTTCTGGCATATTTCAGCTCTCACATATCAATTCTGTAAATCTTAGAACAGTTTCTTTTCCCTTCTTTTTCCTCTGTAAAGTAAGTATATAATTGCCATTTTTATTCCCTGCTCCATAATAACTGTCATTGGATAATGGAAGAATCTATCAAACATCTTTTTTTTTTTTTTTCATGTCCCTGCAGCAACAGAACTTTATTATTTTTTACTTCACTGACACCAAGAAGCCTGATTCAGTATTGACAAAACATCAAATCGTTTTGAAAAGTTTAGCTGTGATGTTTTGCTCAACCATTCCACAAATGCAAAGAATGGAGTCCCAATCTTGCTTTCAGACATGAGAGTCCCTAATACAAGGAATTTTAGTCGCAGTTTCCTTTCATGACTCAGGAAATGATGACTCTTTTGATAATTTCTTTATCTAGAACTGATGCAAAATATTAATTGTCAAAACTCCCAGGCAGATCTGGTTTGTATGAGACAAGTGACAAAGCTAGAGGAGCATTACACATTCAGCAGCCTTGGAAATTGCAATGCCTTGGTTGACACGTGCAGGGGTACCCAATATATATACCCAATATTTTTTCAGTGTATTTTGTGGAAGACTACAGATATTTCTTAAATCACTGATGATCCACAATAGTGTACATATTTTGGAAGTGTATAACATTTTAATATCTACTAGCACGTCCTTAATTTTTTTTCTATAAGCTCCCAAAATTGACATCAGTCAAACAAAGATGGTTTTCCCTCATTTTGGACTATCTAAACGACAGATGCCCTCCAAACAGGATGGCATATTGTTTCAGGTATGTGCAAAGGTATGCATTGTAAATCAGCATTCAAGGGAATACACAAATATTTCCCTACAAAAACATCCTCTCTCCCTTTCCCAGGCAAAGTGTCCCGAGAGTTCTTTCTTTTAGTTGCAATATAGATCAAGGGCTGGTCTCATATCACGGATGCCAACCAAGTTTCATTCAGTTCTCTAGAATTCCCAAGGGTTTTGAAGGACTATTCCCAAACCTGTCAAACCCTTGCATTTCTGGCACAGATTTTCTGAACCCATCCTGCTTCAATCTCAAAGGCTAAATAAAGTAGTTTCTATGAAGCTGGAGTTCACTTATCAAAATTAATGCTGCAAAGACAGCTTTGCAACCTGTGTTTTATGTTTTAGATTGGGCAGCACAAGAATATGCTTTTAAGCATTCTTTAAATTGCTCTCTCGGGTTGTTTTGACTGCTGTTGTAGCATTCTTGTTCTTGGTTGAGGTGATTTCATCCACTGCTGCTCGATTTTCTCTGCTGGTTGTTATCAAACTTATATTTACTCTGTTAATATAAAGGTGCATGATTTCACTTATTTAAAATACAGTATCAATCACTATGAGTTAGTAAAAGCTACTTTCCCCCCTACCTTGTATGTCCTAAACCAGTATGAAAATAAAATGAATGTGGACTAAAACAGTAAGGATGTTTGTCATACTTTTAAAAATACATGAAAAAAGTACTGACAGGCATGATTTTATTCAGAAGTAGCAAATTTTACTTTGTAAACCACAATAACATTTATATCACTCCTTTACTGCATTATGATTACAGTATTTAAACATTACAAATAATATTTTTAAGCCCTAGGACCATTTAATACGGACACCTTGGAGGGAACATTTTGCTTTTTCCTTACCACTGAGATAATGGAGATCATGGAGGTGTTTGTGCTGCCTACATATATGTAATTTAATTATTACTTTTAAGAACTTTTATCAGTCAATGTGTTTCTAAACATTGTTCAATATAGGACATAGATAAAGACTGATGGCTTAAAACACTTGATTTGATTCTCACTTTTACATTCTGGGCATCACCATACAGAAAAGTGAACTGGAGAGTTAGACAGCACTAAGCTTGAGATTTAAAAAAAAAAAAAGTTTCCTCTGTTTGATAAAGCCACTAGCTTTTCTGTGGTAAAGTCAAGTTTATTACAAGTAAAGCATTTAAAGTCAATGTGGATCTCAGGAGGGTCACATGGCCTTGGAGAGGTAACTTAGGAAGTTCTGCTCTAGTTTTCCATCTTCAGAATGAAGGAAGGGAAGAAATTGATATTATTTCGATCCTTGTCTGTATTCTGGAGTAGAGAATGTATTTGATTAATATTTGCAGAAAAAAAAGCCCCATTAGATTTTGTTCTTGGCTGTATCCCACCAAGGCTGCAATCTTTTAATTACTACGCAAGGAAATAAAAAGTACAAAGCCAGTCATCTTTCAAAATAACAAGTTAAAACTGCTGTTGCAAACACTAGTTACAAATATGCTACAATTTGCACTAATGTTTCTGTCTGAAAGGTCGGTCATTAGAAAGGAAGCTCTTGAAAGGCATAGCAAACCATGCAATTCACAAGTAATTAACAGTAACAGTGATGTAGATAGGACTCCCTATAATAAATACAGCTATAATGTGAAAAAGAGTTTTGAAAGACAATAAAAAAGATTAAACCAAACAGGGATATAAATAAAGAGCATGTAAAAAGAGATACCACAATTAACAGATTTTGATGCCATTATGTTTGTGTGTCTGAAAACATAAATTGTTTCATAAATGGAGGAAGTAGCATGATTTAAGCACTTCTGAAGCAGAAAACTCATTTAACTATTTTATGAGGTAAAGACACTTACTGTAAATCACATCCCCACTTGTAGGAGGGCAATATAAATTGCCTTGATAAGATACGACTGATTTAAAATACACTTCTCGAATAGCGCTGGCTGAATATAAAGCACCTTATAACTGGATGTGCTCTGAATTCTGAAACTGGGAGTTCATCAACGTGTACAAGGGCTTGAAAACTTTTCATTGGTGAGACCAAGATAGAGGAAAAGTGAATATGCTTCTAGAGTCTTGTTCACATTACTGTAATCATTGGTCAAACCTGCAGAAAGTAATTTCAAATAAGCATAATACCATCCAAAAAAATTCTTCAGTGTGGTGTCTTAATGTGTTCTACCTCTTCCCAGCATATATGTATGCAAAACAAACAGCAGTAAATTATAAATATACTCATCAGAACAGCATGCTCTGCACCTGAATATAAAAGTACTGTGGAAATGAACAAATCACATTGTGTATTTTGTACCACTGTGGTGGCAACTCATCCATAAATGTGTCACAGAAGCAGGTGAGCAATGTGACCCACAAAGGAGCAAATAAGGATGGGTGTTGTGGCACATATGAGGTGTCCAAGGAACCAAAAGCTGCAAGATAGAGAAGAAGATAAGCATGAAGAGTGAATGGGCAGGAAATGCTGCTGAAAGCAGAGGATCTCTGGCATCAAAAAAGAATAGAAGGCACAGGAAGCAGATGGCATTTCTTTTGATGGCATCAAACTCTGGATATCAGCAAGGAAACTTGGGGAAGACAATCCCACCTAAGTTTCCTCTTCTCCCACCAAGGATCTCTCTCAAAAAAAGTCAGACTTGGCAAAGAACCTCCAAGGACCCCAGCCACCAGTGACAACCACATGGCATCCTGGTGGTGTGTCCTCACAGCTAATTTAAAACTTAGCTGCTAAAGGCAAAAAAATCTGTTCAGACCATGATGATGACTAATAGCATAGAGTGACAACTAGCTAGTAAAATGTTGATGAAAAATTATTTTAATATCATTTTATAGTTTAAAATACAGTTTAGCCAGTCTTCAAAACATTCCCATTAGAGAAATTTCAAATTCTTTGGTACATCTGTGTATATATATACACACAGATAAAACACATGAAAATAGATGTCTACCATCTAGGAACCATCATTTTTAACTGGTTTTGGTTTTTTGATTTTTCTTTTTTGAGTTTGGATTTTTTTTT
Organism: Brachypodius melanocephalos; assembly: GCA_013398615.1. Classification (NCBI taxonomy): domain Eukaryota; kingdom Metazoa; phylum Chordata; class Aves; order Passeriformes; family Pycnonotidae; genus Brachypodius; species Brachypodius melanocephalos. Next base: position 3,007,850 of record VZSR01003209.1, read on the forward strand.
TCCTTTACATGACATCCATATCTCTGACAGAATCTAGCATTTAAATATTTGTTGCTCTTTTCAGCAATCCAAAGGGTGAGATCTGATAGAACATTAAAGATTGTTTATACCTTAAAGTAGAATTATCTTTCAGTCACTTCTTGATTGACAACTCTGTTTGGTGTTGTACTCTAATGCTTGAATCTTACCCTCAGTCAGAGCTACAGAATTCATGTACTTTAACTGACTTTGATAGGGCTACATTCATTTATCTCATCTAAACTACTGGCTTATTTTTTCTGATAAGAACAATAGGTTATTCCTTTAGAGTTCTAAACACTCCTTATCAGTCTTCACTATAGAAATATTTTCAGATATGGAGCCTTAAGCATTAGTAGGATATTGAAGCTTCAACAAGTCTCAGAAAAACAGGTTTATTAGCTAAAATATCATATAAATATAGAAACAACATTCCAGTTTGCTGTATAGTAATGAAGGTAATAGAATAAAACTGCTGAAAAAAACAATAAGACTATATTTAATGAAATGTCTAACAGCAGAAAGGGAGGAAACAGATCATAAAGACCTTTTAAAACAAACAAATAAATACTATGCAAAAGATTTTTGCAATACTTTTGTATGGTCTTTACTTGCTGAAAGGACATTGGCCTTATTAAACAGTTATTCTTTGTAGTATGTTTGCCAAAAATAAATGAATATGATTGTTCTAATATGATTTTACAGAATGGAAGTTATCCAAAGGGAAAAGTTCTATTTAAAGAAGAAGTTGATGTGTCCTTAAATGATAAAAAACCCCAGAGCCCAACAGTTAAGGACTCTGAGCAGATTTCTCCCCCTTTCCAAGTTATTTAAGTACCTGTCCATCCCTATCTACCCTCTCCACAGAAAAAAAAAAATGACTCTTTGTAATTAGGTGAGACTTTTCAGGCCTGTTTCTGCCTGTTTCTGCAGATTTCACAAGAGACCTGAGTGTGCCACACACAGAATCAGCAGCTATTTCTTGAGATTGCAAGATTCATAGAGAATGAGACCATACTCCATGTGCCATCCCCTCCTCCTGATCAAATGTGACGTGATGCTACAAAGCTTTTTCTGTATTCTCTTGTCACTTCTGGTTTGGGATACTGCTGGAAATGAGAAAGTACAGACCTGGATAAAAATGAGGTAATAGCCAAGAATTTTCAAAAAACTTGTTCAGAAAGTGTGGTTTGAATTAGGTTTCAACTTATGGAATGGGAAACTGACTTATATTCTGTTGTATGTGTAATTGGTGATGAACTCTGAGAAGTAAAGTGAGGAGAGCACTAGAAATACTACAAAACAGTCCTATTATTACTATACTTTAATGAAAAAAAGGATGGCATGGATCTAGGTTTTGTTTTGGTGCAAAATCACTGTAAAATATTGTTTGTATTTGACACTTGTGTAAGCTGATTCATGCATTCCAGATAGCCAATTAATGGAACAAAAACATGTATTATTGAAAACATGGGATGTTCCTCCTACCTAGAAAATAAAAAATTACAGCATTTATATTGGAAAAAATTACAAACAATAATTCAAAAAATCATAGGTAAGTATTTGTATCAAGGACCAGCTATGAAAAAACAAACAGCTATTATCAATGGAGTCCTGAACCACTTTACATTTACTATACAACAGATAGTCCTTGAATTTTGGGACATTTTATTTACTGTAACAGATAACCTCAAACTTAAAAAGAGTATTTAGTAGCATAAGAAAAGTAACATTCATGTGTACAAACCACATACAGAACTTCTTACATTATGTGCTTTGTGTTCAGAATTTCATTTCTCCATGTTGTTTTTCAAAATCCTCCCTGGACCATTCTTTTGATAATTTTTCTTGATGCCCCATGAGAGAGTCAACTACACAAGGCTTTTTCTCCCCTTCCTGAACACATTTCCTTCTGCCATACTTGCTTACTTTGAACTGTGAAATGCCAATTTTGATTGATGCCCTATGCAAAATAAGTTGATTTGCTCAACTGAACTCTTCACAAAAATCTCCTGGAAAATTTATTGAAAACAGAATCATTAAGAAAATAGTTCATTAAGTTAGAATGAGAAAGAATACTGGATATATCTCTTTACAGAAGTCTGTAGGTCATCTGGTGCAGCTTGTATCTGATTTTTTTATCTGATCTGTACTATTTATTTTGACTGCTTACAACAAGAACAAATTTTCCTTTTTTATAAAACCCAGCACTTTACAAAAACAAACTTAAAGATTGTTTTGAAGTCCATGCTTTGGAGAAAACAAGGGAATATCACTAATAAATATACAATCATTCATTGATTATATTCAGATTATTAGTACTGATTGAGGCAAAAGATAAAACAGGAAAATAATTTGAATAGTATTCTTATCACGGCTTGTGATGTTTTTTTCTTGTAACATAAAAGATTCTTGCTCTTCCAGATGTGGTAACAAGGAATTAAGAATCTCTTTCAATTATTTTAGAGGCATGAACATGAAATCATCTTACAAAGAAATAACTTACGTTACTAGGCTTATTTGATTTTGTTTTGGTTTTTTGGTTTGGATTTTTTTCCAAATTTGATGAAATTTCAGCATCTCCAAGATTTTCTTTGAACTTCTATAAAAGAAATTAACTTCAAAATATATTGAAAAATCTATGTCACAACAATTTTATTAAAAATTATTTCTCAAGGAAAACAATAATATTTTCCTTGTGGAATTCTTTTTTAATATGAGCCAAATTTGCAAATACAGATGTCAGCAACAGATTGATTAACCTGAATATATTCTAGAGCATGAGTATCTGAAATATATCATTACCCATCTAGAAATTTAATAGAAGATTAAACTAAATTAATTATCTGTCTTCACTCAGTTCCTCTATGGAACTGACAGAATAAAAGAATCAGCACAGCTGCATCTTATTTATTGCAACATGGGTTTAGTCCATAAATGGACCAAAAAAAAAAAAAAAAGAGAAAGAAAAAAAAAGAAAAAAAGAAGGTAAAATTAGGTGAAAATAAGAAAAACAAATCCTTTCTCAGTAGTCTTGAAAACCAGAACACAGGATAGAGACAACTAACACAAAGGTTTTTCAAATTACTGTGTCATAAGTGTATATTCATCAGCATAAAAGACTCAAACTTTTTCCTATTTATTTGATGGCAGATAAGGTAATTGTATCTGTATATTCTATCTATCTACTTTTTAAAGTTATTATTTGGGGTAAGGACTTTGAAACTTATGCATTTCATAACATTTTCTCTGACCTATGTCATGTCTTATTTCAGCTCATCTTTTCAATTGTATTTTTGATCATGCAATGTGTACTGAGTGGAATTTCAATGAATCCTCTTTATTTGAGCCACTTCTATTTCAATTACCATTTTTCAATACCTGATGCCTAGTTATAGATCTTGATTTATTCAATACATTCTCAAAGAGTTTATAAACAGAAACATGATGTGACAGCTGATTTTATTTTTGAGGATCTATATTTAATGAATTTTTAGTTGAACTGTCTTTAAGTCTTTTCTTTATATGATAAGGAATAAATCTCCACTGGTGCAAAGTATCTGTCCCATGTTAAAAATAAAACAAATGAGGAGATAGAACTTGCCTGGTGGTTTTCTAGCCCCATATTTTACTGTGTGCTGGGGGCAGCGTACACTGGAGAACCTCTGAACTGGGCAAGTGCCAGAAGGGAGAAGCTGTTTTAGACCAGCTTGCAAGAGACATTGCTGATACATCACTGGTTGGGAAAGGGCACTGAGAATGGGGAAGAGCAAACCCTGACTCATGAGACAAAAGAGCAACATAAAGCAAAAGCTGCAGAACCCAGTGAGAGCAAGAATGGAGAACTAAATAACAAGAAGGCAGATCACAAGCTTCTTGGATAACAACCTTAAGTCTCAAATCTGTGACTGAATCTAATAGTTTAATGCCTATCTTGACAAAATTTTTGATGTTTCATATTTTATTGATGCAGTTTTCTATTTTCTGCTTTCACATGAGAAAATACTGAAGGAGCTTTTGAGATGTGTTATAAAGGCAGCCTCACTCAGTATTTGTCACTATTTCAGAAGAAAAGAATAAAAAGCCAGGAAAAGATACAAAAGTTCTGACTTTTATTTTCTAGTGCGTGATGCTTCAATTTAATTCAGATTTAGTTTTCTATTCTTTTCATGTTTTATGTACATCCCAAAGGGAAACACATAGGCCTCTGGTTTTTTTAGGAAACTTCCTTGAGAGAAGCTTCAATGTTTCCTCATTCACAAGAAAATTACTAAATATGGTAAAAAAACCCAGTTGAATGTTTAAGAAAAGAAGCACAAAATGGATGAAATGTATTGAGAAATCAAATCAGGAAAATTTAAAGCAATAATTCTGTTGGTTTTGCAAATAAATAACTACATTTTACTCATTAAAAACCACATATTAGAATAATTGAATCCTTAAGCCTGGAAAAGACCTCTAAAGCCATTGAATTCAGCTGCTAAAACAGCAGCTCCATGTCCACCAATAAACCATGTCCCCAAGACATAAATATGTGCCAGTGGCAGCAGAATTTGTCTTCTTTTCCCACAAGGATCACCTGGGCTGTGACATCTGTCCCCTATAAACTCCCTTGGGGTCAACAAGACTTGTCACAGACAAGCACTTCCTCAATACCCAGGCTGGTGACAAGTGACGTGACTTCTCCCCAGTAAAGGATCTTTATCTGTTGCAAACTAGAATTTTCTAGACAGAAACTTCTTTAAGCACCATTTGTAACTAAAATACCTAACAGCTCAATTCTGCTTTCAGAGTTGCTTCAATCTGACCACATCACAGTTCCACCAGGAGAAGGGACATCTGGAAGAGAGGGACCTATGGAAGGGAGGGACATATGGAAGAAAGGGACATATGGAAGGGAGGGACCTATGGAAGGGAGGGACATATGGAAGGGAGGGACATATGGAAGGGAGGGACATATGGAAGACCCTTCTGGAGCTTTCTTTCCCTGGAACATGTGGTCTGTGTTTTACTGTGAAGAAATCTGATCCTATAGTGGGGTTTTCTTGTTTTTTTTTTTGTTTTGTTTTGGTTTGGTTTGGTTTGGTTTTGGGGTTTTTTGTTTGTTTATTTTTTTTTTTTTTTAATGTTAATTCTACAAGACTGTCCCTTTGGTGGGCTTCAGCACAAATATTTTAAAATAATATTGATCTGAGGTAATATTTTTATTACTAGCATAAGTACACAACCCACCAAGGTACAGAACCCAGGCCAGGTTGCTGTGAGGAGCCTGGTCTTGGGGAAAATATCTCTGCCCACGGCAAGGAGCTTGGAGCTGGATGTCCTTTTAGGTCCATTCTAACCCAAAACATTCTATGATTCTATAAATATAACCATTCTTAAGGTTTAGTGGGGCAAGATCCAAGCTTTTCACTCTCTCAAAGGATCCCTCTCATTATAATTTATGGAAAGGGTATCAACAGACACTGAGTGTTCATAACTCCAACTAAGTATTAACATTTTTGGACCATCTCTTTTGCTCTCTTCTCAACGAAAATGTTGTAGTCTGTAATTAAGAACATTCTCACCTGAGCTGATTCTGGCTAGGATAGAGTTAATTTTCTTCATGGTGTAGCTAACCATCTCTTAAGACAGAAAACCTCTTTCAGTAACAGCAGAGATCCATGTTTCTGTCAGGTCTGGAAAGTCTCTCCTGCCAGTGAGGTTGCAAGCAGTCAGGTTTGGAGACCAGGTTTGCATAAATAGAAAATATCCCTTGAGCATCCACTGCCTTTTCTGCAATTCATTATTAATATAGAGCAGGACATCCTAATGGCTCTGGAGAGAAGCAGGAAAGAAGGACCTTGGAGAACAGCCAGAACTGTCCTGTCTGTCAACATAGCCTAGACAATGATGCAAAATCACTTTTAGACATCCAAAGCCCCGTGGGCAGCAGGGCAGGGAGGGGATTCTGCCCCTCTGCCCCCTCTGCTGAGACCCCACCTGCAGGGCTGCATCCAGCTCTGGGCTCCCAGCACAGCAAGGACAGGGAGCTGCTGGAGCCAGGCCAGAGGAGGCACCAAGGTGATCAGAGGGATGGAGCAGCTCTGCTGGGAGGAAAGGCTGAGAGAACTGGGATTGCTCAGCCTGGAAAAGAGAAGGCTCTGGGGTGAGTAATTGTGGCCTTCCAGTCCCTGAAGGGAGCCCACGGGAAAGATGGAGAGAGACTATTTACAAGGGCCTGGAGTGACAGGACAAGGGGGAATGGCTTCAAACTGACTGAGAGTAGGTTTAGGTTATATATCAGGAAAAAAATCTTGACTGTGGGTAAATACCCATTTTTATCTTCTTAACCTTGTCTAGCCTCTGTTCTAGGTAGCCACTCTAAGGCATCAGTTTGGCACTGGAACAAGTTGTCCAGTTCTGGGAAACATATAGGGTTCAAAATCCTGAACTGGGAGCAATTAAAGAGTCTGGAAGCTAGGCTGAATTAATCCTTCAGTGCAATTCTTTAAAGCAGATACATCTTGTGATGTATCTAAGCAAGTCAATCCAACAAAATAATGAGGAACATAAAAAATAGAGTGAGAAAAGAGAAAGTGTATGGAAGGTTCAGAATAAAGATGCATCCAAGGAAATTGCGGACATATATATCTAATTGTCTATTTACTGTTACTTTTTTATTATTATTATTTTTATTTTGGCAAAACCAAAACGTCTTTCTGCCTGGAATCTGCATCTCCATACTGATATACACTGTCATCAGGTGAATCAAAGATTTCACTTCTTACTCTTTTTGGGATAACAAACTAATTTTTGAAGGAAATAGTAGATGCTGACTTTTGAAAATAATCTGTCATATTTAAAAAAAAATCCACAGTTGTCGTGTGAGATTTATTATTTGAAAATGAGTCCTGAAAACTTTTATATATAAAATTTGATGGTACTCCAGCGAGAATAGACTTCTTTGAAATATACCTTTTGCTATCAATGAACTAGAGTATAACATTTTGATTATGTGTGGTATATATTAGTACAACACCAGATTGTTACAGTTGTTGTATTAAGAACAGGTAAAAAATCCAGAGAAGGAATAGGAAAAAAGACATTAACTTATCATTAATTGCTAATGTAAGGCTCTGAGAAGAAAGAGACATATTTTATAAGGGTATAAAAGGAAAAAAAATATGTTCTTTGAATACTAGAATGTTCAAGATCAGATATGCATAATTACAATTATTTGTTCTCAAGTTTCTCAGTCCCTTCATCTTTCCTAATGAAGACAAGTGTGTGTGGAAAGTAAAAGGCAGCAGTGACAGGGTGGGCTCTAGGGATTGAATTGAGCTGAATTTGCAAAGCTAATCAGAGATGAAGGAGAAACAAAAAACTATAATGATTTCTTTCCAACAGATCTCCACATGCTGGACTGTGCCTACAGGCAGAAGATGAGGGCAGGGAGAAAGAAGCAAAGTCCTTATGGCCTTGTTTGGAAATGGAGAAACGGGATGATGAGCCAAGGAAGGTGGTTTAATCAAGTATAATAATTAATTGCCACAGAATTGGCAATTCAGGAGTATCCATGTCATATCTAAGTGCTGTCTTTCTGAAGATCATCACAGCTGTTTCTCCTCTTGGCCCAACATCCTCAAGCACCCATCTGCAGTACCAAACTTTTTTTCTGAGGTCCACCTGTTCCTTCTGGCCCATCCTGTTCACACAGGGCTGACTTCAGAAATGGATGCTCACTTGGCTCAGAAATCAGCAAGATCCCCACAGGCAAACATCAAAGCTCCGTCCATCTACTCACTTTTCAAAGGCTCATTTCACCCCTTTAAAGCTCCCCCCAGGAAAATCTTTGCAATCAGAATGGGTTCCACATTCTTTGCAGTCACCAATTATCAAATACAGGCTTTTTCTTGCTCAGAAAAGCAGTATTAAAACACCATCAATCAGCATATCTGGTTAGGATTCCAAGATGTATATAATGGTTTTGTTTGGGATGTTACTATTGTGTTCCTAAAAATTCTTAGCAGAAAGCAGCTTTAAAAATGAAAAAGAATTAATTGCAAAGAATTGTCATTAAATTAATATATATAATAGCAATTACTGAGATTCTTCCACTGAGAAATAATTCTTATTTTTGCAGGGAGATGGTTAAAAATAGAAGTATAAATTTGAATAATAGCATTGGCACAGATACTATAGATGAAACCAAAACAAAAACAGATTAAATAATGACTTTTTTATTGAGTGGAAGGTTTTTTTATAAAGGGTGTTTTCATTTTTTGCCTCCTGTGATTTCTAATCATTAGAGTTATGGAGAAAATCCTTACTTTATTTTATATTGTAATTTCCAACATGATCTTTTGTAGTTTGGAAAACATGTTTTTTTTTTTTTTTTTTTTTTTCTTCTGCGTTTTATATTTATTCCTGTCAATGAAAAACGTCTTTTTTTTTTCTGCTCCTGGATTTTACAAATAGAAAAACTTGAGGAATTTTATCCTCTCCTTTTGTTTTCATTGCAATTCAATTAAAACTCCCTGTGCTCTTCTGTTAATGTCTTATTCAAAGTGAATTAAGATTACCCATTGCATTTACCAATTATTTTTTTTTAATTTTACAAAGTAGACTTCTTTTTTTTAGAATCTAAGACATACACTAGATGCACTGGAATTCTTCCTGTTGTTAAGGTAATTTTTTTTTAATAGCTATCACATTTTAAAGACATTCCTGAAGGGAAAGTAATGCTTCCTGTTATGTTATTTTCCATCTTCTGTGTTATTTTTTAGATTACATCTCACTTTGATCCAAATAATGGGCAATATGGAGTGGACACTTCTGAAAATTTAAAAAATTCAGTTTTTTATGACCTTGGGATCACAGTGCATCATTCAGAAGCTGGAAATATATACTGACAAATGGTGACCACAACAAGAGTTTTAAGCTCACCATAGAAAAAGTTTAAAATGCCATCAGCGAATTTGAATTAATTTCAGACATTGATTATATTCCAATAATTTTTTTTAAAAAATCTTAGGTCAATTCCTTTGCATGACAAAAATGAATAAATAAAAATAAATTACTGCACTGAGTTAAAAGTGCAACCATTTTAAGGGAGCATATTTACTATCTGCTAAAATGGAGAGCTATGAGGTTTTCAGATCAGCTGGAACATCTTTGCTATATTTCTTAAGGCTGCTGTAGATTTTGTGCTGGAAACCTTATATCTTGATAAATGGTTTGTTTATCTACTTGCATATTTGGCATCATACACAGCCATTGCCTAAATAGATGGTGATACTAAATCCTCTCTCCTGACTTCAATCAAACATTGCACTTCACCAGAACAGACTGAGTCGTCTTTTGCTACCTTGCCATAATAAATGTAGGAAATCTGATGAAATTTGATTAAGCAGAAAAAGAATTAAAAAAAAAATAAAAAGAGAGAAACACACCTTTTTTTTGAGCATCTCAGTAGTTTTTGCTCCAGCAGTTACAGAGCTTGGAAGCACATATTCTGTGTGTTGAAACCACTTGTGCAGATACTGAGAGCAAATATCTGCCTGATGGTGACCAACTTCAGTTTCTTACAAAGAAAAATCCACCTAATGAAAACATTTCAGGAGAAATTGAGTTTTGTCAACCTGTAATGAGTTCCCTGATATTTGAGGAGTTTATCTTGATGCAGTTCTTCCATTGGTGGTAATTGAGCTATTAGGTAATAAAAAACCCCTCACATATTGTGCAATTCTGGTTTGAAAACCCAAAACTTGACTGCACCAGATGCCAAAATTTCTTAGCTACTGCATTGAGTGTTAACTTGGATTTCTTATAAATTTAGTTTCTGAAATAATAAGACTCCTCTATTTGGCTCTTGCTGCAAGTGTTTAAACACGGTCAAGGTCTGTTGTCATGACTGATATATTCCCTTTCTATAAATCAGCCAAGAGAAAATTTTATGTTCAAGCCAAATAAAGAAAATGCCACGATAATCTTCTGTTTTTCCATTCCACTCCCCAAGAATACATTTGAAAAATCTAAGTGGAGGAAAAAATAAAAAAGAAGAAAAAAAACAACAAAGAAGAGTGAATAATATGGGAAAATCTCAGAATTACATCAGTAGACTGTGAACCCTTGGTTCAGGAAATGTTGTTTGCTCTGGGTTTGTTTGCCCCTAGTACAATAGTTCATGATTAGAGCACCAAAACACTGCCATCATCAAAGAACAAGTCAATATATTAACAAGTGTTCAAGAAGAGCAGCAGATAGGCATGAATGTCAGAAGAGATCATTAACTCAAATGGTAAATTCCTGCAAGCCACCAGCCATTGATATGGAATCCTGTACAAATACTAGGAACACACTCAGTATAAAGTAATTTTTCATAATTTACTAGAGAAAGACAGCTATTCAAACAAAAGGCATGTGGATAGAAGCAATAATTTTGTTTAGTGGCAAAAAAGTAAAACCAAAAATCCCCATCAAGTCCTAAGTATTGCTCAAGTGCATTCAGAAGTTTCAAATTTAACCTTATGTGATTGGAACATATATTTTAAGTTATATTTAATGAGAATTACTTCTGGTTAAAAGAATTCTTTTTAATCTTATAAAAGACCTTTCTTTTTTCTAGACTTAATTTTTTATTTTTACTCTAGAGATTTTTATATCTATTTGTATCTACCCATACAACTCTTATACTGCTATTAATAATCTCTAAATATTCTCATATTTAAACTAAATTATATAATTTTTAACAAGTTGATTTTATGTATCTCTTTGGACAATTAAGATTGCTAAAACTTTGGGGCTTGAGATGTCATTGTTTATTGTGATTTTTTTTGGTGCTTTCATTTTAATTTCATTTTTACTGTAGGAGAAACCTGTTTATATGTCCCAGCAGGAACCTGGCCCGTTTGGGAAGAGTGTGGAATAACTTATGTGTGTCCACTGTAATGTCTTTGTATTTAGTGGAGCTTAGTCTGTCACTCCTTTCATTTGTTATTTCTACCAAAATGAAGAATTATAACTGTACATCCCATTTTTACCCACAATGACCTTCCATTTGCCTAGACAACTTTCAGTTTGAATTCTGTCCTCTGATGGGTTTATGTCTTATTGTCTCCTGTCATCATCAGAAAATATAAATATTGGTTGAAAATGGATACATTAAATTGCAATCATAGTCAGACTAGAACACATAATAAAATCTCACAGTATTTCACTGCAAACGATGGAGAATAAACCACACTCCAAAACCACAATGCTAATCAGGCAAACAGCTGTTGTCTACTCCATATAAAAACAAAAATCCCATTTCCTTATTTCCATTTTATTTCATTTGAAATTGTTTTCTAAAATCAGTCCAAAGTCTTCAATAGTTATCATTTTAATAATGGATCTTTCATGAATAAATAAATATTTCAAAGATAAATAAACATGTTTACAATGACAACTCAGTCTGCTGAATGAAACATTAGTTTTCACTTATTTGTCCATCATCAACAGCAAAATTCACTATTTGTTCCTTGCCTCTTCTGCTAGTGTAAAAAATTATTTTTCATCATTGGGCTGCTTTAATACCAAACTCCTATGAAAACTGCTGTTTATAATCAAAGGTGTCTCATTTATGCATGAAACATTGACTGTTAAAATATGGAAATTTACAGACTTCATTGTTATCATAATAGAAAACAAAAGTAAAATTCCAGCTTTGCACTTACAGAAAATATTTTAAGTTTTTATCCAATTAAAATTATCAAAATAGCTTTCCATCTCTTTTCTCAGAAAATATTACTTCAGATCTGAGACCAAATAAATATTTTATTATATCAAAATAAATTGCAGGAAACCACCACCACCACACATTAGGAAATATATACAGAATTATTTGGCCCAAGAAGAAAAATTCTGTAAAAACACAGTAAAGCATTGTGTAAAAAAGTACGTGTAAATAAATATTACAAGGGCAAAGCATTTTTAGATATATGAATATATCTAAATATCATATTTCAATATGATTGAAACATTAAACAATTTTCAGGTAGGGTAACTTTTCAGGATTAGTCAGGAACACATTAAGAACTCTGATTACACAGAACCAAAACCACAGCGCTCTATGTCTAGGTACAAAGGAGGAGATTTAAAGAAATTTTTTTGGGGAAATAGATCTCTTTAGTTGATAATGCTCTGAAAGCCTCTTTCCTACTGAGAGACAAAAGAATGACAGATATATAAAAAAATTCTATTCCTGCTCTTTAACCCACAAGTAAAGACTTCTAAATGATTTACACGTTCATAACAACTCACTCTTCTGAGTTCATTTTCTTACAATATCAGATTCAATCTCTTAAGAATTTCAGGGAGAGCTGCTTCAATCTTAGCTTCAGAGTAATGCAGTATTCCAATCTTAAGATACATTTATTTTGAAAATGTTTCTAAAATCTATTGGTGATTATTCTTTCTCTTCAGTGACTGAGTAGTTTTACTGAGAAATCTCGGTGCAATAGTGAACAGACCTCAGAGGCTGAGTAAAATGGCTTAAGATTCTCTGTGTGTCACCAAAGTTTGATTGTGAATACATGAGGAAGCCACTTCATTGGCTCTTATTTTGTATGTGCTGAATAATTCAGCCAACATTTAATCACATGAGAAGAGAGATTAAAATAAACTGGAAAAATGTAATCTATTCCAGTGCCCATGCACTCTCTTGATATTTTCATCTTCCTCAGTTTCCATGGTTTTGACTGTAGGAGGATCTGATAAACTCCATCTGAGTGTTTTGATTGGATTTTTTATAATATTTGTGCCTGAGTATAGAACACAAGAACAAATCCCAAATCCCTCTCCCATTCTTTTAATTTTTGGAACAGGTGGGGAGGGCTTGGGTCCCTCTTTTAATTAAAAAGTTGAAATATTTGAAATGAAGACTTTGTTCCTGCAGAATGTGGTGTAGAAAATAAATGTGTTTTAAATTATTATCGTGAAATCAAATAAAAATCTGCATTGTGAGCTAAAAATGCATTTTTCTTCAATTTTCTTTTGTTTTCTTCATTCCCTATTTGCACAATTTATTGCCAGCACTCCATCCTTGAGGTCCTTTCCAACCTGGTAGTCAGTGATTATAAGATTCCATTATTATTTTTATATTACTTAATTCCTTTACCCCATTTTAGAGAGTAGACTGATGGAACAGTAATTTCCTATGCTAATTGAAGTTCAATTTATGTTGAACCATCTCTAGCAGGTTGCTATATTTCTACTTTCTCACAAATTAACAGTTTTGAAGAAACACAATTTAGAATGGTTTTGGTTTATTTATACTTTCTCACATGAACAACAGCATCTTATCAAAAACAGTCCCAACTGGCAGAAAAACATAATTTGTTTTGTTAAAAGAACTGAGAGTAATTTGTGAGTATGTGCCTTGGTAAATATCATGAAGAAGCATAATTACATCTGGTCTTGAATACTTTCATAACAGCCATACAAATCCTGTCACATTAACTAAGTCCTAAATTTTGATGACTCCCTAAAGTAAAGATTAAAAATGTCATATTCTTAATATATTATGAAGCATTGCACAGATTTGCATTGCTACAGGGCTTTCAAATAACCTGAGAAAAATTAATCAGAAAATTGGCTCATCCTTCCTATCAACATAGGATTATAAATCACAGAATACTTTGTCAAATTCTTTAATGCACTTATTGCACATATTTATTTAGAAGAGGTTCCCTTGATTCCTGACATATGGAGCTGCAATACTGAAGCTTCACAGTTTAATGCTAACTGGAGAACACCATGCTAACCTAATATCCCTCATCTGCAGATATTCTCAGTTTATTTTTAAGATCATGGATGAATTAACTTTAGAAGTCAGATATGAGTAGAGAATAATTCTTTAGATACACACATTTATGAAATATTTGGTGAAAAGCTGCATGCTAATACCTGCTGTGCTGAGCTCCAAGGCCTTACAAAATAAAACATCTGTATCATAATTAAGTGGTCTCTACAGAAGGCATCTCAGAATACCAGAGGAAAACAGAATGCTATGAGACAGCCACAGTTTAAACCAAAAAATTGAACCTGAAATGGTGCCAAGAGTAGATTAAAATCTTTAGTGACCAAATATTTAAATAACTTTCTCTAATTAGGAAAATCAATCCTGGGTTCAATTCAAGTATTTTCAGTTATCTCTAGCATCTTAGATGAATTTAAGCTTCCAAAACACTCCAAAAAATTTATGGCTAACATTTTTTCAAAACACATAAGTTGATCAGATGCCAATCAGTCTAAGAGCTTATAAAATGTTCTCTACCTATTGTATGCCCAAATAACTATGCAACAACTTCTTTTAAAATAATTTAATAACTGAAATTCTTTCTATTGTTTTCAAATTAGTGATTGAATAGTTCGAATAACGATGGGCCAGTTCAGGTGAATTTGTGCCTGTTTAGTTATGATTTGACTTTCAAGACTCTTCAATGGAAACACCACAAGAATCCTTTGTCTTACATGGATCTGGTATCTCCTTCCTCATGGTGAGTGTGGGTCCAATATTTTAAGAAGAGTAGCATGACAAACATTGAGCTGATTGATTTTGGTTTAAATGGCAATACTATGCCTGAATGATCCCTTCTCACAGCATTGGTTTGAATTTCAGAACATTCAGTCAGAACTTTCAAAACTATGATTTTCTCATTTTCTAGCAATATGTCAAAACTAAAATCATAGCCAGAAAGGAGTGAGACAGCAGAGACTCTAGCGATTTTGAAGTCTCAGCTAAATATGAATAGTCAAAATTGCCTGTTTCAGCTGTTTTGAAGATTAGTATGTGTTTGCTTGAGGAGTTCAAAGAGAAAAGCTCCCAGGCCATACACGATCACACAGATATTTTGATAAACTCATGCAGATTATGAACATTCCTGTCAGAACTTGTACATCCTCTTAGTGTTACACTCACTGCAAAGTTTACAGTAAGTACACCATTCATAAGGTATGAAAGATGCATGTTATTCTTATACACATATGCCTGAAAATAACTAGTAAAGAAGTACATATAACATTTGTTTCTGGTTGCTTCAGAGCAAGCAACAGCATTTTGCTGCAGTATATTTTTCCTATGGCTGCTTGTCTCTTGGTTGTCTGTAAAATGAACAGCAGTGAACTTTAAAATGAAAAATATTGGATTTTGCTGGCTGTCCTTTCTATTTGTTTCTATTCCTTTGTGGTCTTGGAATGTTGCTGTGCCTAAATGAAAATGGATCTTTTTTTTTAAGATTTTATCTGACTTTATTGTAGGCTTGACAGGTGCAGAAGTTAGTCCAGACAGTTCAGGTCTGGGATATGCTTGTTCTATTTCACTTTCAGTATTACAAATGTCACAGAGTTTCCTTTAAATTTTCCAACACTAATTTACAGGCATATGAAATTCTCTTGCTGGAAAAAAAACCACATGCTAACAAAAACAAACCAACCAACCAATCAACCAAATGAAGAAAGACTAATTTCTTTGAAAGAAAAGTACTTTTTCAGCCTCACATTACATTTTTTATTGCAACCATGAAATTAAAAGATTATTTTTCTCAGACACAAAAGAGGCATTTAACTGAGAAAAGCTATCCTCTTATGCTCATTCTGAGAAGATGTTTTTTAAATTGTAAATGGACCTCGAGTCCCACAAACACTATCTTCATCACCATCAATCATTACTATTCTTATAGAATGTATAACATTTCTATTTTTGCTTTCAGTTTTTAATGCATTTATAATTTTCAAATGAAAGATAGAGTAAAATTAAATATTTTTCCTATAAAAAAGAAAAAAAAAATCCGAATTTGTTATGAGAAAAAAAAATTATATTTCAAATGCCCAGAGGAAATATTACATCAAGCTAACAATTACACCTAGAACCTAAAGTTTTTCTAGAAAGCTCATGAAACATCTGACACAGGAAAAAGCTAGGATGTTTCCACTGTAAATCAGTCTTTTATTCTGACAAAATATATGACACCCTATAAGTCCGTGGAAGACCTTAATAACTTCTCAGTCTCCCACACAAAGCTCATTGATGTTGCTTTATTAAATTTGTCCAGTTTGAGCACACCTTTGCTCACTGCACACGGTGCCACCACCAGTTTCTATATCTAGCATCTAGTTGGGAGTCAAAAGGCACTTTTTTTCCTTCAAAACTTGTGAGAGCATTTCTTTTCTAACTCTTTTGTCAAATATGATTCCCAGTGATTTTGTACCCACATCCTTTGTGAATTCACCACAGAGGCTCTAAGCTGACTTCCCATCCATACAATTATTAATCCCTTCCGTTTTATCAGCTCTCCTGTTTATTGCATGTTTCTTGTATTTTGTTTTCACACCCAAATCCCTTTCAGTGCAACCTCTCCTGTGCATCTGCATCCCATCTCTCATCACATTGTCTTCCAGCACTGGGTTTCAACCCACCT
Source organism: Brachypodius melanocephalos (assembly GCA_013398615.1). Taxonomy (NCBI): domain Eukaryota; kingdom Metazoa; phylum Chordata; class Aves; order Passeriformes; family Pycnonotidae; genus Brachypodius; species Brachypodius melanocephalos. Next base: position 3,024,310 of record VZSR01003209.1, read on the forward strand.
AGATTTTTCTGACTCTTTCTTATTTATTCTTATTTAGACATCTCAGCAATTTTTTACCTATTTTTTTCACATCTAGGCTCTTCATCGAATTCAAATTTCAGTTCTCTTCTTTTTTTCTCATCAGTTATCAACAGATAGAGGAGGGAAGAGATGGAACATCTGGCATGTTTCTCTGTGAGACAACATTTTATTTACAGGCGTTTTTATGTTTGTTCTTTGCATATCAAATCCAGCACTGAGAAAATGGATGGGTATGACAGCTTCAGAACTGTTTCTGCCCACAATATTCTGGGGCATCAACTCAGTGATCCCAGAAGTTCACTGGTTGCTTACATAATTTTGTAAAAGTATTGTTATGTTGTCTGTGGTGTTTTGTTGATAGTAAGAAAGTTTAAGCCCAGAAATAAGTAAAAAATAAAAAAATTCCTTTCTTTTCCTTGTACATTTTACCTTTTTAGTGTATTTTGAACACTGAAGAGCTAAGTAATACATATGTATTTTTTATTTCCTTGCAATATGTTCTATAAGAATTTGCTTTACTAAATACAGGCATTTTAGTCCACTATGATGTTGAGATTTTAATCCACAATATCCCCCGCTTATTACAGTGAAGGTTTAGCATGAAAGACATTACAAATACAGGAGGATAATTAGAATTACAAGAAAAAAGTGAGTCTTGTTTATATGGAGTATGTCAGAAATAATGCTATTTATTCAACAGAACTGGTGAAGGTAGAACAGATGTGTAAATAGAAATTAACTTACTTTATAAAATTTAAGATGTGCTTTGTCACTTGTTAGCCAGTAAGAAGATGACAATAATAAAATGACTCTGGAATCAGTCATTCCAAGTCAGAATGCTGTGATTTTTATATCGATTTGGTAATCCACAGCTGACATAATTTATATTTGCTTACACTGATGAGATTTACACTAAAATTAAACATGATATATCAATGACTTAAATTTCTCATACCCGGTTTGAAAAGTTATAACTGTTATTTATTAGCACAGCAATGCCATTCTCCTGGTGTTGAGATCTTTAAATATTCTCCAGCAGCATTCTATACTACTTCCTTATCCAGTATATTTTTTTCCCTGCCACAGAGATCTAATGAAAAATCAACTCTTTTAACAACACTTTAAATTTAATTCTAAAAGCTGGACTGGTAAATTCAGCTGCTACTGTCAAAGGAAAGGCACAGTACAAACACAACAGCACTAATGGCTGGTTTCATGTTTAACAATATCTTCAACAGCGACAAAAGACAGACTAGGAGAGCTTTTATTGCATTTAAAAATAAATTCTAGGAATGTGTATCTTTTTTTCTTCTCTTCCTCAGAAAATAGAATGAAAGTAATGCTTTATTCTGCCTGGAATTTAAAAAAAAAAAAGAAAAGAAAAAAGAAAACTGTGGTTTACTGAGTATGATTTTCAACAAATGGATACTATTTTGCTGGCTCTATCCATTTCACAACAGCTTAAGGCAATGTGCACTCAGAAAGCAACTTCTTCACCAGCATGAAACGAATGAAAAAGAGGGAAGCAATCTCTGGAGCCAGAGTGAAAGCCTATCAAAGAATAACTTACTAAAGATAAGTGGGGGTGAAAACTCAGTTTAGTTGGTCAAAAGATTCAAAGAAACCACTCTCAGGCCTATTGAGCTTTCAAATAGGACTGAAGAAGGATCAATAGGAAAGTTTTTAAACAGAAAACAAGTATCCAAAACAGAGAGAAAACTTGAAAGGCCAGGAAATAGCCAAAACATGAGAATGGAAGTTCAAAGTAACAGAAGACCAAAGCCAACTTAATACTTGACAAACACTGAGCAACCGCAACCCTCAGTGGGCTGAATCTGCAAGTTTGTTTACAGATTGCAAGTCTCTTGCCTGAGTACAAATTTTAGCAAGATCTAAATTCTTTAAAAGGCAAAAATCTCTCAAACTCCCCAGTCACAATTAACTTTTACTGCACGACAAGTCAAAGCGTTTTTTATATTCTTTGCTGTCTTATCCAGATGAAAGAAAATAAGAAGCAAGTCACCTCCTCCCCACCAAAAACCCAACTCTCCATACTATCACAGTGAACCCTCTGCAGAAACAGATTTGCTATTGGAGGAAAAAAAAGCATAAAATATTACAGCCTTGGTTCTGCCGTTAAACATTCATCAATAGCAAGTCATAACATCTATCTCTATGCTTTTTGTTAATCTTATGTGAATCAATGACAGCTCTCAACACTGGCTGTGTAGTAGCAGCACAAACTACTTTTTCTTCGTCTTATTTTTCCTTCCAATTACAACAAGTATGAACTCTCTCAGTCAGTCCACAGCACAAGTTATACCTCTTACTGTGCTACAAAATGCACCTCAAGCAAATCTCTGAGCTCAGCCGTATTCTTTGTCTGGCAGATGATACTTTATTATTCAGTGAGAGAAATTAAAGAAGTGACATAAAAAGTAAAATCGAGTATTCAACTCTGCTGCTAAACACAGTGTGCCTGTGTATATTACTTGAAATAGTACCTCAAAAAATAAAGATATCTTTTGGGTCTTAAATTTGTTAAAATTTCTTAAAATATAAACTCTTTTTGTACTGACCACTTTTGCAGTTTGGGAAATGGGAGTACCTACCAGCTGAAATCAAGGTTCTTTCCTTCATATCAACTTTATGTATAAAGGTTTATGACATTATTTATTAAATATGAATTGATTTTAAAAGCCTGAGAATTTTTTTTTTTAATTTTAATCCAAGAAAGACGGAAAGAAGCATAAGTGGAGAAAGGAAGTAGCTCCCTACCAAAATTAATTAAGGTCTTTTTTTCCATGGGGAAGGATTCAGTGCCATTCTTCACTGTTTCACCCATAAAATAGCTAAGATGAAATACCCCTGGGAACTAGTCTGAGCCATAAAATCTAGAATGTTTCTTTTAGTTTTATTATTATTATTTGTTATTTTATTACAGTGCTTTGCACAAGATAATTTTAAGCCGTTGTTTTTGACAGAATTGCCCTGACTCTCTCACAGTAGCTCCAACCTGATCTACTGGGACCTTTGAGGGGATGATCTGAGGTCAGCAGAACTCAGGCTCAGGTCAGTAATGTTACTGTATAAACCTTATTGCAGACATTCACAAAGTAGGATGATTTAACAGGACCGGGCTGAATACTCATGTCCTTGGTCATATTTTTATCAAGAAAATATTGTTGATTAGGGAATTCCATATTAAATACTGATTTTCCTATCTGGTGAGCATCAATTTTGAGCTTTCTTCATATTTGTGCATTAAAAAGTCCAGTGCCTTTTTAGTAAGGCACTTATTGGACCTTTAGGAACAATAACTACATGTAAACACAAAAAGTGAATACACTTCCTTTTTCTAACATACAGTAGAGATGAAAGTCATTATTTTGTTTGTGTTTTCTCAGATACAGATGTGCCTGAGTGGCTAAAATGGCAAGGTAGGTGAGTACTGAATCAAACTTACTTAAATAGTTTGTGTTTTCAAAAGAACATCATTAAAGAGCATCCTGAGATGCAATAAAACTGAATACGACTTACAGCCAGTGGGAAAAATTGATTTAGCTAGTTACTACAGAGGGTTTGATGGCTGGCCTACCAAGTGACCTTTGAGATGCAAGAGGTTTGATATGGAGCACAGCAAGGAAGGGAAGAAAACATGAAAGGAAAAAATCAACACATAAAGTTGAAGACCTGTTGCTTATCTGAACTGATTGCAGTAGAGGAGACAGAAGATAAGGAGTGTATAGATCTGTGTCTGATCTCAGCAGGAATTAAGTCAGTGTCAGAATTTCTCTCATGCCCTTGCTCAGGAGCTGTGATAGAAAAGAGATCCTTCTGTTACAGATGGTAATACTAAAATACATTCAGTTTTATAAAGTGCTGGTAAAATGTGGTGTTGCATTGCAATGTCAGACTTAAAGCCGCAGTTTCGTTCTTCAGCTATTTCACGGTGCAAAGCATGGAGTAACTTAAAAGGTTTGTTTGTACTATAGAAAAAAGAATTAACATAATGAGGTTTCTCACCTATAGTTCTCACTCTCTGTAGAATTACATAGGGTGAAAAAATGTACAAGAAAATAATAGCATTTGCACAGAAATATAGACTATTAATCCAATTTTCCTCATATGTCTAATATGCACATGTGATTTATCAAGCAGTAATTAATTTGTCAAAGAGGAGCAGTAGTTTTCATATGGTCCCAGTGGGATCCATCCAGATCTTTCTGTTCCTCATAAATTTTCTCTGAGTGTTGCATTCTTCTTGTGCTGTGTAGAGTGCACAAGCTCTGCAGCATAAGGGGACAAGTAGAACACAACAGGACAGGAGTAAAGCAGGACAGAAATACATAAGAAAATAATTCTTGCACACTGGCCCTCAGTGGGGTCATTTCCTCTCAGTCCAAAGCTTGAAGAAATGAGCATAGGATAACTGGGGCTGAATGCACACAGGATAATATGAGCAATCCTACGTATCCTGCAAGCACACACACGCAGGGAGACAAATATCTCTTGTATGCTACTGTGTGTGTTTTAATCAACCTTCTATAGTGCTTGAATTTCACAAAATTTGGGTGATAATTTGCTGTGATTTAAGCCAATGTTGTTATTGAACAGAGGCTGAATATGTCATATTGCAAAGTTTGACGCTTGCCACTTCCCTGACAAATTGACCTCGCAACAACCAGCGTGTTTTCCAGAAAATATCTGAAGTGATAGCCCATGTTCCATTGGAATAATTATGTTTTACCATTATTTAAGGACACAATCTCAAGCTGCCACATTAAATACTAAAGCACGAATCAGTGTTAGTCCAATTAATTTCCCAGTGAATTGTTATATCCCAATTAGCCTCCCGCTCAGTTCCTATGCAAGCATTAATTCTCTCTCACACTCTTCTACTGACTGCAGATGGGAAGAGGAGGGTGTTTCCCTTTTCCCTACCTGTAATTATCTTTCCTCCTCCCAGCTCCTCACTACTCACCACATACATAACCTTGACTCACGTGGACAATTCCCATCACTGGAGCTTTGTTTGCTGTGCTACAGAAGTGAGAGAAGAATAAACAAAACTGAAAGACTACTTTGCCTCTAGTCCTTCGTTCTGAAACAAAAAATGCATCCAAATAAGAGCAAGCTGTGCTGCAGCATAAGGACAAAACAAACTTTTGGGTGACCTGTGCATGCAAATTGTTATGTGATGTCTCTAAAATTCTGCTTAGGACCTTGATCACATACGAGGGAAGAAATATTTGTCTTGTACAGCATAAAACTTGAATGTTTTTACTTAAAAAGCAGCACAATTTTAATTTGCAATTTAGAGTGATATTTATGAAATAGCAAAACTTTCAAAAAACTCTTTATGATCAAAACCTCCCCCATTTCTTTTCTTCATTTCTTTTCTAGGTCCGTACAGGTACAAGATTACAGAAAATATGTTGCAATGCCTGAAAATAATCCAGGCTACTATACACGTGAGACATCTTCTCAGTATGTCTTGACAGTCATAAATCATGACTTGCATATATCCAGTTTCTGGTTTCAGGGGCTAAATTACACTGCACTGTACACCAAAATACTTAACCTTCTTATTTTTTTTTTTTAATGTCAGCATTTAGCCATTTATCTTTTTAACAATGCAGATTGATAAAAATCTGTCAGCAGGGTACAAATGCTGAGGAGAAATTTGAAGGATTAAACATAACAAGGCACAAATATGCCACCACAGACAAGGCAAAGGAGAAAAATGAGGAAAAAACCCGAAATGTGTATTGTTGTTTTCACACTCTGTTGTAAATTGAAGACAGCATCAAAATTTTCATGATTGTTTCCCTATTAGTCCATTTTCTTCTCTCAACTTAAAGACTCCTTCCAGTAAAATCTTCCAAAACTCCTTCATTTTGAAAAATATTAAATCCCATGGCTCAAATATAATTTTTAAATAATTATAAATCCATATTCTTAGTATCTCCTGACAACCTCATTTTTATTGGGAGTTTTTAAGGCAATTTACTCATCAAATACTTATATTCTTTATACTTACATTTATATAAACTTGTACATTTTATGTATATATATATATATATATATGCTGGTAGATATATACATATATACATTAATATTTAAGTATATTTATATACCTGTGCACCTAAATCTACTTATGAAACTGCAGGAAAATATTTAGCAAATATCATAATTTTAACTTCATAGGTTTCAGACACTCTTTAAATTGCTATGTGTTTTCACGTTAATATACCATGGTAAATTCTTTTCAAAACCATACTCAATGTTCCTAATAGAGAGTTCAGAGTTTTCTGAGGACATGGACCACAAAATTTGAGTGTTTTCCTGTCCCCTCACCTGACAGTTAAAATGTGATATACAAGGAAACTCATTCTCTGTTCACTTCCAGTAGGATGTGCCTGGCAAAATGACTTCCCTGTGGCTCTTTCCAACAAGGATAATCAGATTTTCTGTACCATTTGGAAGGCGAGGACAACTATGCCTGGAATTCAGGCCATGACTCCTCTCTTTTGGGAGTGTTTTTTTTTTTTCCTTTTTTTCACCATAAAATATGTATAATATGAAATCTCCACTTTTTTCCAGTTCTTTGCTTCCCATGCACATTTTGTTAGGAGAAGGGAATGCATAAATATTTGTCTCTCAATGTCTTGATTTAAAGAATGAGGATCAGTGATAGCTGCTAAAAGAATGACCTAATACTCATGTAAATTCCATTAAAAAGTAATTCCTGATAAATATATATTAATGTTATTGTATCAAATGGAGAGCACAGGGAAGTAATTCAAAGGACAATTATTTCAGCCACTCCTCTTAACCTGAAACTAATAAATCCTCTGTGACCAGTGAAGTTGACAGAATTAGTCTGAGAGTGCCCACCCACATCTCCTACTGTTCAACAGTTTTGAATATTTTTTCCCATTTTTTTAGCATTTAGAATATTTTTATTTTCTATCCCCCATTCAAAATCTAAATGATGCAAACTCCTTGCTCTGCATACAAAGATCATATTTTATAATCTTAATAAACTAAGCAATTTTTTTTTCATTTTGGTGAGAATTAATACATGAAAACATATACACTGTATGGACTCTGATTCAGAAAAATATCTATTCATAAAGGTGTCATAAGGTATACACTAAGTTAAGCATATATTCAGGAGTTTTATCTATTAAGAGAGATTAGTGATTTATTTTACTCTATACATCTAAAAATATATACAGGACATTTTCTTTAACCCAGGTTATATATCAACAAAAGATCCATAAATGCCTTCTGAGGATTTTGAAGGAATCATGATATTGTGTTGATTTGATCAGCCAATGTCATGCTGATAGGAGGATTTTTATTTTATGCAGCACATTTGTCAAAATGTTTACTAATTACCAGTAAGAAGTCAAATTTTTCTCATTATATACTGCAGCATAAACTGTTAATTGATGCTGATTTATGATTTTGTATTTTTGGCTTTAAGTACATTCCAGATGAGGATATTTTTATCCTGTAAATCAAGATAAAACAGTCATAATTATAACTGCCCACTAGAGTAAGTGATACAATTAAGAGGAAAGTACAGCCTGGGGAGACAAAGCAAATTCTGGAATAAACTGACAGCCATACAGGTTTGATTCATTCACTAAAAACAGTATCCATCTTATTTTCAAAACTGTGTCATTGACTCAATTAATGGATTTTGTTCAGCCAAAAAATAATTTAGTTGACTATCACCTGAGTAACAAAAAAAAAAAAAAAAACCAAACCAAACCAAAAAAACTGCACTAAAATTTTGTCAGGAGAATAAGAACTACTAAGGACAGTAAAGATATTTGTAAAGAGAAATTTTCATAGAATTATAATTTTGACAACTAAAAAGGATCTTGAAGCATGAATTGTTAATTAAGAAAGTTGAAGGAAAGAAATTATGAACCTAATATTATACTGGAGTAAAAAAAATCAATCTAAACATAATCTTCTCAGTAAAAATATAAAATACAAAGATTTAAAAAACAAAAATGAGAAGATTTTTCTTGTCTTTCATGTTCCTAAATCAAATAATTCTCTACTTTGGAAAGGACCTTAAAGATCATCTAGTCTCAACCCCTCTGCCATGGACAGGGACTAATTTCAATAAAATTATGGATTTAATGACATTTTAGCTATAAGAAGAGTTAGAATAGAATCATTAATCTTTGAGAGGTCGACACAGCAGAAACTGATTTAACCCTGAATAAACATGCCAAACTGAGGTGAAATATTCCTTTATATGTGAGTTTCAAAGCTACATGGCATGCTTCCATCCAGGTTTGTTTCCTTTAACACGATATAACTAGAAGGCATTTTTTCCAGAGAAACACCTTGGAAGGCAAAGAGTTATAGGATCACTCATGACAGGGCTTGAGGCTCTTCATGTCTGAGGCTTTCATTCATAACTGTTTCTTAAATAGAAAACTGCTGCTACTGGGAGGCTTTACTTTTTGTGTTAATTCATCTCTTCTGTGTGACAAAAGCAACAACACAGTTGAGATATGAAACTTGTGTTAGTGCAGCCCTTTTCCCTTTGTCTCGATTTTGTGTTTTTCTCTAGTGCTGATGAAAATTGTGGTTCCATTCACAAGTTTTTAAGAACTTTTGTCAACCAGAAAAATTAATGGGCAGCAGAATAATAATTAGATTTCAATTTGATTTTCTCTTTAGATAGGCAAATGTGAGTTTCTTATCATAAGGTCATAAGTTTGCAGTATCAGAAAATGGTTGAGGTTGAAAGTGAATTTTGAAGGTCAGCCCTTGCTCAAGCAGGGCCACCTACAGCCAGCTGCCCTGGACCACATCCAGATGGCTCTTAAATATGTCCAAGGAGGGGAAGCACAACATCTCTGGGCAACTTGTGCATGTGTTCAGTTATCTTCACTGTCAGAAAGGCTCTCCTTTTGTCCACACTGTGGTCCCTGTGTTTAAGTTTGTTCTTTTTCTCTTGTCCTGTCACTGAACACTGCTGAAAAGACCCTGGATGAGTCTTGTTTTGCACTTTCCCTTCAGGTGTTTATATACATCTATAGTACCCTCCCTGAGCCTTCCCTTTTGGATAAACACAGAATCACAGAATCATTAGGTTGGAAGAGACCTCCAGGAACATCAAGTCCAACCCAACCCTAACCTCAACTGAACTGTGGCACCAAGTGCCACATCTGGTCTTTTCTTAAACACATACAGAGATGGTCAATCCACCACCTCCTCAAGTAGACCATTCCAATACTTTATTATCCTTTCTGTAAAAAATTTTTTCCTGATATCCAGCCTATATTTCCCTTGGTGCAGCTTAAGACCATATCCTCTTGTTCTGTCAGTTGCTGCCTGGAGAAAGAGACCAACCCCACCTGACTGCAGCCACCAACAGTCCCAGCTCTCAGCTGTTCCTCACATGTGAGCTCTTCCAGGCCCTTAACCATCTTAGTGCCCTTCCCTGGACTCTCTCCAGTATGTCCAGGTCTCTTTTGCCATGACAAACTCAGAAATGGACACACTGCTTCAAGCATGGCCAAATAAAGGAGAATGATCCTTTCTCTCCACCTGGGACAATGCTCCTCCTTAAACAACCCAGGCAGGATTGTTTGCAAATGTCGCTGTTTTCCTTTGCAAGATGGTAAAAACCTCTATTAATCTTGCAGAATAGTCTCCATTAACTTAAGTTAAATGTGAATCTGTATTTCATAAATACTTCTATATGTTTAAAGAATTCTGTTTTACTGACCTAGATGAGATAGCAGCTTCCAAGATTTTCTTTGTGTACTATTTGTTCAGGTAACACACAGAAAGAGGTTGGCTAAAGCAAATGTTTTCACATAGTATGCAAGGTGAACATACCAATATGTGTCAGATCTCAATATTTGGTAAAAATTATTTTTCCTCATTTTAGCTTAGATTGCCTTGTCTTTAGGCTCTCCCTATAGTACTGTGCTTCTTAGGATGCAGCAGAGCAATGGTGTTGCCCAGTAGTTTTTCCGATTATTTATGCTTTCATTGGTGAAAAGAAAAAAGAGCAGTGGTCTTCAGAGCATTAGATGGTATTCTGATGAAGAAACACAGAAAACAGCCAGGATCATGATACAATTAGGATTTTTTTTGCAGGGAAATAACAGACCTCACTGAAAAACAGAAAGGGCACACAGAATGATTGGATGTATCTGAGTCACATGGAAAAAAAAAAAAAAAAAAAGGTGTAGAAAGGAAGAAGAGGATGTGGTAAATCTAAGGTAAAGTTGTCTATGCCACTCTGGAGAGAAATACGAAAAACCTGGTATGACAAAAGAGCCACACCATACATATAATTGAATGTCAGGTCCCAGAAGCAGTAATACTGGGTCATTCCATGCAGACTAATTTGCACTGCTTCTCTACAAGGCTAATTAGCATACTTGAGCAGAGGAGTTCATGTGTTGCTGGGCTACCTCAATGCCTGCACAGCTATTTTGTTCCCAAACCCACAGTTAATCCCTCCAGAGCCAGCTCGGGCACCGCTGCAGAGCCCTGCAATTACTTCAAATCCCTTTTTAGCTGGTTGCATACCAGAGGAAAAAAGCTTCACTGAACAGGTCTGTGGTTTCACAAGTCACATTAGAGGAGCAAGGGCCAAGCTGTGCAAAGATGAGCAGATGGAAAGAGCAGATGATGTCTCTTGAGAACTGTGACAGAATATTCTCCACAACAAATGATCGTCTTATGTTTTTTGGTCTTGTAATGCAATTTAACAGTCTTTGATGTGTCTAACAGGTTTGTCTGCTAACCCTCCTTGGAACTTTGCTTAGAACTATTTTTGTTTCTTCCCCTGGGTTAAAGCAAAGGAAATGGTGTGGGAGGATTTATTATTTTTCAGATGTGTTTTAAAATTATAATTTGATAATTATGAACCATGAATAAGAACTAAATGCACTTATATTTAATTACAATATATTGTAAATTCTTCCCCAGTGAGAAAAATCCTACTTCAAAGCAAGAAAGTGGCATAATATGCAAAGTTTTAAAAATATTTTACCCACAAAGAGAAAACCGGCAGGAATGCTATTAACATCTCAGTATGACACCCATTATACTAATATGTGTATCATTCAGAAAGCCTAAGTAAGGAAAAAAAATTAATTTCCATAGACTGAACAGGCTAAGTACACACAGAACATACAATTATTTCAAAGATCTGAGGGTATATTGTTTTAGGAATTTTTTTCATACAATATTCAAGATTATGCCTAATTAAGCTTGTTGGATGAGGAATTCATATTTAGATATTTTGTGTTATATATTTAAAGGCACTAACATTCAGAAGCTGTTTTTAATGTATTACATTAGATAGTGCAACAAAATCTTCAGGTAATGTAAAGGAAAAGCAAATTTAAAAAGGTAAAATATAGTGAAGTATGCTTGAAGTACAAGTTATTTAATACAATATACCTCTCTTACTTTTCAACTTTTTTTTTAACAAATAAAAAGTATTTTTTCCAATTTCATCACATGCACAGAAGAAATTTGTTTTGGTTCTGTTGATGAAAGCAGGAAAATAAATCTTATCTAAATCCTCTGAATATATCTGTTCAATTCAATAACACATATAGCTCTTAAATAAATACCCCATTGAAAATCTATCAATCCCAAGCATGTGCAGATGGATCAGCTGTTGACTCAGCACAAATATGAAGTACAGGAGTTTTCACATAAAAATATGATCCCTCTCCCCTGCTATTTCCAGAGACACATATTTAAAATAGAGGAATCTAGAGAAATTAGTGATGATTCTTTGGAAACCATAAGCACAAAATGGTCCAAACAAGGTAATTGTGTAGACCGAGTCTAAAGGAGTGCTGAAAAATCAAACCTGCACTGAGTAACAAGTGAAGAGAAACAATCACTCATATAATCCTGTCTTCCAGAGACATTAGCCACGAAGAAACACTGCCTTGCTGTGTGAAGAATGCAGTGTCTTACAGAAACCTAAGATGAGATCACAGAATGACCTCTAATGATAGAGGATTAACCTAGAATCCCTCTTAAATCAATAAATATTATTCAGGTTCAAACAGCGAATTCATAACTGTACCCTTCTTAATTACGGGCAGATGTCTGTCCTGGATTTGGTTGGGTCAGAGTTGCTTTTTCTTAGTAACTGGTGCCATGCTGTGTCTTGGATTTGGTGTCAGAACAATGCTGACAACACAGGGACGTTTTGGCTACATTGTGCTTACCCTTAGTCAAGGACTTCTCAGTGTCCCATGCTCTGCTAGCGAGGAAGTGCACAAAAAAGTTGGGAGAAAGCATACATAGTCAGAAGAGCAGAGGTAAACTAGCCAAAGAGACATTCCACACCACAGAACATCACTCCCAATATATAAACTCAGATGAATTGCCTGGAAAGAGACAATTGCTGTTTGGCTGTGTGACTTAATTTCTCTCTTATAAACCACAGCAATGTCTTAATACACTCTACTCAAATCTCAGTGCAGAGGCTGCAGAAACACTCGAAGGAAAGGACTGCATCTCCATGGGCTTCTTACCCTGCAAACAGCCTGCTACTTGTCTGTTACGTCTTAAAGAGTTGGAAGCTCAGTGTGAAAAACTTGCTAATGCTAAGCAGAAAGAGAAGCACCTAGCTAGACAAGAGGGAAAAGGAATAACTGTCATCCATGTGAATCACAGTCCCAATTCTCTTTGCCTCTAACTTAAGTTCCATATGTTATTGGTACCCTTAAGGAACATCTGTTCTTTCTCTTTTCCAGAGCGTTGATTAAACACGGATTGAAATCAACGCACGGTAAAACATCATACCTAATCATAAGACATTTCCATCAGTAAAATATGGTCATAGTTTCATCAGGCCTTGTTGAGAGACTATTTCCCCATTTGACATCTATGCAGTGATTAAGCAGAGTTAATTTTGTGTGGGTTTGGTTTTACCCATCAAAATCTTTTGTTATAGTCTCTTTAGCTGCACTTCTTTCCTGCTCTGTGTCTCCACCAACAATGACAGTATTATTATTGTCTTAATTACTGGGACTGGAGGTTTGAGGTTTTGTGATTGAGGTATTTTTCCTTCTTAAAAATGTTATATTTAAGAGATCAGTGCATAAAATATTCCCAAAAAAACAGAAAACCAAGCCACAAGTAACCTAGAAACCAAACACTTTGACAAATGCTTGTGGGTTTCTTTTTTTTTCTTAATACTGCAGGAGAGGTGCCAAATAGCCTCTCTCATATCAGTTATATAACTTCCTAATTTTTTTTTGTCAGACACCAAAAGTGCACACTAGTTACTCCCCACGGTGGATTAGGTTTCCAAACACAAACTAAAGCAGTGATAATGCCCAGGATGTCAGGGTGCTGAGGTGTACTTACATTAATATGAATCTTTTCTGCAAAGTATATCTAAAATATTACATTCCTGTGTCTTCACCATATTGGCTCCTGCTTCACTGAAAATGATGTGTTAAAGTTGGTTGAATTTCCCAATAATTTGGACTAGTTCAGGAATATCCAAAAATGTTCAGAGAAGCTGTGGAATCTCCATCCATGCAGATGCGTAACATTTGACTCTACATGACCCTCAACATTTGACTCAACATGACTTCTTGTAATGTCAAAACTGACCCTGCTCTAAGAGGGGAATTGTGTCAGACAACCTTCCAAGGTTTGCTTCATCTCAAATAGTTCTGTGATTCTAAAATGTTTCTACCACATCTGTTATTCTTGTCTTGTGAACAAATTTTTTATGCTTTGCAAAGAAAAATTGATGGTGTGAGAGATGAGATTGTGTTACAGGTCAGAGATGTTTTGTTCCACTTACTTGGATTCCACCCTTGGAGATTTGTGCTCCTCCATCCTCATTTTCCTCTCTCTTTGCTCAGAGTCTATACAGATTAGTTAAATTAAAGCAGGAAGTCATCACAATTCCTGAAACTCACTTTAGAGATCATTCTATTCTCTACATCAAGAGAATAGATGAGGTCTAGAGGTCTTTTCTCATTTGTTCTGCCAACCATAACTTAGAAAAACAATTTTTTTTCAAATTTGTGTTTAATTTAAGTAATTTGAAAGCTTAGTCTTCTAAATTATTGCTTTAAGTAAATTTCTTTTTAAAAAAAACTTTTAATTTTATATAGAAATTAAACCAAAACATTCTATTAAAAATTCAGCACTCTGTTTACTAAGTCTGTAAGTATCATGATTTACAATTTTGATATCCCTACCAACAACCTTTAAAGTAGAAAATTTTAGACTTTTGTATCATTACAGAAATGAGCAGCCAAATTGCATAATAATTTGCTGAATTACAAACAAATGGTACTCTGAGAACTTTATCCTCTCTTCCACAATAAATTTATCTCAATTAAACTTATAATAATTTCCTAAGGTAATGCTTACTGTGTCATTTAGGGAAGAAATTATCCTATAAATCAGTCTGAAATTACGATATACAATTATAAGAGAACTTTATATGCAATTAAATTTACTGTGCCTATTGGTTTTATCCTGTCTCTGTTCAACAAAACCTGCCATTTTGACACAGCCAGGAAACCACATTAGCTCTGGGAGTTCATATTTAAATATGCTCTTCACATCTACTGAGAGAAAAAATGCTCAGATTTCAAATATTTTTGATGGAATACTTCATAAGCAAAGCACACACTCCCTGAGGGATTATGCCACTATTTCCATTTAATTAAATTGATTAAATTAAAGTGAATGGTGGTCTAACCTCAAAAGGAAAATATATTTCATTTATGAAAAATGTTGCCATTTATTCTGCTCCATTGCATGTACAACACATAATGTCTTCAGTATGAGATTCCAGCTTTTCTAACAAGTTATTTGTTATATAAGCTTTAAGGTAAGGTGATCTTGAACATTTGAAAAACTTCTTTGTGTCTCAATGTATTACCTTAAAAATACCAGAGTCTCTTTCTCCTACCCTCTGGTTACATCTACAGAGAGCAGCTGGGCTAGTAAGCGTGTTAAGATACCTTTCAAAAATGCTACAATTTTGTACAATTGCTGGGCATGTGTTTAACCAGGGAAAGAGCTGTTGCCAGAGTTCCTCTGCTACCCTCAGGACCAACAGGAATCTCTGAGGAAGTACTACAGCATCCCTCAAGGGATAAAATGCAAGCAAACTGAATATGATACATCTAGGTCACACACTAGGATGAAAGAAACATGTTCAAAGACTACTGATCTGGACCCCATAATCCTCTAGTTTTTTTTCTGGAAGGCTTTCTGAAAGTTTGCTTAAATTTCATGCAATAGTAATTTTGATTTTTTTTCCCCCTGCTGTTGTTCTTCTTGTTTGGGTTTTTTTTTTCACTTTGGTTTTGTTTTGCGTGTTTTTTCTGTTTTATTTTTATTTTTAATTATTTTGTGACTTTTACCCAAAGGAAAACAAACAAGGTCAATACCAAATCATGGGCTGATGTGGTAGAAGGGGAAAACAGAATCACAGAACCACTGAAACCAAAGGGATCTCATGAGATCAGCTGGTCCAACCTCATGTTCAGGCAGGTCCAGCCAAAGCATGTTATCCAAGACTGTCCCCAGCCAGGTTTTGAAGATCCACACAGAGAGAGACTCCACAGACTCTCTGAGCTACCTGTTCCAGTGTTTGATCAGCACTGCAAGTAAAAAGATATTTCCTTGAATTCACATGAAATGTCAAGCATTTCTGTCTGTAGCCATTGCAATTTGTTCCTGTCATCAGATATTGCTGTGAAGAGGATCATCCTCATTCACTGCTTCAGGCTGGAATCCTGTGTCTCTCTCAGTTTCTCATCATATGAAAGAGGTTCAACCCCTTAATAACCCTAATGATCCTGTGTTGAACTCATTCAGGTTGCCCAGAGAAGTTGTTGATGCCCTGTCCCCAGAAATCTTCAAGGCCAGATTGGATGGGACCCTGAAAAACAGTAGAACTATTTGACATTTCTTAAAATTTTCCTTATTTTAAAATTGATTTTAAAAAGCAGAACCATTTGTCACCTCAATCACCTCGTGTTCTCAGGACAGAATCATCTTTCACTCCAAAGTTCTACATTTAGCAACCAGAGAGGTGAAAAGATTCCTTTTATTTTATATTCCCTCCTTCTTTTATTTTTTTTTTAACACTGGAAATGTTAAAAAGAAAACATTATTAACAGACTGATCTGCTCTGGCAGTCTGTATGTAACACTGTGAGTTCCTTCAGCACCTTATTGAAGCATCCCCCTGGCAAGGGTGATTAGCAGACAGCTTAGTGAGGAAGAACACAACCCTAATTCTTCAGTTGCAGGCTTCCTCTGCATTTACAAAAAACATTAAATTCAAGGTGTCTTTTTTATTAGTTTGCCTTTGCAGCATCAACAATTAATTATAACTAATAATATTAATAATGAAAAGCATGTCTTGCATTCAAAGACAACGTGCAAAATTTTAAAGGAAAAAACACCAATTATCTTAAGGGGAACTTTATTTTAAAACAGATTTAAAATACAATTAAAGCTAGAATTTATTCTAAAGAGCATTTGAAAATCAATATGGGCAGTTTCCCTCAAAAAATAAATCCTAGGTGATAGACCACTCTTCATATACTCTTTCAAGCAATACATTAGAAAACGTTGGTTTATGGTATTAAACTGGAGGGAAATCAAATAACACACCTGCTTGTTAAAATCGATTTTCTGTAGGTTTTTTTTTCAGTCTGGAACTTTGGTTTATTTTTGTGCCCCAAAGTATGTCAAAATAAAATGCTGTCCTTAGCACTGGTGTGACCTCACCTCAAGTGTTGTGAGCACCCTGGAGCATCCTTCAGGAGGATGTGTCCAGGGGAAAGGGATGGAGGGCAGGTCCCCTGGGGAGCTGCTGAGGGTTACAAGTCTGTCTACCTTGGGGAAAAGGAGGCTGAGGGAGAACATCCTTGCTCCTCTCTACAGCTTCCAAAAGAGGGGAAGTGGAGAAGGAGGAGGTGAGCTCCTCTCCCGGTTACCCAGGAATGGGATGTGCCTTCAAAGATGCATCAGGGCACTGTCAGAACTGACATGAGCAAACATTTGTTTACCAGCAGGTGGTGTAACCCTGGAACAGTTTACCTGGAGAGATGATTGGTATCCCAAGGCTGCCAGTGTTTCAGAGGCATCTGGGCAATGCCCTTAATAACACTCTGAACTTTTGTTCAGCTCTGAAGTGGTCACTGGGTTGGACAAGATGATTGTTGGATGTCCTTGTTAATTGAAACAAATCTCTTCTATTCTTTTCTGTCCAATTCCATACCATTCAAAATACTGAGTTCTATTTGCAGACATAAATAAGTCTGCAGTGAGCTTTCCACTAACTTCTAATTCCTTTTGACTGACTACTTAGGTAAAGTATAATTATATTTCATAAAGTATGTAGAAGAGTTGAAGAAAATGACTAACGCTCTGAAAAGTTGGCTTCATTTTTGTAATTTTGGTCTATTTTAATTTGAAGTAATATGAATAAAATCCTCTTTTATGATATATCTTACATATAGCAAGAAAAAGATATTTAAATACCCCAAAACTCGCAGTATGAAATGAAATAAAGAAAATATTACCATGAAAGAAAACTTCCCACAGGAAACAAACTTTTATGTACCTGAACACATTCTAAACTTTCATTAAAAAGAAATTTTTTTCTTTCGTTAAAAAGAAAATGTCCTAAAGAAATTAAAGGAAATTCAGATGCAGAAGATAGGATATTAAACAGCAGAAGGATCACTGACTAGACTTAGGTGTTTGTTCCCATAAAATTTATCTTCTTGATTATAAAAATCCTTAGGGCAGCAGCAAACAAGGCAAAAATGCTCCAATTGCTGATTATGACACTTGCAAGAAGGAAAGAAGAACATGAGGAGAGAAAGTAGGGAAAAAACAAGTTTTCTTTCTGTGCACTGCATGTGTGCCACAGAGGATGCACACAGTCTTCAGGAAGTGTCTATGAATATGTAGTTTGTGCTATTTCTGTTGATTTGGAATGACCCTTGGCTGTCATGAATTCTGCTCTTCCTAGAAGAGAAACAATTCTTACGTTAATGCATTTCCCTGAGTCAGGCTGATTCCAAAGATAACTGATATTTAAAAGGAAATTAAAAAGGACCGTGAAGAAAAGGTATTGACCAAGACATCAAGAGTGGCATAAAGCTGGAATTCAATGTTTTCTTTCCCATATCAATGCATAACTGTTCAAGTGACTATCTTGATTTGTGGCACACATTTCAAGATGCAGACATCTGAGTCCAACAGGTTTTTTTTATGTTATTGAATGACAGTCTACACCTTGAAAAAAATTTACAATTTAAAACTTTCTTGAAAGAGATCTAGAGCTGTAATTTTTTTATATCAACCACCAATATTACACCAACAGCTAGAAGAATAAACTTTGCTAAGATAGACATACATGAGATATTATCTCCTGTCTAAGAACCCAAGAATTTAATAAACCGTGAGGAAGATCTATCAATTTTTGTTTCACCTTTGTCCATCTTTTACAGCATATTCATAATTTTTCTCCTTTAAATTATTCAGAATAACATGAAGGATATGTTCTGAGAGGTGTGTGATACAGAAGTGTGAGGTTGAAGGCTCTTCAAGCCTAAAACTTCCAAGTCTACGGCTCAGAAGAATTTTTTGGTTGATTCATCAGATCTGGATGAGGAAGCTGGGTCTCTTCAGCCTTAAGTGGAGAGATCTCAGGCAGACTTTCCTTATCAATGTCTGACCAGAGGATGCAGAGAAGATAGAGGCAGATCCTCTTCAGAGGTGCACAGAAATAGGATGAGAGTCAGAAACATGAGTTGAAATGTGGGAACACGTGATAAAATATAAGGAATAAACATTTTCTAGCATGAGGTGAGACATTCACTGAAAAGTGCTTCCTTCCAGAGAAAATACAGGAGAGGGAGGGGTTAAAATAAGTAAAGAATCTTTTTATTTAGATAGAAAATTTTACACCCATTACATTTCACAGTGACAGTGTAATCTGTTTTAAAAATCTCATATTAGGCGTAAGAGTGACTACTCTGATTTAAAATTCACTTAACATGCAGCTTGCATCCTGGCAACTGATGCATATACAACACCAGATAAAAATCTGGAAATGTAGCAGATGTGCAATCACGGAACCACTTCCCCAGGCAGGCTGAGATAGGAGATAGCTGGGAATCAAACCCATCAGAGCAGCAGCCACTGAGGCTTGGGCTGATAAGCTGCAGGCAGGAGCGTGGTGCAAGGTGGAGGGGAGAGGACTGGCAGCCAGAGTCAGGCAGCTACTGAGCACAGAGAACAGATTTATTTGGGCAGAGACCCTGAGAGGATCCTGCTCAGGATGCAATCACAGCCAACATTATCTCAAATGCCTCCCCAGAATAGCAGTAAATCTGTAAACTACCCAAAAAATGCAAGGAGGCAATTGCTATTTTCTGTAGTGAATGGCTGCTGAAGATAATGCTGTATAAATGTAGAGCACAGTTTCTGAATTTAAAGGTGTTTTATATTATTTTATAGTCCATCTATCTTCCTTCTCCTCCTCCTCTTCCTAAGGGACTGTTGTTTACTTAAACTCAAAAACATGTTCAGGTTTATTTTGATTTTCAGCTTTTAGACCCAAAGGTGCCCGAGGCTAAGTTGAAGTTAGTTTTATGAAACTTCAGTAATATTTGGAAGGAAAGCTTTCCTCACCAAAAAAAAAAAAAAAAAAAAAAAAAAAAAAAAAAAAAAAAAAAAAAAAAAAAAAAGAGAGAAATGATGCAGAAATTTATGAAAGAATAGAAAATTACTCAGGAATTTGCCAAGTACAAGTTGACTTTTCTGCTAGGATAACAACAAATACGAATTTATTGAGACAGTTAGTTTTATATGAAATGATAGCACAGGATAACATGCAGACATAAAGGAGTTAGGTTTAGTCATTCAGTAGGAGAATGCTGTGTACTGTGGAAGGGAAGAGTTTGAGAGGAAAATGTATTAGTTGGGCATAATTGGTATATTTAATTAATAGTGAGTTGTAGACTAGATATTTCCAGCCCTGTAGTAGTGATTTCACAGACCGGCTGGAAGATCTTTTGAGATGAGTGTCTGAAAGAGATGTTACACACCTCTTCCATCAACAGAAAACACAACCATTTACAATGTCTTCATGCTTGTTTGCATGTTTATTGCCTAATTCATATCCATGATATTCCTGAATGAAGAGGCTATTACTTATCCTTCTTTTAAAATTATAATTATAGTAATTAAAATCCCAAACAAGTTTTTTTCACTTTGCTTTTACAGGATGAAAGATAATAAGGTTTTATTTCCTCAAAAAAAAAAAAAAATCTATAAAACTCTGCACTGCCCTTACATTTTTTAAAGTTACAGAAAGGCCAGAAAATTTTTTCATTTGTATTTTTTTAACAATAATGTCACTTTGTATTGTGTATTTCTCATTATTTGCTGTGTCTGAACTACATTTTAAACAGAATCCTCTGTCTCATATTGAATGCTGGAATTGCTTCATAATATGCATTCTTCCATTTATAAATTTTTTAAAACACAAATGCAGGCCTATTATTTTGCTGGTTTACTCCTGATAACTTCTATCTTTGCTTGAGTTATCAGTAGTTTATGGGTAGGCACAGAAAAGCTATAAAAAATTACTGCCCTCTGTATATACACAGACAGAATATATGTCTACATATAAACCACTGAAGAATAAAAACATTCAAAGTGTGTAATGCCCTCATGCTCTGGCAATGGAGCCATAGACACCTAATACTTCAAACCTTACAACACATTGAACCAGAAAAATACAGTCCCATCTTTACTCTGCAAACAGCAGAATAAAGACGTGTGAAAGGCAAATATCTTCTGAAGTTCAAACTCAGACCCTACATGGTGATACAGGGAAGGATTGTAGCTCATGCTATCAGTTCCTTTTTCATTAGAAAAGCTTTTTAAAAAAAATAAAAAAAACAAACCAAACAAACAAACAAACAAAAAAACCCAAAAACCAAAGAGAATATTTGTAGCTCTTTTCTCCCTCTGCAATAAATGGTGCTTCTGAGACAAGAATGGACATGCTGGCTCTATTGTGTTCTAGGTTTGTGCCAGGAGTGCCAGTGGACTCAACATCTCCTATTAAGAGACAAGTACTCTGAAGAGTTGAGCCTGTCAAAATAGATGGAAAAAGAGCCTTTTGCTGTGTGTTCAAATAACAGATATGCAGCATACAGCAGTACTGCTCGAGAACAACCCCAACAATTCTTACACTGAAATTTAAGTTTTATAGTGAACAAATGGACTTCTGGAAAGTGATATTTGTAGATTGGGCAGAAGAAAACCATTAAGATCTACAAATATTAGAGATCTTATTGATATGACAGGAAGTTTTTTGTGCTGAATAATAAGAGGACTGAGGAGGAGAAAAAGGTTAATGAATAGACAGAACTGCAGTTGCCATGGGAACCAGCAATGCCTTTTACCTATGATTAGATACTGAGATAAATCAAGTCCATGTTTATATCTGTATGCTTGTGGGAAGAAGGTTGTTTAACTTGAAGAAATAAACTCATGGGAGATGGACAAGAAAACAAGTTCTTTCATATTCCATTTGCATCCTGGATTGTCCACCCCCAAAACTGTGCCAGCAATTTAGCTGTTTCAATGAAATAGCTCCAAGTTGGGAAAAATCAGGAGCTGCTCTTCTCCAAGGTCAGATAACTAAGCAGAGCAAAATCTCCTCGCAAATAAACTAGGTTTAAAGAACGAACTCTATTTAAAAAACTAATCTACAGGTTGCTTACTGAGTTTAATGTACACCTGGCCCCAAATTCCTTTAAATCTATAGTTATTATATGTATTCAGATACTCTGAATTTGCCCTAGATGTTGGAATACATATTTTATTGGTAATCTAAATCTCAGTGAAAAGTTAGAAATGTACCTTTATCAATACACTCTTTTGGCATACAATCTCAAAAGCACTATAAAAATTATGGTGACTCTTTATCTGGTTATCTCTACTAAGCAAGGGAAAAACTAGGAGAGAACTTCTTCAACTTTTCCATCAAATATAGGATATTCAAAGTCAAGATCATAGTGCCTTTTTATGCATTAAAAACAATCAATAAATTCTCTTTCTTTATTAGTACACTAATGACAGATGATTTGATATTGAGTCAATTTTATCATCCAGGTTTTGCTTTTTATCTTATCATTATTTCAAAGATAGTTTTATTATGTGTAACATCAGTCTAATACCCATACTTGTAGGTCATGGAGAATTTCCATTAGAGTTTTAATTTATTAGGCCATTTTCTTTTCTTCAAATTCTGGCACAGAAAAATTGTAGTAATTAACTTAAATCTAGTAGTACTTTCACAGTATGAAATGTACTGTAATAATATTAATATCAGAATTTGAAATAAAAAGCAAAGCACAAAGACCTATAGAGCAGATGCTGGTATAAATGTTGCTTTTAGTACACTATTATCTACATACGAGAAGAAAAATGCAGTTGTGAGGAAGACAGCATGTGAGGAAACAGAAAGGGTATTGAATTCCAGAATCATATGAAAATTCTTTTTTTTTTTTTTCCTGCCACTGAGACATTCCCTTTTTCTCTCTGCCCAGATAATATTCCTTTATGAGACCACACAGGAGGACCTCAGCTACAGACAATCACAACCACATTTTATTGCTGTTGTTTTCTTCCTAGATTTTTTCCAGTGTCAGAGAGTTCACTGTGGGAAGTATTGGGCTGTGCCTGACCAGTTTGAGATACACCAATTCTGTGTGAAGCATAAAATGGATAAAATGAAGAAATAGTGAATTGCACCATGGGCTGTACACACAGTGCTTCAAAAGTTGCTTTTGAAAAGGAAATGGAAAAACTGATGAATTTTTTTTTTCTGGTGGTGTGTGCTTACATTAGGCAAATGTAGGAAATAAGTAATGTACATATAATTACACTGTTGTCCTCTAGCCTATGTCTCTCTAACACAAATCATCCAGAGCTGTAAACATATGGACCTGCTTGGTTCATCTGCTTAATTTTTTAAAGATGTAGGCTATTTTTTACATCACATGGTTTGGGAAAAAAACAGAAATTTCTTCTACATTTAACATGCTATAAATCATTCATTAAAATCTCATCCTGTAAGATTAAGAGGAAGATGAAGAAATTAGAGAAGATTCATTATTTTACTTCAGCATTTGTAACTAAATTGGTTTCTAAAGCAATTTCTCTTGAATTCAAAACTTTTTATAAAGGTTAACTTAATAAAAATATGCAATCAGCATTTGTTCTAGGTAAATCAACCCTAAATTTTAATAATTTCCTTTATTAATGATCTGTAAATATTCAAATGACCATGTTACTGATATAATCTCACATACTATTTTTGTGCATAAAGAATGTAACCTAGAGCAGGAATGAGTTAGATTTTCTCCAGTGGTTTCCAGCTCAGACTCCTGAGGTGAATAGAGGATCAAAACCCTGAGAATTTTTAACTCATGAATGATTAAGAATTTGTGCAATATTCAAAAACAACCAAGGAGGTAACGATGTTTGGCCTTAACTGCCAAACAGAAAAAGCAGGCACACTTTCATGGTTGAATCCTTCCTGCATTTTCATTTTGCTTCACATTTTCAAACAGCCAAGGACAGTAGGAAAAGCAGCAAAAGCATAGTTAATATTTATAGTTCCCTCAGAGATGTCTTCCTTTTATGACAACACACTGGGTAAAACAAAAGCTTTTAAAATGCTAAAATAAGTCAATCCACTGCAGGTTTTAACAATTCTGCCACTCTCCTGTATCTTTCTTCCTGTCGAAAGATTAGAGAGCAAGAAGAGGAAAAGCATATATATATTTGTGGCTAGTCTTTCCAACCTTTATCAAGATCTCCACTCTACAGGCAAATTTGAGATTTATGAAGTTATGCTCCTTCAGAAACTACAGGAACTGATATTTTATATTTGCCTACTTGCAGGGAACCGTACAGAAAATTTATACTTTGAGTGCATGAACATTCAGGATACATAAAAATGAGTGAGCATCCTTTTTGCCTTGTATTTGTGTTTTAATTGAGAATCAAAGCCAAGCTGGGAAAACATATCATTGTTTATACAACCACTCAGCTTGACAGGGCAGATGGAAAATTGGGCTAAAAATAGAGAGCACTGGAAAGCAGATCTTGCTGGGTGAATTTCAAATGCAGAGGTAAGTTAGAGGTGTATGCATCAAGCATAGCACATAGAAAACCACTGGCTAAAAAATACACAGCTTGAGCAGGAAAATTTAATGGCAACCTTCAAACAAGTAGAAGCAATAAAAAAGGAATGACAGTCTGCAAGGCTTGATTTCTTGCTGAGTAAATCCTCAAGATACATTAATAAGATATTGTTATCATGAATCATCTCGTAATGCCTCAAATGTTTTTCCTAAGCAGGAAAATAGTAAAAAAACCCCAAAAAAACCCTCCCAAAAACAACATTAAAAAAAAGGGGGAGAATATATATACTAAATACTTGGAATACTAAAAATATCCTCAGAGTTTTTGCTCCACACACATGCCTAGTGAAGTGCTCCTTCTTTTGTCCAATTAATGAGGTTTCCTAGAGATTTCTATGAAAAACTGACCTTAGTCAGTCAATATGTTTCTCTTCAAGAGAAGAGGTGTCCTTTACTGTCTGTATTTTTTCAAGAAATTCACTATGAAATAATATGAATTGATATAATCAAAGCTTGGAGATAAGAAACCTGGGGCTCAGTTTAGTCTGAGGCAAACAGTGAAGGGAAGCACTTCACAGACAGCAGGTATTTTTCAGGGAACATCTACCCCACACCTCAACTCACCACATGCTGCAAATTACTTTCCAACACCCTTTAACAGAGATAAAATTCACAAAAGCCACATCTCCAGCATTTCCCAGGAAGGTAAAGGTCATCCTAATGCCTTAGATTTCTGAACCGTGAAACATCACTATCTAATTGCAAAGTTTCTGTCATTTTGACTGTAAAACAAAGTGACAGTCTGTCAAAAGAGAGAGATAGATTACAGAGAATGGAAACTCTTTATATTTTATAGATATCACATGTAGAGGGCCATACAGAGGAATCTACAATTGCACACACCCTTAACATCTCTCACACCCCATGGAGTTTCTCACTTTCCAGGTTTGACTTCAAATAAACACTCCCAGTGCTAAAATAACATTGGCTGAGCTATCAAACTGTCTGAAGGGTTTTGGTTTTTTTTTTTTTCCCCTCATTTCAGTGTGTAGTTGAATGGATATTAAACAATATTGGTAAAAGGTAGCTTAAAGAAGATAATAAAGAAACTCCTGAAAGAGATGTTAGCTCATTAAAGGAAGAGTCTGCTTGTAGGCAGCCAGAGGTTCTCACAGCAGCTGTTTCCTAGCTGGTGATGGGTGATGTGAGGTCTGAAAAAGAAGGATCCAATTGTTCATAAATAGAATAGAAAGTTGTGTGGGGGGTTTTTCCTAATTTATTGACAAGTTATTGCATACATAAAATAAGATGTCAGTTTTTCGTTATCACCAGTAATTTTTTTGTATTTTTATAGTATATATATACATATATATATATATACAAATATAAAATTTCATTTTAGGCTTCACTTAAAAATTCTCTTTTACCTCAGTTAGCTTTGTTTTACTTCCTGTCTTTCAGAAAATTGCTCAAAAAGGTTTCCACTGGTCATCAAGTCACAAGTTCCCACCCATCTGGTCCTGTATCTGAAGACACAGGAATGCTCAAAATAGAACAAGATTTCAAAGTAGAAGTGTTTTCTTGCTACTGAAAATACTAAACATTTCTATTCAGAAAAAAAAAAAAAAAATAGGTTTGCCAACAGGTGAAGAGGTCTTCAAACTAAAATTTCTGGGGAAAAGGAAGCTCAGTACTTTTTGCTTCCACCAATTTGGTGTCAGGGACAACAAGAGATGCCCCGGCCCCAGGAAGGGATCACAGGTCAGCAGCAGAGCACCTGAAGATCATTAGAAAGGAATTACAGCCAGTCCAGCCAGCAAGTCAGCTCCATCAGGGCACAGCTTAAATATGAGTACAAGTAGGATGGGGAATGAACAGGAGGATAGGAAGAGGTTTTTCCCTGTGATGGTGGTGGGGCCAGGGTACCCAGAGAAGCTGTGGATGCCCCATCCCTGGAAGGGTCCAAGGCCAGTTTGGATGGGGCTCTGAGCAACCAGGTCTAGTTGGAGATGTTGGTATGAGATGATTTTTAAGTTTCCTTCCAACCCAAATCATTCTATGACTTAAGTAAACAACACGTGTACTACAAAATATACGAGAATTTCTTAAGACCTAAGCTCTCCAGTCAGTTCTTTTCACTTTCTTGCCTCTGTTGACTTTTCAGAGAGAAGTGAACACTCACACATTATAACCAGAGCAGACAAGCATATCATCACTGCCATATCAGTTCAATATGTGAACAGAACAATTTTGTCTGGGTAATTTTGATAATAATAGTTATTAAAACAGTCCAGAAATAAAGTGAATCTCCCCAATTAAGCAGGTACATGGGCTAAAACAATTGTCATGTTTCAAAGCTATTTAAGGGTGAACTATAATTCTTTTGAATAAATGGACTAGAAATAATTTTCTTATCCATACATATGAGAAGAATCTGATAGAAAGAGTATTTAGCAAAAAATATTTAAACTTGATAGTCAACAAAGTTTAAAAAGCTAAGAGGCCACATTAAATGCAAAAGATAAAAAATATGTAACAAAGCATTATAGAAATATTCTGGTTATAAAAAGGGAAAGAAACTAAGCACACTTATAAGGCAAATTATTTGTAGTAACATTTCACTAAGTAAAATAAAATCTGTTAAACCAGTAACAAGAAAGGTGTTCCTTCATTATTATTATTATTATAAATATTATTAGAAAACACTGAAGGAATTCAATTCATGTATATCATGTATAAGTGGACTTTAAGATTTGATTTTGTCTCTTAATTCTTAAGTTATATTTAAATTTACTTTATAAATATTTTTTTGTTATTCTTACCATGTAGGTAATAATGTTATGTTAATAAACTTTGAACATAGCAATGAATTATATTTTTTGTCCTGAAAAATTGTCCATTATTGCAGATATTTTGAATAGGAGTCAGTTTGCTGCCATTGAACCAGTCATCATTACTGCTTCTCTGTTTCTTATAACAATAAAATTAGCACTTTATAGGCAGTTTACATAATATAATGTTTGCACAGTCCAAAATGTGTGGGGGAGAGGCAGCATTCCAGGGGTGAAATGGGAGGGGAATGAGGAATGATTGTCTTTGCACATCTGCCAAAGCAGGCTTCTCTTCCCAAAAATGCTTTGAGGAGAAAAAAAACCCAAACCATAGAATATCTGCTGATCAAACAGCTAAGATTGAAAGAGGTTGCATATAATAGAGAGAGGAAGGATGCCTCTCTAAAAATGGCTATAATCATGGAAAAAAGAATGCAGACTGATAAAACCCTGTAAATAGATGTTTTCCATGCTCAACCCATAGCCCACCTGAGAACCTGAAAATCTGCCAAAAAAAAACCCCAAAAATGGAAATAAGTACAGTGTGTTTCTAAATAGTAATTTTTTTTTTGTATAAAAACGCAAACTTCATTTTCAAAAATTTGGGACAAACATGTCAAAGAGGGATTTTGAGAAAGGAATATGAAACATGAAACATTTGATTTTTGCATTTTAAAGGTGAGTTGTTCTGATTTTCTGTCTTAGTTTGCTAAAAAAGTTGTTTGTAGGAGAACGAAACATGAAAAACTTTTCATTTCTAAAGCACAAGACTTTTCACAGAAAATTGCATGTATTTTATGTGAGCTACATAACGTTTTCTATGATCCAAAAAAAAAATTCTTCTCAATAAGCTCCTACCAAAACACTATGCACAATCCATAATTAGTAGTCTAGAAGCATTGGTAACCAGTGTGTAGGAAGAAAATGTCAGATGAACAACTTTTCAAACAGTTAATTAAAAAGCCCATGCAGAAGATCAGAGTATAACAAAGATATGATAGAGAATAACGCTAAAATTTACATCCATATATTCCCTCTGCCCCCACTCTGCCATCTTACAGTGAGTCTAAAATGTACTGCAACATTTTGGCAAGAAATTCTGGGTGATTTTGAGTTTGGGTGTACTTAAAATGTCTGATAGAAGATATTAATTAATGAGGTTGTCTGGGTAATTTTGATGATAATAATAGTTATTAAAATAGTCCAGAAATAAAGTGAATCTCCTCAATTAGGGGTCTTGGAGTGGTGGCTTAGGGTTGCAGAAAGATGGTGATCACTGCCCAGGTACAAAAAAAGACTTCTGCACTTCCCACCACAGGAGGAAAATGATATTGGCAACCTTTGGTGCCAATTCCATCCTTTCCCAGCAAAGCATTGCTCAAAATAGCCAAAAAACATGTGAGAGACAGAGGGTGCAAAGGGTGTGTTTTCTGTTCCCAAATAATGGCTCTAATTAACTTTTCCCTTAATTTCAAAGGTAGAATTTGCATTTCAATATTTTATCTTGTTTCTCTAACAGTATTTTCCATCCATGGTAACAAGAAGTCTAATGTTAATATCCATTTTCGACACACATTGGACATTAACAATACCAGAGACTTTATTCAGGACTGCTAACAAAACCTTGTCAGTTTTTGTTAGTGGTTTGAAATGTTGTGAAGATTGTGTTTAAATTCATAGAAAGCATTTCTTCATTTTTAATCTTCATCTTATAATTTCTATGACTTTCCAAATGAGATCGTATCTTACTTCAGACTCGAAATTCAAGCCTGCCTTTTCTACTTTCATTACCTGATATAACTAAAACGCAAAACAGAAAAAAAAAAAAAAAAAGGAGTGTTTCAGAGACTTTCAAAGGGTTTTACTGAAATAAGAAAGTTCTTATAATTGTTTCATCTCCTAAAACACACTGACAGTTTCAGTATTTATCTTTCAATCCGTGAGTCGGTGCACAATGAATAAAAGCTATAAACAGGCATCATCTTGCCACCTATATTTTAAAATGCTTTTTATGGTGTAGACCCCTTCACTACAAGAATTGTATAATGTCTGTTGTTTAAGAACTTCCACAGCCTCTCACCTACTTTAATCCATCCTTTAGCAGTGACAATATCACCCCTGGTCTCAAGGGTCTTCACTAGTTTCTACCACCTTTCTAGGTACAGTTCAAGACACTCATTTTACAGTTCAAATATCTCTTTTTCTATGGACTATTGCTAAGCCTAAAGCTTCATTTCTTCTGTAGCAGTAAAGATGTACTGAAATACCTAAGCCAAGGTGCACTTTATTTCAACAGGAAGAAGCTGAGGAAATACTGGTAATCTTTAGTAAGGCATCCTCAGGGCATAATAAACTTTCCTCTTTGATCTCAATATATGGACATTTTGACTAGTAAAGTATCCATGAAAGGGGGTAAGTACTTTCCCTCACAGACTTTTGAATGAGGCCAGTTAAGAAGACATTGAAAATCTAAACTTACTGCATATCTTTGTGTCCTGCTGTTTAAATGGTAAAAGGAAAACTGTATTTCTGAGTCAAAATGAGAAAAATGAAAGCAGAAGTCACATAGATCCTCCTAAGAATACTATACTTAGAAAATAGAGCATAAATTTCTTTCTTTTTCTTTGCAGCAAAACCACAGAAAGTACAACAAAATAAAATGTGTAAGGAGAGATGGTAAAAAGCTTGCACTGAAATCTAAGGGAAGGAGTAGAGTACAGGCAATTCAAATTATGAAACAGTGCATGAATCTGGATTTAGCCATCTGAATAAGAAACAGAGTAGAAAATTCTGTTAAAATGCCTTCTAAAACAAGACAGCTAAATGACATTTACAGAGTGTGTGACATTTCAGTTTACACCATTGAAAAATTTCATTCTTGCAAATATTTCTGTTATCCAGATTTAAATTTCACCTTCTGAGGGTAAATTTTTCTCCCTTTAGCTACACAGTAAAAGCCAGGAGCTGAAAAGGAAAAGATGTAATTAAGATTTGGTGATCTTGTAAAAGATGACATAGAGCATTCTGGAAGAAGCAGAAAGATCAGGGGAAACAGATTCAGGGGAGTTGAAAGGGTGGAGAAATTGAGTTTGGTGACAGAGCCACAACGTGAGTGGAACAGCAAAACAACGTCTAGGAAAGGGAAGAAGGTGGGAAGGAGAAAGGAGGAATTGAAATGAAAGTTTCTGTGGTAAGCAGAAGGTAGAATCTCTGAATGAGAAGAAAGGAGATGCTTCGTTTAAACAGCAGACATGGGGCAGAGAAAACTGCAGAATCAAAACTATCAACAAAAGGGAGAATGAGTGGAGTAGGGAGATGGGAATGGGAATGAGGGAATCACAGATTTACAAAGGCAGAAAAGTATTGTAACAAAAATAACGAGCAAGCCAAAAATGGGCAAGACAGGATCTCAGTATGTTCATTTTCATACCCAAACCTCATTGAACTGAATGCATGCTGCTCCAAAGAGAACTGACTGCCATTACCATTATCTCAGAGATTATTGGCTCCATGAAAACTTGAAGGCTCTGTTGTCTTCCAGATGCAGCCAGGAGACCTTGCAGGCTGGAAGTAGGCAAAGCAGCCTACCTGCAGCCTTGAGAGTTGCAGGGCAACATAGCAGAAGGGGCCTTGAGGCAAAGTTTATGGTTTATGTGTATTCCCTTTGATGTGTCTTTTCAGGAAAAAAAAATAGCCCGCTTAATAGGCCACTTCTAACAGGTTTATTTCTATAAAACAAATATATTGACTTTATTGACCACACTATCCCTACCACTTTATAAATGATGTAGGGATGTAAAGCTATAAACTTAAGTGGTCAGGTTTACATCTTCTCATCTATAGCAGACAGGTAGCTCAAGACAGATGGGATAAAAAGGGAAATTTCTTTTTTGGTGTGTGTACTCTTCTACCCTAAGATCTCTTCAAGTGTCTGCTCAGCTCTGATTTAATAGAAGACACTGACATGTGCTGAGAAAACAAGTGAAACGTGGATAGTTACTTTGGGGGTTGTTTACAAAAAAGCTCTGGCCCATATCAGCCCTGCTCTGAGATGTTGAGTATAAACAGGAAAAAAAAAAATAAAACCAGAGAAGCACAGTTGAACTGGCAACTGGTTCCCCATCCTCCACAAATAAATTTGTGGGATGAAGGAGAACCAGGAGGTTTACAGTACCTAGTCAATAACCACTAATTGGCTCTGGAAATGGAGCAAGTTTCAGCCATCTAAACTGAGAGCAACAGTGATGGTGACAGCATTGAGGGGAGGAATTTCCATTCCCAGGGCTTGCCGTGGTAGAGAGCCTGAGCCTCTGGAGAGATGTTAATGTGTGGAAGCTTGGGCAGACCAAAGGGCAGCAATGAATGCTCCCTTTCCTGTGTCTGTGGCATAAATGACAACTGGAACAGAGGATCACATTCCTGTCAGTGTATACTAAATACAGGACATGCAAGCATGTTGCAATGTAGTATTTGTTTTTTACCTGGTGTTCCCCATCCACCTTCACAGATTCACTAAAAATGTTAAATCTCTTAACAGTACATCTCTGTCATTATTAGCTCTAAGTTCCCCCTGTCATACCTATATTTTTACAAAAGAGTCAGACAACAGGTGATAAACAACAGAGAAGACCTGATGTCTTCATTATGACAATTTTAAAACTCTGTAGAATACAGCAGATTGCTGTTTTTACATATATACTAGTAATATAATTTTACCACAGCAGTGTGAAGAAGCCTTTTACATCACATCAGGGAACATGCTTGCAGCACCAAAATTAGTTATTTGATACTGACCTCAACCAGTTTGATGTCAAGTCTCTCTGATCCATGCAACTCCTGTTTACAGGAGTGCCCAGAAGAAACAAAAAATGCTTCAAAAGTAATTTGAGACCAATTTTCCAAACAAAGCAAACTAAAAATGATTATAAAGGGAATGTTTGGTCTGAAAGGTAATTATTCACCAAGGTCTCTGAGAGTGAAACAAATTTCATCTACATTAATAGCCTGTATGCAGCAGTGGGCAAAGGGTACAGGGAGATTTTACTGCTGTTATTTGTTAACGCATAAACTATGAAATTTGACTTCAGAGAAATTTAGGATGACTCATTTCCAGTGACTTCCATAAAAATCTTGAAAAAACCTGACGGAATATTAATGATAACCCACGATTACAATCTTTCAGGAAGATGTAGTGTGACCACAACTGGCAAATATGTCTCAGAGGGGGTTCGTTGTAGCTTCAAGCTAAGAAAGAGCGAACAAAACACTTCAAGAATAATATCCCCCAAACACCTTTACTGCAATCTCCCAGTGTT
This sequence comes from Brachypodius melanocephalos, assembly GCA_013398615.1. Classification (NCBI taxonomy): domain Eukaryota; kingdom Metazoa; phylum Chordata; class Aves; order Passeriformes; family Pycnonotidae; genus Brachypodius; species Brachypodius melanocephalos. The sequence goes on from VZSR01003209.1 coordinate 3,056,736, forward strand.
CTGTTTTGTATCATCACATCCATCTGGCAATAAAAAAAATGGCCAGGTGTTAGAGGAAATAGCTGGCATGCAGTTACCTTGAATAATATATGATGTTAAATAGGATAAACAAGAAGAAGAAAATTATAAAATTAGCAAGAAAACACCACAGAGGCTTAAGAGAGTATGATATTTTTTTTCTAGAAAGACTTGAGGTATTAAGAGGAAAAAATAAACAAGAAAAACATCTTGAGATCGTTCTGGGGAGAAATTTGAAACCTTGAGACTTATTGAAACATTTCAGCACTTGGAATGGGGCTTATAAAACAGAGGGACTTTTTACAAAGGAAGACAGTGATATGACAAGGGTAAACAGATTTAATTGGAAAAACAAAACCAAATGGGTTTATATTAGATGCTAGAAAGAAATTCTTCCCTGTGAGTGTGGTGCCCTGGCACAGGCTGCCCAGAGAAGCTGTGGCTGCCCCACCCCTGCAAGTGTTCAAGGCCAGGTTGGATGGGGCTCTGAGCAACCTGGGGCAGTGGAAGGTGTCCCTGCCCATGGCAGGGAAGTTGGAATGAGATGGTCTTCAAGGCCCTTTGCTACCCAAACAATTCTATGATTCTGTGAAATTGAAAAATACTCTAAAAACATGTTAACATAAAATAAATAGCTTGTACTGGGCAAAGGTGTTTGTATTTGTTTAAATGAACACTTTTTCACGAGGATTGTTTAATGTTCTTCTAAGCCTTCATACTTTTTTCTTATTCTTTTATTATTCCTTTCTTAAAGAAAAAGAAAAAAAAAAAAAAAAGAAAAGAAACACCAAGACCAGATTTTGCAACTGAAAGAAATAATGTAGGTTTCAAGAAATGTTTGTCAGATTAATGTATCACAAAAAAATTAAACCTTATATTATCATTGTCATACACAGCAAATGCTAAAACAAATGGGGGTTTGGAAATGTAGTACTGTATTATTTATGTATCCTTGGCTGCTCATTAGTTACTGTTTTGACCCTTCTATCTTCTCTAGTTGTTGCTGTCAGGAAAATTCTCCCTGCCAATAATTTTTTTTTTTTCTGTTTTTAATATTAGTGTTTCTGCACTGATGGATTCATGCTGATGATAAATCATTTTAGTAAGACATTTGGCTGAAAAGAAAATATTTTACACAGGTGAAAATACACTGAATACACAGCACTCAGCTTAAGAAAATGTTTGAAAACTAATAACATTTGAACTAAGGAAGGGATCGTGTAAGAAGCAGTTCCACCACTGTTATAGGAGCTCAGAATTTTCAGAGAGTGGCTTAGAACATCTCAGCAATGTGAGTACAGACCTGTTCCAGTGGGTTCCTCATGGGTCAGTCCCAAGCCCCAGGAGTGCACTACAGAGGCAAACTGCTGACGTGTTCCTCCCATATAAAGTTGGTGTAGCCACAATCGACCGTAGGGAGAACAGACAGGTGCCAGCCTGCTCTTAGGTCCGTTGGAATCTGTGCCCACTGACATCATCCTCTCTCTATACTCTGCTCAGTGTAGAGAGAGCGGCTCTGTTGGGAAGAACCTGGCATTCTTTGTGGATGAACTCTTGACAATGAGCCAGCAGCATGTCCTTGTGGTCAGGAGGGCCAATGGGATTCTGGGGTGGACCAGGAAAAGAATGGTGAGCAGGTCAAGGGAGGTGATTCTGCTCGTCAGCCCTAGAGAGGCCACATCTGGTGTTCTGTGTCCAGTTCTGGGCTCCTCAATGCCAGAAAGACAAGGAGATACAGGAAAGGGT
>VZSR01003209.1:3058599-3068602 GCA_013398615.1 Brachypodius melanocephalos
TATTGCAACCCAAGACAAACTGCATGATCTTCACTGGTGCTTTGCAAATGAACCATTTTGTGATTCTGGGATTCTAGGGAGTGGAGATGTTCTTGGTCCCTGTTTCAGCAAAAGCACTATCTGGGGTTCTTCATGTTGTATGCAATACAGATGCTTAAGTTTCCACAGTTGCCAAACCATTGAACTTCCTGACTGAGTAGGTGTAGGCCAGAATACTCACTGAAGAATCCTTTTAATTTTCAGCAGCTTTCAATCTTCTCCTTCTCTTCAGGAAGATTCATTATCTCAGAATTCTTATGCAGATTCTCATCAAAGTTGATCTTTTAGTGAGAAACAGTGAGCTTCTATCAGCTGAAATTAATTCTCACAATATCTGTGCAGCTGTAATGAAAATAATTGAAACCTAAAGGGATGATAAAAAGGACATATTTAAAGTTCAAAGCTAGTTTTGGTGTAACCCAAAGATTTACAGCATAGGATTATGTACTATGGTAATATGAATTTTTGAAATATATATTTGATAGTGTTGTGTTTTGTGTTTGGTAGGCATGAATGAATACATACAGTTGATTAAATAGCATGTCATAGATCTAGTCTGCTTTTTCACTTCATGAGAATTCCATTTTAAAGTGCAATAACCTAAAGGTCAGCCACAGAGAATAGCTATGTTAGTAGCAATTGCACCAAATTATTAATTTAAATTTACTACAGCTTTTAGTCTGTTTTAATATGAAGCATAGTGCTCAGGAACTAATACTACTAATTGAATTATGGTTCTAAAGTAATTAGAATTTCAGGATAAACAACATTATTTTGTATATGTATGACTGTGGTGCTGGAGCCTGTAATCTCTACTTCATTAATTAATGAAGAACCATATGTTCTGGGTTTAGTGGTGCTGGAGGCTGAAGCATTTTGTTTATCAAGGGATAAATCTCTTATAATGGTTTACATCTGAAAGCTGATGAAGGATATGCATCACTTTTGCAACTCCTTCATCTACAAGACATTTTTAATTATAATTTCACATCAACATTTGTGTATATGTCTAACACAAAATGTAAATGGAAAGTAGATTAAACTATGTTAGCAAACCAAGTAATTCAGCAATATTTGGGGTGGTTCTTGAGTTAAATTAAAATGTGGGGGTCAAATAATCAGTCAATTTCAGTTGATTTTCCATCTCTATAAGATTCTACATTTTGTGTTTTGGGCAAACTGGAGTTTTGGAGAGGAACTGGACAAAATTAATGACTAATAAACACCCCCTCTTCAAATAATTTTTGTTATCACTTCATTCTGTGTCTGAATCCTTGTGTCTGAATATGGCTGAAAGCTGATACATTGTCTCTTAGTTGTTTGGATTATTTTAAATATTCAAATAAATCTGGTCCTGATAAACACACACACACAGGTCTACTTGTCTTTATTACTACAAAAGTTCAAAAAACTAATAAACATTTTTCCCAACCCTGTAAGTAGACTGATGCTATCCTCTTTCCCAAATAAGTCAGAATATGTAATTTTATCCTCAGTGAAGTAGCAGTCGAAAAAAGGAACATCAATAATCTAGGAATGGATAACTTCAAAAGAAAGCCAAGAAACCTGCAGCTACTCTGACTCTCCAGACAGAAGACATCTTCCCTGATTGCTCCTTCCTTTGGCTGGCTGTCTCCTCACTACCCTTGGACATTTTTTGCCTGTCAGCTCTGCTTGGGAACTTTCTGGCAACTCACTTTCTCAGTAACATTTTTTCACATTATATTACAGTCTCAGATAATCTGTGTCCTCCATCTGATCCCAGCTAAAAATTTGAAGCATTTTAGATCCATATGGATCTCTGTATCCAACTGCTTGAGCTGTTGTTTTATATAGGAACCACACAATGTTCATTTGGAAAATGACTGTGTAACTTCCATGTTCTCTTTTTATCTGTTATTAAATTCATATATTATGGAATAAAACAATACTCAGTGACCTCATTATTGGTTGTATTATTCTGATATAATCTTAATCTAATAATGGTTATAGTAGGCAGCACTTTAACTTTTATCACATTATTTTTTCCTGATGCTCACACCATATTTGTGAGCAGAAAGATTATTTAGTAAGGTAAGCACTTCAAATTTCTATGATGTAAAAACTTTCATACTTTTCTAAACCACTGGGGATTTTTGCTATTTTTCAAGCTTTTGGTGGTTGGGTTTTTTGTTGTTGTTTGGTTGGTTTTTTGTTTGTTTGGGTTTTTTTGTGGTTTATTTAGTTTATTCACTTGGTTGGTTGGTTTGGTTTTTTCTGCTTGTTTGTTTTTTTGGGGTTTGTTTGTAGATGTTTTTGGTTTGATTTTTTTTTCCCAGTGGATTTAGTAGATATTAGAAACATTGGGCCTAAGCAATGAGCTTTCTTTGCAATGATAACCAAACGTCTGTATTTTCAAAATAATATCTGAAATAATGTGTGTTTTCATGTTAACTGAGTAGGATATGTTAAAAATAGTATGAATCTCCCTTTTCTTTGTATGTGTAGACTCTTATCCACACATTTGTTACCACTAGTGACTCTTTCCTTTTAACTTTTGGAAGAATGATATTTACATAAAGCATCCACAGATCTGTGTGTGTGCTCCCATCTACTGTAGTAATTTCACTCCAGCTATGTACTAATACATGTAGTTTGTTTTCATCAGTTGCAGATTAAAATGGAGATCTTCAGAATGGCCTTTGACATGAACTTCTGGATATTGACAGAAGATGGGCACGATTGTAAAAAGTATTATGCAACAGGAGCTTTTTAGCAAAAAAAAAGTGTCAATGAAAAATTTGGAAAACTACTGCAATGACCCTCATTAAAATTTGGAATTTAAGTAGGCTTTCAGTAATAAACATCCCAGCTGTTAAATATGAGTAGACTTTCACCATGCCCTTTATTTAATATTTTTGTGAGTATTCAATAATGTTTAGGCAATATGCTATTCACTGTGGGCAGAAATTACTCTGAATACTAAAATAACACACAGCTGAATCTCTGTGAGCTCCAGCTATACTGGAAGTTGTTTTGACCTCTCTATAATTGCTACGTATGTTTGGATAGATTATGTTCCTCATATTCTATTGTCTGAACTCTCTGTTTGTTCATATGGAATTATTACACTCGTAGTAGTGATACTTATGAATTATTTATTTTTTCATGTGGAGAGAAACTTCATGTTCATAAGCTGTTGCAGGTGTACTTTTTACTTTGGAGTTAATGAAGTAGGTGACACCCAATTTTAAACCCAGCTCGGAGTCTCAAGAAACATCTTTACACAGTTCTGTTTCTAAATTTGGGTAATGGATTTTCCTTCAGAAGTCCTGTTGTAGCCTAGGACACATGTAGGAGAATACCCTCCATTACAGTTCTCACAGAAAAAAGAGAGAGTTGTGCTCCCCCCTTTCCAAAATTTGCTTTCTTCCTTTAGCCTCTTGAAAAAAAACAAACTCAATATTAACTGAAACTATCTCTCAAGTCTTATATCCAAACTCAGAAACATCATGAACCCTACATTTTTAATAAAGTCATTAATCCAGGGCAACAGGACCTGTCACTGATCCTGAGGGCAGTGTCACATCTGGGAGGTTTCCACCGTGGTGACAGCCAGGATTTCTGACACTTTGTCACCTCTCCAGCCACTTTGCCTGCTCCCACATTCTCAAATGCCTTTCCAATCTGTCTGTACTGCTGACAGAGATAACTGCAACATCATGTCAATGAACTCATCCAAAGAGAATATAAAAAGAAGCAGACATTATGAAAATTCTCATTGTGGTTGTGATTTTCATAGCAATACCCAAGTATTTTATCACAGAGTTCACAGACTTCAGAAAATAATGTATTGTTGTCATGAAGAGGTATTCTATGGGGCTTGTCTTATATGTACAAAATCTACTATCTTGAAATTGAAAGGGCACTTGTGAGAAGCCATGAGTTTGCATGTTATTGCCAAAAGTCCTTCTGAAAAACAATGGCTTATTGCCATTTATAAATTTAACAGGAGATGTTCTCTTTGTTTGGGGCTACTAAAAGCTGATATGCATTTAAAAAGCGCATGATCTAGGTAGCTAAACCTGCATTCCATAACATATTTAGATTCTCCAAAGGCGATTCTGGACAAAGCCTTTGTTCCAAGCTAGCATCAAAAACTTTTGGACTTCACCACAAGGTGTTGCTTGGATGCTTCATAAACTGTTGCATAAGCTAAATCTTTAAAATGATCATGTGAACAAATGCATGACTAGTGCAAACATGCATACATCCACAGTCATGACACTTTTGTGGCTCCAAAAACGGTGTTCTGCCACTTCATTGAGAAAGTTTTACCTTGGTATCAGTCTAACAAGTTTCCTGACAGAATTTATGTGATTTTCTGTGACAATCAATATAGAAAAACATCTGGAACATTTCTCTTAGCTTTACTACTGTCATCTTTCAAAATTATTTTGTTAGAGATTTACACATTGATAATCAGCATGTATTTTCCTCAGGATTTACCTCAGGATTTATTTTCTTGTTGGTCAGAAAACCTATAGGTGCAAGTGCTGAAGGGTGTATACTGGCTTGGTAGCATGCAGTAGCTAATAAATACTTCCTTAGCAGTGACACTGTAACTAGAAGTGACATAACTAGTGAGACCAATCTTAATTGTCAATGCATCTTTCACTTTGGAAAAACAGCCTGATGTATTTTTAAAACAGTGTAATCACACCCCAAACCCCCACAGACAACTGTTTCACACAAATACTTCAGAGGATATATAAAGATTTCTTTTTTAATACAGAAAATTCTTTTCCCACTGTTATTTTCTAGATCTAATAATCAAAATGACCAGTAGTAGACATTACTTTCAGCACCAGTATAAAACCCTCAAGTTTTCACAAAAGTGTGTTCACAAAATTGTGCTTAATTAATATATTCTGGTCAAACTGAAGTATGCTGAATCTTCATAAAATCATTCTAATTTTAAGACACAGAAGGGATCTTAAAGATTGTCTTTTACCAACACACCTGCCAGGGGCAGGAACACCTCCCACTAGACCTGGTTGCTCAAGGCCTTATCCAACCTGGCCATGAACATTTCTAGGAATGGGTCAGCCACTCCCTGCCTTCTTAGCTCTCTTGTCTCCTGCACCACACAGAGGAAAATAACCCCAAAAAACAACCCAACTGTACTTTCTGTCCCCTGGTCTGTTGTCTCAAAAGATGAACCTGAAGCTCTGCCTGCTAATCTTTAATGTTGTCACATCTGACACCTATTCAGAACTTTTAATTTCAAGAAGATTGGTGTAATTAAAATATTGTGAACAGAGGTTGTTCCCAACAGTTGCAGGCTGCTTGATAAGGGTTCTTATCATTATTACTTGGCACCTGCTATACTATCAGATATAAAATCTACATGGTTTTTAACACCCAATTAAGCAATATTTAATTAGGTGATATTAGTCATAGTGGTCCCTGCTATAAATAAAAATGAAGTGAGGGGTTTAGATAATAGGGTTCCAATTAAGCCTCAGCCACTGCTATTCCCTACCACTCACTGGAATCCCTGGGAGACACCCCAATGTGCAGTTAGCCTAATTAAGCAGAATATGGTATATATTGTATTATACGGCAATGAGAATATTAAATATTGTCTCTGTGAGTACAGGCTCTTCTGATGCACTGTGATTCACTGTGGCCATGCTCACTGAGGGCATGGCAGGACCACACTGACCTTCTATCTCACTGTAAAGAGGAAATGGTGCAGGTGTTTTCCTACCATCTGGCTCCTGACATTATTCCCTGGTAATAGCCATAACCTCACGAGGCATGAATGACATGAAACTAAACAGATTTGCCCAAATTTAGACAAAGTATAAAAAATAACATGTGAAAAAACAATAAAACTTAAGACTATCCAAAAATGAAAGACATGCAGGGAGCCATGAAACCATAGACCAAAATTTGCTTTCAAACAACTGAAAGTCTGATATGAAAGAAAAAAACTCTTGAAGAAACACCAGAATTTTTCATCAAGTCCTGTTGTGAAAGGATAAGGGAGAATGGCTTCACAATGACAGAAATGTTTAAGCTGAAAAAGGGAAGGTGTTTTTATTTCCAAAAGCTTTATAAATGTCCCTGTCTCTTTCTCTTACAATACATTAACAATTTTTAAGAATCTAATATTAGCTTTGAATATTAGGCAGCTTAAAAATGTAGAATTTATCAGTAAGTTTTAGAATTTTATATATATAGAAGTGTCCAAATGTTAATATTTGCTTTCCACACGCTGACTTTAAAACTTCATCTTTAACTTTCAGACTAGGGTTTCATTTTCACATTTTGCCAGCTACTTGCCAAAGTACTGAGATGAATTATCTATTTTGCACTATCTACACTTCTGCAGGTCTACCAGCACAAAACTCCTCTGGAACTTTAGAAAGAGGAACGTTTAAATCTTGTCATTTTCAGGATTAAATCCCAGGTTCTGATCAGCCTCAAAATGTAACAACATGGCAGGTGCTTAGAAGGAGCCAATTTTTCCATGAAGGACTCATCATAGTCTCTCTATGTAATAATATGGTGTTTAAAATCTGTCCTGGGTTGTAGTATAGGATTAGCACAAAGTATTCTATCACCATCTTCATGAATCATTGAATCCAATTGTTGGAGCAGTGTTTTCCCAGGCCCCCTCCCTCTGGGCCATCATCTGTTAATGGCTTATCAAACACCACCCCTCCTTATCTTCTGTTAACGACTACAGATAACTCCCTCCAGGAGTTAATGTGTGATATACAGGACCCATCTGAATGACTCATCTTCCCATTGTGAGATACTCCGCCCAGGGGGAGGAGCCAAGCATTCTCACCTGGATATAATCTGGGATTTGGGACAGTACAGGCAGCTCCTGTCTACTGGATTTTCCGGAGGACCAGAGCTACCAGACCTTTTTCTACGGGATCACTGCTTCAGGAAGACCACCTTATCTAGACTGCTTCCATCATCCTCCTCAGGTTGTGTTCTGACCCTGTCAATGGTCTTTTTGTATTATTGCATTGATTATATTTTATTTTACTCTCTTTCCCTTCCTTCTTATTAAATTGTATTTCGGACTTGGAGCCTCTCACTTGTTTTGCTTTCAAACCACAACAAAATCATAGTAGTGGCACCAAAGTGCAGAAAAAGTCCTTGGAGTAGCCACTATATCAAGAGTGGAAAATGCTGTTGACGCAGCACGGATGAGAGGACTCTCTGGTTGAGATAACTTCTCACAATAATTGATGCAAGGGGTTTCTGCTTGACCAGGAATCCCTTTAAGACTTTTCTGAGCAAAAGCCTGAGTGAATACATCTAGCTGCAAACACATATCACACTGGTTTCTATTCACTGAATTTAATTTTGGGGTTTTTTTCAGGTCATCCAAAGAACACAAGTGACAATCTCAATTACATATATTCAAGACAACCTTTACACAACATGATGAAAACTGTAGCCAAGGAAATAGTGTTTGGATCTAGATTTGAACTGGATCCAAAAAATGCCATAAATTCAGAATAGGACTATGTGAATTGCTGTGTAGGCACCCAATTTTTGAGTATTATTTTATGAAAAAGTGTCAATGTTTCTGATAGACACATTTCCACACTTTCTAATTAGTTGCTTCTACACACTTCTGTGGCATACAAACTGTGCCCAAAAGCTCATATCAAAGAATTAAACTGTTAGAGGTCCAATTTTCTCACTTTGAGGTATCTGAAGATTTTATTATTTACTAAAGAAGAATGATTATCTTATATTTTACAAAAGCATTTAAACTAGTGTTTGGAAAAAAACCCAGAAAATTAAGCAAAGATCTAATTTTATAGATCTAAAATCCAAAAACATTGCAGAACTACTCAAAATGAAAAAGAGCAAAAACAGTGTTACCTTCTGACTAGAGTTGCCACCAAAACAATTTTTCTTCTTCAATTACTGATAAACTTTTGAGGTGTTAAAAGTAGTTTATGAGCTACAACTGATCAATCCATAGGAGCATCTCTACCCCACTTGTTATTTAAAGTGGTTTAACTGGCAAATAGATCAATGGATACAGCTGGGAGCATTGATTCTAGCAAAACTGCTGCTTCTCAGATATGGAAAGAAGAAAGTGAAATTAATATACTTGTACTTTATGGTTTTTACACAAATCTTTTATTCTGAGAAATGAGAAAATCCATACTTGAAATGAAAACTTCTATTTGCTTTTTGAAACAATCTATCTCTTTGTTCGAGTTGAGCTCTTTATCCATAAGGATAAGTTTATTTTGGAAATGAAGGATGTGAGGCAAAATGATTTTTTTCTTAATAGCAGTTCAGTATTGATTTTTATGATGATCTCATGTGAATTTCAATAAAATACATTCAAGAACAATTTTTTCTTCACATAAAAATAATTTGCTCTAAGTCTGTGCTCCTCTTATCATAAGTAGTAACTTTGTACTATTTGCAGGAAAAAAAACAAACAAAGAACATGTCTGATTTAGTACCTATCTTTAGAAATGGAAGAGTATTTGTGCCCTTTAAAATTGTATATTCAATCTGTAAATATATTTTAAAAGCAACTAGGATTAAAATGTACCTAAAATGTGGCTACTGAAGTACAAGTAGCATCAATTAAAATGATGTAACATCAATTAAACAAAGTAACATCAATTTAAAATGATTTAAAATCAATTAAAAAAAAAACCCAATCCAAAACCAAACATGCTGATCATGTGGAATTTCTAAAGGGCTTGCTTTGATAAGTCCACATGCATAATTACAGTTTCATAATTTTCACTTATAGTAAGGATGTTCAAACCCTGTAATCTGTTGCATTGTTATGCAATGGAAGTTGAGCTAACATGTCATTCATAATGGTTTTTAAGAGGTTGATCAACTTGTATTACCACACATTTCATTGCCGAGGTGCTACAGAAAAAAAATTATGAATTATTGTATCAGTATATGCAAAAATAGATTCTCTCTACGTGTTTCAGGGGAGAGTGAGGGTTGGACTACACATATTTGAGCTAGGATGCAATTACTATTAGTTTACAAATAGAGATTGCAAAAAGCAGAACTTCTTTTGCATTGCTTTTCTAGTATATATAACCAAAATTATTTATTTCATTGTATATATTATCTATGTCTGCTTCTCAATCCCTGTGCTTTAGACAGCTGGCCAGTAGGTTTCCAGGAACAATTTAAGAATCCAGACATGAATATGTTAAGGGCATGAATATAAACTAAAAATGTTAGTGATTTATTCATTAGGCAATGACTGATTGAATGAAAAATAAAACAGGAAACACATCCATTTACTAGTTAGCCTGGCTTTAAAAAAAATGATTTTCATCAGAAACATTGCTAGTCCAGTCTTTTATTTTTTTCCCTGAAGAAATGGTGGTTCACCGAGGTGCAATTTGCACTCAAAATATGAAAAATAATCTTTTTGTTTTCTTTGAGAACTAAATTTGCCAGCAAGAAACAGTGAAATTATTTATGAACACAAGTCTATTATAACTGTAGTCTCATTAGGAATTCTTAACAGACAAATAATGTAGGAAAGGTTAATTAATTCATCTTTTATTCTCTATGTCAAAATCCAATTTCTACAGAACCAGGTGTATTTCATCAAAACATTACTTAGTAACTTTTAAATGGCACAACTGAATTTTTTCTGTATAATTCATTTTCCTCTTTAGCATGAACACAAAAAAAAATAAAGCAATAAGATCCTTGCATGTGCACAATTTTGGGCACCACAGTATAAGATATAAAGCTATTAGAGAGTGTCCAAAGGACATGGAAGGATGCCTGTGCAGGGCCAGGAGCTGGGCTTTGATGATCAGTGGATATTCTATGATCCTATATGAAAAGAATTAGAGAGCAGTGTAAAGTTAGACCAAAGTTTTCTGTACCCTCATCTCTCTGTGGACATGTGCTCTGGACTTTATTGACTGTATCTTTA
>VZSR01003209.1:3068702-3106228 GCA_013398615.1 Brachypodius melanocephalos
ACCAGTCGTCCATTTTGTGACCATTCTTGACCCACCTTGGGTGTAGCCCTGGCCAGGCTCTTTCCATAAATACCTCCTTTATTCTCTAGCTCTGCACAGTCTCTGTTTCAGGTCAGCCTTCCAAGGCATCAGCTCCATTGTAACTACTGGGATCAGTCGAAGGGCTGAACACATCTTCTCCCCCACAGGGACACCTGTTGAGTGAAAAATGTAGTCAATGTGTGCCGAATACTTTTATTTGAGATTAGAGCTTGTCTATTTATTGTTTTTTTGCAGTCAGGTACTATCACTGACAGTTTTATAATAAAGAGTGTTATTCCATAAACTGATAGCGTGACTCCTTCCTGGGAGCTGGCTGTCACCAGCAGTGGGGAATATACTCAGCTAAAGAGGAAAACCTACTGAGGGGTCACAAAGTGGGAATACCCCCACAGGGGTCTGTCTCCCTTATGCTGTGGGGTGTGTGTCCCTAAACAAGTCAGTCAAACCACTCTCCAATCCATCAGGACTGTTCAGTGAAGGGTTCCCATAACCAGACACTGACAGACCGGTTGGACACGAGGGACTCAGCTTTCCTGGGGCACTGACAGACAAACCGAAGGCTGGGGATCTCTCCCCCTTTTTACAAGTCCATGCTCTTTCATTGTGTCTGAATGCTAGGCTGGCTTTGAGAAATCACCTTCACCCCATTTACATTCCTGGCAGGTTCTCCAGACCTGTGCTCATTCTACCATTTCAGGGGTTTTTCTTTACATCATTACATCTTCCCATACATCCATATTCCATTGTGAAACCTCATGCTCTCCCAATCAATTTTTTGTAGCTACACTCAACTACATTTTACCCAGCTCAAGGCCCATTTTTACAGCCACATTTTAGGGGCCCAGTTCCCCCCACCCTAGATTTCCACTGCTTATAATGTTCTCGAGTGCTGAGTTACCTTTGAGACAGAAAAGGCTCAATATAGAGTTTCACTCACAACACCTGCATGCCTGGGGTTTTTCTGTTTGGTTTTGTTTATTTGGTTTTGATTTGGGGATTTTTTTTAATCTATATGGTGTTTGCAGAGGGTTTTTATATAAAATCCTCTGATACAGCTGTAGGATAACCTGCACATTAAATCCAGGAATTTGGAGGCTGCAGACACTCATACCAGCTCCTGATGGGGGAAATATAACACACATAGTGCCAGCATTTAATTGCTGCACAGGCTGCAGGAATTGTGAGCAACAAAAAGAACCGAATCAACAACCCAAACCCACAAATCCCCACATACAATAGGAAAGCACCTGCCTAACACAATCTTAAAGAGGATTTAGATGTGTTTTACACCTTCAGAGAATTTCAATAATTGATAAAAGCGTACCTATCATCCATTCTGATATAATTTAAGACAAAAATTAAATACTACAATAATATAATTAATAAAATGTCATGTAGAATGGATATTGTGCTGTAAAAAAGGAAAGTTAGTGAAAGAAGCATGTACTGATCTAATATATTTTTAAAAAAATCCTTGTGTAGAAAGCACAGCTTAAACTCATATCTTACTTTTTGTGGCAAAAGTAACTTTCTGCTCTTTTTTTTAAAAAAAAAATTGTGTTTTCCTTCCTTACAATAAATTAAGCAAACTGCTATACCTTATCATAAAAAAATATTTTAAAAAAACAAAAAACTGTTTTGGAAGTGTGGAGGTTGGTATTGTCAGGAACAGGGAAAATCAGAGACCCCAGTTATTGAAAGATCAACACATGAGCTCAAAAGTCATATTCTGTGGGGTGGTTTGTTGGGTTTCAGTTTTTGATTTTTTTTTTTTTTTTAATCTAGTGACTCCCACTGATTTAAATTTTGAGAGAGGTTTGCTACAATATTTTTTTATCTAGTGACTCCCATTGATTTAAATTTTGAGAGAGGTCTACTATAATATTTCCTATAATTATACTGTGTTATTAGGTAGTTTTAAAGGAATCTTAATCTTTGTCTAAATAAACTTATTTTATCCTTTTTTTTTAGGTCCTTTATCACCTCAGGGGTGACAATGTCTAGTAACTAAAGCATTTACTCCCTTGGGCTTTTCCCTCACATAGTTTTTTTTTCCTCAGAGAAACCATCCTGAATATGAATTAACATCATAAGAAGAATAATCATTGTTAAAAAAAAAAATTGTAAAATTATGAAGAATACTACATGCAGTGAGATATTTAAATAGGTTCAACTTAAAAATTCCCTTATAGAAAAATAAAGATGGTGGCCATCCTACCACACATGATGTTACTGGGGGAGTTTGGCATGTTTCAGCTAAAAATGCAGAGGCTGAAGACGCATGTGGTGACATTCTCCAAATACAAGGCAAAAACCCAAAACCACCAGTGGGAATAAAGAGGTAAAGTTAAGGCACTGCTGGCACAAGGACAAATGTCAGTACAATTACTCCCAATACCAGAAATTGGAGTGAGAATGTCCACTGTGCAAACAGGATTCAAACTCAAATTCATCAAGACATGGTTTAACATCAATCACTGACTGCATGACACAGCTGCCTGGACAACAAAGCTGTCAAACCCCTGACTCAGTCCTTCCAAATCTATATTTCTATGAGGCAAGAGAGACCAAAACAATGGCAAGGAAAAATAGGAGAAAAAGGACTATTGCAGAAAGCATTACCACTTGGAAGAATAAATCCTCAACTAGTAGAGTATTTTGGATGGTTGTAAAGAAATAAATCCACTTGGAATTTTCACTTGAACTCCTAGTCTTCTAAACACACTCCTTCTTGGTATGCTGACTGTCCAACTCCAATCTAAAAACTTTATTCCCCCTTTGACTTTAAAGAGGCCACTGGTGTGAAACTACAATTTACATGTTAATAGAGGTCTGCTTCAAGCAATGTGTGACCTCGAACAACCAGTCAAGTTAAAGACTATGTTTCAAAACATTCCAACAAAAATTTAATGGAAAAGATATTAATGCCTTCAGAGGTAAAAAAAAAAAAACAACTGCTATGCAAGTAAAAGCAGAATAAAAAAAACCCCTCCTTATACACTGTTCTTGTATATTCTTTGTTTTAAGCTTGACAAAACCAGGTAGAACAGCACAAAACTGAATATCAGTCTATATGAGCAATTTGTCAGAGGAAATCCTAATCATTATTTCAGGCTGATGGTCTTTTTAGGAAATACAATTTTAATATATGGAGTAGATAAAACATTTTCAGGTTACTGAGGGATTTTGATGCTGGTAGTTATTGAAGGCTGATGGTCAAGCTCTGATTATATTCCCCTTAATGGAGGGCTGAGCTGATTGTTACAGCTAAATAAATTGATTGGAGTCTTTAAAGTTTTCTGAAAGACTTCCCTCTTCTTCAAAAGTTATTGCAACATCCAAATTGCTCCATTAAAATAAAAATATTTGTTGTTTTATCAAAATGAAAATCAGTTTCCATTTCAAAACTGAGCCTGTACCCATTTAGCTGATCCCCACCTGCAAGAAGCCAAATACATATTTGCTTAAGCTGATTGGATGCAGACAACTTCGTGGGGACAACTGTACAACAGTGCTAACAAGGGGCAATTTGACAAGACATCCCATCAGGGAGACATTAAGTCTGTAGTTGTTTTGTCTCAGATACATGGCAGTAAGGTCAAGAAATTAAAAGTGGTGGTTCATGCAGCATGGACAAGTGGGCAGATTTCTGACTGTCATGATGCCCTCACTTTTCAGGTGGCTGCAACTCCTGGAATGGACACCAAGGTGTTGGCAGTGGGGGCTGCAGAATAGCCCCTGTTGGGATGGAGTGTCAGAAACAAACATTCATGGATTAAACACAGCCCCCCACCCTCCATCCCCACCTGTGCCATGTCTAGAGGGGTGTCTAGAGGGATGAAGGAATGCTGGGAAAGATGCAGGAGGAGAAGTTGTTTTGGTTTGCCCTTGTACCTCTTTATTCAAAGCTATCTTTAGTTGATATTCACTACACTGAGATTGTGCCAGTGATGGTTATTGGCATGCCATCTCCCCATTTTTGTCTCAATCCATAAGCTTTTCCTTCTTATTTTCTTCCCCATTCTTTTGAGGGAAAGGAGTCAGGACATCTGTGCAGCCCTCAAGACTCCAGAACGACTAACTGTGACTCACAGCACAATTGTGCATATATGGTAGATTTGTGGTTATTTTTGCTAATCTCTAATTTTCATGGAGACTTTACATAACTCAGGACCAAAACACAAAACAGTTACATTTAATCTTATAAGTGTTGTCCAGTGAGGAGAAAAATCACTACTTTTTTGTTGTTTGCTGTACAAAACTTCCATAAACTAAATTGTTATACAACTTTGTCAATATTTTAACAGTTTTTATTCACATCAGAACTAGTGGAGGACAGTTTCAAATATCTTCCTTTCTCTGTCTCCAAATGTCACTCCCAAAAGTCTTTATGAATGTTTCAAACATGATAAATATCTTGTATATACACAGACATCACACTTGCATCATATCAGAGCATGGTAATGAATAATTCTACAAACCTGGGTCACCAGCTTCTTTCAAGCTCAGACAGATGTTCCTCAAAAGTAATCATTATCGAAAGGCAGCCCCAACATGTATAAATATCTTGGTCTATCAGAAGCAATTGGTGAATAAGATTTCTTGGTTGGATTTTTTTGTTTGGTTCATTGGTTTTGAACTCAAATGTTGTTTGTTTTTTTTTTTAAATTAACTGATTTCAGAAGTATGAACATCAATCATACCCCTTTTATATGTATTAAATAAATTACATATTGAGAACTAATCTAAAGAATTGTAAAGTTAAGTGTTGCAGACTATTTGTGTCTAATTATTATCATCTATTTACCACTGTAATTGTGCCAGTTACCCTTATTTTGAAGGCTGACATCTACTGCATTGTGTCAGAAAAAGCCTCCTCTCTGTGGAAGTTCTGCTCAGCAAATAATGATGACATCTCTGTGTTATTAACTCTCTTTTTTCCAAGCACAGATCCAAAACACACCCCCACTGTAGCTACTGTGAAGCAAATTAACTCTATCCCAGGAAAAACCAACACATAACACAAATATCTTTGAAAATAAAAGTGCAGATATCTTAACATTTCTTACGGCTGTAACCAAAGTGACCATTCTAATATATTTATCACACTGGAAAATTAGATTGACGCTTTGGTGTGCATAGTACACCAGCCTAGCATCACTACACCATTTTACATTGTGGTTTTTGTCTTTAGAACATGTCATCTCTTCTCCAAAAAAGGAGAAAAAAAATTTGGATTCAACTTAGAAACCCTTTCTTTTCCCCCAGGATGGGGGATGATGTGGGAGGAGGAGGAAAGACTATTTCGATTGAAAGGGATGCACGATGATCACCTAACTCCAGCTGCTTGATCACTTCAGGTGTGGCCAGAAATTCAAGGACATCATGAAAGGGCATTGTCCATATCCCTCTTGGACACAGACAGGCCTGGGTCATGGACCACCTCTCCAGGAGCTCTGTTCCAGGGTTTGGCCTCCCTCTCAGTCAGCAAATGCTTCCTCATGTCCAGCCTGACCCTCCCTAGGCACAGCTTTGAACCACTACTGGCAGATCTGTTTTATCAGTGCCCAGACAGCTTTCTCATGTCAGTGTAAGCTGTGAACAGGAAAGTCTTTTTATACAATACCCCTGACTGTTTCAAGCACAGCAGTTATGTAGCCCAAGAGAGAAAATGGAACTAATTACTTCATCACAAATAGTGTGCAGGATCTGAAAAAAGCAATATTCATTTAAATTATTCTGTAATACCAAACACAGTGTATCTCCACAGAATCAAACTGAAACCTCTGTGACTGCACTTAACCCTGAAGGTGGAATTATGAAAATGTTAAAAAGCAGATAAGAGGGATAACTAAAATTTAATCCTTTTAGGCATGGGGAGAACACTGAAGAGCACCCCAGTCTTAGTGAGGCCTCAGTGCATACTGCATGTTAAGATGGAATAAGTCATTGATGTGATTAAGTGGTATAATAAGGGAAAGTATTAGAAAGAAGCAGCATATTCCAGAAACAGGAAATTACACTTAGATAAAGAAAATAGAATCAAATTCTGAGGGAATATTTTAAAAAATGTGGATAAACAGCGTTTCCAAATCTACCAGGAGTAAAAATATTGCAACGTGTACACATAGTCAGCTGATAACCAGTACAAAATGAACCTTTGAAAAAGGAAAGTCTACTGAAGAAATACAGCATTTTTAAAAAAAACTTTGTGTTCATAGACAAGAAAAATCCAGAGATCCATGCTGGAACAGCCTGTGGGAGGCTCAGCAGGTCTGCCTGAACCTGCAGTGAGTATGAATTAAGTTAGAAAATGAAGTTTTATTTGAAGTATCTCTAACATTGTACTTAGCACCACTCTTTTTGTGAAGTGACAAAGGTTGCACAAAAAAAAAAAAAAGAAGAAGAAGAAAAAAAACAACAAAAAAAGAACAAAAGTCCCAGGTACTATCCAGGTAACTTATTTGAAGTAAATATACCAAATGTCTATGAAAATGAAAACTGTTATCAATGAAAATCTTGGGGAAAATAAAAAGTCGGTAGATGTTGAGTTGTTGGAAAAAGCTTGTTTGATTTCTTTACAAGGTTAAAAACCTAATAGACTTACTTTTCAAGAGGCTTTCTCCCCCCAAAATGTAAAAGATTTAAAGAAACCAACTAATCAGGGGATAAGAGAACTGTTTTAATACAGATAAGTAATTCCTATAAATAAAATGAGAAACTGATAAAATTATACACTCATTTATCAAAATAAAGCATGTAGAAGGGTTAATAAGAAAGAAAGATTTCTAATCATATCTAGTTACTGATAAAAATGAAGATGACAGAAAAAAATAAACTCCAAAAGGAATTTTTAATCCTAAATGCAAGTAGAACAACTAATAAAATTTGTCATAGACATACACATCAATGAAAGGTGCACAAGTAATAATTCCTAAGCTACATAATTCATGGAAGATGTAGCAGTATCTTGGGGTTGTGATACTTCTATGAAAACTTGATCTCAAAACTCATTAGCTGATAAAACTAAATTTGACTGTTAGAAGCTACTAAGAAACAACAGAAACCCCTCTGAAAACAACATTAAACTACCACATAAGCTCATAGTTCATTTTTTTGAAGCATTTATTTCCCTTACTTAAGGTGGATTAATAAATTGAGGAAAAAAATTGTTTAGGAATGCCTAATCAGAAAACTAATCTTAGTATGGTATGAGAATGTTGCACTGTTTGTGCAGCATTCGTGAAGTTTTGAAAAGGATGAGGCAGGACAGGTCCGGGGTCAGCATGCAAGAATTCTCTTTATTCAAATTTTCTGACTCCATTTATATACACTGTACATAAGTGGCCAAGTATTGGCCAAAAGCAGATCATCCCATCGCTCGGATTGGTGATCATTCCAATCACTCAAATGTTCTCTCATAGCAAAGGGATGTAAACATTTTCTTATTCACATGAAAAGGCATGGGAACTCAGCTCAGAGTTCCAAAACATCAGAAGGCTTTAGGTTTAATATCAGAATGCAAGTCTAAGACATGGAAAAGCAGAGTGACATGAGAGTTCTATAGAATTCAGGACCACAGGTTATTTGTCAAGTCTTCCAACACAGGCACACTAGGAGCCTACTAGTGAAAGAATGAAAGTAGGGGGAAGAAGGCTGAAAAGAGTTAAGACAAGACAGCTTTTCACACAGAAACACACCTGTGTAAACCCCTGCTGAGGGAGTGTGGATCCTGAGAGTTCACACAGGTTTGATGGAGGACTGGATGAGCACTCAATGTTTTTTTTTTTTTAAGTAGAAAAAGCACAGCAGGTTCAAGAAGCCCGCAAAGCCAAAACAGTGGCCAGCAGAACTTGCAGGGTGAAGAGTCATTTATCAGCATCACTTGATCTATTTTCTCTCTTCCTGACACACCTGCAGCTGCTGCAGGAGGAAGGTTTCTGTATGGCACAGACCCTGAGCCAGGGCTGATGCTCCTGAGAGCACCTGTGGAGGAGCTGAGCCTCTACAACCCCTCGTACGAGGCAGGGTATGGATGGATGGCATCCCCACACTTCTTGTGGCACCTTTGCACCACGGGGTTAAATCACTCAAGCAGGATTTGATTAAGGTAATTATTAAATTATACAGGTGAGGAGAAAGAGGATCAGGGCAAGGAAGATGCTATTGCACTCTCACCTCAGCCTCTCAGAGGCCCCTCTGTTCTTTACAAAATTCACCGTCACTGCTGGGAAGGAAAGGCGAAGACAATGATAATTCTTAGTGTTTTTTAAATATTCTCATGATATTGCCTTATGTTAGCAACTATTTTATATGCCTGGTCACCTCAGAGACCAATTAGACAAAAATCTCCAGAGCAAAGTCCCAGTGCAACTTTTCCTCATGATATGACGTTCCCAGAATTTCAACACGGGCCAGACACACTTGGTGCTTTTGAAGAGCTATAGAAAAGTAAGGAAATATATTAAATAATATATTACAGACAGAACTTCTGAATCTCCTCTGTGCTAGAAGGCAGGAAAGAGACAAATAAAGAGAAGAAAGAAATCCCACAATGCTTTGTCCTCAGCTTTATATATTTGCTGTAGGAATTCTTATTTCCCCTTGCAACTGTTCTCCCACATGAAGGTCCTTCTGTCATGTGTCAGCCCAATTATTAGGAAAAGCTTAATTTTTTTTCCCTAAACTTTTCCCTTGACACAACCTTAATTTATTAATTAGAATGCTATTGAAAAGGGAAAAATTTGGACTGAATGGTTAGCATATTAAACTCCTATATAGTTTTAGTTTATTTTAGACTTAATCTATAGAAGAAACAATGTAAAAAAATCTTGTGAATATATTCCAATTATATTTCATATACATCTGTAGACTGCACATTCCTGAAGAAAATAGAATACAATTAGCTCAAATAGCTTTTGGGGAATTATAATGAATATTTATTTCTAATTTTGTCTTCATATCACTAACAAGAAATTATTTATTGATACCAAGAGAAAATATTTGCTGCTCAAAGGCTTTTAGGAAAGGGAATCAGCTAGTTATACTAGATTAACATGTTAACCTAAATTGTCACATACACATTTTCAATGAGCTGCAAGGCAGCTCTCAGCTGCTTTACTGGATACAATTGACACTCTTAAATAGTTACACACAGATCCTGATGGCAGACATAAACTTCATTCATGTTGCTATTTCTGCCATTGCTGGAGTAATTTGTACATCTTATTTTCAGCCATTTCTTCCTCATGGATTCCTCAACACAGAAGCAAGCTTTTAAATGCTTTTTACACTAAAATTCTCTACAACTGCCTGACAAGAGGAAGTTAAATCCTTTCTTCTCTTGTGGCTAGACGTCCATATGTGCTGAGACTCAGGGCACTCTTCCTTCCTCCAGAACAGCTGTTGGACATCATCTTTGCGATAGAAATTAACTAATCCAGGAAAGAGGGAGTTGGTAAAGTTTCAGTGGGAACAGGGATTGTGATTGTTTTAGTTGCTGTTGAAGGAAACATTTAACTGGAGTTTTTAAAACACTACCCCTAATAGACTGGCACAATTAAAATTATATAATTTCAGTATATATTAAACATTAATGCTTGTTTGACTTTCATCTTAATACCTCTTACAATCAATTTAACAGATTTTGTACGAGATTTCAAAACAGATTAAAATAGAGTCTATTTTATTATTCTCTGCATTCCCATTAGTGGAGGTATTGATATGTATAGCTACAGAATTTTTTCCTCATTTCTTGCTTTCTTCTAAAGAAGCTCTAGCAGTATAAGAATATTTCGTACTTTGTCAGCTTTATTTTGCTAAAATGTTGATCATTATGCATTTTCAAAAGACATACACAGAGGATTTCCTCATTTCCTTTTCTCTATCCCACTTTTCCTCTCTTCATGCCAAGAGAAAGTGCTGGGTGGCAGACACTGGTGAAACAAGACCACATTTGAATATCTCCAGTCCATTAGAATGTGCTACTGCTTGGTCTACTTATCTGTGATGCTCATACTCTCTGCCTGGTAGATTCTTCCAGCAGCAGCAATAGCAGGGTTTTGTGGGTTTTTTTAAATCTTTTGGTTTTGAGCATAATTTTTATTGGCATAGTCAGCATCTGACCAATGGAAAAAAAAATAGGTAGAATAACCTGTTAAATCCAAAAAATGGTATTGGGAGGGTTTTAATTATTATTTTTAATGATTTTGTTAAGGTGACTGAAAAAATGTTGTTCTGATCTCTGCCAAAACTAACAAACAGGAAACAATAATAGGAACTGTGGATTATTTTCTATCTTGAAATTTACCCAAAAGAGGGTATAAATTTCATAGTACTTACATATTTAACTTACAGAGGTCAGCTATGTGTAGAGATTGCCACGGGTTTTGAAGGTTTGAGGTATTTAGTGTAGCTGAAATAAAGAAAAAAAAAAGAAAAAAAAAAGAAAATAAAAGGAATAAAATAATTCAATGTGTTCTTGAACACGTTTTGCACAATCTAAGTTCTAAAATCCTGAGTCTGCTGGGGAAATGGCATTTCCATAGAAACACTAAAGGAATGAAACCACCACATAAGAGCCTCTGGCAGGAGAGATGTAGCAAAGATGTGCTGGCTGTGAATCTCAATAGACACAAAGTCTGTTGGCCCTGAACTGCTGCCTGTTTTTCTACAGCAGGTTTCTAAACTGCAGGAGTAATGCCTGCTACTTCTGCATGGTAAAATAATTGTACCTGACAAGACATTAAAAGGGGTTTTAAAGAGAGAACACTGCTTATTCTTTATCTATTAACCTTTCAAAGAGAAGAGTGTTATAGGAAAGCTCCATAACCGAGGTCAAAGGGTCAGTACCACCGTTAAGTGTAAATACAAGAAAGTGCTGCTGGCTGCTATTTCATTTGGGCACTTTAAATCAGCCAAACACCCAAACTGCCTTTTCTTTTCCCTACATTCTGTTTTCTTTCCATTTTTACTACCCACTATTACAGCAACTCCTCTTGGCACTGCTTTATGTGCAGAGAGTGGTACTATTATACTTGCCTCTTCCTAACACTTTAAAACTGGCCTAGGAATATCTTTAATCTGAAGTATGTCACATGAAGATTCTTTTCTATTAAATAAAAAAGTACAGCTGGCAAGAGAAGTTTAAGCCAAACTTTGAATCCAATTTGAGTAGATATTGATTGTCTAAAGACAAATAATTATGATGAATTACATCAAGAAGTAAAATGTTTCCTATGTCATTTTAACAAAATTAAAAAACACCTATTTTTAAACTAGAACAGAAAAATAATCACCAAAACCCCTCAAAAATCAGATATTTAAAGATATGTATTACACTGCAACTAATATTCAGTTTATTATCTGTTCAATGCATGCTTTATTGTCAATAGTTCAAAACTAGGGAGAAAAAAAGTATTTTTAAAAATAATGGTATTAATAACAACAATAATAAAAACAACAACAACAGTTTCTAATTTCCTAACTCTTGCTCTTGCTTTTTACACTTCCAGAGTTACATATGCTTTTAGCTACATGAAAGTAAGATAATGAGCAAAATGATCCTTTCTGGATTGACAGACACAGGTATTTACCACAACTCCACAACTTTTTCTATTACTTCTTGGTCCTTTGTTTTTCATCTTATTCAGAACTTGAAGCAAACTGGGATGTGATTTTTGCATTCAGTTGTGCTACATAATTTGTTATCAGGCTGCAGCTCAAAAGGAGCCCTGGGAAAACTTCTGCAATACGAAGCTACTTTCCATGGCAAATGATGTTAACATTTGGCTTAGATTGCATCTCTAAGTATTCTTAGTCATCTTGTATTTGTTTCTCTGAAGGGGTTTAAAACTTAGAACATGTTGAGAGAAGTCTCTGACTGCACATAGAGCTGTCCCAGGACAATAACTTGTGAAGTGGAGCAGCAAACTGGCAAACAGATTTGCTATTGCCCTGGCAACATATTTTATCTACATGATGTGGTGGAATTTGATTACCATCAAAAGTCAGTCCATTTCCTCTTGAAGGCACATCAGGCATTCCTGAGATTTGCAACTTCTCACTAAGCCTTGAATTTATGTTTCTTCTCAATGCAAGGATGGTACATCATCATTTTCGCAAGGATAACTATTCATTGAAACAGAAACAGGCCAGTGCCTAGAATGGACAGTTCCTTTCCAGTTTACTATTTCCAATGAAATTGATGATACACCTTGCACGACAAGCTACTTTTTTTTTTTTTTTTTCTTTTTTTAATGATAGCAATATAAAATCATTCATTGAACGAAATCTCTGGCCATTATCTATTGAGATGTAAGTATTGAAGCACCTGTAGTGTTAATCATCTTTATATGACTGATTATTATGTAAACAGAATCCCATGATAAGGACTTGGCTGAGGAACTAAAAATGGTGTTCAACCCAAAATGATGGGTGGAATGTATTTAATGGCTGCAAATGTAATGTTTCTAGGTCTCACTGGGTCCTTATTAAATGGCACTGTGCAAAAAGAGAAGCAGCATGACAAGAAATGACAAAACATTTGATGAACAGCTGAGAAAGATGACAGAAAGTAAATCATTCACATAGTCTCTTAAACAGAATATAATAGTAGATTAAGCTCATTGTCTAGTAGATAGATAAATAGATAGATAGATAGATAGATAGATAGATAAATAGATAGATAGACAGGTAGACAGACAGACAGATAGATATTAACTTTTCTAATGCTGTTGTCACTGGATTTTTATTGCATGGGTAATTGAAATAAGAATCAACTCCATAGTTAAGCCAAATCCAATTAACTGAGCAAGAAACTTCCTTGTATGTATTGGGAGATGGCTGAATTAGTAAATGACTAGTGACCCCACTTTTATTTAATTCAGAAGATTTGTTATTTACTAGTTATAGAGACATATGAAACAGAGAACAATAAAAAATGGGTTTTAGGATGTTGGAGTGGCTGACTTACGGAAAAAAAAGGAAACTAAGCATATATGCCAATGTTAAAAGTTAAATAACATTCAAAGGAATATTCAGCAAGAACTCTAAGATGAAAATACTGAGAAGGAAGTAATACAGAAACCCATACATTCATACAGAATAAAGAATTATTAGGAATAATAAAAAAGGTAAAACTCCACAAAGTTTGAAAAGGAAAATTCAATAAATATCAAAACTGACCAACAGTAACAGTAATTAAACCATTGAACAATTTTTTTTTGTCAAGGAACTCACAGAAAAACTAATCAACTGCTATTAAAGAAAAAATGTGATACATGGTATATGACATGGCAAAATTTGGCACTGAAAAAAATAAACTAGCTTTACTAGGGTAATTTTTCATCTTTAGCACTGATATAGAACTAATTCTATCTATACTTCTGTTGCACTCCAAACATCTTTTTCAAAAGCAGGAAGAATACAGAAGATTTAATTAAATGAAATCTTTGAGATGAGATTCATTTAAGAGTTCCAAATAATTTCAACTATTGCTATAGTTTTGGCTTTCCTTCATTTGTTCTAGGTGGAAAAGCACTGTAAAATTTTACCTGTGAGCTTTTTTATTACTTTATTGGAAGTGGATATTCCTCTACCTTTCTCTGAAACTTTATATGTTGCAGCTAGAAATCAAATGTTTCTGTGAAGTAGTGCCACTGAACTCTTGCAGATGTTTGTTTAGAGGGCTTTGCTCACTTTCTGGAGATAAATGGATTTGCCAGGCAGGCAGGACCAGGAGGGAATTTTCCTTTTGTTGAGGATGGATGCAATTGCTCTTTTTGTTCTGTTTCTTTGTTTTGTCTCTTTGTCTTACTTGCACTTCTGCAAAGTGCACCTTTCCTAAGCAACACAGAGGAATTTGTTTCCTTTTGGGTCCTGGCAAAGAGCAGCTCTTCCTTGATTGCTCCTGCTCTCAACTACTGGCACACTGAGGTTGTTTTCTTTTGTTGTGTGAGATGTTATGGATGGGGTACTAAATGGTTTTCTGTAGTGCACAGAGCAGCTCTTCTGAGCTCATGCTTCAGCTTCCTTTAGGTCTTCTGGGAAAAGCAGAGGGCCAAAGCTATGATTGTCTCCTGTGTTCTATTCCTGTCTCCTTAAAACACAGCCAACAAATTGCAGCAGCACTGCAAACTGCCTGTAGTTACCAAAATTACCCAAGCAGGCTGTTTTGGATTTCTGCTCATTCTGACAGTTCGTTTCTCCCAGAAGAATGAAATGCCTGGGAAGTGAAAATTGTGTGCACAAGAGGATGGATATATATATTAATATCTTGGGTTGTTTCAGGCTTCAGTGTGCTTTGAGTTAACACTGATTTCGTGTTTAGCTCTCGAGTTGATGAAACATTTGTATCTTAATTCTGACATGGGTAAGCAGGCAGATATATTGCCTATCATTTTATTTCTTTTCCCTCAGCAATGTCCAGAGAAAGAAGGTCTGGGTATAGAATTGCCAGCTTTCAAAGAATAAAGCAGAATATCCACTGATTTGACAGAATGCAGAATCAAAACCCAGTGATTTGGCAGAACCACATCAAAATGGGGGGCCCACATTAAGAAATAGTCTGAACAAGAGAATTGGACTGTAGTGTGTCCCCAGGATCACAGCAGTACACTGTCTGCATGTATGTCTTCTGAGATATCTATCTATCTATCTATATATAGAGAGATATATAGATAGATATAGATATCTATAGATAGATAGATACACATATACATCTATATCCTGAAAAGTAGGTTCTTGGTAAAACAGTACAAGCTCTTAAAAATACTTGCATCCACAGCTCACATTAAAGAGATAAAGGACTGAACATTAAGTAATGACCATTGTGATGAAAGTTTAGCAGCAAGAATCAGAGTAAACGCTACTGGTTTATGCTGATCCATTTTTTCCTCCAAGAGTGGTTAGATTTAATCCTGTAATCCACATATTTGACTAACACATTTTTAACACTGGAAATGTGCAAAATTTAGCATTTAAATTACGTGTGGGAGATCAACACTGGAGTCTGCTACATCAGTCAGAAATAACACCTTGAATGGAGGGAGGAAGGTCTTGCATCCCAGATGGGTTGAAGATTTTAGTGCCTGATCAATTATTTCTGTTGACAGTATAGGTGTGACAGGCCACAGTCAAGACAAAAACAACAAACCTCTTTAGGGTCAAGGAAACTGCTGCTGCTTATTAGTTTTAACACTTCATGAATTTACTGGAGAATAAATTTCATTTCACATTGGATTTCTTTTTTCATGTATCACAGCTCCCTTCCTCCACTTATATTTTACATTACATTTTTCATGTAATTATAGGAAGATAACTTGAGGTACCATTCTTTGACATATCTCACTGAGCTGTGCACATTAAAACCCTCTGCAGCTTAGTGGAGAGCAAAAAAGATAATAAAAAAGTAAGTCATGTGCCGAAGTCTTTGCTCATCTACTAAAATAAAATTAATTTGAGTTATATGTAAAACTTGAGCACGTGTCATTAGTTTATTTGGCTGCATATCTCCTTTGTGCATTTTTGCTTTTCATACAGAACATTTTGTCACGTACATATTTGGTCTTTGAAGAGTATGAGTTCTTTTTATTAGAAAATTCTTACCAACATATATTTTTTTTCCTCCTCCTCCTCATATCTGTTACGGAAAGAAAGAAAACAAAAGCTAATCTTTTTTGAAAATAAGTGTGAGACGTAGAAAAAAGCCCTCATCAGTAAAATACAAAGAAGACATTATGAAATTATGCAAATAACCTGTCAGATGTAATGTTCAATGGCACTTAGACTACCAGAGGCTGCATTTCAGGAGAGCACATGGAGTCAGTGTAGGGTGTGCTGGGAACTGGGATTTGTGAAATGTTATGTGTGTATAAAGCTGGGAAGGGTTGAAGCACGTGCTTTGGAAATGAAGGCACACAGGGAGAGGAAGGAGGGTTTTCTCCTTTCATGTATGTCCATATATTTGCTCCCAGGGCTCGTCCTGGGGTGAAGCACTGCTGTCACATCACCAGTGGGCTCACATAAGGTGCTGCTGATGCCAGATCCTGCACCTGAGACGGGGAAGTCCTGGCTGTGTGTTCTGTACAGCTGGTTGGATATTAGAAAAAGGCTCTTCAGCCAGAGAGTGGTTGGGCACTGGGAACAGGCTCACGGGGAATGGTCACAGAACCAAACCTGCTCAAGAAGCTCTAGAGCACATGCTGTGTTTCTTGGGAATGGTGAGGTGCAGGGTCAGGAGCTGGAGTTGATGATCCCCATGGTTCCCTTCCAACTCAGGATATCCAGTGATTCTGTGAAACAAATGCAGCACCTCTTCCCTGCAGCTGAAGTGGGTGCTGGATATTGAGAGTGGGGTTTTGTGGATGTACAAAGAGGAGTAGAAAATGCTTTATCCCATCTTCAGCTCTACTGCACACCAAGCCCATGTACTGAAGCTCAAGGGTGTTTGCCTTGTCATTTTAGAAGTGCCTGTGGAGGATTTCTGTGCCATTTTCACAGGGGCAGTGAAGAGTGACCCTCTCACCCCTTGTTCTCAGATCTCACATTCGAAAATGATCTGACATTGTTTCTTTTCCCCTGCACATCATTGTCAAAGGGTAGATGTGTATCACATTTGTGATGCATCACTTAGACTTTTGATAAAATGTCATATTCTTTCCTTATTCTAGAGACTTTGTGTAGCTGACCCTTATTGCACTCTCCTTAAACAGAGTTACAGGACACAGCAAAATGTCTGTCATTTGGCAGA
This sequence comes from Brachypodius melanocephalos, assembly GCA_013398615.1. NCBI lineage: Eukaryota > Metazoa > Chordata > Aves > Passeriformes > Pycnonotidae > Brachypodius > Brachypodius melanocephalos. The sequence continues at coordinate 3,085,495 of VZSR01003209.1, forward strand.
AACCTTATTTTGTCTTAGATTCTTCTGATTCATGTACAGTAACAGACTCAAAACAATTAACAGAAATCAGTATTCAATGACCAGCTCAATCAAAACATTTGAAGAAAACCCTTCACTTTCCTGGCAGTTTTTGATATTTTCTTTTATAGATATTTATCCATCTTTCTTCTAATGTTTACTTCTTGGCTGGTTATTCATTGGCTTAATAAAAGAGTTTTGTTCTGAATTTATTTCCACAATTATGAGCAATTACCTTTTCTTTTAACTTTAGCTCTTTTGCATGTGAAAGAAAGTTGACACATCAATGATATATGTAACTGAATTCTGACATTTTCATTCTACAAAGATATGAAAAGACTTTTTTAACATTGCTGTTCCTGATCAAATACTTAAGGCAAAAAATCATAGGCAAGTAACCTGGAAACCACAGAGGTTTTGAAGAATCTACTTAAGCCAAAAAATCATAGGCAAGTAACCACTCAGGAAAACACAGATGTTTTGAAGAATTAGCCATTTAAAATTGATTTGCACAATAAATCTTAAAAGATACATAAAAAAAAAAAAGTAAAACTCTTTACAGAAAGCAGAATACATCTTGGATTAAAAGTCAAATAGTTTGTCATACAGTACTTCTCTATGATTCAGTTGTTAGGACCTGTGGCCACAGACGTGATAATCTTAATCTCATGGTCAAAGTCAATAGAAGAAAATCCTGAATTTGATTCTCCAGGTCAGATCAGGGGTGTAAAACAATTTCTGTTATCTCTCCTAAATACAAACAGGCACTGGTTTGAGAAGTGTACATTTTATATTTGCACCCTACCTGTGTGACAAGGATGCTCCAGATACCAGCAGGTACCATCTTTTCCCTTCAGCCTTTTCCCTGTGATTTACACTGGTTTATCAAATTTCTCCTGGATTATACATTTTCCTCAGTTTTTGCCTCATAATTTAACATAATATCATCTTATTAAAGATTTTGGGTTTGTGTCTTTTTTTTTAATTCTTAAATTTACCTCCTCTCCCCTTTTCAAACGTTTTCCCTTCTGTTCCTTTTTTCATTTGTGTGTACATTTCTGAGTTTATTAATTCATTCATATCCTTTTGAACTGCTGACTATAGATCCCAGATTTCAGCAAGTTAGATTGTTGAGTTATTATGATTGTATTCTGGCAAGCAGTGCATCAGGTCATACAAAAAATAATTAGAGGTTTTAATTTATACAACAACATTCCAAGAGGTCTCTAAGCATTATCAAACGACAAAATGAAGTATATCTTAAGATGAAAAGAAAAGAAAGTTAATTAATTTCTAAAATACTAAAGATATTGAAAAAAATTTGAAAAACAGTAATAAGGAAGAACAATAATTACAATTGCTATAAAAGTTGAAAAACTGGGCCACTTGGTTTACTAATGCTAGAGAATTACCTATTAAAATTGTTTCTTTAACTGCAAAATAAAAGGAGCTTTTGTTCATATCTGTTTGTTAAATCGATTCTATCTAGATCAGTTGCAGGTTCTGGTTTTAAACTTATGATATCCTTTCCACACATAATCTCTCATAATCTCTCTTCTACTTCTGTCTTGGCATGTTTATTTTTCAGGAAAATATTATCATTTGGTTCTCACACACTTATGTATATCAGCCAGTAGTTAATATTTTTTGTGTGTATGTGATTTTCTTTATTGTTTAGTTTCTTTTTTTTATAAGCGTAATTTGAATATTCACTGCTCCTGCCCACCCCAGCTCTGTTACCATTTTCTCCTCTCCTCACTGATCTTTTCTATTCTATTTATAAACAATTTCATAGCATCTCCTCTGTAATTCCTATTTCCTCTTCCATTTCTCCACTCTGCTACATCTTTAGTTCAGTCAAATTTTTTTCCAGATCCCTTGAATCATAACCCTCAGAACAGATGGAGAGGGACAAATCACTGAATAATGAAACTAGACTTGCTTAGGCTGATTACTCTGTACTCTCTCTGACCTTAGTTTTTAAAATGGAGAATTCCTTCAATGTCTTATTTTGAAAAATAAACTCAATATAAGAGGTCATCCTGAACTGACTGCAGGACCAAGAGTCCTAGAAGATGTGGGCTGGTAAAAAAGCTGGCTGAATTGCATCTCCATATTTCCGTTTTAAAAAGAGAATATAAAAATATTTGTTGCTATTTCCATAAAGTTTCAGAGGTACCCTCTTTCAGTCACTTGAGTGTCCATATAATTTTTGTAAAAATTCTTGTAAATTAGAATACTAATTATAGGTTGCTATGAAATATAACTGAAACAAGTCATTTTCTGACCTGTCAGAAAATTTATCAGTGAAATAATGTAATGAAAAGTGAGTTAAAGAAGGAAGACTAGAGTTTCCCTGCAGCCATTCTGTTGTGTAGCTGTGCTTATTCTATTCCAGTGGAACTCAAGCTGTAATAAATCATGGCATCTCCCAATGACAGTTTCAAATGAACATGTTTATTGGGACAGACAAGTACATCACTAAAAGTGTTACTTACTTCAGGTGCTGACATACAGTACCAGCTGTTACATTTAAACACTGACTCAGTCACTGCAACTGGAAACGATGGGAGTTTTCCAAATCATACACCAATATGAGAAAAACAGGGGCATCATGGCGCAACATAAGTAATGTAGATTTTTTTCTTCAACAACAAAAAAGCTGTGAAGTTTAAGAGAAAATTCCCCAACAAAACCAGACAAAACTTCCAGTCTAACAATAAAACCACAAGACATTCCTATTAAATACTGTAATTCTGTTTTTTAAGGAAGTTTAGAGAAAATTTTACTTTGAAAAATCAGTGACTGAGCTCTAAAGGTATGCTACATTTCATTAATTTCTTCATATATATAGGCAAATCACCTCTGATCTCTGTTTTTAACCTTCAGGTAGTATGGGCTTTTTATGTAAGTAGTGTAGAATGGAAACAGATCCAACACTGCTGTGAGTTCTTCCTTTGTTGTGGAACATGGACCCACCTCCTACAGGGATCTGGGGAATCAACCTGAAACAAAAGGTGTTTTTGTTGCCATTAGTATAAGAAAAAAGAAAACAAACAAACAAACAAACAAAACTGTCCTGACCACCACAACACATTACAAATTAAAGACAAAAAAAACCAACCAAACAAAAAAACCCAACAACAACAACAAAAAAACCCCAACAACAACAAAAAACCCCCAAACTCATACACAAGTAGCAGGAACACAGTATGAAACATACTTTGAGGTGGAATACTCCAGGAAGACAGGATACACATTGAAGTTGGAGGTGGCTCCAGTGTCAAGGATAGTTGGGATTTTATCAAATAGGGATATTTAGAATGAAAACAAAAGTATCAGGAGGGTATTAGTAGCCTTGTGGGAGGAAATCACCCAGGAAGGAAAGGAGGTGACTGCTACCTCATAAATAAGAGGACTGCTCAGTAGTCTCATCCATGTCCCTTGTCCTTCAAGATTAAGAAATGTGTTGTGCTGAGACCAAATGAGGAACAATGACCAGAACAACCAGATGAGAGAGTCTTTGTGTCCTGACAATGAGAGGATTTTTGTGGTTATTCCAGCACCAAAAAAGGAAGAATGAGATGGTTGAAGTTCCCTTTTCTAGGTGAGTGGATCCTATCTGACAATCAGTTCAGGAAGCGTGAAGCCTAACTGGAACCAAGTCAAAGATTTTAAAGTTATATTGTCAGTACTAATGCTGTCTTTTGGCCAGGCTTTATTTCATCTTGACTATAAGCTGCTTTACTAATTACTCTAGCCAGTCATTTATCTTCCTCATGGGAGACTGACGTGATGGCAGTCATCTACTACTGCAAGTCAAGGAGAAGATTATAAAAAGGAGTATAAAGTGTTATTAGACTTTCAGCTCCAGCATACAAAACTTGGCAGGGACCTACAAACACTGCAAGATTAATCTGCAACTCTCTAAGTGGTTGAAACATGAAAACCGTAAATTTCAGTTTAAATTTCTGTTTCTTTTTTATATATGACATTCCATCTAGGTCCCCCACAAACCCTGCTCCAGCATGAGCTCCTCTTTAGAGGACACAGCTCCTGCCAGGATCTGGCTCCACCAGTTCTCCATGCCATTCAGGGCATATCCATGTCCTTCACATACACAAACTCTCTTGCAGTACTTTCTGGTACTCAAAATCAAATGTAAAATAATAGCTCATTTATGATGTCTTTAGTTTCCAAAACAAAATAGCCAAAAATAATTTGTATGTAAGCAATTGTACAACTATATTCGATATTTTAGGGGAAAAGACAGGCCACATCAGCACAGCAAGAACAGCAACTTTAACAGAGGATCTAATTTGAAAGTGATGGGTGGGGGAGCAATCTATAAATGTATTTTATATACACAAGAGTATTATTTATATTTATTAAGTTGTACTGCAGGAGAACTGGCAGATCCCGAAAGTAAGAGTATAAAAGGACAGCAGTCAGACTAGAGTATTTCAAAAGAAAGACAGTTAATTCAATAAACTACCAATCTAATCAGACATGCATCCATGTTAAAGGGAAAAAACAGGGAAAAAATGCCAACTGACAAAAATGCTCTTGCCAAAGGGTGTGTATGATGAAGTGACAGAAGAATGAACATGAAAATAATCAAGGGGCTAGCTAAAAAATAAAATACAAGAAGTTTTTTAAACACAATAGAAAATGAAGTCAAAAGGAAGAAAAGATCTTTTATTCAATAGGAAAGGAGAACAAAAAGGAGATTATGCACAACAGACTAAACTCAATACTTTCTTTGAATTTTTGTTATAAAAGAAAGAAATAAAAAGGTAGTTTTGACCAGATACTTCACAAAATGAGTTTTATCACAAGGATAAGTATGTCAGGGAGAATTTGAAAAAAAGTAGGGTGAAGAATATTTAGATAAACGAATTGAATATAAACTTATTTTTAAATGTTTTTAAAAAATCTATCCATAGAGAGTTATAAAACTTCAGTGGGTTTTCTTTTTCAGGAGATCATAGAAAACAGAAGACTTGAAAAGAGAAAAAAATATTAAATTCTGTATCAGCTATTAAGAAGTGAGTGGGAAAGAATGCAAAAGAATTACAGGTCACTGTACCTACCTTTAGGAATTAGGACAGAAAGATTTATCAATCTATTCATGTTAAAAGAGAATAAAGTGGAAAAGGCAGACTGTGTAGTTTTGTTGAAGTGCAGATAGTGCCAAAGCAATCTTATTTTCTCTAAGATGGAACATGTATCAGGTTAAAACTGAATATGTAGCTCACCTAAATAAGGTTTTTCCTACTGCCCTAACATAGTATTCTCAAATGAAAACCAAGGAACCAGAATCCAAAGAAAAACACAGATGAGCACTCATTGCTTTCTAAACTACAGGTCAAGTACTTAATAATGGTTCCTTCATTGTGAGAGGATATTTCATCGATAGAACACCTGGAATAAAAGGAGAGCAGGACAATAGGTGTCAGTGACATAAAATATAGTGTCATTGGGAAAAGGACTCATGGTGGAACAGCAAAATGTCTCGGGGGGGAAATAAGCCTGAATGGTTAGAGAAGAATTCATACAAAAAAAAAAGAAAAAGAAAAAAAAGACTAGAAAAGATGAAAGGAAAAATTACTCCAGATATATGGATAATGCACACTGTAGCTAGATAATGGAATAGGTCACAGATGCGACATTGTGCCGTGGAATTTAATGAATTTGTCAGTTTGATGCCTATTCCAATAAATTCTGAAGACTTTGGTTTTTAGACGTTTACTCTCTATATATCTCATTGCTTAAATTTGGTGAGGGAGCAATGTAGCACAAGTTTCGTAGGCAGCCTGTTAATGGAGCTGCTGCAAACATTAAATATTCTGTTCTTCATCTCTGCAATCAATTTCTTACATCTCTCTCGGTTTCATCTGGAAGAAGACTGCTTAAAAGTAAAGTGATATAAAGTGTTTCCCAGCAACTACTTCATCACTTCCAGTGACCTTCAAATTACATTTAACATTTGTCTTGGACAAAACTATAAGTCTGCTCAGTGTTGTGGACAGGAAGATTCATCTGGTACTGTTAACCTGATCAATAGTGAAATAAAAAGTCAACTGAGCTTACATTTTTACAACCCCAGGAGAAAGTTAAAAAACACATTAGTTGGTTTAACAAAATGATAGCAGACAGAGAATCAGTATCCAAGGTTATAAATGATGATAGCTCTGTAAGCCCTGTACATCATGTATAGTCATAAACTACTCACACTGAATTAGTTTAAGGAAAATCTCACTTTTGTTTCTTTTACTTCAATTTTCCTGCATTTTGCTCAGCAGAAAGAAGAAAAAAAAATAAAAGAGAGGCTGTGAAGTTTGAAAGCACACAAATTATACTGAATTTCATATAAAGAAAATGTTCCATGTGGTGAAGAGATTGATTCTATGAGCTTTAATTATCCAAACTGTGGGTCCATTAGTAAGTTTTTTCGTGCAACAGAAGTAGATCAGTAGACTGAAACAGATGGTCTTAAAGCTCCTGAGCTTTATTTTGCTTCTTGCTTATGCCTACATCAGAAAAGAAAAGAAAAAATCTTTGCACTGGGACTGTTTTACCTGTGGTCGGCTATGGGTATTGTCAACACAAGAGGTGAATAATATTCTTTCAGGACACAAGGACTGCTTTGTCCTCTGATCTCTTTTTGACCTCCCCTAAATATTAGTACATTACCTCCACTGCTGGCACCAGTGACCCTCCAAAAACCTCATAGGCCTAAACTCGAACAGGCTGCTGGAGAGAATGCAGTGGGCAAGTGTTGCAGCACGAAGTTTGGAAGAAATATTGCAAGGAGTGTGCTGGCAAGGGAAGGTGTCATTTACTGCTTCACTGGGTAGCAGAAGATAAATGGGAAAGGAGCCTGTAAGTGATTGCTGCTGCTTAGTGGGGCAGCCTCCACCAGGGCTGGGGAAGGAGCAGGACGAGCTGTCTGCATAGCTGCTGGTGACAAGGGGCTTGCTTCATGTCTAAGGAATCCTTCTCTTTCCGTCAAACAATATTTTAAGCTCTGTTACATCCACCCAATTTACCTCCTTGATAGCCTTTCAGAGCAATTAGCAAACTGTCTTGGAGCCATTGAGGGCTTCAGCACCCAGCCATGAGCCACCAGCACCCAAAGACTGTGCTCCTTTTCCGGACAGCCAACAGAACCAGAACTCTCCAGCCTCAGAAGCCGCCCCTGTCCTCCTCCTGGAGTAACCTGGAGGTCACTGTGGGCCTACTGCCACAGAGAGCAAAGGAAACTTGTCTTTGCAGCCTTTTTCCCTTGCACAGACTGCAGGCAGACTGACCACAGCCCTCAGGATTAGGATGGGGCATCCAGACCCTAGAGCACAAAGCTCCTGCCCCTTCTGTTTGCTGCCAGACCTCAGGGGACACAAGCAGCAATGGGTCAGGCAGAGGAGGAACATCTGAATGAGACGAACACCCTGAAGAGGAATGGGTTCCAATACCAAAACCTTGTTTCCTAAGAAGGCAAATCTGATCCATCACCTGCACAAATGCTGGATGTTAAGACCCAAACGTGACCTAGACTTTCACAGACTCACTGGATGTTAATTACAGAAATTCCAGTGAGGTAACCTGGTTTTTTAGGGACTGTATAAACTAATAGTAGTCATCATATTACATCCAAAATCTTGTTACAGACAAAACATTTTTAGGACTAAGGATTTTTCATCAATCCAATTAGTATTTTCTCATTCTAATAGTCCCAGTAACCTAATAAAAGAAAATATTTCTGTTTAAATTGTTGTATAAGAACATTTTAGCATCTTAATCTTTTATCTGTTGTTACAATTTTTTTATTTTTTTTTTCCTGATTTTAGCCCATCTGTGTAACACAAATAAGCAGAATAAGGCATTTATGTGCGCCTGGAGGAAAAACCTAAATACTTGATTTGTACTGGTTCTTGGCCTGGGCAGGATATTTCTACTGATACCAAAATGGAAACTAAGTTAACACTGCAAACAACATGGTGCTGCTATAGTGAATTCATAATACTTTGAAATAATTTTGAGTTACTACGCTGGCTTCAGCTGGGATGAAGTTAATTTTCCTCATCATAACCCAGATGTTTTGACTATTTATGGGCAGTGCTTGCAGTGTCAAGACTTTCCTCACTCTGCTCCCCAAAGCAAATCAACAGAGGGTGGGCAAGAAATTGTGAGGACACACAGCTGGGACAGCTGAGCCCTGCTGAACAAGGAGATAATCCCTACTAGTCGTGAGATTTTTGCTCAGCAGCAAAAGTCTGGGGAAAAGATATTTGAGCTTATGGCATTTGTCCTGACAATCAGACACTGATGTTAATGGAGCCTTGCTTTCCAGGAAGCTGCTGAAGGCCTCCTACCAATGGCATGTAGTGAGTAAATTCCTCCTTTTGCTTTGCTTGCACACTGCTTTGCCTGTCAGATTGTAAAATGAGTTTTCTACTTTTGCTTTTCTGCTTTTCTCCTTCATCCCACATCCCACTGAGAGGGCAATGAGCAAAGGACAATGTTGGTGTTTACCTGCTAACTGGGGTCAACACATAGTTATCATTTTGTGTACTAAGTAAATAATTAATCATAGTAATTATATGTATCTAGAGCAGAAGACTGTAGCCTATTTCATAAATGTGTTGAAATTAGAGGATTCCAAACAGTTTTGTAATATTTCGAAGAGATTTTCAAGTGTGAAGTTAAGCAGGAATCAGATGATGCAGTTTTCTCCAAAGACTGCAAAGAAGTTTTTCTGGAGATCATAAAATCATGGGACGGTTTGGGCTGGAAGGGACCTTAATGATCATGTAGTTCCAGCCTCCTGCAGTGGACAGGGACACCACCCTGTTCTGAAAGAAAGGATGGAGTGCCATTGACTCTCTTCCACCATAGGCCTACAAACAGGAGAGCTGTCACTTGGTGTTAATTATACGTGAGAAGATAATTGCTGCCAGTGTCAACCAGGATCATTTTTCTGATAGTAACCAGAGAAGATGATACAGTATAGTTAAATCTGCTCGGAGCAGCCCAAATCAGTCTGAAAGGAATAGGTGAGATTCACAGCGTGGATTTTCATACCTGTAAGGTGCTGTAAAGATGGAGTTTTGAGACTCTTCTCTCTGTCCTCTAACCTGGTGGCCTGATGTGTCTCTGGGGACAAATAAAAGAGATTTTTCTCTAGATGTTTATCTGTGAAGCCTTCTTCATTTCATTAAGCTGAAATGCTTTTAGGGAAGACTTTTGAGTTATTTGGAGCAATTTGTTAGCCTAGAAGTGTTTTTTAATCACAAGAAAACTGGATGTTAAAAGCCTGACTAGTAATTTGAAGTTTTCCATCCTGATTGTCACATCTAATACAAAGCACTATTAGCAGTTTCAACAGTACTAAGTTATCATTAAAACCATGAGTGGCTGTTACAATGTTTTATAGTTACTTTTTATTGTAGAAAACCATATGAATACCAGTGATAGGTCTTCAGAATCACACAGTGACAATCTAAATGTGGAAAATGTGCTTATAGGAAAGCAGAAATTATGCTGTCCTGGCACATAACTACAAGTATGCACAACATAAATTTATAAATAATCAAAGGAAAAAAATCAATAAAGATTAACCATTAGTAGTTGCTAAACTGCAAAATTCTATTAAACTAGATCATCTAATTAATCAAACAACCAAAAAAAACCCAATAAAAATTCTGAAAAATCCTAATGACACTACCTACATTTTTCCTGAGTTTTCTCAGTCATAAATTATGTCAACTGGTTCCACAGTCATTATAACATGACTTTGGTACTTTTTGTGAAGTTTGGGATAACATCGTTTATTACATTTGGATATCTGTGAATTAGTAGGGGTTTCTTTTAGGTACAGGAAAGAAAAGAGATGTTTTGCCTTGTTTTTCCTGAATAAAGTGTTCCTTTACAAGCAAAAAACAGTCACTATTGTATTTTCTGTTATACATTGATGGAAGGGGGAAAAAAGAGTTCTTGAAGTTTCTGAGGCATTTTTTCCTCAACACTTTGACAAATAAAGAAAAGAATACAGGAGTTTGCATATACCTTTGGATTTGAATACCTCAGTAAGAGTTTGCCATTAAAGCTAGGACAAAAATATTTGGAGCTGCTTACGAGTTCTATCGAGTTCATTGGCTATGGAGGATGATCAAGTATCATAAGTTATTTCTTCCCATTAAACTGGCAAAAGGATTCTGGATGCTGTCATGCTGTCATGCTCGTCCAACCCAGGCCACTTGATGATTTTATGGAACAGCAAAAATTCAGCTGAAAAGAAGCTGATTCATAGCTCTCAGAACAGAACATTTTTGCCATTTTCTCTATGTGTGCTTAACTGAATAGCTGAGTTGAAATGTGTGAAGTTTTTGGCTCTTGACCTCATATTGAACATTGCAGAGCACAGCTAGCAGAGAAATTAGAATTCACTTAGAAGACATTTTTATTCTAGTCCAACCAACTGTCTCCATTTTATGATTTATGGTTTTTATGGTTTGGTTTTGGCGCTCATGGAAAGAAAACCTCTTTTCCTATTCTATTTTCACAAATATAGAAATTGCCCAAGCCAGCACTTTTCTGGTTGACCAGAACAAAGCTGAACATTTTCCATATTCTCCTCCTATTTTCTCTACAACAAGATGTTGTCATATTTTACCACCAACTTTGGCATCACAAAGCACCTCTTTGAAAACTCTGAAAAAGCATCCTAGGAGTGATTTTAACTATTTTTCAGTTATATGCTCAACAAATAATTCTTCAGCAGAATATTAATTTTGCCTAGTTAAAATAAAGCTCTGGACAATGACACTTCATTATAAGTCCACCATCAAATCAGATACCTGAACAAATATGCATTTCTTATTATGATCTTAGATATCTATGAACTTTATGCTATGCATATATATGATTTCAAAATACATATTTCAGGTTTTGTCCCCCCCCAAAAAAATATATTTTAAAAAGCACAAGTAAGACTTCCTTGGTCTTCAGTGCTTACAACTTCAGACTCTTACATAAAGTCCTAAATATGCTCTGGGCAATGTAATTTGAGATCTGGTTTTAAAAACCAATACCATATTTTGTACCATATTTTCACAATTAATTTTATAGTTGGAAATTAATTTCTGATACAGCCTTTCAAATTTTGTTTAATTTACTATGGGGAGGCAGCTGGGCAGCTGGAACAGGGAGTGCTGTGGAGATGATGGATGCTCCAGACATCCAGGGCAGAAAGCATGGGAAGTTCAAACAGAAATATAAGTGAGGAAGTGAAAAGGAATGTGATACTTTGTTTAATGGAAATCATGTATGACTGCACCTGAAAGATTGTGGTTAAAAAATATTGCTAAGAAACATTAATAATGTGATTATTTCCTGGCAATGGAAAATTTTGCTTGAAGTTATAAGAGTGTATAAACCCATCTTTAGAGACACTGGTCCACTTCATGCCTTCACAATAAACATCTTCTTGCATACAACTTCAGTGGAGCCCCATCTCTTCAAATCACTGACAATTTACATGTTGGAATATCCCAATATGATTTAACATAACTTTCATTTGAAACCGTTATATTTGAAAATCTGGTTTATGATTACATACCTTCATTTGTCACACCTTTGGTGATTTTCCCACATTCATATAAGCAGGACAACATCTATATTTTTTTTGTTCATAATAAAGCTGAAGTTTTTTGGGGGTTTTTGGAATGAGTTTTTCTCCATTTTTTTTTTCCTTTTTTTTCACCTGTTTTGGTTCACTACACAGCATTTCTCAAGAGATATGTAGTAATAGCAGGTGTTTTTAAGGTACATGAATGGTCTTCACTTTAATTTTTTCTCTTTGTTTTCATCTTAAAATAAATGTTCTCCTTTCAGTCCACACTACCTAAAACCTATAATAAACAGCCTATTGTGAGCAATCTTGTATCACATTCACTTTTTGTCAGGGTCATTTACAAAGCTGAGGTAATACATCAAAGGAAAAACACTTCAGGGATTACATATGTGGATTCCAATTCTGGGTTTATTGCATGTTAGGTGAAGTCCAAGTGTTTAAAATTCACAGAACTATTATATCTCAACCCTCTCTATCCCTAAAAGCAGAAAGGGAAGCTTGGGGTGGGGGGAATTATTTGAAAATATTTTTAGTACTCTCAGAGAAGGAAATTGCTTGCAGTTTCCCTTGAATGTGGAAAAATTGCTCACTGTCTGCGTCTGTTCATAAATAATGAAGGACTAGCTAATTTGAGAGGAATTTTTTACAACTTTCCCTCAAGGAACTGAAGGTAGGAACTTTTGTAGACGCTTACCATTACAACATTTCACTTTCACAAATGCATCTGATTTTAAACATCCAGCTTTTAAGAGCTGGTGAGAATTTATGACCTATCTGCTGAGCTGCCATGAATAACTAAATAGTTGCTGTTAGGCCTGTTCAGCTCTTAGGTAGAACTCATTAAAATACTTTTATGGCTATTTAAATTGAATGTTTTGCCTCAGTTGGGGTAAGCTAACTGTACACACATATCTTTGGTAGCTCTGTCACCAGGAAATAGCTTTGGGCTGCTGCATCTTGATTGTTTTACATTATGTTCCCATATTCTTATATTACTGCTACTCTAATTTTTTTTCCTGTCCTTTTTTTCATATCCAATAAAAGTATTGCTTTCAAATTATTTCTAGTACTAAGACATAATATTTCACCAAAACAATAAGACATGTATATTGATGTTTTTTACCTGTGTCATAAATTTTTGTAATTGGTAAGAGTCACATTAAGCAACAGTAGTATAAGTCATGGTCAAATCTATGTGATAAATAAAGTAGTTTCACTTCTAGCAGCTGTAATAGTAAATTGACTGGTCTAAACAGATATTCTAAAAAAAAAAAGTACAAACAGTGCATAAAAATTACATTCTTAAGAAGCTGAAATAGACATTTCACCTCACTTCTATGCAGCACTATAATTTTCCATCACCCTTAGATTAAAGCCAAAGTCGTGATTCTGGCCTTTCCTTGCACTGAACTTTAAGTTTCTGCTCTCCATCTGTGGTAGATGTGGTAGCTTTCTAGGGATGATTTGATAGGGTTTTTTGTTCTTGGTTTTTTTTGGTTGGTTGATTGGGTTTTGTTTCTTTTTTCCTTTTTCAGGTGGATTAGGAAAATTACCCAACTCCCCAGGTGGCACCAATTAGCACCAATGCTGGCACAAAGAAGAAAAGGAAAGCAGTAGAAATAGAGACATAATGTATGGGGTACAGAAATATTCCTCTTGGTGACATTCCCTATTTAGGCTTGCTGAAAGTGAGTGTGAAATCACGGTCTTTCCATCATCCTCCAATTGCTGTAGACACAACCCCTTAAATTCTCTATACATTTTTGGAACAACCTGTTATTCCATGCTTTGTCAAATTCCTTGGGATGAACCTCAGGGTTTCAAACAATGTTATTCTATCATTCCTAATCTTTTCATAATCAGCAGTTATTTAGCAAAAGCTGTTTTTTGAGCCCATCAGTCCACTGCTGTGAAATCCAAAACCTGATGGGGCCTCCTATTTTCTGTCTGTTAGCTTCTCTTCAATAAAGGGGTGCAAAAGTGGAATGGGAATCAAATTCTCCTTTTCAATTTTTGCACGGACCTGGCAACAGTTAACAGGATGTAAAATGTTCTACCTTCCTCACTGCAGTGAGCAATTGCCTCAAATAAAAAACAAGTTGTCACAGTGTTGAAATAAGTGTTATTTCTGTTTTTCAGCAAGTGAAGAACATAAGGCTGGCAGCACGAGTAAATGAAAGAGTCAGTTTTCCCTGGGACTTGCCTCCCTTCGGTTCCTGTCAGCCAAAACCCAGTTATTTGCAGAGGAAGGAAAAGAGCACAAGTATAAACAGGCCCTGAGGTAAACAGGGCTTTGGCAGGAATAAGAACTTTCCAAAGCCATTCAGGAAGCCTTAAGGAAGTGTGTTCATGCTGAATTAATTATGTTTTTATTGCTTATGAAAAGATTGTGGAAAGACACATTGTCCTCGCTGTAAGAAAGGAGAAGTTGTTAATTTGGATTCATCTAGCTGAATAACACAGCTGAAAGGAGGGAATGCAGGAATCTGTCACTGTCATCCTTGGACAACATTCCCCATTTTTGGTATATTCTAGTTGAAAAGTGAAGGCATTCTAAGACATGAGAGCAGGCAGAGAAAGCAAAGCACATCCTGGGCTGCACCCAGAGCCCTGTGGGCAGCAGGGCAGGGAGGGGATTCTGCCCCTCTGCCCCCTCTGCTGAGACCCCACCTGCAGGGCTGCATCCAGCTCTGGGCTCCCAGCACAGCAAGGACAGGGAGCTGCTGGAGCCAGGCCAGAGGAGGCACCAAGGTGATCAGAGGGATGGAGCAGCTCTGCTGGGAGGAAAGGCTGAGAGAACTGGGATTGCTCAGCCTGGAGAAGTTTAAGCCTTTTTCTTCATTTTGCAAGATATTGTACTTGAACACAAGTCTTACTCAGTCACTCCTAGAGGGTGCAGATATATCATCTTCCTTACTGTAAAAATAAGATCAGAGATATTTACAGATGAAAGAAGACCTGTGAAATTATATCAGGTCATGTAGTGGTTATATTTTTAGAGAAACTGAATCTAACACAGAGTCAAAAAGAGATTTGAACTGTTTTTTTACAATATATGAAAAATAGCTTAGAAATTTAATAAAATCATATAAAAGAATGAGGCTTCATTTATCTCACAAATGTTTAAAACACACGATAGAGCACATGATTTCCAGAAGAGAGTGTGTGAAATGTCACTAAATTATTTGTACTTGAACATTTCTTTTTTTTAAAATCCTTACAACCTCTTATGCGCTTTTCAACACCCCTCTGAACATTTTACTAGTGCTATCTTCCAGTGCTCAGGCGTCTGAAACTTTATTTAATATCCCATTTGTGTTTGTACTAAGGACAAACAGAAATAGACTATTAGGTTGTTTTTTGGTTTGTGTTTTTTCTGCTCAGCGTGATCTGCACAGGCCATTGTTGTTCTGGTGTTTTATAAGTTATACCACATTGCAAAAAGATTCAATTTGTGCCCTGGTATCTTCCCTCAAACTGATTTAACTGTACTTCTTTTAGTATTTTATGCCTTTCTGTGTTTTCTGTCTCTATTCCCAGATGGGTTTTATGCACTTTTTTACACTGCTTGCAGATTACCCAGCTTAGAGTCCAACAGTTTTAGAGTTGTTTGAAAGCATTAGTAACATTATTTTCACCACCAGATTACTGAAACAAACAAACAAAAAGGCAAAAACAACCACAACTTCTTCCATACTTCCTGGGTTCTTTTCTTCATTTCTGCATGATATCCTTTACCATCATCTATTTTTTGGCAGAATAGCATGTCCCTCCACGCAGGCAAGGATTTGTATATATTTGCTCCATTCTATGCTATCTCCCATCTCTCCTTAATGCCTAACAGCTATTCATTTGCCCAAGGACTTTTCTCACATATTAAGGCCCTTTTTGCCATGAGTCTCCTGTATGTCTGATATGTACTTTCTGCCTAAAAGGGTCCTGAATCCTCAGGAATCTGCATAATTGTTTGGAAAGGGATTTCTGGCTGGCACCCTTGCCAGGCTAGTTCATTGCCTAAATGCATCAAGATAAACTTCCTGCATTTTCCTATTAGTGGCAGGTCTCTTATTTAGATTCAAAAAAAAGCTGCATGTGCTATCTCAACTTGCAGGAACAGAATTAACATTCTGCCCAAAAGAGGATGAAATGATCTCCTGGGAGGAAAAATAGAGCATAAACAGGCAGAGAAGTCTCAGGATCTTCTGGGAGCTGACGACTCTAAAAAGCAGAATTGCAGCCAGAACCAGGGGGTAAATTCATGCCATAAACCTGCTGAGTGGGAGCTGGTAGTGTCAGGGGCATCAACCATCACCCATCTGGGGCAATGGAGGGCAACACCCAAGGGAAAAGTCTGACATCAGCAGTGTCAGGCTCTTTCATGGCTGCTGATGAAAGTCCTCAGTCAGATGAAATCCTCCAAGAGAAGGACTTTACACTTCACACTTTACAGAGCAGTGATGAACATGAGAGTTTATTGGTGTGCTACTACCTAATAAAGCCAGAGCCTCTGCCTCCCGTGTTTCTTTCTGCTCAGCAGCACTAATAAACATTGTCTTATTAAAGGCTTTGTTAAAAACAAATATAAAAATCTACTCCTACTACCATAAACTATTTCAATTGATAAAGAAATAGATACAAGGAGATACAAGGTCTGATGTCTTTACTGATGGAAAGGAACAAAAAGGGGAACAAATGCAATGTTATGTTTCTTTATTGAGTTTGTTAAGCTGATGGTCCACCATCTGCCTTTCTTAAACTTTTCAGGGTTTCTCAACGTAATTCTTCAAAGGCAAACCCTCTAAAACCCCTTATTTTTAGTATCTTGGGAAATTCCAATAATATTTCTATATGGTAAATTCTCTATAATGTACAGACCACATTAATATTTCCTAATTATTACAATTTAGATTTTGTTACTGTAATTTTCTTTAAATACAGCATTCTGTATAAATATGTATTCCCCTCTACTATAAGACAATCTTTCTATAATTATTACTCTATTTAATCCTCTGATTTTTCTTGGTCACCTGAGGAATATAAGATAGTGTAAAATGTAGTATAAAACCACTTCAGAGAAATTTTTAAAAAATAAAAAAACCTCACAAAACCCAAAATAGCTATATTCTGAGCACTTTTTATGAATATGTAATAATGTTGTAGGCTTATTACATGATGTGACTTGTAAAAGGCTCTGCTAAATCATCCTAGCCATGGCCAAACAGATTTTAACTGAGAACTGAAATCTGCAAATGTCAACTTATTTCTGAATACATTAACCTGGTTTAAAAAATAAAATCAAATTTCAAGCTACCCAGCTAATGATATTTTATCTGAAAGTCTTATACTAAGCAACTCAAGACCAGAGAAAAATATCATCCCATAAAATCTAATCTAGTTTATTGTTTTAATTAACAGGAGCTCCACATCTCTGTAAACATATTTAAAAGACAATATGAGAGAATGAGAATTAAAGCATTAATTGTACTGAAGCAGATAGAAAAACCTCCTATTTTTTTTCATGAGCTGATACAGGGTGAGGAATAAAAAGATAAACTGCCAAGAAATACATTTTTAACCCTATTATCTGTCTTCCAGAACTCAAAGTTTAAAACTGTGCAGATTGGTAAACATACAGGCAGGTTTCTACCTTAGGTGGCTTTTCTCAGAATACCACAGAAAATTCTACAACACCTGAAGAAATTAACACAGTCCCTCCTTTCCTCTTCCCAGTTTTACTGCCAGTGTGTGAGGAATTGAGAACTTTTCAAATGCTTGTCACAATTAATTTTTTAAAGTAAAAATGACACACTTTTCATTAGAAAGCCCAGCATAATCCAGCCTATGAAATAGCTTGGAAGCTACACCCACCACAGCCCTCACTTTGTGGGTTTTGATAGATTGAGAGGGAAGAATAAGGATAAAACAAAGGATTGTGCAGGGCTGAAGGAGACCATAACTTCTCCCTTCAGAAGAGTGCCAAGGTGAGAGCACAGCACAGATTCTGTATCCCTACCCAAACCCAGAGTCATAAATGACTAAACTGGACTAAACTGTCTGATTTGGTCTCAGCTGAGTCTGAACTCAGGGTGAACCAGAGAGTCCACCTTGGGAATAAGGTTCTCAACCTTCCATAGCTGCTGAACATCAGCTCACATTGCAGAGCAGCCACCCAGTGTGTCAACAGGATCCTTTTGGCATGAAAACCAGAGGAGAGATGAACTTCAGGAGCCTGCTGAGTGCACTCATGCCACAGAGGTCTGCTGAAGTCAAAACAGTGAAACTCAGCACCTCAGCTGTTCCTAAAGGCCTGACTGCTAGCAAATATATACGCATTGTTTTGCCCAAAGCTTGATATTTACTGTTACAAATGGGAAAGTTCATAAAAATGAATGTTTACAAGAGACTGGGCTCTTTCTGGAACATGAAAATTCTTTGGTATCACAGAAATATATGACCTTTTATTTCTATAATTTAAAAAAAAATCAAAACACAACAGTTATTTCTCTACATATTTTTTCCCCTTCTACAGGCAGAAACAATAAAATGTAATAAAACAGTATTATTGGCCTGTTGGTTCAAATCCTAGAAAAGCCAGTTATCTGAAATATAACACTCTTAACATATGTTGAAAGGTATAATTGAGAATGAAATGCAGAGCCTGAGATCATGTTTTGCAGGCACTGTTTTAAACTGCTTCATTTACCCCCAAAACCATCACAACTCATGGCAACACAGAATTGACCCGTTATAAACTTTTTCCTGTTGCTGTCCCTGTGCTCTGGGGAAAGAAAGATGTTTTGCTTAAGCCAACTGTAGAACTTCAGTGAAGAGTAAATTATTTTAACTACGTTAGTGTTTGGAAAAAGACACAAATTTCACATAATCGTCTTCTTTTATTTCTACATAAAATGTAATTTATAAGTGAAGATTAAGGGATTTACGTTTATTTAGCTTAAAGAGGTGACACCTAGGGAGAAACGTGACAACTCTGCATAAATAGTTAAAGGGCAATAATAGGAGAGAAACAAAGAGCAAGTCACACTGACCATTAGTCATAAAACAAGGAGTAATGGGCTGAGTTAGAAGGATAAATTTACCTTGGTTATTACAAGAGCTCTCTGAGAGAAAGGATGATAAGAGCAAGACTTCTCTTGTGAAATAATTATTGCACAATCTTTGGAGACATTAGGGGTAGATTAAAAAGCTATCTGTTAAAACATTTTGAATTTTCAGAGACTAAACTGGATGACCAAAACATGCTTTTGTGGATTGACCTTGTCTCAATGCCAGATGCCAACCAAGCCACTGCGTTACTGCCCGTATTCAACACAACAGGAAGAGGAAATACAAGAGAAATGCCATGGACTTAGAGATCACTCACTCATTACCACAAAACCAGATTCAATGTGGGGACAAAGGATAGATGTTGGTGTCAGTTCAAAAGCCTTGGTCTCTGCTGCTCCTTCCTCCTCATGCTCTTCCCCTGCTCCAGGGGAATGAGGTTCCAACCACAGGGAAGAGTCCTTCATGGCCTTCTCCAGTGTGGACCCTTCCACCAGGCTGCAGTTCTTCAAAAACTGCTTTGACATGGGTTCTTTCCACAGGTGACAGTCCTGCAGGAATGGTCTCCTCAAGGATTCTCCAAGGATCCTACCACAAACCCTGCTCCTCTCCGTGGAAGATTAAGATCTGTGGGCTGCAGCTGTCTTCAGAATGTGCTCACCTGCTCCAGTGTGGAATCCTTGATGAATTTCAGGGAACAACACAGTCTTCTTCAGGCTCTGCAAGAGAGCATGTGCTCCAGTGCCTGGAGCACTTCCTTCCCCCACTCCTTCACTGACCTGAATTTCTGCAGAGTTGTTTCTCTCATATATTTTCACTGCCCCCCTTCAGCTTCTGTTGTACATTGTTTGGGTTTTTCCTGTTCTCAGATATGTTATCACAGAGGTGCCACCAAAATCCCTGGTTGGCTCAGCTGTGGCCAGCAGTGAGTGCCTCTTGGGGCCACTAAAACTGTCTTTGTTGGATATAGGGGCAGCTTCTGGTGTTTTCTCACAGAATCCACTCCTGCAGCTGCTCTGCTATCAAAATCTTGCCATGAATACCCAAAACAATACACTCTGAGTATGGGGAGGAAAAGAAAGTGCATGCTTAAAAATCTCAAGAGCGTAAAATACAATAGTTTAGTTTATCACAGAGTGAGAAATATGCTCTCCAGAGCTATAGGAGAAGACACACCCTCTGATAAAACCAAGCTGTTCTAATAAGGCAAAGTAAAAATGCCAATAAAATGTAATAAATGCTCTGACACTTAATTTAATTTGTAATCTGTCCTAGCTATGATTAAAACTGTATTGGCTGACTTCTAAGATACTTGCATCCAATTCTTCTTCACTAAGCAAATTTTCTGCTAAAGAAAAAAAAAAAAAAATACAGACAAGCCACAAGTTCTGAAGTTTTCCTGCTTGTCCCTCATGTTTGTGGGAGATAAAAAGTTCAATAAGAAGCAAAAAGACAGTTCTGTATTCAATAGAGAGAGTGAAGATTTGCCCCTATATTCTTTCTGCACCTTTAAATTTTCTCTGATGCATCACCAAGACTCATTCCTGGATTTTCTGATACTAGGGATAAATATGAGTCTCCAGAAATCAGCAAGCTTCAACTGTTTCTCAACAAATAATACATAAATAAGTGAAATTTCCTAGCAACCAACATGTAAATTAACAAAACTTTCTAAGAGTGAACACATAATAACAGCATCTATCATTTTCTTAAGACGAAAATTTTGGTCTATGAAAGCAAAATGAAGCCTTAGATGGAGAGAATAATGGAAGGCTATGATATCAGATATTAAAATTTGATACACGTCCCCTCAGTCAAGCCTGTGTAGAAGCCCCTGTCTGAGGCATTAAACACATGTGTGGACACAAGATGTGAAGATGTCAGAGAAAATTTTAAAAAGTCTGGCTTGCATTTGGCTTTGTTGGGTTTACAGGTGCTTGTCGGATTATGGTTTTCCGACATTCAAGTGGTCAGAGTCTTTTGCTCTCCTGGATGCTTCAGGGCAGACACAACAAAGAG
>VZSR01003209.1:3113151-3190178 GCA_013398615.1 Brachypodius melanocephalos
TCTTTGGGTTTTCCATGCACGATCTACAGAAGAAGACTAAGAACTGTTTATATAACTTTTTTTACAGATAGAACTGCCTGGGGTTTAGGAAAAATCTATTCATATGTCACTGTGCTGTTTAAGAATTTATTGGATTGTGTAACAGTATCTTTTCATGGATCAAGTTAAAGCTATTCAGTGGTTGAAGAACTTAATTTTAAAACCTTTTTGGGAGGTGTGGTGTTTAACATAAATCACATTTGGTCATTTATTTTGATGCCCTTTGTTGTTTGTTTATGAGCAACAATTTTATTCAGCCCCATGCTGGGCTTTGAGGATATTTCTGGTTTAGGAATACTTACCATAGAGCACAAGCAAGTAGTGCACATGGTTCTACCATCTCTCTTAATTGGGCAATAATCTGATGGTGCTGTATGTATTTATGCATTCCCACCTTTCTTTCCATTTAGTGACATCAGAATGCTGGGCTAGATAGATCCTCACTCACCAAACACTGGCCTTTCTGAATTGTAATTCGCAGTGTCATGTCAGCAATGGATTTAGATTAAGTTGCTTTCCATCTAGCCATGTTTGGAGCTCTTTCCTGGCTATTTACTGAGGGATACACCATGCAGCTCAGAGATTACAGTGCTACCTTAGATATAATATGATTTATTAACTGGGCTATTATCTAGCTTAGCACATTTAGGAAAGGACGCAAACAGAATTATTGGATTTTTTTAACACTTAAAAGTGCTTTGCTCAAATATTTTTTCCTGCACAAGATGGTTGTGTTACAGTTCTGTGCAGATCCCACTCAATTACATCAATTTAATGATTCTCAGGGTGAGGGTAACTGCAACAGAGCCCGGAGCACACCCTGCCTCCTGTTAGCTTATCCCCTTCCTCACATTGTCCATCAAACAGCACAAGATCTACTGAAAAGGATGCCTTTTTTTTTTTTTTTTTAACATTCAGTGGCTTTTATTCCAGTCATTGTTGCTACACTAAGTCTCCTTCTTCACTTCCACCCCTTTGGAGAGGTGATGTTGTTGCTGCTGTCTTACATCTTCCTGCAGGGCTGCATCCAGCTCTGGGCTCCCAGCACAGCAAGGACAGGGAGCTGCTGGAGCCAGGCCAGAGGAGGCACCAAGGTGATCAGAGGGATGGAGCAGCTCTGCTGGGAGGAAAGGCTGAGAGAACTGGGATTGCTCAGCCTGGAAAAGGGAAGGCTTTGGGGTGAGTAATTGTGGCCTTCCAGTGCCTGAAGGGAGTCCACAGGAAAGATGGAGAGGAATTATATACAAGGGTCTGGAGTGACAGGACAGGGTGGGCAGAGTGTGGATTTAGATCAGATATTAGGAAATTCTTCCCTGTGAGGGTGATGAGACCCTGGCACAGGTTTCCCAGAGCAGCTGCAGCTGTCCCATCCCTGGCAGTGTTCAAGGCCAGGCTGGATGGGGCTCTGAGCAGCCTGGGACAGTGGAAGGTGTCTCTGCCCATGGCAGGGGGTTGGAGCTGAGCAATCTCTAAGGCCCCTTTGCATCCAGGAGGCAGGCATTCTATGGTTTTGTGATGTTTGAATGTTTCCTCTGTGGACTGTGGTCTGTGTGAAATGTAAGTCTTCCTATTATCTTAAAAAAAATCTCTATTTTTGTAGATATGTTGTTAATAATTACTATATATACTAAATATTTTCTTATAATTGTCATCTTAGGAGACTAAAAATAGTGACTCAAAGCAGTACCAACAAATATACTGTGACTTGAAAAAAGGCACTCAATAACACCACTGAAGTAGGAGCCATTGTTTAAGAAAAGCATTACTCTTATTACTCTCCTATATAATTTTAACCAGAAAACGTGGCATAGAGGTAATGGGTTGGTGATGATAAATTTATTCTTAAAAATTTTTCAGAGTACTTCATGAACCCTTCTGTGTAATGTCCTTAAACCTTTAAAAAGATATATTGTTTATTGGAAGTTCAGGATTACTAAGTCCTCAAGATGGGTGAGTAATTACTGAAAATTTATAACAGCCAACATATTGCTGTGTAGACACTGGCATTACTTTTTCCTTTAAAATGAGCAACTCACACGCAGTACCTTCAATTCCTCTGTTAGTAAGACATCAGTTTCAAAATACAAACGTGTTTTTTTAGCCATTCAATCATTTTTACGGGTGAGTTTCAGGCCTGGTGCTGCAGAACCACGTGGTGGAGCTGTTGAATAAATTTGGGTTCTCGCAGCATCACTCGGGGTGAGCTGTGTGTTGGAGCTGCTGCCACTCCTGTTATCTCTGTGTGAACTTGCCTCCTCACACCTACTGGGGATAACGGGGGGCCCGAATGCAGAGACAGATGTTGACAGCTCCTTCAGAAACAGGTTCAGAAACCCAAAATTAAATAAACACAGTCCAGGCCAATTTAACAGAATGCATCTTCCTATCAAATGTACAAAGTATAGTTGCAATTGATGATTTTCTCTCTTTTCTCCCTTAGAAATCTTTTTAATAGCAAATAAAAGTGCATCTTTATTCAAAATACATTTATTTAGTTTTGAATGGAGATAACACCCTTGACACAGATGTGTGTTCATCCTCCAGCATGACAAGCACGCAATGTAGCCCAGAAAGAGAAACACTTTCTGTTCATTTCAGACAGCCCAAATATTTTTCCTCTTACTGTTTCACTATTTAATTTACTCCTTAGATTTGGCATAAGTTTGGGTTAATGTCTCAAGCTATTTTGAGGAGACTGCAGATAAACCCCAAGCACCCACAAGACATTCACAATTCCCTGAATAATGCTGGAATCTTTGAGCCTCTGAGATGGCATGTGCTTTAGGAGAGATGAGTGAATAATAGCAGTGCAGCCATCTGGCTGATGGTGGGAGCTTCAAGAGTCCCTGTGTTTGCACGATTTGTGTCTATTCTTTGGAGCAATAAAAGGCAATATCACAATCAGTTTGCGTAGTCTGACTTTTTTCAGTGTATTGGTTTGATGTATATTTGCGAGCTAGGACATGGAAGAATTCTCATAAAACAGTCAAAGGAGGCAAAGCTAGAAATTTATGTGTAAACACAGCATGGTTGGAAATTACCAATGGACTGCTCTGCCTGCAGCCAGAAATCTTTGTCTTGGATCAGTAAGAACTACAGTCCTCATGTCCATTTGTCTGCTGCCAAATCAAATGCCTCTCTGTGAGATATTCCAAATGCTGCTGCTGACAAAGATCATTCTTTCTTAATTTTGAAATCACGAGAACATATTTTTAATGCAAATATATTAAACCAGTAATATTTCCTGAAATTTTACTTGCTGTATTATTGTTCCCTGTGTTTTACATACATCATACTTCAGATCTTCCCTAAAACTCCAAATTTGAGGCATTAGCTGTACTTATGGTCCATAGTTCTGACAGTACAATTAATCACAGATGATATTAAAACTTGCTGTGGTATATGGGTTTATATCAGATGATGTGCACATACAAAAATACAGTTACTGACACTTTAAATTTTATACTCACTGTTAGAAAAGAGCTAAATTCTTGCAACTGACTTTTTTTTTATGCTTGGCCCATGTTCTAATGCCAAATCAATGTGACTCCATTTCTCTCTCTGGTATTGTTTTAGGTGCCTGTTAACATAACCTGGGCTGACCTGAACTATTATCATCTCAGAACAACGGGCAGCAAATTTATTAGCAATTCAAGACACAATACCCAAACCAAAACAATTTCTAGGTGCTACAATGCCATTGCAGTCTTTTTTGTGTTGTTTTATACCCCTAAAGAAGGCTAAATAATTTTTATATCAATAGATTTGCTATTTTGAGAGAATTTAAAAACATTTGAAGTCACATACAGGTAAACAATGCAAATACATTTCAATGCTGTATGAACTTTGATATAAGTTGGTTGAAAGGTGATATAGAAAACAATTCATGCCTCGAATGAGTTTATAACCTAAACCCAGAGCACTTCACAGACCTGTAAATATGGTTTTGCCACTGCCAGGGACAGCTGTCAGGCTGTGGTGAGTCCCAGTGGGGAAGGACTGACAGCCCTGGGCAGTCCTAGCTGGACAAACAACCCTCAGGGATTTTGGGGATCTCTTTTGGCACCTTTCTTCTCTTCCCTGGGAGCAGGGGGAAATAATCAGGTGAGGATAGGAAAATGTATAAAAAGAAACCCAAGACAACCTCCACAACTGAGAAGGAAGTGAGCCCACCACCAGCACCAGATCCTTCTAGTGAAGACCTCAGCGTACTCGTGACTTGCCTCCACCGTGTCCCAGCCCACATCCTGGCACAGGATTTCAGTCTTGACTGTAAAATTCAAAGGGGCACTGAAGGAGTAACCCCAACATGAGGGGCAGATTGTAGTTTGAGGGCTGTTTTTATGTTGTATAACATTTAAGCTGTATTATTACTTAGGTTTTTTTGTATTCAGATAATTTGGGTTATGGAAATAATAGGACATTAGGTGTGTTAGCAGAATATTCTTGATTCTACATCCATGGTCTCTTACATATTGACCGTAACAGAAGTTTGGTATAATTAGCCAAACCAAAATTAGAAATTTATTGCAAATGTCATTAATTTTGCCTTTCATGACAGAATGCTGGAAATGTTTGGTTTGCAGCCTTTCCCCTAAGTCCATACTGCCTCTCTGGTGGAGTTTCAAGATTTTCCAATCTTTTCACGCGCCAAACCAAAAAAATTACTTGCCCATACAGTAACATTCTAAGCAGATCCTTAAAGTGACACCAAAACTTTTTTTTCCCAGAACTTTTCTTTTAGTTAGCATGTCAGCAGCAGTGTGCAGGCACTATAGAAAGACCAGATCCTGCAGAACACAGCATCACCATGACAGTCAAAACTCAGGTGTCTCACGGGAGTGTTCAAAAAGCAAGCTACATATTTGTGTATCCATATTATGTACTTGTGATGACTTTCAAAATTAATTTCCCTTACGGTGGCACGTCTACAACAGAAGGGAGCTGGAGAGACAATCCTTCTTAGATTTCCAGACTGATGAGCAACATATCCTCACTGGTGACATTTGAATATGGGTTGCTTGGAAGAAGGAAATTTCAGAGAGAATTTCAGTTCCAGGTAGAGAGTTTCTCCCCGGCACACACATAAAACACACATGTACACGTGGCTGGCCACACAGATGACCACAGAGGGAAAACACAGTGCCTGGCACAAGCACAATGCCTCATCCTGTGCCTTTCTCTGCTGGATCAGGATGAAATTCATTTAATGGAAATATATCCATACATATAACAGGGTTTCCTCCTGTAGCTGAGCTTACACACATGCTCAATGCAGTATCCTTAGAACCTTAGGATAGGTGTCAGCAGAACATATAAGCCTCTAAAATTCTGCAGCCCAACTCTGGCTGCTGACACTGGTGCAGACACTGTTTGCCAATAGACACCCACAGACACACACAGACACATACACAAACACAGGCATGCACAAGCACAGGCACAGACACAGACACAGGTAAGATTCCTCCCATAACTCAGCTTAGACATTCAGTGCACACATTGACTGGCCCTGAATTCTCTTGTCTCTGGTTATTTCCCACAACAGGTTTCTGTCAACCCCCAGACTCCAAAATCTCTCTGGAGACAGCCTGGAACTCTTTGTTCACTTAGTAGCTCATTCCTTCAGGCTCCATCTCTTTCCCAGGGACACACAGAGCTGTCTCCTAAGACACTTTTTGCCCCAGATATCCTGGCTTGATACTGACTGGTTGTTGCACTATTTGTGCAGCATTCATGAAGTTTGGAAAGGACAAGGCAGGACAGGTCCGGGGTCAGCATGCAAAAATTCTCTTTATTCAAATTTTCTGACTCCATTTATATACACTGTACATAAGTGGCCAAGTATTGGCCAAAAGCAGATCATCCCATCGCTCGGATTGGTGATCATTTCAATCACTCAAATGTTCTCTCATTGCAAAGGAATGTAAACATTTTCTTATTCACATGAAAAGGCATGGGAACTCAGCTCAGATTTCCAAAACATCAGGAGGCTTTAGCTTTAATATCAGAATGCAAGTCTAAGACATGGAAAAGCAGAGTGACAACTGGTAAACACACAGACACAGCTCTGGCCATTGCAGTTGCCAGCATCACACACGTCCAGGACACTGTGAGCCACAGACCAGCCCCAGTTAATGGCACCCACACTGCCACACAGTACACACTGAATAGAAAGCCTCTCACTCAGGGAAATCCTTAGAAATGGAGTTTAATGCCAGCATAGCACAGACTGCACTGATCAGGCGCAAGAGTGGTTAATCAACATCCACTTACTCACAGCCAATTCCTTTGATTGCCTAATCCATCTATTTTCCCATGATTTTTCCAAAATGTGTTATTTTGATTCCCCCTTGTAGTGGATTGAGCTTGGCTGGACAGCCCATGCCCACAGAGCCACTGTTATCACTACCCTCTTCAGCAGGACAGGGTGGAGGACAAAATAAGATGGGAAAGGCTTCATTGACCAAGAGGAATAAATTTAACAAAGCAAAAAGAAAGATATTCGTATGAAAGAAAAGAGAGACAAAAGATTTTATGCTCTCCACCAGCAGGCAATGACCAGACACCTCCCAGGAAGCAGGGCTTCATCACACAGAGTTGTTTTGGAAAGCAAACATTGTAAATAACAAATGACCTCTCTTCCCCCCTCCCTTCTCTTTGCCTTTATTGCCAAACAGGCTACATATGGTGTGGCACATCTCTCTGGCCAGCTTTGGCCAGACATCCTGGCTAAGTTTCCTCCCAAGACCTTGCTCCCAGCCAGCCCAGTGGTGTGTGTGAGGGGGAGATGGCCTTGCCTGGGTCCCTGCCCAGCGGCAGCCAAAACCCTGGTGTGCTCTCAACACCTTCCTACCTACAGCTACAAAGCCCAGCACAGGGAGGGCTGCTATGGGGAAAATTATCTCCATTCAGCCAGGTACAAAAACCTTTCATTTCTCTGCCTTTGGCTTCTCCACTAAAATAAAATCATTGAGTGGTTCGGCTTGGAAGTGACCTTTAAAATCATCTATTCCAACCAACCTTGTTGTATTTTGTTTTTCCAGCACAGCAGAAACAAGAGGGCTTTTTCTAAGTGACCATTGTAATCTGATCTGGTTCAGAATGGTATTGTGCCCCGCAATGTGAGTGAGGTAAGGCTGATTCCCTAGGATATTCCCAAGAAAAAGGAGAAAAGGAACCAAAAACCTACCAAAGAAGCATTTGAGGCTGTTGTGGTTTTGTAGACTTCTGTCTCTCAGTATGGACTTTTGTTTGCAAGTATAAAGTACTGCTAATATTTTGTGCAAACCAGGAAAACAAAAAAAAACAAAAAAAAAAAAGAATTTTTTGGTCATGGAGAGGTTTATTATTTTGCTCTTTTTTTTAATTAAGGGTTTTGGCAGGGGTGTTGTTTTGTTCTGTTCACTTTGGGTTGCTTGCTTTTTTAAGGTTGGCAAAATCAATTTTAAAACTGCAAATTAATTTCTATTTTAATTAGATGTGTAATTAAACAGCACTATTATTACTTTAATTTGCTCATTTTTTGAGTTTTCTTGCCAGTATTCAATAAAAACACAACTCTTTAAAGAACAAAAATGGCATATAGTTAACATCATGTAATATTTGCAAAGCAATATAGCAAATAGAGGTAAAAGAGGTTGGAGATAAGATCAACTTTTCTGTGATTTACGTTTTTTAGGTAAACTGCACAGTGAAATGACACAATGGTCTCCTTAAATGGCCATGATAAAACTCATCACCCATGTGTGATCATTGTTATGAAACAAAAAATGAACATATTAAATACAGTTCTGAGCAGCAAGAGAAGACTGGGGAGGCACAGCTTATGAGGAAAAACAAAAAAAAGTGACTTGGAAGGAAATGGTAAGAAAAAGAAAATTTTAATTCTGTCAATTAGTCATTTAGTTGTGAATTTAATGGAGAATTTCAGTAAGCATTTGAAAAATAAGAATATTTGAAGTAAATATTTGATGTAAATTTGAGAATAATTTGATGTAAATTTTGAGAATAAATGCAGTTAAACTGCATTTTAATAATTTTTATAGTGTTAATTTTATACTTTTTTATTTTTTGTTTATGCTTAATCAAAGAATACTTGCCTCTTTTATCAGCTTTCAAATAATAGCTCAAGGTTTTTATGAATATTTAGTTTTAAGATCTTTCTTTTTCCTTTTTTTTTCTTTCTTTATAGTATGCTATTCCAATTCAAGAGATCTTATCTTTATTTTTCTGGGTTTTATTTAAAATCTCAGTCCACAAGTCCACAAGTAATTCCATTGTTTTCCATTGGCTTTACATGGAAGAGCAATACGAATGCAAAAAGGTATAGAAAGCTTGGGGAGGGTTTGGGTCTTTTTTTGTTTGTTTGTTTGGTTTTTTTTCCCATTGTTGATAGAAACATAGTGACTTTTTCTATATAAGGTCATCTGTTCTTCATTGCAGGCGCTCTATAAGATCCTAAAAAGAAATTAAAGGCAAAGGAAAGGTAAAGATGGAAATGTTCCCAACAGGAGCAGTCAGTTCACCTGTGGTGTATTTCCTCATCTTCCACACTCAGACATCAACATCAGTCCAACATCACCACAGCAATTTTAAGTACCCTCTGAGGAAACAGACACCTTCTGCACTGCTCCTTTCATGACAGGGGTCCACCAAAAACAACTTTCATTCTGTAACAAAATAACAGAATTCATTAATGATCTGCAAGAATAACAACCATGACAGATACACTCAACTAAACACAACAGATTTATTTTCTGGTGTTTTACAGGAATTCTATACAGAAATAAATTTTACAATTTTTTTTCTAACTTTAGTGTTTCCTGATTTCATACGTCTGCAAGCAAGGCTCTATGCTGTTGTTCTGTGTCATGTCTTCTGTATATGAGCAAAGGTTCTGAATCTCTCTCATACTGGATAATGTCTTTAATTTTCCTAAGGGGCGAAAAAGATTTAAATTAGAAGTATTTTTTTAATTGTTGCTTGTTAATAAAAATGCAATCATTAATAAAGCATCTTTTATGTCACTCTTTGTAAGAATCATCATATCTAATTTCCATTCCTTTTACAAATGTGCACAACACACAAAGTAATTTTAGCATTGTCCAGGCAAAGAATGTTTCTTGTTATAAATCAGAATAAAACAGAATTCCTCAGAATAACATAACTGTTAGTAGTCTAAAAAATCAAAGATGAAAGAAAACTGGCAGCAGATCTCTTTGAGAAGGTTATGATGGCTATAATGTAAAAATAACATTAAAGTAATTATAGGACTTTTGAAAAGCGTTTGGAATTATCTTTTTTTTCTGAGTTCAAGAGGACAAAATCTATTTGATGATGAATAACTTCTAAATGACAGCTTTGAGGGACAGTATAAACAGTTTTTTTTTTTTTTTTTTTTGGTGTTAGTTTAGTACGGACTACATACGCACACACACACACATTATTTTACAAACACAGCCACATATTTACATTATTAGAGACTGACTTCTAAGAGACACTGTATACCCTTTGCTCTTGCAAAGTTACGCATAAAAGTATTTGAAAGTATTTGACATAAGTTAAAAAATCTGTCCTCAAAACATATGTAGGCTGCATTTTGACATCTGCACTAAGTAGCATTTCATTAAAATAAACAGATCGTAGTTGGTATGAATAAGGTCAGCAGAGATAGTTGGTATTAATTAACCTATTCCAACTGTAATGAGTTTTCCATGCAATGCTCTAAAAGTTGTTTAGAAAAAGAAATGGACAGAACTGACAGGGTGATGATACTAAAATACAGGCTTAGCAAGTATGTCATTATGGAACACAGGAAAGTTTCTCTAAAATTCTTTGATATATCAAACAAATAACAAAATAGCAAGAGGTGCAAATTAACAACCAGAAACCAGAAATATTTTTGCTATTGAAGATATGAAGCTTTACATAAACTTAGGGCAATCTGCTGGGATGTTCTCTCACAAATCAGGGGCACATTCCACTTTACTTATTTGGTCAAGACTAGTAATACTGTGGATGCAATAAATAGTAACAGGATTATATTAGTTTATTTCTACTTAATAGTGAAAATACTCTTATTCTCTCGCATACTCTAAGTAAAAAATTCTAATCTATAGACCTCCTTCTTTCCATTTTTCCTTTAGCTGTGCAAGGTCCAATATAATAACTATTTTTAATACATTTATAAATTATCTTCAAAAATAGTGGTAACTTTTTCTGGCTAAATAATCTTGTGAGTGAACATCAGTCATTTGATGGAGATTTGCAGTGCAGCTAACTTTCTCTGGTTGCTCTAATGAGTTAAGCAACATTACCTGGCCTTTAGACCCACTTTGGTTGTGTTTTCCACTGTAAACGGGTTGAATGCAGTTCATTTTCTTCTCTTAAACCACATTTTAAAGTTTTACCATATTATAGGATTTACTGATAACAATTTGTGTCTTATAAGATTTTTTCATTTGTTTTCCCCTTTTGTGTAAGCATACAAACAAAAGTAAATATTATCTGTTCATGTCCTAATATCACTGGATATGCTTTCACGTCTCACTACACAGTGCATTTTCCTCATCAAAACTGAAGCTCTTGAATTTTCATTAAAGTTTGTATTTATCTTTACCTTGGCCTCTTTTCCACCCTCTCTCTAATTTTGTGGGTTTTTTCCATGAAAAATTTTACATGGAAGTCTCTCTTATATTTTCTGACTGGCTTTCCACATTGCTGTTTCGAATCATAGAATGGCCTGGGTTGGAAGGGACCTCAAAGATCACCCAGTTCCATCCCTTTGCCATGGGCAGGGACACCTCCAACTAGAACAGGTTGCTCAGAGCCCCATCCAACCTGGCCATGAGCACTTTGAGGGATGGAGCAGCCACATCTCTTCTGGGCATCCTTTGTCAGTGCCTCACCATCCTCACAGCAAACAATTTTTTCCCTAATATCCAATCTAAACTTACTCTCTTTCAGTTTGAAGCCTTTCCCCCTTGTTCTGTCACTCCAGGTGCTTTCTTGTTGTCTCCCTTTGGGTATTGGACGGCTGCAATTAGGTCACTTCAAAGCCTTTTCCAGACTGAAGAATCCCAGTTCTCTCAACCTTTAGTAGAGGTGCTCTATCCCTCTGATCATTTTGTTGACTTGCTCTCTATCCCTCCTATAGCATCATTCGTGGTACCAAGCACTGTGTTCAAAGATCCAAAACAACAGTGCAGTCTCGAAGATGGCTTGAATTTCATCTATGAGTCAGCCACAAGTGAATGCTCCACCTGGGGCAAATGAACAAAGATTGGTGGGAGCACTTTTAACAATTGTCTTTTTACTAATAGTTCTAGTATCGCTAATCAGTACAGTACATTCTCTGAATCTATGTTTGCCCAAAATGGTTATTTCCAATAAGTTTCTCAAGATGCATTTTAATGTCAGCAGTTTGGTTTTACTGAAAACTGGCTGCAGGTTCATCTCTTAAGAAAAATTGACTTTTTTCCCAATAAGTCGACAAACCTTTTGTTTTCAATGGAAGGACAATAAATTCAGAATCTGCTCCCCTGAGCACAATTACCCTAAGACCACTTTTCTGTACCTTTTCCGAAAGAACGGAAAAATAAACAGCAATAACTACAACCCTTCTTCAGTTTGTAAAGGTTAATAAGAGGTTAAATACCCAATTTTGCATTTCAAAGGAAAACAAAAGGCATCTTTGACTGATTGTTTTAGACACTATGCAAAGACTTACAACTGCCAAAGGAAGGATCCCCTTGTTCAGGCGTTTATGGGCAAGAATAAAAGCCTGACTATGAGAAACTCTCACTCACTGTACCCACATGTTTTTTTGTTGTTGTGAGGCTTTTTTGTTGTTTTTTTTTTGGGGGGGGTGGTTGGGTTGATTTTTTTTGGGGTGGAGGATTTTTTTTTTTTGCTAGACAGAAAATACCAGTCTTCAAATACAGATGATATTACAAAAGCTGCAAAGAGAGCTCTTCCTGTAATTAGAGAATAGCTTTGAAACAGCAGCAAAATAATTGCACATTACATCTGGATATTTATGGACATTTGTATACAAAATATTTTTCTTCATTTTCTGACACTTGCCTATAATTGATATATGTTTTATTTCTGTAAATAATCAATTGTGCCAATAAGAATGATATTAAACTGTAGTTTTAAGGATATCACTGTCCTGCCAGGACAGACTTCTGCAAAGTCACATATGCACCAAAACTCCATTCTCTCCTCCATTTAAATGAAGCATTCCTTTTATATTAGCTCTATCAAATATCTTCTACAGACTCTTAAAATGATTAATCCTATAATCCTCTGTTTGCAAGAGTTTCAGTATACAATGATGATCCTTATGCATATTAAATGATGAAGTATATCTAATTTGTAAAATTAACAAACTAATTCTTTTCTAAACAGTCTCATTCTGATTAATAAAGTACAGTCTATACAAAAATCTAATCAAGACTGAAGTGATTATATAATCAAACCCAGAAAATCTTTTTATTATATACTTACCAAACTTTATCTCGTTTATTAATCCACTTGTTTTTCAAATGTTCATACCTTTCACAACTCCATTAGATAACTGCTGTTGTGACACTGCTTTGGTTTTTGTTTATATGACACTAAGTTCATGTAGGCCTTCCAAGCTTCCAGTAATTCTGTCTTTTTGCTTTCCACAGATGATGTCTGGTCTTCAAAGGCAATGTGCCTGAACAAGCCCGATAAGAATTACATGTTCAGGAACTTTGAATATCAGTGTGTCGGTTTCTCATATTAAAACCAGAAGAAATATGACATAGACAAATTTATGTTACTGTCCCTATTTAATTTTTGTTTAATAAGTTCCAAACTGCAGCAAAGCCCTGCAATAATTTCTCATGCTTTGCAGCTAGTAATTTACATTAGCAAGTCACGAGTATTCTTAGGTACTTTTGTTCTGGAGTACTCAAATATCAAAGCAACAGAATTGCATTGGTCTTTAAAATACAAAAGGCACAGAACTAAAAAAAATTCTTAAATATTGCTTATTCTGGAAAGTTAAGAGAATTTTGACTCTCTATCTCAGTCATACTGAGTAACTCAATCTCACAAATTTAATTTTGTTTCTCTTAGAGGTAAGAAATGCCTACCCTGATGCTTGCTGAATCTAATTAAGACATCACATGGTGCATTTTCTGTATAATTTAGCTAACAAATTAAATAGATTTGCATTTATGAATATATGAATTGTGTCTTATTTAATGTGTTTTGCATTGGGTAACATTTCTATTAAGTCTTCTATTAAAGAATAACATAAGGCACTGGGGGAAAAATATCCCAGACACCACAGGGAAGCAAACAAACTAATAAAGATATTCAAGAAGGAAAAAAAATTAAATTTTTTTAAAGTAAAGTAAAAAAGATAGAGCACTACATGAATTCCATTCATCATATCATTCCTTTAAACCAACTTTCTTAAGAAATCTTTGGGGACTTTTGGCTGAAATATCATGCAGCTTATTCTTAGCATATCAGAGTTTTACAGAAACAAAAAGGCATAACATACTCGTAAAAGTAGTTGTATGAGCTGCATAAAAATATCTACATGAATAAAGTAAGCACAGAGGATTTTCCTTATAGTACAGAATTTTGGTGGTGGACAGCTAAGAAGGGTAAGAAAACAGACTTTGTAAAGAGCAATTTGGTTTTAAATCTGATTGAATCAGAGCTTGCATGAATTTGTGAGACTGTATATGTGTACATAATTTTACATTCAAGAGCAAAGTGCAATAAGGGTCTGTAAATTTTGAGTTATTCCATCTGGAAATAGGTTACAAAACAGGTGAAGATGACAAAGTTATATTCTCAAGCCATTCTGTTTGTTTTGTTGCAATGGAGTTCGAAATGAATTGAAATAAAATCCCTCCACTCTGGGCACATTTTTAACCATTTCTAGTGGTTAAAAACACGTATCTATGTTACAACCAATGCTGTAAGATTGACAAGATATAACAGTTGACTTTTACTTAAATTCATGGGCTAAATTTAGCAATGCCTGAACAAGTGTAATTAAAGAAAATGAGATCTGATAATTCTAAAAGGCACTGATTGGTTTTATATGATTTTGAATTGCATTAAGAGAAAGCATGAATTAAAAATTAAGGCTTAAAAATGTCTGAAAGTGTTTTAAAACCTATCCAGTTCATACGCTTAGAAACAATCTTTTTGAGTGATGTTTGAAATTCCCAGAAGAGCATGGTATCACTAGAAAATTAACCAACAACATAAAAGCTGATTTCAATTTCCATTTTATGGTCTCATTGGTTAAAATACTGAGTGATATAAAAGTTATCTGGATTTATCTCACTCTTTAGAAAGCCATCTGCTAGATGGATCTCCTACTGTGAACCACTCTTTTAAGAGCTCATAAGCTGAAACGTTGCTTCTTCAGAGAGTTCTCACTGAAATGAAATCAAGTCATATGTTGGATCTCTGTAAGTCTCTACACAACACAAAATTATACACAAGAATATTCAACTAACCTGTTAAGGATTGAAAAAATAAGAAAAGACCTGGTATGGAAGGAAAATAATTTTCAGGTCCTTAAGTGCACTACTAAGCCTCAAGAGCCTAAGCAGCCTCACCCTGCCCCATGCATCCCTTGGACAAGGACGCCACTGTAGGCTCGGCTCAGGGGTGTTTGGCTCTTGTCTGAGCTGTGCTGGAGGTGAGCTGGTGTTCATCCCAGGCAGAGATGTGACTGTGCCCAGCCATGGAGCTCCTGGATCTGCTGCCTGCCTTTCCCTCAGTCCTTCTTCGTCACTGTGGGCGTTCCCAGACATTCATCCCTGGGTCGCTCATCTCTGCTGTGCTCCCTTTTGATCTGGATTCTGGGCTGTCCCTGGCCCTCATCTGTGGGCATGTCCTGCTCTCCAGTGCTGCAGAACATGGCCTGTTCCTGCCCCTGCTCAGCTCCTGTCTCCTGCCCCGTGGGGATCTGCTCCATGGCAGTAACACCAAGGAAGAGAATTCTGCTTGGATAATTAGTCAGCCTTTCAAAGAACACTCAGGATTCAAGACCTTTTAAAGAACACTCAGATATTTCAGGACCAACTTCCATAGTCACAGGAGAAAAAAAGCTTGTCAGGAATGTTCTCACGTCTATGCTTTACACAAAATAAGATTCTCATTTTGCTTAAGGACCTCCCGTGGACTTTGGTGCTTTGGCTCAGGGTCATTTTAGAGATAGGACAACTGAGAGTAATCCCTTTCCTCTAGTGACTCTGGGGTGGGCTCTATATTGATTGGACTGAAAGAAATACCTAATAAATGAACTAGGGGCTTTGGAACTGGTAACCTGAGAATTTATTTTAATTCAGAAAATTCAGTTTCCTCAGCACTAGAATATTATTTTATGATAGGACTAATATATTTTGCAATTTATAAAGTCATAATGGCTTATCTACGTGGTGGTTAAAATGGTAATAAGCTCATCTCTGCAAAGGCTTACCTGATTTCTCTGTCTCTGACCTTATAGTTTTTTTTGGGTTTTTTTAAGTTTCTCTTAATTTGTGAAGTATCCTTTGAACAGTATTTAGCCGGGTATTTGTTCTCCTCTCACATTCTTCCTGAGATAGGTTATTTTTCTGACGTTAACCATGACTGTGACAGGCCCTATTGCTTTTGTTACAGGCCTTTGGTATCAGATTTCAGGGCCTTAATGGACAGGAAAGAAAGAGACTTTAATGAAAATCACAGTGGGATACGTCTTACAGCCTCTCTGAGTGCTGATAGATGTCTCGACACTTAGGAGCATTAGGGGTCTGAAAAAGTCCATCAAGATATTTTTCTGACAAGATGATCACAAATTTTGATGTCTTTCATGTTCTGGTTGAGGTTATCCTGTTGTTATTTTTTATCTATGATCTCATCAATTAATTATCAGACACTTTGTCACAGTCCACTCTGTTGTTTGAAATATTTTTCTTTAAATTATAATTATATTTTTCTTTAAATTATAATTCTGTAAAAATGCAGATTCTTGGCAGTACATCCCCTGAAATACTATACCACTGTTCTGTAGTTGAAATGTTACCTTTTGAAAATCTGTAGTGTCTCTCCCATAATTCCCATTATTTCTCTTAAAATTCAAGCTTCAGCAGACAGTCAGTTCCAGGCTAAGACTATCACAACTAACAATATTTTCTCTCTTTTCCAAACAGTTCAGGCACCCAAGCTCAGTAGCTAAATTCTGCAGTCTGCAGCCAGCTGGGAAAATAAATGTCATTGGCAGGTAAGAAAAGCTTCTTCCTTGTACTGATCATTGCAGACATAAACTCTCCCTCTAGAGGAGGTCTGGTGGGTGATAGAAAACAAAATAAAACATTGTCAAATCCTTTTGGCCCCTGAAGTTGAAGCAAACAATATAAACCTTTTAAAGTGTGAACTGAGTCCTCTCTTTCCTACCACTGATGTTCCTCCTGAACCGTAATTCATTGTTATAAAGGGAGTAACATTTTTTGAAAACCTTTTCAGGGGAAATTTTTAGGAGTCAAAGACAATAAAACCCCTTTCCAGCATCAATGTTTCTGTTTTCTTTTAAATCCAGCAGAATTTTTTAAAGAAAGGAATTTATATAATTTGTGGTTAACAGATAAAAAACATGCTCTCCAAAGTTAAGCATTTAGTCAACCCTTGAGACTAAGAAAGTGCATATCATACACTTAATTTTCTTTTAATATTATCGAGAAACCTAGAAATGCAACTTGCTAAGACTAATTAGGGTTTTTTTCTATATTTAGAGAAAAATATGGTCAGGCTTAGGAAGCACTGTTGTTGGAAATTCTGTTGAAAAAGTTACTGGGAAAGCAGTAACCTAAGCAAAGTTGGACTTGGGATAATTTGTGAACGTGCAATCTGGGGGAGAACATAAAGGCTCCATTTTACCATATTTCAATAAAGAGCCTCGGAGCTATGCAGCAGTAGTTCAAAATAATGGGTTTGATTTAGATCAGGGTTTGTGCCAAATTCTCTTCTCACAGCCCTGCTGGCAGAGGGAGTTTGTATGGTCAGTGAGCTTGTGCTTCTTATCATGCCAAGTGCCAGCTGTGGCTCCTGCAGGGGAAGTGGCAGGAGCTGAGACACTCCAGAGGAGAGAGAGATATTTCTTGCAGGCAGATTTGTCTAGAGCAGATATTATCTATATTTTATCATTATTAAGGAGCTCTGCAAACAACATCTGGCCTCCTCCAAGGCCGCATATTTTTTGGTGTGGGAGGTTGTGCTGGGATCAGAGAAGGAGCTTCCAGCAGAGGAGCTGTCATGTAGATAAGCAGGCAGCCTCAACTGTGCTGCTCCATCATCATGATTGGGATCTGAATAAAACCTGCAAGAGTCTGACAAGAACTTCTGAAAGAGGCTTTGCTCTGACAGAAACAGGAAAACATATTGGACAATGTTTTATTAAAGTGTCAGGATCAAACTGATAAGATTTCCCTACTCTTATGAATCAGTTTATAATTATTAACAGAGAATAACCAATTAATGAAAAACTCTACTGTGACTGAGGAAACAACTTTGATTACTTTTTGAGATGGTTTTTGCCATGTGCTTTGCCATGAATTAAGCTACTAGAATAATAAATCCCTTCCAAACTGTTGCTTTAGACTTACCATTTATCTGATACTTGATCTGCAGCACAGATATGCAGATAAAATAAAAGGTTGTATCTTGTTGATAGATTCAGTAATGTTTTTAAATACTTTGAAATGTATTTGACTCATCTATTTCCTGAGGATTCTAATCCTTTGAATACAAAAAACTAGATTTTTTTTTTCTCTCCTGCCTGTAAATTAAAGGTCCTGCTAGACTTCCATAATTTTCTACCGGGGATCATGACTATCCTAATTCTGAATTGTAGTTATTGAATGCCTTGATAAAGAATCCACAACAAAGCATACAATAACGATCAGAGAGCTAAACAACTTTTAAAAAAATCAACTTTATACATCTGCACTAATGGTCTTCTTCTTCTTTTTTTTTTAATTGGAAAAAAAGTTTGTTTTTTTTTTCTCCAAATGTCCTACTGAGACCTATTGAGACACAAAAATTGGAAAAAAACCCCAAAAAATCCCACGGATCCAATCAGAATAAAGAAAGAAAAAAAACCCAACAAAACAAAGCAGAATTCTGTTTGGAAAAAACACATAAGCCTCTTAAAACGAAGCAGTGCCA
The DNA here is from genome assembly GCA_013398615.1 of Brachypodius melanocephalos. Taxonomy (NCBI): domain Eukaryota; kingdom Metazoa; phylum Chordata; class Aves; order Passeriformes; family Pycnonotidae; genus Brachypodius; species Brachypodius melanocephalos. The sequence goes on from VZSR01003209.1 coordinate 3,131,401, forward strand.
AATTGTCATATAATGGTGCTCTTCTGTAGAAAGAGCAGCATGTGACTTATAGGAAAAAGGGTAATGTGTTAAAAAATGACATAAAAGTGTGGAGTTGATGGATGATATTGATGAATGTGATTTTAGAAATCCACCACATGAGTAGCAGAACTTTATGAAGTGCTTAAAGTCAGTGTCTTCTAAAAGCCTATTGATATTTTTATTTCCAAAAAAATACAGGATGTATGTTCTTGCTTTAAAGAAAATGTATTTAATGTGCTTCTAATGATCTATGTATGGTTTTATATTTTGAATCTAACAAAGATTTAGTATCTTACATAACAAACTTCACACTTTTATTATGAATTATTTTAAAAAGCAAACCCATTGTTATTTCAAATAATTTTTCCTCTCTGATTCACCTTGTTTAATCAGGGAAATGGGTTAGAAGGTGCCTATTTCCCCAACCCCAAGCTTCCTTCACATCACTCTACTGTTTTACATGAGATGTAGCTTTTTCTTTGGCTTGGTGAGGAAGAAACTGAAAACACATTTGTACATCTTTATTTTTTGAAATGGATTCTCTGTGCTACTTCAAGTGACTTATAGGAATGTATAAAATGAGAATGGAAACCCCACTGTGCAAATAGAACTTCCTTTTCAAAAATGTGCTTTCAAAGTCTTCTTGCCAAATGCATCCCTGGTGTAAATCAATTCCAGTAGCATTACGCCAGGGAACAATTCAGATTTTCCTCTCCATGTCAGTGACCCACTGGTAATATCAATCTATCTGCCATGCTACTTTCAATTGTGTTTCACTCACATTTACAGAATTAGTTACACTTTATGGCAGAAAGTACTAAGCCAGCCTTTTTCCCCCAGTCCCTTCAGGAGTGGATGCAATGTGAGTGAATTGCACCTTCTACTTATTTTTTCTCATGAGATGAAAGGAGCAGGTGTAAAAGATTTAATGAAGCAACTGCCAAGTTGCAAGGGTCATTTGTGTGTAGAAGGCTATAAATTAGTCAGTTCTTAGGGGAAATTACCTTCTACCTTTACAGTGTTGCCATTTATAAATTATCACTAAACTCCTGGGAAATAGCAGTTGGAATGTTCAGAAGAGAAACACCAAAATCCTTTTATATTTGCAGATATGTTAGAAAAGAATGTCTGGAGGAACTTGTAATATAATAATAAACATTGAAGGGAAGCTTTATAACCATAAATTTTGTTTGCTTTTGCAAAAGTTGGCTGCAATATACATATTAAAATCCTATTTGTATAGACAGGATAAGTCTGTGGTCAATGGAGACCAGTTTACTACCTGAGGTAAGTAAATCTGCCATAATGCTTTTTGTAAGATGCTTTCTTACCCTCCTTAAAACATTTTTTTGTTTATTTTTTTATAGATGGAATAGCAAACATTGAAATTCTTTTGTTATTTATCTCCTACATAATTCTTCAGGGTTTTGTTGAGGAATAATGGTGGAATGAACACCTTTAAGAGAAAGATTGTACCTCTGCCACATCATTATAAGGCAAATCCAGATTGCTAAGAATAAGCTCCTAAAAAGCCATAAAATCTGTAAAAGTAATGTACTTGTCTCTTTGGTTAACTCATCTGAGAAATATCACAGTATTCTTGGAGCTGAAAGAGTAGTTCCAGCTGGTATCAACTGATATGGCGAAAGGAGTCTCATAAACACAAAACTTTGAAACAGCATCCTCAAGGACTGTCTACATTGCTGTTGCTATTCTTAAGCAGATATTCATTTGATGGACAGTTGATTAAAAAAAGGTATATTCTACAAATTATTTTAGGCCGCATAATTTTAAGCATTTACTTTAGTCTTTTTTTCTCCTTCTTCAATAAACCCCTGACATAGCACTATAACAGTAGAAAAACATGAAATTGTAAACAGGATAAAAATGCACGTTATTCTGGAAAAATGCATTCTGTATTTTGGTAGTTGAGAGGAAGCTGGAGACCATTTTTCCTGTCCCTTTTTGTGAAAATCAATAAAATTAGAGCATGTTTTTCATATGTTTTGCAAACTGTAATTATTACTTTGGGGGACAATTTTGTAAATATTTTCCCCATTGCTGCTTTTAAAGATTCTACCAGAGCCTTCCTTTTTTTTTTTTTTTTTGTTAGTTGGAGACTTCTTTCTGGGATTAATTCATGGCAATTTATAGCCACTCTATTTTGCTCTTTGATTTAACAAGTTTTTCTTTTTCTGGTGTTGATTTCCTCCTTGCTTCCACAGTTGTATTTGCACTCATTCTCTGGCACTTTATCACTGTGTTCATCAAGTTAAATTCCTCTGCTCCCTACCCAGGAAGGTAGAACATCCTTTCTTCTCATCATACAATTTTGCTGTTCCTTGCAAAAGTCCAGGGACAATTTTCCCTGAGTGTGGATCACCAGTAATACATTTGTGATATCATTTTGTAGAGGTCTTGCTTAACTGTGAACACTCCTCTCTTAGAAATGCTTTGTTAGATAGAAAAATGTCAGTGCTGCATTCAGAAGCACCTTAAGATTGCACTGTATAGTGTTCAGTATGCAAGCCCTGCTCCTCTTCCCATAATTTCTGTTGAGGTTTTTTTTAGCATGAATTCAGAATTCTTATTAAACTTTGTGATATGGCACTTTGTACTGCTAAATGTTATCAAGTTTATTTTGTTCCCTTCCTTGAAATCTTCAGTTTCTTCCAGCATGACATTTTAATCCTCTTTTGTGTTGATGCAACTGACTTTGTGCCTTCAACAGATTTCATTAACAAGCTGCTTCTTTTTGCCTTGTCAGTAAAATCAATTATCTTCTCCATGTCTAGTTTTCAGTTAGCTGGTTTATAAAACATAGATCTGAGATGTTATCCCATTTTATCTCATTTTCTGTTTATCCCCCCACCTAATTTATTAGACATCTAAGAAACACTCATTTAGAATATTATCTAAAGACATGGCACTATTGTGGCATTTCAGAGTAGGCTGCAATAGATAATATCTTATCTGCAGTCACCAGTGCTCCTAAATGGATATTCCTTTGACTGCACTGCTATCAATTTAACAATATTGAAAGTACAGTGTAGCAGAAAAAATAGTTTGTAATCATGACAGACACAATATTCTTTAAGCAGGTTAAATTGCATAGAAATGTCTCCCATCAGCTCAAGAGGGAAAAGGATCCAGATATTGTGATTAAATGTTTACACAAGTGCATCAAGCAGGGTCCCTCTATCCTGAGGGATTAGACAATAAAGAAAGAGCTGTCAAGAGGTCTGTTTTTCAGTAAAAACGTGGAACATATGTCATGCAACATTTTTTATTAGTTCACAAAAATATAGATAGATATATATTCATATATCTTTTCAAGTGGACTTAATAGAACTTCTCATTTTCTCTTTCGCACTTCTCTGATTAGTCGATTCTCCATTCAGTTCCTCCTGCCACCTTCATTCTCATATTTTCTATTCACAATGCCAAATAAGACATGTCAAATACAGTCACTCTATGCATGGCCTCGCTTTGCAAATAAAGACAAAGAATGGCACCATTATGTTATGTTCCATCTATTATTTGTAATCTTGCTGAGATTTTTCACTGTGGCATAGCAATAACCTAGTAAAAGTGGATGACTGGGTCTTCTGAGAGTAGATGGATAATGTGGTCTCCTGTGAATATTATTTCCTATGTCAATTATCTCAATATTTTACATTCAGTGAGAAGTTATCCTTCCTACCGGATGTTTGAAGTAGAATCTAACAAAGTGCATGAGGTATCTCAGCCCTTCTTTTGGATCAGGTCTGTTTCATGCTTTATTCTTGTAATTAAGAAAGTTATTTTAGTGAAATGGGTCAGGTTGGTATCCTTTTGATTATTTCACAAAGAGCTACATTTCCCTAGCATATTAAAAATCTCTGAGAATTATTCTCCCTCCTTCAGGGGAAGCATTGAGTTGGATATTTAATTAAGTGTTATGTAGCTTCAGCTATCATTTACTTCATCTGGAAGAACAGCATTGTTCAAGTCCTATTCTTCCAGAATAAAAAGATGCATGCCTAAGTGGATTAGAGCATGGAATTGTTGAATGTTTTGGGTTGGAAGAGACCTTAAATATCATCTTTTTCTGTGGGCAGGGGCAGGGACAGGGGCAGCTTTCACTAGACCGGATTGCCCAGAGGGACATTCCCCTCAGCTTTATACACATCACATTTTTATGATCTCTGATCTCTCTTTTAAGTAGGTGACTCTAAAGGCTTCACTGAAGCTTCCAGGCCACAAATAATAGCATGGATCTAGTCAAAAGGTGTCATAATCAGATCAGATTGTTTTACAGTTATGCATTTGCTTTTTTGATCTTCTTGGCTACCAAGGGAGAGGCTTGTGCATTTCAAAAGAACATTGCATTGTAATGCTACATTTCAGAGGATACAGAAAACATAACAACACAGTAAGACCAAATAATTAACATTTTTGTTCTATTGAATCCCGACCTTAAGTTAGTTTTCAGAGTAAAAATGCTATTATAGATTTGCATATAGACATTTTTATCAGTGAACTGAATTTGAGAATTAGAGTAAATAAATAGCTCAACCATACTTTCAGAATCCCTGAATTGTGTAAAATGAATTTGAGAATTAGAGTAAATAAATAGCTCAACCATACTTTCAGAATCCCTGAATCGTGTAAAATGAATTATTCACCAATGAACACAGAATTAAGGATTTGAACTTTACATCATGACCTTTGTTATTGTAATGAATTACTTTATCCTAAATCTACATCTCTGATATACCTATTCATTATTAGTCATAAGTTATATTTCCTTCCTCGATACAAGTTTTTCAATGTCATTTATGGAAAACAAAACAAAACAAAACAAAACAAAAAAACCAACAACAAACAAAAATCAACCTTTTGAGGTATAAAGGGAGTAGCATAGTGCCGTGGCTATTTCTCAGCTGGGATAGGAGATTTTCACAACAGTGGTTGAATGTGTTTCCATCCTTCCTTTTTAATAAAACCGAAGTGCTATTAAGAAAGTTCTTTTCCTCAGATTGCAGACTAAAGAAACACCTGGCAAAATAGTACTTTTAAGAGGTTTTTAAATTATTTTACAGATTTAACTATTTATGAAAACATTGCATTTACTTAATAGAAATTCTAATCAAATCAATGAGAAAAATCAAATTCTGACTCTCAAATTAAAGTGGGAGTTGAGTTTGGATAGTGGATAATGGAATTTTATTAAACTGTTTCCAGAAAACCTTTTTTCTTTAATTCAAAGTTGTAGATGAATAAGAATATAATATGCTAATGAAATGTGAATGTAATTTTTGAAGCTTTTTTTTCATTATAAAAATCTTTTTTTCAGTGGTTATATATTTAAAAATTTACTACGACTTTTTACTCTTTCATTTTCTTGTTTAATTTAAAGGATTTTTTAAATTCTAATATCTAACCTAAATTACCCCTCTAAATTGGCAACCATTACCACTTGTCCTGTGACTACAGTTCTTGGTGAAGAGTCTCTCTTCAGCTTACCTTCCCTTCAAAATATTTCAGGATATGCCATTCAGGATATTTTACAGGGAAATAAACAAACAAATCCAAACCCTTCTCTCCCCTGCCGGAAAAAAAACACCCAAAAACCTCCCAAATGGAAAAAACTCGAACTACAAAAAAAACCCCCCAAAAAAACCAAAACAAACAACCAAAGCCCACCTGTATTATATTCATTGAAGAGGCCGTTTTGAAACAATTTTTCTTTCTATTTTACTCAAGCCACTTATCCAATTCCAACTTGCCTTCTTTATTATTTGTGGTTCAATCAGAACCAGAATTGTCACATACACTGGCAGCAGCCAATCCTTTGTCTGACTTGGTGCTACCTGGCAGGTTATCTCTTGTTGGTGCCTATTCTATTTTTGATTCCCTAGGGATATTTCTTTTTTTTCCTAGTGTGTAAAATTTTGGTTGAATAATGAGGTTGTCCCATTTCTCATGGTAAGAGTTGTCCCTGCTCTCGATTCTGAGCAATTTGCCATGGCTAATGCCTCTGTAGATTTGCAGATAATAGCCTCAAAACTAGTAACTGATAAAAGAAAAAGACTTTTTCTGCCTTTCTGCTCTTTCAGAAATAAAAGACTGTGTGTCAGGAATAGAGTAGTTTGATACCAAAAGTCCCAGAATTGAGCTCCTAACCTTCCTATAGATAGAAGCACAAATGAATATTCAAGAAAGGTATAATGATGATGATGATAATAATAATAATAAAAATAATATAAAAATTTAAAAAATTATTTGGTTTAAGAGAACATATTTCTTTCAAATTAGCGATTTGGGTAAATGATTTATACTCAGAGAATGCCCGGCTGGATGGAGCCCCAAAGGTCCTCTGGTCTGACCTTTTATAGCAAGAGCACCCTCCTGACAAGATGGCCCAGAACCCTGTCCAGGTGAATCTGAAAAGTATCCACTGTTTGAGAATCCTCCACTTCCTTCCTTGTGGAGATTATTCCAATGGCTGATTGTTCTCATTGTGAATTTCTTCTCTTGAGTTCCAATCATATTTTTCCCAGGAAAACCTTTTATCCATTATCCTTCATCTTTTCCATGCCACTCCTTTTAAACAGGGAATCTCCATCTGCTATATCCACTTGTCTCTTTTTACCTCACATGTGGATTCTCACTGCCCCACAGATACAACTAAATATAACTAAATATAACATTAATTTAATATGTAAAATGTCATCTATTACAATCTAAACACATCAATATATTTCAATTTATCAGTCCAGTCTAATTGTGAAATTCCTTACATGGTTTACAATCCTTAAGTCTTTTTGAAGCTATGCCTTAACAGAATAATCCATAATGTTTTTTACCCGAAACTAATATAACAGAAAATAATATTTCTCCAGAAACATGATGCTTTGTAAACCCCAACACAATGGATTTCTGATATTCTTACAAAAGAAAACAGGTACAGGAATTTATTTGCATATACCTAAAAGGTTCTCTGGCTTCAGAGAGAAGTACAAGAAAACGAGCAAAAAATGGTGAAAATGAGGAATCGCACCAGCAGTTGTTCTGAAAAAGACAGTAGTAATTTTTTTAATATCATTGTTCTAAAAGTCTTTAAGAAATGAGAAGTGAATATGCCTAACTGTAAAAATTGTGCTTATTAGATGTAACTTCTCTTTGAAGTGTGGAGAAATGGGGAAATCCCATTCCAAGTGGGATCTTGGGAGAATCACTTTAGGATGCTTCCTCTCACAGAAGCACCTGAATAAACCTATATTAATGGATATGTGGAGGTCCAAGGAAGAAACCAAAAACTGAAAGTCCAACATCCACCTTTTTGGTCGAAGTGGGCAGCAATTCAACCAGATAATAAGGAGAGAAAATTTACATTTTACCTTTGTATAAATTGTGTGCTTCTTTTCATTTGTATCTTCTATCACTGTTTGTTATTGACATTAAAAATGTTTTTATTTTTAGTTGAATATTTCTTTCCTCCAGCTTAAGTGGTGCTGTAAAGTACCTGGATAATAACAAAGCATTTGTTACTGAAAAACACAGCAAGGTTTACTAAGTATATTAATAAATATTCAAGTTTCATAACATAATAATTGGCCAAAGGCTCAGAGTAGGTATCAATTTCATGTGTCTGAGACAAAGGGAGATGCTGCACTGCAGAGGGCAGGAGAATCAAAGCACCACACCATAATCAAGGCTATTGTCTGGAGAGTTGGATGTGTCCTTCCCTGAAAGTTAGTATGGAGACCATCTTTCCTGGTTTCTGTGATTCCAAAGTGTCTAGACTTGGAGGATCAAAAATTCCAAGCATAATGTCACTATGAAATGACAATGAAAATATGTGGTTTTGGATTCACAGTGTATTTGTTTAATAATATAATTTGGAATAGACTGAAAGTATTTACATATTCATGGTGAAGTCTAATGTCAACAAGAAAAATTCAATGTACTTTATAACTTAAAAAAAATTTAACATTGTCATTGAGACATAATTAATTGAATTGGAATATTTATCAAAGAGTTAAACAAATTTAAGTATTTAATACAAAACATTCAACTCTGTTTTGGGTTGTTTTCAGTTTTTTTATTCACTGTCAACAATTTCAAATTCAAGCAAGGAGTCAAGGATGCAGTTGAAATAGTTTTTAATCTCAAGAAAAAACTGGTAGAAGACAAACACCATAGGACCCATTCTGTTTGTGTACCAAAGGCCAAAGGTTTCTGCATGCTAAAGACTGAGGTAGCCCCTGAGGCTGTAGCAGAGTTTTAAAATAAAATTCAGGAAACCATTCTCTGCAGGACAGTATTTGGTGAAACTGGGAACCTGCATATACTCAGATACACAACTGTGAATCTCAGTTGCTTGCAGGAGCTCAAGATAATCTCTGCCAGATTTTGAATCACAATTTCAGGATGAGCTTCTCTTGAAAAGTTATTTATATTCTCCTGATGTTCACACAAATTGAGCTGAGGACTGATCCCTTGCTATAAAACACTCTTGATACTCCAGGACAGCAAGATACGATCGTTGTCACTTGTTGAATGTCGGAGTCCTAACTTCCATGAAGAACAATAAACTCTGCAGATGGTGATAACAGCAGTACAACACATCTTCTGTTGCTTTTTTTTCCCATGTTGTCAATATTCAAGGCAACAAAGCTCATATTCAAGTTTATACAAAAGCAATTTTTTATCATTCATAAGTTGCAATTTTTATTCTTCAGCTTTAACTGTGATTAAAAGTTTCCCATGCCCTTTATGTTGTCTCTTCATTTCATGGATATTTTCTTAAGTCAGCACTCTTATATAAATGAATTTTTCTAGAATTTAGCACTTCAAAGAAACTCACCTCCCTGTGAGGTAGAAAGAGAGTGGTAAATAAGGCTTTTGGTTTTAAAGATCTCTGCTTTTTTCTTATGCCTCTATATCACTTTGCAAAGCAAAATCTGGAACAATTGTAGCTCCAAGCTGTTGCTTAATATTATTGTTATTCAAAAGTGTTCAGCATCAAATAAAACTTTGTAAAATCGGAGTACTTTTAGTTATTTATTTCTTTATTTCTTTAATTTTTTTCCTTTAATTACATTTTGCTATACCTATATACTGATACTGCTTAATATCATATCCCACAAATACTATTGGTAATGGAATTATTTCAGCATAGGAAACAGTTTCCTGTTTTGTGATAGAAATGCAATTAAAAATCTTTGATCACCTTAAAGTTTTCTAAGCTCCTGAGCAGCCTGGAATTTTAAGACATGTTCACATGTATAACTTACTGATAATTATGTGGACATGCTGTATCTTCCCCTGTATTGGTCTGAAAGAGAAGCTATAGTAATATTGAATATGTTATATGACAAAATAAGGCTTTATATGAGAAATATATTATTGTACTTTACTACTTCTTCTTTCCATTTCCTTGAGAAAAGTAATTTTATCTCAGATAATACGATTTTGATAAAAATTTGGAAAAAAGATTGGATGAATAAGAAAAATGTTTTTCTATTCCTTAGTCATATTTATGTGGAAGAGTTTATCTAACAGATATTTCCATGTGATGATAACTACTTCTGTATTTAATGTGAAATACTACTAATTATGTCTTTCTCTCTTTGAATATTTTTCTACTTCCAACCTTGGTGTTTATATTCAAAATTACTTAATTTAAACATCTCAAGGGTTCTTTGGACTGTGGTGCAGCAATAGGACCTTTTAAATATTAAATTAAATATCAAATTTAAACACCAAATTAAATAAGTGCTCTCTTTTATAGAAAATTATATGCTGAAACACTTAGCAAGTAATTTTGATTTGAAGCACAACAGCAAGTGTCTTTTAATTCACAAGAAAGGAGAGAGGTAACTTATGGATTGTTCATGGTGCCACTTTCTTTAAAAGAGACACCAAAGAGGCAAAAAGTTTTTTCATTGAAGAATAGAATGTAGAATAAAGTCATACTGAGATTTATTTTTCAGTTGTAGAACCATAAGAAAACTTCAACAGTAAGAGAGTATTTATTTGGAAATAACGTAGAATTTGTTGTTTATTTTCTTGTAGCTCAGGAAAACACACACAGCTTTGTGAAACTTCCAGTATTGTGCTTGTTCTGCACAGGACAGAGTTAATTTTCTTCACGGTAGCTGGTGTGGTGCTGTGTGTTTTGGATTTGTGATGGAAACAGTGTTGATAACAGGGATGCTTTTGTTAACACTGAGCAGTGTTTGCACAGAGCCAAAGCATTTTCTGCCTCTCACACCACCCCACCAGCATTCAGACTGGGGGTGCAGAAGGACCTGGGAGGTGATTTCAACTGGGAAAGCCGAGCCCGACTGACCAAAGAGAAATTCCAGAACATATGGCATCAGGTAAAGCATATAAATAAAAGCTGGGTGAAAAAAAGTGGGGGGACATTTGGAGTGGTGACATCTGTCCTCCCAAGTCACCACTACATCTGATGGAGCCCTGCTGTCCTGGGAATACTGAACACCTGCCTGCCCACGGGAAGCAGTGAATTAAATCCTTGTTTTTCTTTGTTGGGAACAGATTTTTGTTTTTCCTATTAAGCTGTCTTTATCACAACATGAGTTTTACTACTTTCACTCTTTCAATTCTCTCCTCATCCTGAGAGGCTGTCCAGAGCTTAGTTGCCAGCTGGAGTTAAACCACATGTGTTTATGGCACAAAGTACGTGACAAAACATCGCTTTGTTCTCATGGCTGGCATTCTGATCTAGTTGTTTCATACCCAAATTCTGAGCATGTCGGTTAAAACGTGGTCTTGCCATTAATAACACCATGGCCATTGATTTGGTCCCTGTATGGGCTATTCACTTAAAATTTGGACTTCATGGTCCTTCTGAGTTCCTTCCAGCCCAGACTGTTCTGTGGTTCTGTGATTTTGTGATTATGTGCTGAAGTATCTGCCGTACGTAGCACAACAGACTCACAAGCAAAAAGAAGACTGGTTAGCGTGAGCAAGAAAATCAAAACCAGGATAAAATTAGGACTGAAATTTAAGAATAGCCTACTTGAAATGAGAAAAATGAAAATGGCAAGTCAGACTTGTTTGTGTGTGTGAAACTCAAATACTTATTTGCCACACCAGTCTACAAACTATCTAGGAACTATTAAAGATACTCTGTATGCACACATTTTCTAAATAAGTTAATCAAAATTATATGTAAGAAATGTTCTCATATTTAACACAGGAACTACCTTGCCAAGAAAACAAAGAGTTTCTCACCACAATTCTAAGTTCCCAGCCTATAGCATCCTCTGTTTTCTAAACAGCTTTGTCTTCTGAGGGTCGAGTTTGTCCTGGCTTCCTGTTGCAGAGATCCTTAATGGGCTGGGATTATGCTATGCTTTAAATTTAAGCCCCTGGAATTAGTATGCTACTTATTGCCAATGTCTGTATCTTTTTAATCTTCCTTCTGTTGGGTGAAATTAAAAGAGAAAGAACAGGCTGTTAAAGATGTTTTCAGCTTTTGGCAATATGCATCTATACTGTTTAGAAGGTGACAATTCTACTGCCTGCAGAGAAGTTTTTTTTTGGTTTGTTTTTTTTTTTTTTTTTTTTTTTTTAATTGGCTCTACATTATCTGGATCTGTGGAATAAAAACTACAGGATCTTTAGGGAAAAACTCAACTAAGCAAACCAAGTTGAAGAATGCCCACTTGTTCACTTTATATTGTCAATTGCTGAACCAAATTTGTTTGCTTGTCCCTACAGATATTTAAAGAATCTTTTCCACTTCAACCTCAGTTTTCCATAAAATAAATGCATGTTCAGATTTTCTGGGTGACTTTGTTGAGTGGTATGTCGCGAGATGTGTTCTGTCAGTAAAGGCAAGGTGATTGAAGCCAAGCATTTCGACACATTAACTACCAAAAATTTCAGCAGTAAACATGGAAATCCAAATCTCATTGGCTTCTTGAAAGTAATTCCTTTTGCTTCATGGAAATAGTGTTTTCCAACCTGTTTTTCATAAAAGCAGATTGTTTTCAAATGTCTTGGCACAGGATACAGATGGCTCTGATTTGGTTTTGTTTTGAAATGCTCAGCACATCTCTAATTGCACAAAAACATAATTTAAATGTCTGACTCTGCAAATTTATTTTGTTTTGGCACAAAGTACAGTAGAGGCTTTAGTAGCTTGTGATGGTGGAAAAGAAATTTGAGAGTAAACATTTCTATGTTAATACAGAAAAACAACTTCTCATCACACAGTGTAACTTCAAAAGTGGTTTTTAACTAGAGGCTCTATCAAAAGAAACAGGGAAAGTAGCAGAAAAAATGGACTTTGACCATAGCATCTGGGCAGCAATTTCCAGAGGAATTAATTGCTTCAAAATTATTTATTGTTCAGAAAATTATTATTATTATTATTATTATTACATATATACGTGTATGTGTGTTTTAATATTATGTACAAATGAAGTAGTTTGCCTCTTTTTCAGTAAATAATATACACTTGTAAAAAAAATCTCTGATCATCAGATTTCTTCTTTAATTACAGCTGCAGTCATGTTTTCTTTCCAGGTCTAGCTGAGCCAGTTGAAGAGATTGCTCTTCCCAGCTACTCTTCAGAACCTTCTGGCTGCAAGTTGCTTTTCCTTCTCTGAGCCTTCAAATGTAGACAATCTTATTTCACTTCTGTTAAAATGACCCAATACAACATTAGTGATAACATCTTCAGACTTGGTTGACATTGCACATATTCATATTTGCACTCCCACAAGTGAGAAGGAAGCAACCTCTGGTGTGGAAAGGTTGTTGAAAAAAAGCACACAGTAGGACGACATTATTTTTTGAAATCTGAATTTCTGTGATATTTGTATGGAATAAGTTCACAGCAAATGAACACAAAACAAGTAAACCCCTGCTATGTGGCATCTTTCCACTTAAAATTAAATTATTACTTGTTCTTATTATATCACAGCAGTCATATCATACCTTTCTTGTCAGATGCTTGATTTCTTTTTCTGTGTTTCTGCAGGCTTAACACCAGTTTTCCAAATCATATCATTATATCATTTATATCTTCTTTTCCTGCTCCAAATAAGACAGATTCAACAAGAGCACTAGCAGTAGTTGGTACTCTCAAACAATCTATTATTGTAATAGGAAGCTGTGCAGCTGTACTTGAACTTTGCTATTTTTCATTTCAATTTGAATTTTAATAAAGAAGGACTAAATCAACTAACTGCTTGAGTAAGACACTGAAGACAAGATTAAAAAAATACTTTTTTTTTTTTAGGTCTCAAAATGACAGCAAGAATTATTTTTCTTTCAGAATATGTTTTCCTGTGACAGCAAAAAATAAAGACATCTTGAGAGAGCAGAAAAAAAATAGGAACAGCCAAGTATATTCCAAGAGACTGCATTTTGAAGAAAAGAATCAAATGTAGGAAAAGCATGAGAAGGACTAATGATGAGTTGTTAGCAAATTTGAAGTAAAAGACATAATTTTTATTTCCTTGTAAAACACAGATTTATTTCACTGAAAGGGAGGAAAAAACCAAGCCTTTAACAAACATCTAAATAATATTTCATATAATAACTGAAGTTTCAATCTGCTTTGTACTGAGTGAAGTAATAGGTGAAGCTGACTGAAGATGGATGGTAGGTAATATGTCTCCTTTGGTACTTAGTGGAGCTTTTCCATCTTATTTCAAATTAAAAGAAAAACAGGTTATTTTGGGGGAGAGTTTTCTTGGTGGGCTTTGGTGGGGTTTTTTGTCTGGAGCTTTTAGTTTTACATCCATTCTTGGCTGCTTGGCAACCGAGAGAATATCACAATGTAACAGATTGCATAAGTGAGATCACTGTGTAGTTGTACCTAAGGGAAATTTCTTTGCTATAGTTGATTTAAATTAAAAAAAAAATGCTATGAACTCAATTTATCAAGACGTTGAAGATACTTCAGTCTTCTGAATAGTCTTGCTGACCTCAGTTGACACTCCTATCTCACTGCCATCCTTCCTCACAGAGGAATGATTTTCTGTGTAAAGAACTTTAAATTATAATGGCATGTAGCACTTTAGATCTTCCTCGATGTGCCTCTGGAAGATTATGTAGCAATTCTTCCCTGCCATTGAAAACACACCAGTCTATTGTATAAATTCGGAGTCTCAGTCTTGAATCTTGATATGTTTATTGAAGAAAGACTCATGTGAAAAAAAAGTCTTGTTAAATTGAGTTAAAGGATAAAATTTTAGTACTGTTAAAAAAACTGAGGCTCCTTCTGCAGAGTCCTGTAAATTCATTGGTGGTTCAGAAAGCTTAGGTTTTTCAGCCATGCATTTTTTTCTTCTTAAGGGGATGATCATAGCTTGGACTTTATATTTTAAAATCTGTTATTACAGGTTTTTTAATTAAAATTACTTGTTTTCTAAACTGCACCTACCTGAAGATCAAAGAATTAAAAAAAGATTTTTTTAACTCACTCAATTAAATCTTCACTGCAATATCAAAATATGAAGACCATAAATAAAATAGCCACAAAACGCTGAAAGAGCATTTTCTGTGGAGTGCTTGCTACATGAAAGACATTAAATAGCCAGAAGCTCAAGATTTCTATGGTACATAATTATAACTACATATATACCATATAAATATTTTACAGAACAAAATGCAGAGTCTTCTATAACTCCTCAAAAATCAGAATTTAATTTCTCATGTGTTCCTTCATCTCAGATTTCCCAGGCTCAGGAGCACTGCCACATGTATTTGTGTGCTCAAGAAATCAAATGCAAAAAGATAAAAAATGTTGATTGAATCACGCTATATTTGAGTTGTGATTCTGAGCTGGGGAAAAACAAGGTGGACAATTGGTATTCAAATTGATATCTGGCACTGCAAAGAGAGCAAGCATTTTGAAACTAGTTACACCTGAGAGATATGTAAGCTTGTCTATGCCAGAAGCTGGCCACTAGGAAATCCATGAGCATGGATGTATAAGCAAGATATCACAGATGCCAGCACTACATTCAGATGTGATAGATCAGAAACACAGATATTTCGGAAAAGGAGATGTGTGAAAAATCCCATTATACCTGCACAGTGCAAAGTGAGACCTGCAAAGTGAGATACAGAAGGTATCACGTGAAAAACATGCCTGGAAAAGAAAGCATTTGAACATATTTCATAAAAGATCATTAATATTGTCAGATCACACATTCACCAATCGCATCCCTTTCCCTCAAGGCTGTTTTTCAAAGACATTTCTTCTACCTTTCTGAGCACATCTCAGCCAAACAGAATGATTTCAGGAGGCCACTGCCATCTAATTAAGAAAAAAAAAAAAAAAGGAAGAAGAAGAAACTTCATCTTTTATTGATGAGTATTGGGCAGATGTAACCCCCTGCCTACTGCCATAATACAAATAAAATTCCTCTACGCCTTGATTTGCACAAGATATTGTAAAGGACAAAAAGCAGTACACAAGGCAGATCACTTTGCTGGGCTGAAAGGTGACTTGTCATTGCCAATGACAGGCAGACTCCATTAAATTCAGTATCAGAACTGTCTATGGACTCAAAAGCTTCAGTGTCAATACTGCTTACAAAATTCTAGGGTCTCAGCCCTCGTTGTGTTTCCCTGTTGGGTTAACCATTTCACTCATGAAGAAGCAGCAGCACAAAGCCATCATGGAACTGAGGCCTCAGGTAGCCTGCTCAAAACATTCTCACAGGTGTTATGTAGGTGTGTGGAGAATGGGTTTAAAGGAGTTTTTCTGCAATAAGACATACTCCTCCTGCTGTTCTGCAGGAAGGAGGAAGAGCTGACTCCAGCATGGGTTGCACAGTCAATTTGACAGATAACTGCTGTTTGAAAAGTAAACACGACATGTGTGCTTGATGGCTTCAAAGTGCTGTAAATTGCCTATAGTTTCAGACTTTCTGTCCTTTTTCAGTCATTTTGACTAAGATGGAAAAAAAACCCAAAAAACAAAAGTATACAAGGTTTTAAAATAGAAAGTAACATAATGTTTTACCTGTCTCTAAAGCCCTTGAAACTGAAATGCTCCTAAACTGTGCTGAACTTGAATAATTCAAGAGTCATTTATACACAACTCTTAAAATATCCAGCTTAGAAACACAAAAATAGTCTTTGCAGTGACAATTAAATAGCTTACCCTGAGGAATCAGAACATATTTTCCAAAACCTTCTACCAGATGAGGGAAATATAAAATTTCTGAGTCTGGAAATTCTAAATTTTGCTGTGCCAAAGGTATAAAAGAGCTTTACCTCTTGAACAGAGTATCATTACAGACAAGCAGTGAGCAAGTACAGGTACCACAGTGATGTCAGTTTTTTAACAGAATTGTAGGACATAGAACAGAAAAACACCTGGGGTGTTCTGACATGTTTCCTCACTTCTTTTCACTTGTACAATGTTGCTCTAACCAAGCACAATAAACAGTTCTGGCTGCAGGACTGTAACACAAGTTTGTCGTTCTGTCAAACAGAGATTTGAGTCTGAACACGTTCTTGATGATAACAGCAGAAGAAATAGATAATGACAAACAAAAATAAAATTCATCAAATCCCATCTCATAAAACGACAGATTTTAATCACATTGATGATTTTATAGACTTTCTGAAACACAGTGACATCTACATCTGTTAAAAGTTTTATAAATATAGCCCCTTTTTTGGCTGTTGTTGTTGTAGGAAACACATTTAGGCAGAAAATATTTCTTAACAATATGTTTTAGGTAAAGTTAATGAGATTTAAATTCTAAGATACCTAAGATACATTTACTTGAGTGTAACACACCCCTTATGTGCACAAAGGGCAACAATTTCTTAAATAATCCTCCTTAAATAGACACCTGAAGCTAGAAGGAAAGTAATTAGGAGGTACAACAGAAATTGAGTTCATAGACTGAAGAGGAAGAAGAAAAGATTTTTTTCCTGCTCTGAGAGCAAGGGTGACTGAGATTCCAACTTTTTGTTTTTCTCCACACAAAGGATGTAGAAACGTTTTTTTTTTCAAAAAGAAAGTAAAGAAATGCCAAATATGTTAGGTTTTGATGATATATTTTTCCAATGTTCTATAAATAGAAACGTTCACTGTAGTCATTGAGATCCTAGAGATTGAAGCCAAGGTACTGAAGCAAGTAGGAAGAATCTTTTTTGTCAGTTGAAATTGTATAAACTGTAGGATATGTTATCTTTTCAATTTTTTAAAAATTATTTTTAATGGAAATGCGTTCTTCAAATACTAAAACTTATTTATTAATAAATTTAACTGCAGAACTGACACTAAGGACTTTCATATCTAGAAGGGAAATGTATAAAGAAACATCCAATACTGAAACATTTTCACAAGCTCCTTGCTTTCCAAAGTACATCACCAGATTGTCCAGGAGATTGCAAATTATTTTACTATATAAGCAGTGTAAGCCAATTTTCAAAGCAGGTTTGGGAAAAAAAAGTCAAGAAACAACTTCCACAGACTTGTCATTACAGCAGCAAAGAAATGAAATCCATTTCTGAACAGTGACAGGATTTGTGATGCTGCATAAGCCTTTGTTAATCATTTTCACAGCCTGATGTGGTACATCCAGAGCAAAGGCGATAATTTTTTAGTACTGTGATGACATGCATCAGCTGCCACTGTCCAAGTAAATATTCTACATCCCTGGAAGCGAGCAGCAAAGACTCAAAGGGTATTCTGTATGTGCCTAACTTTGGAAGTAGTAAATTAGTGATTTCTTCTGTGACCATACTGGGTAGCCCTCATTAAAGTCACAGCTGACCTTTGCCATAGCTGTCTTTCCAAAAGTGGCAGTTATTCTTTTCTTCAGTAGGAATAAATTATTTTCTGGCATCCCTCAGAGATGTGGCACAAAAAGAGAGCCTTTGTTTCCACAGATATTTTTGCATCTCTGTGAAGTCATCCCATCTATCCGTATATACGAACTGCTTTCTCCTTAGTTTCCCTTCATCCACTCTTATTAATGTTTATAATAGGAAGTCCAACTTTGAGCCGCTGGCTCTGAAGTTTGCAACCAATACTGAGATCTAAAAATTCTTCTTTTGCAGTGTCTGGTCCTCCTGTGTGTGAATGCTGACAAGAGCCATCGCTGAGGTTTTTTCTTCCTTACTTTCTCCTTAAGCCAGCTTAACATACTCTTAAAGAAATGTCAGAGAAAAGAAACTCTAGGACCAAATTGTAGAATAATAGTTGAATTTCATGTTTTTTATGTCTTCTTGACAAATTAAATCTAGTTGGGCATGAGTGTAACTTTTCAGTCATTAGCTTTGAAATTATACTTACATGACACAATGACATCAATTTTGCCATTCCTTCATGTGTTAACAGGGTTGCAGATGAAATTGTGATTAAAATGATTGCTCAGATTCAAGAGAAATTATGACAGGAATTTCTAAGGTTTTGGATAACACCGGTTTCCCTTGAAATTGGCTTTGTTATGCTCATAAATTTAGTATGTCTTCTCTCACAGTCTTTCAGCAGTGCTCATTAGTTCAGACACAGTTCTGCACGGGTATGGTTATCTAAATCAGGGCTACATCCATCTTACAACATATACAGAGAGAAATCACCTACAGTGGGGGCTGCATTGCTGTTTTTTTACGTGCCTTGGAATGGAATTCTGAGCAGAATGGGATGAGAGTTCTCATTCCATTACCACGGAAAATTTGGATCTTGGGTTATGTATATAAAGAGTCTGCACAGTGACATGGAAAATGCAGCAGAGATAGAAATCTCTTAAAAATGTATGCCTAAATCAACGTCTCTGGATCCTTGAAAGATTTGCCATTTCAATTGCCATCATTGCCATTTTTCAGTACCTTAATCACACAGGAGTGGTTTTAAGCAACAGTACCAAAAAAATTAGGCTCCTCTTCTTGCTCACCTTGGGAAGGTCACTTAAATTTTCCAGCTGATTGTGTAGGCATCTATTCTACATACCTGGGGATTATTATCTAATTGAGAATTCCATTTTCCCTTTTATTAAGTGGATAATTAGAAAAAAAATTACAGTGTTGAATTTCCTCATCTATCTGAATGCTACATCATTAGAATTTTTAAAAACCCTTCAGATATTAAAGGAAAAGTGAGTGTACTTTATTTGATTTTTAACTTCCTTCACCTGTGAAAGAAACACGTGGTAAAAAACATGAAGTACTGCTTAGTCAGCTTTCAGTCTAATTGCAAAATACCTTGTCAAGAGTACAACTCTATCAGAGGTGTTTCTTTAGTATGCTTAAAACCACTCGTATGTGCTCACTCGATCAGGATGTCCTCTCCATCCCTTGTCTCCACTGGTTTTGTTTAAGAACTAAAAACATCCATTGGAATTCAACTCTTAAATGCAATATTAAACAAAATGTCATATTTTCCAATGCAACTGTTGAAGCTGATACTTAGAAGTCAGAGATATCCAGCCCTTGCACTTTTAATAATGTAGTTTCAGCTGAGGAGGGGAGATTTTCTCAAACCTTTGTCTGTCAGTGAAAAAGCCCAAACCCCTGTGCCTGATCAGGCTGTCCCATTGTGGGGACCCTGCTCCAAACAGTCCTGTGGATCACAGCACGGTTAGCTGGCTTGTTCAGGGTCACATACAAAGACAAAAATCCTTCTCCTGGGTGTCTACACCTTTAGCTGATCTGTCAGCTCCCCAGGAAAGATGCAGGGCACATTCCAAGAGCATGAGACACGCTCTCCCAGGCCTCCAGAGGCGACTATGTTCCCTGCTGCCAGCAGCTGTGAGTGTCCTTGAAAGACTCACACTCTACAGTTTATGGAAGAACACTCAATATAATATAGAATTGTGACAGGTTGAGGTTCAGAGACTGCCTGTGATAGCATCAGGTTGCAAAAATGCATTCAAAGCAATAAATGGAGAAGCTGTAATTCCTAGCAAAAGCTGGATAATCAATCAGCTCGTGTAGACTACGACTCTTGGGCTTCCCTGTGGGGGAGAGAAGACAGGTTCAGCCCATTGACTGATCCCAGAAGCTAACATGGAGGCTTCCCTAACTTCTCCCCATTTTAACTGACTTTTATACTATTTCTGCTTTTAGGTGGAGCCTGAATGACTCTAACCATCCATCACACACTCTCAGTGGTGGGTAAAGTCACTGTAACATCTGAGGCGTGTGTTTGTGATCTCACTGCAGCTGCTGGTTCAAGAGCAAGAAATCTTTTCCCTCCCTTGCTTGACAGGTGCTGTGTGCTTTATCAGCTGCAAGGTACCACTGAGCTCCCTCTCCTGCAGGGATTTTGGCAGAGCCTGGCCACAATGTCTCCACTCCACTCCATGCTCTGTTCAGTCTCCCTAATCATGCATTTTGTGGGGACTCAGGCATGCTGACCCCGTCCCATCCAGGGAGTAGCAACTGCATTCCATCCCATAATTTCCATACTGTTACAACTTCTGTGAATAGAACCTCCCAGTTTTCTCTAATTGTACAGCCAAAGCATTTTCCCACAGATGTTGAACAAAATGCAGCCTAAACCAAAGCAAACTTGCTGTTACCTGTGCAGATAGATTTGGATTAAGCAAAACCCGAAAAGCCCTGGAAAGTTTTTTAAAGGAGTGCTAAATGAGACACTGAAGTATTGGTTACAGCTACACAAACATAGTTATTCAGTTCCTAAGGTGTATCATAGATCAAAAACTGCTAGGAAAAGAAGATAAGTAAAATATCTATATAAAATAAGTTGTGTGTTTTACTATATTCAAACTGTTGACAATAGAATTATGGAATCACAGAATATCTTGAGTTGGAACAGACCTAAGGATCCTCAAAGTCCTTCTCCTGGCCCTGCACAGGACACCTCAAGAGTCACATCATGTGTCTGAGAGCACTGTCCAAATGGTTCTTGAGCATTTCCCTGGGGTGCCCAATCACCCTCTGGATGAAAAGCCTTTTCCTAATATGCAGCCCAAACCTCCCATGACAGAACTTTTGGGCATTTCCTCAGGTCCTGTCACTGGTCACCAGGGGAAGCAGGAGAGCAGTGCCTGCCACTCCTCTTCCTCTCTAATATATTTAGAATATTTGATATGAATGTTAGTTTGGTCCAAAATACCTAATTATTGGTAGTCTATAGTTTGAATAGAACGACACATGTAGGTTACAAAATATGGCTTAAGTAGAGATTAATTGGTTAATGACATTTTCTCAAGTGGGATCCTGCATTTATTTCTAATAGAATTAACCTGTTGGTGTGAGCTGTGATATACCACTTGGAAGAAAACAGAAGCAAATTTTTTTTTCTTTTAAAGTGATAAGACCATCACTGTCATATCACTGAGCAATGGAACCTCAGAATCAAGCACTAGAACAGCAAATATTGATTATTGATATTTATCATGTGGAACAAAGTGCTTCACTTGGGAAATTGCAAATAGACAAACATTAAATTTTTAAGAACACATTTCCTTAGGGGAAAAAAGTACGTGGAGAAGCTCTATTGTACATTTATCTGCTAACTCCACAACAGGGGTTAAGTTCCTATTCTTTCCAGTAAAGAGTGTCAAAACAGTAGCATTAAATGTTCTCTCTACAGATGTATTTACAAGCATATTTTAACTACTTAGTAGAAAATGAAATTAGGTATGTGGCTATGATATGCATATGGGCAACTTTTTTTAACAGGGAGAGGAAAGAAAAAACAGAATATCCAGACAATGAAATGATGTAAGACTTAAAAAACTCTCTTCATGAAGTGAGGCTTCAAGGGCTGAGTCGTTTTAACTGCTTTAAAATAAAACTGTGCTTGATCATAGCCTAAAAGTGCCTGCAGCAGTAGAAAGATATGTGATAATATAGAGCCCTAAATGTTTCAGACAAAGGCATAAAAAAGTGCTGGAAGCTAAGGCTTTTCTCAAATGCTTCAGACAAAAGCATCAAAAATTCCTGGAAGCTTAGGCTTTTCTAAGTCCTAATTATTAAAAGTTATTTTACTGTTAACCATTTCTTCTTGTTTCAGCTGGGGTAGAGTTAATTTGCTTCACAGCGGCTGGTATGGGGCTGTGTTTTGTGTTGTGTAATATTTTCAGTAATTTTCAATAATTTCAAGTGAAAAAATTAAAAATACTTACCAAGGGCTGTGTCATTTACTTCAGAGGGTCTCTCATCTACAGCCAAGGATTCCCACATGAAAATTCCCAGTTTGCGTGCACACGTGACTCACTGTCATAGAGGCCCTTGCATTCAGGCAGGAAGAATCCTGTGATTTCCAGACATCCCAGAAAAGTCTTTCAGTGGAGGAACCCAAAACCCTGTGCACAAAGATTTGGTCATAGGCTGTAAATAAAACTGAGATAAAATGGAATACACTTGTGTCTCTTAGAAACTTCCTTCATAGATTGATCTCGCAGGAGGTGAATGTGCCTTACCCCATGTGGCAGCATTCTTGGTGTCCTCCTGCATGTCTCAGGTGTCTGAGTTGCAATTACAGAAAATAAAACCTTTAAGGTGGTGATAGGAAGACTCTTGTACCCTGTTAGGTTAACTCCTTCCTTCTGTTTCCAGTTTGTATTATTTTTTCTCTCCCACACCATCCCTCACTCCCAGAGTAATTCAGAAATTGATAAACTGTGGTTTATTAACTTACTCAAAAAACATTTTAAAAATTCTTGCCTTCTATTATTAACTTCTGTTATTTTTTTGAAGATGCTACTCCTTCAGAATATATTAATTTTTCTTACTTTGACTGAACACTTAGCAAAGTATTAACCTACTGGAGAAAAATGTTCTCCTCCCTTCTCAGGAAGCAATGGGTACATTTAAGGGCAGGACTTCAATTCACTGAGCTTGTATATTATATCACATATCTGTTATATAAATTAACAGCTTGGTGTAGAGGTTGAAGGTAATGAACCAAGGGTTATTTGAGACTTGCCTCTTTACCACCTGAAAGTTTTACCTTTAGGATCTTAATTTACCTTAAAAACCCTTCTAAATTTTCTCTATTTTAAGTTTGATTTGTTAATCGATTTATTTCTCTCTGGTTCCCAGTTCAAATAACTTCAGAAAACAATGAGTTACCCTGATAAAATATCCCTGTTCAGCTGAATTGAGTCATTCTTTTGGCATTGCAGAGAGGATTGGCTCATTATTTCTATGTTCTACTTCTCTTAGTTGTAGAACAAGACCATCTAATTATGATATATATTTGATTGACGTAAAAGCCATATTTGCTAATAATTGATTTTGTTATTGCTTAAAGGTGAAGTAAAGAACAATTTTTTTTTTTTACTTCAGTCAGAGGTTTTGTAGCAGTCACTGATTTTTTTTCAATATATTTCATAAATAGAATAATAAGTTCCCTTAGAGGAAAGAGAAGGAACAACATTAATCAGACCTACTCTTTAATATAGCTGCAATAGGAAGAAAAGAACATGAGAAATACATCCTTATAATAAAGCACACAAAAGTAATTTTCAGAACAATTTTTCATTACCTGTGGCTTAAACAAACACAATATAAATCCAGCAATCACTGAGCAGTTAGAATAGTAGGTTGTTTTATTGGTGTATATAATAATATAAATTAATAGCCTGTCAAAGCTTCTGAAAGAGCTTAGTGAGTTACAATATAAAATGGTAATAAACATAGATTTTAAAGTAAAACAAAAGAAAACAAACTCACAAATGTGAAAAATATAGTAAAGTAGAACAAAGAAATGTATCTATCAATACACTATGAGGTGTATTTATGTCTTTACAACATCAACTCAGATATTTAGTAGACACCTTATCTAATTAGGAATTCTGAGTAAATAAAAACTTTTCAGAAAAAATATATATTTAATTTAAACTGACTTTTATTTCACTGTGAGAATATAGTCTTCTACTTGGATTTGAATAGATTTATATAGAGTTGTCAACTATAAGTCTACAGAGTGATTAGGAATCAGAGAGAACAGGGATTTTTGGTGGTGAGAAGCAGAAAATGAGGATGGTGAAAGAGAAAATTTGTTTTGTTTTGATTACTTAATAAATTTTGCTGCACAAAATTGTATTCCTGAATGTTTTATTTGCCAATAAGATATTTTCTATTAATGTGTCAGGCAATGAAATTTTTTTACATAAAGAGTTAAAAGATTATTTTCTTCTGTAGATTTATATTATTATTTTAAATTTAATAATTCAAGTATGCAGTAATCACTCAGGCCATAGGAGTTTACAGAGGTCTGTTACACTCATTTTGTGTTTGCTTATGTCACACATCACTGTGTTAAACAACAGGCCAATTCAGGTTATACTTATGAGATGATGAGGAAAAAAGTGTAGCTTCTCCAACCAAACATAACACAAAAATTATTTAAGCAACCAGTTTTGATGTACTGAAGAGGAATCCCATCAGTTCTGATTGCAGCAAAATCTTGGGCTCAGACTTGGCCTGCTGCGATTTTTGCCTCACTGTGAGTTTTGCTGGCAAAAGTCTCAGTGGTGCCTTTCTTCCCTCACTTCCTCCTTGGGTTGAAAGAAAATGTCAGGATTCCCTTAAGGATATGTCTTAGTTGAGCTGAAAAATGACATTATTCCAAATCAGCCAAATTAGTGATGACAGAACTGGGTGTGATCATTATCTCCCATTAGGAGACAGAGTGGTATTTTCAGTTTGTTGCAGGTGTTCAATATTCAGGATTATGAATGAGGGTTTTCTGAGGTTTCCTACAGATTACAATAACTAGTGTGAGTAAAGTCAATACAATTACAGCTATAATGTTGTTTAATAAGATGTTAAAAGATGACAAGGTGAAGATTGTTGCTATTGTTCTTGCACTTAAAAGCAGTAGCTCTGGAACAAATTCTGATATCAGTGCTCTATTTTCAGGACATAATCGTTTCCTATAAGCACAGAATGGTTTGGGGTGAACAGAACATTAAAGATCATCTAGTTCCAACCCCCCTGCCATGGGCAGGCACATTTGACTATCAGCAATTTATTGCTTAGCAGAGTGTTGAGAGAGTAAAAATAGCAGAAGGGATTCATTTTGTGTGGTGTCAGACACTGCATTTGAGTTACCCACCCTGGACTCAAAGCACAGTTAAGGAAGCAAATAGCTTCTGTGGGACAAGAAATCAGACACTTTAGGGAACAGAGCATGCTTTCTTTTATTAGGAATTGATGTAAATTTCTATTTCTTTCACTGACAATGTCTAATTTTATACATATAACTGCCCATTTTTGTCTTCCTTTATTCTGGGCCACCGAAGAAGAGACTCAGGCATTTTTTCACCTGGCTTTGGTCAAGAACTATGGATATATACACCAGGTATGGACATTTCCATCCAACATCATTCTTTAATGCTCTCTGGGGAGGTCACTGGGTGTCAAATGCCCACAGCTTCATGCAGCCTCACAGTATAAGGTTATGAAGTTAATTTTTCAAGGTCTTTCCAATGAAAACATTATGGATAGCATTTGTGTCTCATGTTAACAAGGATAACTCTTGGACACAGCCAAAACCTGCTGTTCTTCAAAGCAATGTCTGTGGAGAAGGTTAGTCTGCTCCTGAGGACAGTTTTGTACAAATTACCTCAGTATGCAGAATTCTGCCCTAGGCATAATTCAGGGAAAAAAAAAAAGGTACAGTTGAAGTGTACAGGGACTTTTTCAGATGAAAATAACTCCAATACAGAGTATTCCATTTGGCAAGATGAATCCCAAAATGTATTTCTGAATTGTACAGAAATTATTTTACAATGCCACCCACTCAGTTGTGGTCCATTACCATACCGAATGCAGCATGGAGCAAAAATTGAGTTGCTCTGCAAAATGAGAACATTTTTCCCCTAGTACTTCTTGGGACTATTTCAGAAGCTTTCATTCTCCTCAAACGTGTCTCTAGACAGTTTAATTTTTTGCTGCCCTTTAAAAAACTCAAGCCTTTACAATCAATGATGTTAGCATCAAAAAACCCTGAAACCTGTGTCTACAGGACTTGTTTGCTTTTTGGCTGCTGATACTGGCTGCTAGATCAGACTATGATTATGCGAAAATTATGGGTTTTAACTCTATTGTACATGTATAGCTCTTTCCATGGTTTCCAAAACCTTTTAATGGTATTCTTCTACTATTTTTTCGCTGGTTTAAAATGTTATCTCCATTATGTATAGAATTTCTGGGAAGAAAAATAGAATAAAAATGAGAACTAAAGTATATAAAATCAAGCTTTATCTCTGTTTGAATGCTAAGTGCAGCTTTGGTTCTTCCATCACAAAGGGCTAAGCCTGGAAATAACTAAGGAGAGTTTGAGAGTCGATCAAAGAGTGGAAAGGCTTCTGCATGGGACTAAATAGGTTTTTAAACTAAGCTTGAAAAAGAAATAGACAAAGTATCACTAGAGAGCTCAAAAATTATCACTGGTAAGTAGAAAGAGAATGAGGATCAATTAATTGCATTCTCTTCTAGTAGAAGTTTGAGCTGGTAGGTGAAAAATACAAAACCCCCAAACAAACAAACCAAAAAAAAATCCCCTAACAAAGGCAGTATTTCCTCTTGTATAATAAAAAATAATAACATGTGGAGTTCCCTAGGATGTTACAGACATTAAATTCTCTTGAATTCAAAAGATGGGTGGATGCAGAAAATACACACAGGGTCAGTACAAATTGGCATTTCT
Source organism: Brachypodius melanocephalos (assembly GCA_013398615.1). Lineage (NCBI taxonomy): Eukaryota > Metazoa > Chordata > Aves > Passeriformes > Pycnonotidae > Brachypodius > Brachypodius melanocephalos. The sequence continues at coordinate 3,158,054 of VZSR01003209.1, forward strand.
GACTCAAGAAGCACCAAGCTGTTGAAGGTGGGAAGGGCACTCTGTGTGATCATCACCAAAAAGTTCTGTGTTCCTGTACTCTTACATAGCCAGCCACTCTTGCTCCCTACTGGAAAGAGTATCCTGAAAAAAATGGCCTTTTATTCTAATTCATTAACTTGTGCAATTTAAAAAGGCATCTCCTTGTCAGTATCTAAACTGCTCCTTACAAACCTTTCCTAGGTTTATATTCTGTTTAGGATTTTATTTTTATTTTGTTGTGCTCTTTTTTCCCCCCTCTAAAGTCTAATTATGTAAGTCAAAGATTTCTATCACTCTGGAATTTATACGACACATTTTTAGCCCCAATTGAATAATTTCCCTAATTTTTCACTTTCCATTCTTTCTTGTTTAAAAACATACAGATCCTATGCTTTGAATTTACATGGCATGCAATGCCCTCCAATACATCTTCCTTTTGGAGATTCCTCTAATTAAATAATTGAATCTATCAAAGCAGGTTTGTTGTCAAAATAAGGATTAAGTTCTTGTATATAATGCAAAGTTTATATTTTTCCTATGGGAACTTTAATTGCTTTTATGGGAAATGAAACTGTTCTGTTTTCCCATTCATTGCCTTTATTTTTTTTTCCTTATTTTTGGTTTCTTTAGTCTCACAACCAAGCCTCATTTAAAATCAGTTTGGAATATGAAGCCTGGTGCACACACTGGAACCCAGCTCTTGCACAGCACAAGTTGTTGTAGCACCTGCAGAGCACTGCTGCTCATAAACACATGGGACAGTCTGTTATCAATTGTCAAATTATGCTGATGTTTATAAAGAATATTGCAACATCACTGAATATTTTCTTTTCTGAGGATCAGAGGTCTTGTTATAGGTGTAAAATCCATACAATTCAGTACAAGAAGAATAAGATAGTTGAATGTTATTCTATTCTGAATTGTTTATGGCAAAATCTGCTCAAAAATCTCATTATTTAAGAATCATTTTACCAGAACAATTAAGATCTTATGAACATTATATGATATACAGAGTTTGCCCTTTTCATACATGAATATTTAGACACACAGACAGGAATACTCATCCTTTTTATTGTTTCCTGATTACTGTCAATTTTACTTATTTTATATTTTTTTCATGTTCTGTAGATTAGCTTAGCCTTCATTACAATACTGATGATGGAAAAAATGAGTTTTCTTTTGTAGAAGCTATTACTCCTTTTATGTGAAGCTAATAATAATGTGCCACTTCTCCTATTACATGATCACATGAGAACTGAGAACTCAATGTGACATAGACACATATTTTAACCAAGGGAACACATCAGGAAAGAAGAATAACGAAGGAATTCAAGCAAATCTGCACACATACAGACAACTGTGGGAAATGAGATTAACAAAGGCATGTATATCAGCCTCATAAAGATTTTCTTTGCCAAAGGCACAGAAGTATAGTATCACATAAAGATGCTGCTTCTTACAGGGAGCAGCATTTCAAGAGCTCAAGTTCTTATTTTCTTTAGACATTGTAAATAAAGAGAGAAACAAAGTGAGAACTCAGAAGTGAGAGATTTTTTTGTCAAACAAGCAAAATTTAAAAATCAATGCCATTAGTCCTCCTGGTTCTGCTTGTTCTTTCTTTCTAAAATTAGAAATTCAGTTTTATCTAACGAGGTTAAAAGACAAAGTTCCCATTTGTTGATTTGGTTGAATAAGTCGACATTCTGAAAGTGATCTACTTCTCTTCCATTTCAGAAGCTTCGTATTATGTTTTGAGATTTAATGAAGATCAATTCCTCCTTATAAGTTTGACAGCTGATGAGATTTGGTAGTTTTCTCTTTTCATGCCTTCCCTCAAGATGGTTGGTTGATTTTATATATATTTTTACACAACTGCCACTAAATCTATCTATTTAAAACCCCCAACTTTTAAAAGTTATTCTTGAATGTCTTGGAGAAAGTGTTCTTTTATCTCAACAAAAGTTTTCCTGAAAAGATTTAATCCTGTGATTTGTATGTCCTATGCTATGTCCTGGGATTAGAGGAGGACATGGACCTACAGAAGTTTGGAAAATATGATTTCTCTATCAGATTCTTTGAAGTGCACTTTATCAGAAATTTCTTATTTTAACTGACCATGTACAAAAAAGTTAATTTGAAATAATATATTTAAAATATGTTAAAGAAATGTCAATTCCACCTTTTTCTACAAATATATTGCCTTAAAAAATATCCTCTCCAATGGACTGAAAAATTTATAGTCCCCGCACAGGAAAACCCCGAAAATCATACCACGTACCTGAGAGCATTAATATAACAAAACCTCCTGTTATACTGTTTGATAGGGTTTGTTTGGCGTTTTGTTTGGTTCTTTTTTCCCCCAGTTAAAAGAGTTGAGAGAAATGAGTAATTTCTAATTTCTAGTCATACATAAGTGCAGAGGGAAAAATCACTTTTATTTTCTGAAGGTTCTTCCTCTGTGTGAGAAAAGCTTGAATGCAGATACTATTAAAGCCATTTTGTTAGATATGGTCTTGCTATATTATCCCCAGAATTTAAAGTCACAATACATTTTCTCACAGAGTTCATCAGAGTATCATCTGTTGGTAGAATCTGATGATTTGAAAAGTTGTATTACATGGTATGATATGTCCAACACCTTCATACTAAACCACTGAGACTTGCCTTTAGATGTCCTTGAGTTCTCTTAGTTTTCTTTTGAAAAAAAAAACAAACAACTCATTTGTTTTTTTAACAATTGTTTTGCACTGAAGTGAGGGGAATTTGAAACCGTAAATGTTTAACAGAGTGACATATTAAGAGTTCATGAGAGAGAATGGATACAACACTGCTTTACTTTCAAATGTTTCATATTAAAGCAGAAGATAAGCAGCTGGGATCACAGTTTCATATAATCTTGCCTTATTTTAAGACCTGTTCTGCTACAACCGTGTTCAAAATAACATCATTCTTTTTTTACTCAGTGTTCAGTCTGCCTGAGGATTTTGTTCTGCTTTGGATGTTCGGTTTTCCAGCCTGGATCTTACCCTGGAAACTTAGCTGTAGCTTCACTAACCTTTGCTTGACTCAATTTTTTATTTATATCATCCTCCCTCCCACAGATTAAAATTCATCTTGCCTAGATGAATTCACTCTAAAAGGTTATGCCTTCACATAAGGTCTGACATATGTGTCGTTTTTGCAGTTTTTTTCTGACTTTACGATGTAGTATCAACCACCTTTTCATGCAGGAAGTTTGGAGTAAAAACAGACACAAACACACATTTCTCTTTAAATTTCTAATTTACTGAAATCGGTTATAAGATAAAAATGTACTTTACATGTTGTCAATTCTTAAAAAAAAAAATTTGGCTTGTCTATTGGGTTTAGTAATAACAAAGCTGGTCAGAAATTACATCCATGGCTGGAATAAAAATATATGTTCTGGGGTTTTTTTGGTTTTTTTGGGTTTTTTTCATATATAATATATTTTACTCATTCCATTCAAAAATTCAGAGTTGGGAGTGCATGGACAGAGATCTTTAAAGAAAATTGGTGTTGATGCTTTGACTTCTTGTAGTTTTAGTAATTTTGATATTATGTCTTGAAGAAGCAGAAGAAAAAAAAGAAAATATTTCTTATTATTTTAAAATTTCTATCTTCCCTTAAACATCATATGCCATGAATTTTAATATTCTTTAATTCAGCCTGGCTTCCTTGTGCTCAATCTGAGCTGTTGTCCAAGGTACTGAAATTATTCTAATGGCTCACTAAGAACTAAGACCACATGGTTGAAGCAATAACCAACCCACCAACCAAAAAAGTTTTTTAAAAAGTACCATAATTTTAATTGGACTGAAATGATTGGTCTGTAATTTCCAAATAATATAGTTTTTTGTTTTGTTTTTAGGGGGGTTTTTGTTAGTTTGTTGTTGTTTTTCGGGGGGGTTTGTGTGTTTTTTTTTGTTTTTTGGGGGTTTTTTTGTTTGTTTTTTTTTGGGGTTTTTTGTGTGTGTTTTTGGTTTTGGTTATTTAATGCAATTTGTGCATTTTATATTCAAAATCTGGAGACATTTTCTGGAAGTTATTCCTAAGAAAATAGTACTAAAATTTCTAGAATACATTCTGCACATTTTACTCCATCTAGCATCTTAATGCTAGAAAACAAATGCACATGTAGATGAGATTTTCAGAGCCCATAACAGACCTTGTTCTGACAGAGGCCCAGTGTGGTTAATTTTTAAGTTAATGAACATATATATAACTATAGAAAAAGCACTGAAGCTTTAAAATTCCACCTGCCTGAAAGCAAATATTTCTTTGCTGTGAGAAAACAGTGTTCTGCAATAGAACTCATTCTCTCCATCATTTTAACACATCATTATTACATATAGTGAAATCAGTGGTGTATTTACATATGAATGTGGATGGTACAACTAAATATTCCTAGCAAATGTTCAACGTTCAAAACACTGGTTTACTTTGCATTTGACTCTCATTTCTAAATTTCTAGATTTTATGGTGTCATTAAAATTAACAATGTTTTCTTTATATTTCAGTAAGGACCTGAAAATCACAACTTGTAAAGATCCTCAAACTGAATCCCAAAGCATGAAAGAAACGTTCTGAATTGTTAGAACAAAATCACGATTTTAAGAAGCAGCTTATTTATAAATAGAAGGAGACAGAAGTATCTTATTAAACTGTAGATCCAAAATGATGGATCTTAACTGAGGTTTTGGAAACAACTGCAGGAGAAAATTATAGGATATAATTCAACAGAGTGGTGAAGCTTTTATTGCATGGATTGGAACCAGCAGAGGCGTAATATTAGTCACTGCTCCCAAATGTGGCCTTGAAGTAAGTTGTGGAAAGCACCATATAACTTGAATCAGAGTGTCTCCTTGAGGAATTTAAGCCAGAAATGTGAGGAATATGCCAGAGTTATTGGTGAAGAACAGGGTGAAAAAGAATTGCTTTTTCACTAACTTCTTTTTTTGGTCATAAAATAGATAACAAACTTTATCAGCCACAGTAAGACCATTAAGCATATATGAAAAGTAATGAGAAACTCCCTATAGAAACCTGTATTTACAATTACCTAACTTACATAGTTATGGGTAGTTAATAAACTCTACAGAAAAATACTTAGGGACAGTAGTTCAGGCTTATAATTGATTTAGTCTCTGTTGTAATTTTTTCTCCTCATGACTCATAACATTCAGCTGCCAAAGCAGTTGCATTAAGCCTGAAAATGTGGTCTTTGCACTCAGATACCATTTGAATATCCAGGAATCTGTGGAGCACCCATGAGTGAGCTGTACTTGTCCCTATATGCTCATTGTCTAGAGCAAACTGGAATTGCTCCAGTAAAGCAGGAGAAATCAAGTACAAATACTCACAAGTTCAACCTGAGAGGAGGAGGTTACCAGCAGCCAGGATTCAGAGCACTGATTGCATTTTAGAAAACCCAGGTCCATGTACTTGAACATGTCAGGGCATTATAAAAGCCAACTACCCCCTTGGGGATGGGGAAACAGAAACCAGAATTGGGGCTCTCCATGTGGGGTGGCAGAGCAGGGTCTGACACCCAGGGCCCATCCGTCACTCCAACTGGGAGCAGACAGCCAGGAGGCACCAGGTCAGCCCCAACCCTTGGCATTGGCCACCTCCCCAAGGACAAGCCAAGGCTGGATGGGGATGTGGATCCATCCCAGCCAGGTCCATGGCCAGGCAGGGCAGTGGGGAGCCAGAGACAAACATTGTTGCAGCATCACTGCAGGAACTGGGTCCAGGGGCCTGACACTGGGTCCTGGGCCAACAGTGACAGCATGACTGAGGCAGCCCCTTCCTCAATTGCTCATAATTTCAGTGACTCTCTCTAAAAACTGCCCTGACGAATGGTAGGCTCAAGAGGTCTTGGTTTGCAAAGACAGGTGTCTGCTTCAGGAAGGCAGGAGTCTCCCTTGGAATGGAGACTGTAAAACCTCTCCCTCTGAATTAGTATAATTTTGAAATTAAGGGGCTTTCAGGCAAAGATATGTGAATAGGGATAACAGTTCATTACTAGGAAAATTAAAATAAAAATGTAGTAGCACAAAAAAGAGCAAACAAACAAAAAAAGAAAACACTGAGAGTCAGAATACAACCTCATACCCTGTTGGTCAGGGTGTTGGTAGCAGTCCAATCAAGTCCTCCTGGAGTGACAGATGCGGTTCTGTTGGAGCAGAGGTGCTTCTGTAGAAGAGTGTAATTTTCCTCTGAAGGTCCAGTGGTGGTGAGGTGGATCCAGTCTTCCTATGGGAATCCAGTGGAAAACCTTGGTGTTCTGAATCTCAGATTTTATCCAGGTAGGGATGCTTGGCTCCTCCCCTTGGGTGGAGCATCTCACAACGGGATGATGTAATTTTATCAGTCACACAGTGAGACTCGATGGCCCATTACCAGAAGTCATCCCCCTGGGCAGAGGATGGGTTGTGGAAGAGATAAACACTGCCCTATCTGGTTTTAAGAGCTGGTGATGGAATACACACTTTTGGTTACATCTTGCATTGCAACCTATGACAGACCTTCACGGAAGGCGGGTACATGTATCAGCAGTTTATTGCCTTACATCAGAGCTCTCATGCCTTCCCTCTGTCACATCCCACAGGCAGCATGACCAGCCAACACCAACTCCTCCGTCTCTCCCTCAGGACTGGCCAACCCACACTTTTGTAACATAGCTCCCTACTGGACAGAGCAGTGGCTTAACGAGGACAAGGCTGTTTCTACTCTGCTGTGATTAGACACAGCTGCAGCCCATCAAGAGTAAGGCTGCCCACAGCACCATCCCACCCACACTGGGCCATGGGCAGGCTGGGGGAGCTTGGTGGAGAGCAGAAATGAAGTCCTTAATCATGGTCAGATGGGGGAACTGCAGGGCAGTGGACAGGGACCGTCAGGGTTAATGGTGCTCTCAAGGCCCTGACAATAAACCTGCAAGTGCTGCTGCATTTGAGCCATTGCAATCAAATCTCTATTCAAACATAATGACACTGGGTTTTGTACATAAATTTAGGGAATTGGACACTTGAAGATTAATCTGAGTGCTGCTGTGTTTTGAAATACAATGCTAGATATTGAGGAGATTCTGTGTGTTTTTTTCTACCAACTCACTCTTCAACAAGCAAACAGGAACTACTCGAGTCTCCCATTGCTGAATCCTGCCATAAAGCACCAGCAATGATGCATGCCAGATCAAAGTAATTTTGCTTCTTCTCTGAAGAGCTGTTTATAAAGCACTTTTCCTCTCCAATATATCTGCTTGTATACATGACATTTTTATACATGCTGTTATCAATCACCTAATCAAGAACAATATTTGTACTTGACAGAAATTCATATATGCATATATTTATGTTTGTTTTTGGGGAGTGAGGAATAATACACATGACTTAAGCTCAAAGATCCTTCTTATTGTGGTATTCCAAGGAGAAAGAGCACACCAGACTACAGAAATAGCAAGTATTCTGGGCTAGGGCTTTGGATGGAAAAAATTGGCAAAAGGTAACTCTACACACAGCTGTCTCTATGCCCCATAAGACACCTTGGCATCAGGGCACTTGTGGAGCACTGAGATTCTCCTATTGTTCACTATTAACCACAGAAGATGAAGAAAAAAAAAGCTTGGATTGTGGAAGCAACATATTTTTTGCAAATACTCTATCAGATTTCATGAATGACTTGGTATAAGTGGCTTTTTGGTTACTGATTTTTTGCTGATTTTGACGGTTGTTGTGAGGGGGATTGTGGTTTGGTTTGTTTGTTCATGTGGTTTTGTTTTTTTTGGGTTTTTTTTGTTTGTTTGTTTGTGTAGGGTTTTTGTAGGTGTGTATTTTTTAGTGTTTTTAATCTGGCAGAAAATCTAAAATGTGCACACGATATACAGGGACAAAAACTGCTGTGGTGGGGTTGGGTTTTCTTCAGTGAAAGTTGAACTTCAGAGAAGGAGAAGATCAGAGCAAAGGAAGGAACTGAGAACCAGATGTTACTACTACAAATTTAATTTTAGAACTGGCTGGACAACATCATTTGTAAAAATGAAGCTGGTACTGCAAGGAACAGCAATTTAAAAGCTGGAAAAGAGCAGCCAAATAGGATTACACACTGGAAGTACTGAAATTCACTCCAAATGAACTGATGTGCTCTACATCGTCTTTCAGGGTGACTTTGGCTAGATAGGGAAAATGTGTTTGGGGACTAGAGAACATTAATATCCTGCTTTGGGTTTTGTTATTGTGCAAAATTAAATATACTCTCTAACCCAAATTGATTCTCTGAGGGCTCTTTTCCAAAATATTTTCATAATCACTGTTGTGGGATTTTTTTTTAATTTTCACTGTAGTTTATCCCCTGTATAATACTCCTCAAGCAATGACTCCTTCATTAGCCCCATTTAACAAATCCCGGAGTATCAAACCCTTTGTACCATATCAGCAACACTAATTCTTTAATAGGTGCTGCTCCTAGGATTCTAATTGAATAAAATCCATTAGGTATTCTCGCATCCTGGAAGTTTCTTCAATTATTTATGTGGAACTGTTTGTTGGTACTTCTGTTGTTGTCAGTAAAATTCTGAAGTCAGTGAACTTTTAAATAATCAGAGCAAGTTGCTATTTTAATTTAAATCTCAATGAGAAAAGGTAAAAAATCTGTGGAATCACTGGCTAAAGATTTCAAAGTAGCTGTTTTTTCAAAAAGTATTCTATTTTAATTTATATATTATCTTGTTGTGAGGTGAAAATGTTTGCATTGAATTGGGCTTCTCATCTTATTTTTTCTTTTTATTAAATTCATTTATTTTCTACTTTTTTGCAAAGTTTGCATTTTCTTTTCTTTAAAATTTGGAATAGATTAGCAGAATCAAATTTTATGTATTGCTTTTGTCTTTTTTATTTTCTCTCACTTTTCTCACTATTTATGTCTATTTTGTCACATGCATTTCTTTCAAAGGAAGCTTCATTTTTTACATTGACAAGTTGTTTCTGAGTTGCCTACGATAATTACCTGAAAACTAATATAATTTAATGGGATTAAAACTTTAAAAATATGACATGAGGCTGAAACAAAGAATATGGAATGAAAGATCAAAGATTATTATTGTCCATATAAGATGGATTTCCCTACATAAGCCCATAGCTATTGACAAAGTTATCAACAGCACCAATTGTCTCATTCCCTGCAGCAACTGTGACAGAACAAACCAAAAGAACATTTTTATACTTATAGATGGGGTTATGATAGCAAAAATAATGTTTATCTTGGACCCAAGAACACAAAAAAAAGCAAGAGAATTCTTAATACAAACAAGTCCATTTTGAAGTACTTCTACGTCTTTCCTTGCCTTGGATTCTATCTATCCTCATGCTAACTCTCAAGGCAGAGAAATTTTATTTCTCCATCTCTGCACATGTAGACCAGAAGATTCACATTCTCAAAGGAAATACAATTCTAAATAAAATGTAGTCCTCAACAAAAGGCAGTGCTTTGGATCCTCAGATGTTCAGTGTGTTGTTCAAAACTGAGATATTGCAGAGTTTTGTGGCTTCTTGTCTAGTTTTTAACCCCAGAATCCTGCTTCGTTTTTTTTTTTGTTTTTTTTTTTTTTCCTATCAATCAGGACACCACGGTTACATCTGTGACTCAGCTGAGTATGGAGCAGAAAAACTGCTGACTTTCCTGATGAAGGAGAAAGACTATACTCTCTCTTAGAAATTCCTGAGTACATTTTCAATTCAGTTATATTGGCTGCACTCTATTGGTTGCACTAATGTACTTCATCTCTACTAAAATATCAAGGGGCAAGAATTAAAAGTAATTAAAGATATCTAAGTAGGAAGATACAAGATGTTTCATGGGATTGTCAGATAAGTCTTCTCAACTAACTTATTATCAATCAACAATGATTTAGAAAACTTGATGCTTACTGAAGGACCCTGGCTAACCTTTACAATTTTCATTGAAGGAAATGCTGGAGTTATCTTCTAGGAAGGAATTGCATTTCTCCCAGCAGAAGGAGATGAGAAGAACACAAAGAGGATACTGCTTACTCAATTATTCACCCCTTGAACCATTCCTTTATTCAATTTTAAAAGGTTCTTTTCATTACTGTTAAAAATGTGCTGACAACAAGGGCACATCTCAAAACAAGAAAAATAAGAAGGTTCTGTTCCTAAAACTGCTGGGTTATATCACTTTTCTCTTGATATGTTAGTAGTGGCAAATTACAGTAAAAAAACAAACGAAACCAACAAGACTCATCAAAAGTCATAGAGGTTGAAAAATGAAGTTTCTCAGTGGAAAAAAAAGAGATTTTGAAGGGCCTTGAACATGAGTCAAACTTCTGAATGACAGGTAATCAAAATGATTACTCTTTAATGCCACCTGTACTACTTTGCTGTCAGAATGTCCAAATTTAAAAACAGCAAGAAATTTTTCTTTCTTTTCTTTGACTTCAAAATAATCAACAGTTCAAAAAGTTCTAAATCTCTCCTGTCAGATCACTCTAACTGTGGGAAATATAATATTTATTTTCTCCAATAAAGAATGAAAATAAAAATCCAAACCTGATTTCCAGCTGGGCCTTTCAACAAATACTGTTCTTCCTAATTAATGAAGGCTAATAGAATTCCATTAACATTGCCAGTATTATTCAGACATCAATGCTACACTGGGGTTTTGACAGACTGCTGCATTTCTGTATAGTATTTCAAGATATTTCTCAGTTGGAAAAAGACCATCTGAAATTTTCAGAAGTTTTCATCAGACTTGAAAACTATAATACATAGAAAGGCTATTTTAATCATATAAATAATTTGGTCATATGAACAATTTTATGCTATGAATCATATGAACATATGAAAAATTGTGCAAGGGGGTGTTGTTTCAGTATGCGAAAAATTGTGATTTCTATGAAAAGATCTAGATGAGCACAAGCCTCTATCTGGAGTCTTGTGACAAAAAACAAAATTAAAATGATTATGTACAAAATTTATGCCTCCAGAAAATCTGTTTAAATTATAATGGAAGGTGATTCCAATGGTATAAAAAAGACAAAATGCAGCATCTGATAAGAAGTAAGAGGATTTTTATATTTTCTGGGCCTATATAAACAATACATGCTTCATGACCAATTGATTGGAGATTGTGCTTTGCAAAATATCCATTTGTGCATCTTCAGCTCAAAAAACTTGGCTAAAACCTAGGTATGTGATACTAGTTTTCAATAAAACATAAAAAATGGAGGAAGGATATTAGTATTTGAGGATCTTTGAGCCAAGCAGACAGCGCACAGGGTAATTTTTAAAATATTTATTTCATCTTTACTGAAAACTGTTTCTTTATAATTCCAATAGTTCATAAGTTTGAATACTTTTCTCTCAGAACTTTGCAGCATCCTGAGCAGCAGTAACAGCCCCAGAAGAAATATGAAAATTCTTCTGACAACATCTTATTTTTACTTTCTGAGGGAGTTTAGGCTATATTCTTCATATCTATCTATATGTTATAAATGCTTATTTTTGTCTTTTAAAAAAAATTGTGCATGGTCTCTGCTACTACTTATATATTAAAAAAATAAAATGCTAAATTTAAAACTTACATTTAAAGTGAATGAAGTAACAAAAAGATTAATGGATACATGTTAATCCATTTTAAATCTCATAAATCTAAGGGTAATGATGTCCATATTTGTAACTTTATTCTGAAAGAAGAAAGTAGAGTCCTTTCTTTTCCCAGAGTAGTGATTAAAAGTAAACAGACCTCAGAAAACAACCTGTGACATCAACAAAAACAAAGCCATGAAAATAGCCAAATGCGCTTGATTGATTCCCTCTTTGAAGAAGGAATGGTAGCTAGGTTTACACAGCATTTCATGGATATTTTTTCAGTTAAATATTTCCATTTACCATAAACCAGTTCAGCTCTAAGACTGGATCTTCTTTATATTTAAACTGAGATTCTGTTTAGAATGATTGGTTTACTCATTTCTAATAAAATTTTTAATGGTCTCTCTCAGAATCCCAAGTATTCTTTAAACAGCAGTCTCACATGTATAAGTATGTTTTGTTGTAATTGAAATTACAATTTTCTATGAGTTAAAAACATGTTCTGCATGGTAAATAGGTTATAAAGATATCATTTGTAATTTAGATGTTATCTCTAAGGTTACTAGACCTGCATTGGGCAAGTAATTTTGCAGTTGAAAAGAGAGCTCTAGGGAAACTTAAAACTAAAAGAGGCTTAGAAAATAATTTTGCATTCCCTTGGAATTTTTTAGGATCTCAAATTGTCATGTTCTTCAGGGTGAAATGATGAAAATGCTAAAATTGTGTCTGAATGAAGATTGAAGAAAATTCCTAGACAACCCCTTCTTGGAGAAGAAGCCAGACAATCAGGCAGCAGGGCTGAGAAATGGGTTTGAACTCTGCTGCTGGGCACCTTGGTTTCCCCTTTTTGCAGTTGTACACATGGCTGTGAGAGTTCCCTGGTTAGATCCCTCTTCCTGGCTGAAAAGAAACTCTCACATTCCAAACTAGGCAGTTTTGACATCACATTGTGTCAAAAAGTTCTTTCTTACCAACGTTGCAACGTATTTTACGGAAATTTTACTGATTGGAAGCTTAATTGAAACATAAAAAGGGAAAGTATATCTGCAGCTCTGAGGGCAAGATATAAAAGACCAAACTGATTTCCAACCAGTAACTATCATTAGACTCAAATTTCTAAACTTCAATTAACAAATACCCTTTTATAAACGCTCATTCCACTTAAAACTTTCAATGACCATTTGCTTTGCTGTGTCTTGGATAATCTTCAGACTTTTCTTGAAAAAAAAATTAGGTTTGGATATTATTTATTTATTTGAAGTTATAGCTCACTTTTGAAAACAGAAGGGGATTGATTATGAATATTCTTCAAGAAGAAAAAATCCACAGGGTAAAGGAAACAACACTGGCAGATGTGGGGGGGGGTTAATTTTTCTTCTTTTTTCTTCTTTTTTCTTCTTTTTTCTTCTTTTTTCTTCTTTTTTCTTCTTTTTTTTCTTCTTTTTTCTTCTTTTTTTTTCTCTTTTCTTCTTTTTTCTTCTTTTTTCTTCTCTTTTCTTCTTTTTTTTTTTTCTTTTTTCTTCTCCATGCTTTCTGTGTATCTGCACGATGCCTAAAAAGATAAATTTGGTTTTAAAGGCATGGCTCAGATATGGCCTTCAAGAATAAAATTAATAAAATAATCTAACTTTCAAATACACTTTAAATATATTTATTTTTAAAACTTGTGTTAATCAAATTTACAAGGTTCATTCACAGTCCATCCATATGCAATTGTTGCTGTACTTACATCTGGTAATATAAACAGTGGCAAAATAAAATAGAAATTCTGCTTCTGATGACTATGTATTACCTTTCTTTCATCTTAGTAAGTTTTTGTGTCATTAACTTCCACCTGCCCGATTCTTAGGGCATTAATTAACTGCCCAATTCTTAGGGCATTTTTCAAGCTAAGCTTTGCCCTTAGAGCTCTGGGTTAGCAGAAAGATGCACTGCTTCTTGTTTGGTTTTCAGGTTTTCTCTTCATAAAAAGCCATGGGCATTTCAAAAATGATAAATGACTTGTGCTGAGTTAACTGTATATAGTTTTGGTTTCATGGTTTGTGTTGGAAGGGACCCTATAGATCACCTTGTTCCAATCCCCTGCTCCTACTTCCCCCTGGAATGAAATGGAAACATTTAAAAAGATGAATCCTTCTATCTTCCTCTTAAATCTGTTTTAATCCCACAGATAAAGGTTCTGCATACATCAAACTTACATGGCTGCAGTGTTCTAGTGCGAGAATGTGAAATTTGCAGGATTAAAATAAAGAAGCCTTGCTGCCATCATATGAATGAAGAGTACACATGCTCCTCCACAGGGAGATATAAATGCTGTCATAAATCAAATTATTAAAACCAAATAAATTGGTTACGATGGACTTCCTGCATTTCTTCTTTATAAAAAAAGGCTCTTTCTGGGGAAAAGAAACAAACAATACATCAGAAAAATTAAGAAATTTTTTAAAATATTTTGTACCTTCTAAGTTGTACCTTTGTTTTCCCTCAAGAGACTTGTAGGTCAGGAACCTGCCAATTTTCAGTGATAAAATTGAATGCTTGGAAGGGAAGCAGTTTGTCCAGGGAGGCAAACAGAATACTTACCAATTTAAAGTTGTTAAACTATTACTCAAAAAATATGCTTCTAACCTTCTGTCTCTTCTTGGTGTCATTTCCCCCCACATCGTTTTACGTACAAACATGGACAATATGCTCATTTATCTTGGATCTTCTTGTTGGTATTATTCCTGTGTGGTTTGATATCTTTAAGCCAATCAGGTAATTGTTCCATTTGAGTAGAATTTCTGTCCAAATCCTAATTTTCACCTCAGATATACATGTACTCTATTACCTACAAGTAATTTCTTGAACCAGTATTCCCCTAATCTCTGTCTCTGTTGCTTAACGGTGTTCACATATTTCTGTTTTACTTAAGGATTATTAAATATCGTTATTAGAAAAGGATAATTCTTTCAAGACCTTTGTCTGCAACTAGTTGATGTCATACTGTCTTGTTACTTTTTTAAACTTGTCCATGGCAATCCTCTAGTACAATGCCTCTACTCTTTTCTGCACAAGATCTTCCAAAGAATCTGATACAATTCTTTTACGTACAAGGGCTTAAAATAACAGTGTAGAGGCTTAAGCATTCAAAATAGACAATCTTTGGATTTAGACTATTGGAAATAATGTCAGCCTGAAAGGACTCCGTTCATCTCACATCCTTGCGAATTACTCGGCTTGTTCTGCCAGCAAACGTGTGGTTTAGCAGTAGGAAAGGACGGAATGGTTTCCATAGAAACTGTCATACAATCCAGTGTGGTGCTTGTGTTACTGTACCTCTGAGACAATACAAAGCTGCCTTCTTAATCCCTTTAGTGCTGCTGGTTGAATGGTGTATGCCCAGTAAAGTGGCACTTGTAGGTCCCTTGGCTGCGCGCTCTATTTTCCATCTCCTTCTCAGTAAAGTAATGGGCCTCCTGCAAACGCTATGAAATAAAACCCCAAGCCCAACATTCAGAGGTAGAAACTTAGTGCTCTGCTTGAAAAACACACAACTTCCCCCCAGACTGTAATGACTGGAATTTTATGAGGTTATTTTACATCCTCCTAAAAATCTTTAAACACTAACCGACGTCAATAGAGATACAATGAACTTTGTTCAAAGCATAGGAGATGCCTCAGTGCAATTTAATTTTTCCTGAGATAATTTTATGTATTTAGTTCATTGCTTACTAGAATCAGTGAATTTTGGGGGGGAAATAAGACAAACTGCATAAAATTAAGGCTTAAGTGATTGTTTTGTTGTGGAGTTTGACACATTTAACATCTGCTAGATTTCGTTTAACACTGTAGAACAACTGAAAGTTGTGTCCCCAGTGGAGTGGACGGCTTCAAATTAATGCAGTATTTTGCAGCAGCTTTCTCATTAGATTTTTATGTCTATGCTATTTCATCAGTGTTTTGTATATAGCCATTAGAATTCCCATTAGAGAGAAGACTGGCATCTATATAATAGGAAAATGCTCCAACAATTTAAGTGTAAGAAAATCTGTGGAAAAATGAAGTGTTTTTTATTATTGAGTATTGGTAACATATCCAAATATTCATTCATAAAAAGGATAGATTAAAAATTAATTAAGCTTGGCAATTATGATCTTGCCTGCAAAGTGAGGCAAGGGAATATTTTCACTGCTGAAAATTTCAGGAATTTTAATTTTCCTCTTGTGTCTGAATCATGACATGTATTAAAATTTCTCCACTGTCTTTTGTCTCAGGATTTTGCCTTTTCATTTGCTTGTGTCTTAATTTAGAAAAGTATACGAATTCTCTTAAATGCCTTAAATTACAGCTTGATACTGAAAAGTTTCAGTTTCCAGCAGTCTAAACTGAAAGTTTTGTTCTTTTGTCCTTTTGTCCAACCCTTGCACCTATTTTGGTCGAATAGTTGTAGGTCAAATCACTTGTAGGTAGTCATGAAGATGTTTTTGTGAGATGGAGGCTGATGTATCTCTGAGCAGCAGCACAAGTGAAATTATACTGGCAGTATTCCAGTGTTAGATTGTAAGATATAAATAATATCTTTGCAATTCTAGATGCTATAAAGTATAATGATTTAAAATTTTGAACTTTCGTATTTGCATACATGATGTGGATTTTAAAGGGACTAATGGCACTTGTGCACCATCAACACCACCTCAAAAAGAGGTCCAATGAATACTTGCCGTGTCTGTGTACAGCTTTCAGCATCTCCTTTTGTTTATGAGGTTTTGATCATTGTTTTGACTTACAGAGAAAACCCCCTCCACATTTGAATGAATCCATAAAATTCTAATAGAATCCAAAAATATCTTTCAGAATTAATGAGGAAAAAATCATTACAATTTTACATATTTTTTGGTTTTGTTCAATACTGTAGTTTTCATTACTATTTTGATGAAATTTATTCTGAAAATGGAGAGAAATGCCTTGCTCCAGACCTGGAGGATAGTTCCATCCAGCCAGCAGGGCAGTCTACAGGAAAATTGTGGTTCCTGGTCTGAAATCTGTCCTAGGTCAAAGGCAGAGACACAGAGAGGTGCTGGGCAGGTAAAACAAAGCTGATTATAGCATTTAGAGAATTAAAACTTATCTTCATTTAAGTTACAGATGCAAAGAATATTGTTCATTAAATGCTTCTCTTTTCTTTGGTATTTTAGTATGGTTAGTTAATGATGTGAGCCTGATATTTTAAATAAGCAGCTTTGAGAACTTTCATTCTGAATTTGAGATATTATTCTACTCACAGGTACTTCATGGACACCAAAATGCAAGTTTGTATATTCCTCCACTCTCTTTCTAATAAATCATAAGGTCATAATAAATCACATATATATACCTGATTAATTACAGCAACTTAATTATAATTTTGAAAATGTAAGTCCTGAGCAAAAAATTTTATCAGAATATCTGAAGTTAATTTACCCTGGGGATGCCTGCAATGTTTAGCACAAAATAATAACTGTTTTCAATATGTAAGGACATAGTTTTTATTCATGAGCACAGCCTGCTTCCATCTGTGCTTTTCCAATCAGGAAAGACAACTAAAAACATAATGTACATCCCACACCTGAGTTCCTAACTTTTGTTATCAAAGATTGTCTGTTCATCTGTCTGGGTTAATAAAAGTCGAGAAGGAATCTGATGTGTTGCTTTATTTCTTACTTTCTCCAAGTTGGCTGACTGTAGAAGTGATGGATTTATCCATGCACAGGCACAGGCGTAGGACAATTATTGTACTATATCATTGTAAAATGCTCTGTGTGCCACTATACTATGAAATGATTGTAGCTCCTTCAGCTATGGCAAAGTTTTTGACATATCCAAGACTTTAAAAAGTAATATAAAAGGAGTAAGAGGAATTGCGTATGAGCACAAATTCGGAATTCTCCACTACCATAACACAGCACCATTAAGATGATGAACACCAGTGTTAACAGCACACAGAACACTATAAAGATCTTTTGGCCAGGAAGGTTATCTTCTTTTATTATCTGGAGATTTATAATGAATAATGTGAAATTAGAATGGATTTGAATTGAAAGAAGAAATTTTTTTGTGTAACCACTTACAAAAATTAAATTATCATAAGCAGTGTGATTTATATCTTAGGGTCATCTGAAAGAGTTTATCTGCAGGAATATGAAGTCACTAATGTCATGTGGATTCTCTTGAGCACCAGCCCAGTAGAAAGAATTACAACTTTTTTATAACCATGCAATTTACTTCAACAGCTGGTATTTCTCTGGAAGTATTTTATATGGATGTGACCTGACCACCCACAATCAGCATTTCAGAAGGCCAATTACTATATTGTTAGTCAAAATATGATAATTCACTTTCATTTAGTGCATTACTACTGAAATTTTATAAGTCTGAAATAAAATATAATTGAATTTGTATAGAGCTAATTGTGGAAACTATTAGTAACTTCATAGATGAATGATCTCAAAGATTTATATTTTATCCAAGAAAATGGATTTACAGAACATTTGTTGATAGAATTATCCTGATAAGTACTTTAGATTACATAGGAATGTAAAATACTGTTTAATTATATTTTGCTAAAAGAGGTTTTGAAACATCACCAAATAATATGATATATATTTTATCCCTCCTGTACCATGGCTTACGTGAGTATCATGTTCTTTTAACTCTCCTTTTATGCCTATTCTTTCTGGGGGATTCTTGAGCTCAATTATCAGAATTTCAATTTTTGATAAATTGTGTGAGAATCCCCAAATATATATATATATATATTTCTGCATAATAAGCAAAAAAAAAAATGAATGCTCTCTAAACCCAGAGTCATTTAAATGAGGTTTTTGAAAATTTACATTTCACATAAAATTATGTGCTCACCAATTTTCTGGAAATTATTTAATTCAATAGGGAAGAAAATACTGGAAGAAGAAAAAAGTCTTTAAATATTGTAAATATTCAAAATAAATAAATGATTTGATTCTCAACAGGATTTGAAAGTTCTTAGCAATTCTCAATTTCCTTGTCTTAAAAAGTGATTTTCGTGGTGGAATGCCTTTCTAAATGTTACTACATGTTAGTTTACACTGCTAGGTTACTATCCTGATTAGATCGTAGTTACTAACAGATCTTATTCTTAATAATTTTTGTTGATGGTGTTACACATAAATAATAGTATTGTGCTAGTAAAATCTATAACATACTGTTATACCAAATCATCCAATAGCAAATTTATTGAACTTGATGAAATTGTATTAATGTAGAAATTGTATGAAATTATAAAAATAATTTCTTGCTATGTTCTTAGTTGGTTCAGTTTGTAATATTCCATGAAGCTGTTTGTTATGATTGTATTTCATTCTGTCTTTGAGCTGATACAATTCTCAGGAAATGTCTTTATATCTCCACTGATAAAAATTACATTTATAATAAATTAAAATTATAACCATAATTCCTGTTGCAATAAAGGAAAGATGTAATCTGAGACAGAGGTGAAAAATATAGATTACCTTTTAAAATGATGTTTTCTAAAATACTTAATATAATTATAAAACCCATTCAATTTTTTTTTATTATTTTATAACAAAAATTTGAAACATTAAAAGGCCTTTAATTTTTTTTCACAATAAAACAAGCTAATATTTTGACTTCTTGCCAACAGAATTCTGAGATTTTATGTAAATTAGAAACAACTAGTCAGTCCTCCAGCGCTTTTCTCAATAGTCACGGCTGTAACAAGAAGCAACCACTTTCCTCAATTCTTAGTTAATCAACTCAACCAAAAAGTGAGTGCAGATTAGGAAAAAGAAAGGTACCTGAGCCTGTCTCTCAAAATCTTCTGGGTTCAACGCTCTCAAGTATTTATTTATCTAACATGCTAAGGAGTGGTGTGGAAGGACAGCAAATGACAGGTCTCTTAACTTTTCACAGAGCCACTGGGATTATTTGTCAGCATTAGCAGCAGTTTGCAGCCAGTGCGGGTTGTAAACAATCTCAGAGCTCTCCGAAGACAATGATGATTTCCAGCAGAGGCTGCAAACAGTGCAGCCTTGATTTAACCTTACTGCAGGTGGTTCAGAAGGAGAAATCAAACCCTCGGGCTAATTGCCGTGGGCAGAAGGATCCCAAACCCAAGCAAACCCAGCAGCTAAAATATCTGCTCTCTTGTGATGTTTCTTGTGCATTTAGTTAGATCGATTTGGAACACACTTGTCTTACTATTTGCAGTCTTTTACAAATAATTAACCCCCAAGAGAACAAAGTGGTTTTTACCCAAGAAAAGTAACAGTCAGAAAAATATTGTGAAAGAATAAAGCATTATTTTTATTCCCAGCAGAATGTGGAAAGTTAGCTTGCATTAGAAAAGAGAAGAAATGGGAAAATAATTCACAAAATAAAGAGAAATTTAAAAATAAGACGTCACCATGAAGATTTAGGGAAAAATAAATGCTGTGAACAACTGTACAGAAAATTACAGGCATGGAACTAACATAAATCAGACCAGTTCACCTCTACAGCTGTATTTTACCAGGAAAATTACCTGTTTAAAAATCCACAAGATCTTCTTTCTTTTAAATTTAAAACTTTCATCACTGAAGTAGGAAAATGCTCAAGAGATATTAGTTTCAAATAATGTGTTTGTTAAATATAAAGATATGTTATTTGTATTTACCCATATGATTATTTGCAGTAAAATGCAACACTAACACACTGACCCCAGTTTTGGCTGCCTGTGTTCAAGGCCAGCTCTGACACTGTGCAGCCATAAAATCTTCTATCAGACTTCCATATAAAGAGTGAAATTGTAAGAGATTGTTTTTTGTCCATTGTTTTGCACTTGGGCAGCCCTATTTATGCTCATGCTCAGCCTCAGTATCAGCCATGCCCATTCGCAGCCTGCTAGGCCTGGAATCCTGGACTCTCCTTAAAATGCAGCCATTCTTTTGTCATTTATCTTCGTAGTGAAGGTGATAAATTAATAGTAAATATATTTCTTCAATGACTTTTTTTTTTCAGAGGTCTTACATATCTGTCTTCTTTGAAAGGTCTCCGTCCTTCTGTGGATACAACCAACATCTGCCAAAGCAGATCTGATAATTACTTTGTTTGGAGTATGAAGATCACTATATCTGCTCCTACCTCTACTTTTTAAGATTTCAAAGAAGCAATCCCTGGACAGCATTTCAATTCCCATGGCTTAACAGAGCATTCATCTCTTCTACCCACAGTGTTTAGTAAAGACTAAAAGCCTTCCCCAGTTCAATGTCCCTTGGCATTAAGTCAACTTTCCAAATTCAGTTGAGATGTGTAGCACCCAATTTATGGAAATCTGACAAACCAAGGATCTCTTACACTGCTGGGCAGTGGGGAAAGCACAAGCTGAAGTTACTGAGTAGTTTGATTGACATTCATGTAAATACAAATACAATTCCACTAGGAACTTGACTTGGAGATACATCTTGTCCATCAAAAATAATTGAAGGAATCCATTTTTCAAACCCAAGATAAGTACAGGATTCAATCTCAGTAAGGAGTATTTTCAAAGTGCTTGTAAAATAGCTTTGATGGAACCATCATATCTCTGTGCATTTTTGAATTATATACAGAGCAAACATATTGTATTTATAGGTGATTCTAATTTCTGCAGAAATATTTCATACAGCGCACACATGTCAATATTTAAAGATATATCTTCTAGGGTTTTGTGTAAATAGTTTAGCAAATATCTTTCATTTCTATCTTTTATGCATGTAAAAAGTAAAATTCTTTCACATTCATGTATTGAGCTTAGTGAATGAAATTCTGAATATAAACTGTTATTTCACATGTCCATCCTTATTTAATGAACATTACTAGAGAAGCAGGACAGCTTGGTATTTACAATTAAAGGGTTATATGTTCTTAATAAAAATATTAATTCAAACAATTTTAAATTCTAATTATTTGAATAGATTAATTTCATTCAGTAAGCAGTAGCAATAATGATTACAGTCTCTCAGTAGAGCAACAGGCACCCTGTACATTGGGGTTTATTTTGTTTGGTTGGGTTTTTTTTCTCCTTACTTGAATGGAGGACAGCATTGCATATATGCTTAAATTGTCACAGCAATCTGAGCACTAGAAACCTATTACCATTATCTGCCAGCTAATTTAGAGAATTCAGCATTTAGGCATTAAAAAATTGAGAATAACTGTACTGGTTTTGCGTGGCTAAAAACTTATCCTATTATCCTGTCTCCCATGAAGATGGATGTACATTGATGGATACTTGTATTAGAACATGACAAGCATAGACAACGTCCCTTCTTACATTCCTGCAGTCTCCAGTTATTTTGAACTCTCTTCTGGTCCCCTTGAGGCTTGTATGTTTCTAAAGCCCTTGAATCTCTCTGCCAACAATTCATCAAAGTGGCCCATGAAAGCACACAAGATTTTTCTGCCAAAAAAGTCCTTTAGTGATGACTTCTGTAGGAATACTTCCTGTTGAATAAAAAGACCTTTTTTAAAATTCATTTTTATTCTGAACATAGCATTGAAGTGCTTTGGATGAGCATTTGTTAAAAATGTTCAGCTCCGCTTCAGCAAATGCTTAATTGCTTCCTCCATTTTGGTTTTAGGATTGAATATTCTGCCACTGGAAACTAGACACTTAGTAAAATGAGTAATAGTGGTATAGTAAATTGAGTAGATAAGCATCTGAGATATTATTATCATACAACAAAATGAAAAGCTAGGTGTGACCTGAAATATATTCCAGTAAAATGACAGTTGCTATTGATCATTGTAATCCTTTAGGTTGGAAAAGTCCTTTAAGATCATCAAATCCAAACATTTACCCAGCAGTGCCAAGTCCACCAATAAACCATGTCCCTAAAGGTTTGATTTTTTTTTTATTTCCTGAATTTGAACTAACCAAAAGGAAGAAATAATCTGTATAACCTGAAGATAAAATTATGTCTCAGTGTTTCACTACTACTAATAAAGTTTCATTATCATTGATAAGCGCAGCCTACTCTGATAGGAGATTTTTAATGGAGAAAAACCAAAACTATTACTGTCAGATCTGTGGCATTCCCAATGTGTGGCTCAAAATACAGCTTTTCAGAAAAGTTGGTATCTAATAAATATGCATAGGGGTTTTAATCTCCATTCTTTTTGCTTCAGTAAATAAATGAATAAAAAGACAATACTGTTTGCCTATTGCTATTGAGTTAAGCTATAGAAATACAACTTAATTAAAAAGACTTTTAGCAGTAAGACCGATTTACATAGGGGTTAGATAGGTTGGAAAGTGAGAAATAACAGCTGTTACATAAGAGAAAATGAGCTAGCTTATAAAGAAAATGGACTCCATTACAAAACATGCTTATATTACAGGATGTGAGAGGAAACTAAAAGTACTGGTCCACAAACTGTACAGAAAACTGTATTTCCTAAATAAGTAGGAGGGATGTTCAATGAAACAGCCATTAAAGACAAGCGTAAATGAGAAGAGAAATGCCTCATACAACAAGGATTCAAATTATTCTATTACTAGGAAATGATAGGAAAATTAAAAAGACAGCTGTATATTTATTCTTTTCACAACCAGCAATTTCAGAAATCATGGGGTTTTTAAAAATAATATTTTCTTTCTTTCCCTCTTTCTTTCCTGCCAAGTACAAGATAAAGATATTTACTACAATTATGATGAAAGCTGTCTTTGTCAAAATAAACTAACAGCAATTGTCCTGCTGATACACATTTTCTTTCACGTTAGCAGAAGAGAAAGCCAGAAAAGTTTTAAGCACATCAAAAAACCCGACACTTTCTTAGTAACACTAAGGTGGCTACTACTGTAAAATAATCTAAAAATATCAACACTGTAGATATTTATGAACTTTAAAAACAACTAAAAATTTAAAATGTTTCCAAGCTATAGTCCTACTCATTCCATAATCTTACAAGTTATTAGGTTTACAATGTATTTCACTAATGTTAGTTTATTTTTAAGTTCTCTCTGAAAGTTTCTTGGATAACTTATTTCCTTTATAAATGCCACCAGTGCTCTGCAAGTACACTTGCATCAGCTTCACAATCAAAAACCCCCAGAAAATAAGTAATATTACTTCTAGTCTGTCTCAAGGCATATGTTATATGGTGTATTCTCAAAACTCTGTGAAACTTAAAGGAAGAAATGTGGCCTGTATCATGCTACTGTTGAATGCCTTTGAGCTGCTTATGGAGGAGATAAAAATCTTGTAAGTTAATTAGTGATTGTTCTCTTAGACCTAAACGTGCAGCTTAGGAAGAGGGAGGAAATCCTAGCACAAAGTTGTAAGGAGCATTTTAAACATCAGTCTCTAAAATTTGCCTGTCAGAACTCAGAGAGTACTGGATAGATTCATTAATTCCGAGTATCAGAGAATCATAGAAGAGTTTGGGTTGGAAGGGACCATAAAGATCCTCTTGTTGAAACTCCCTACCACAGGCAGGGACACCTTCCACTATCCCAGATTGCTCAGATCTCCATCCAACCTGGCCTTGAACACTGCCAGGGATGGGGCAGACACAGCTTCTCTGGACAACCTCGGCAGCCAGTGTCTCACCACTCCCATAGGGAAAAAAATTCTGCCTAATATCTGACCTAAACCTACTCTCTGTCAGTTTGAAGCCATTCCCCCTTGTCCTGTCACTACATGCTTTTGTCAAAAGTTGCTCTCCAGCTCTTGTAGCCTCTTCAGGTACTGCAAGGCCTCTATAAAATCTCTGCAGTCTCCTCTTCTCAAGGCTGAACAGCCCAAATTCTCTCAGCCTTTCCTCATAGGAGAGCTGCTCCAGCCCTCTGATCATCTTTGTGGTCTTCCTTGGGCTGGTTCCAACAGGAACTCATTCCAGTTAGTTTTGTGTGTTGGGAGACCCAGAACTGGAAGAAGCACTGCAGGGAAGGTGTCACAATAGCAGAGCCACCTCCCTTGGCCTCCTGGTCATTCTCATTTTAATGCAGCTCAGGACACAGTTGGTCTTCTGGGCTGCAAGAGCACACTGCTGATTCATATTGAGCTTTTCCTCCAAAAACACCCCAAAGACTTTCTCCCCACAGCTGCTCTCAATCCATTCTCTACCCAGCCTGTATCTGTGCTTGGGTTTGACCCAATGCACTTTGCATGTGGCCTTGTTGAACTTTGTGAGTTTCACAGAGACCCACGTCTCCAGGCTGTCCAGGCCCCTCTGGATCCAGCCCTTCCCTCCAGTGTGTGACTGCACCACACACTTTGGAGCTGCCAGCCAATTTTCTGAGAGTGCCTCAATCCCACTCTCCATGTCACCAACAAAAATGTTAAAACTTGCTGGTCTCAACACCAACCCCTGAGCAATGCCATTTGTCACTGGTCTCCACTTGAACGTTCAAAAGATCCTAGACCAGAAGGGATGATAAAAGACTTTTATTTTTCAGAAAATATACCCAAATCAAATTTTATTATAGGTAAAAACTACATGCACGTGCAAAAAATCCACCAAACCTAAACAATAGAAAATCAAAGTGCCTAAGTTTGAAGAGAGTAAAAAATAAACAGAACAGCCAGTCAGCAGGTGAGAGTCAGACTGAGAGAAATGCTAAAATGACTGTTTATTTGGAAGCAAATTTGCCCTACAGTGAGACAGAAGAGTCACAAATAAAAAAATGCACATGCAGTGTTATAATTGGAAATTTTAATGAAGCCTTCTGAAATGGTACCATGACCCCTCATTGTTACAATTTTTAGATAGGACACCTCGGTGTTATGAAATCCTTGAGCTTATATTGACAGTGATTGCAAGCTTAAATCTCAAAGTCAGTCTTGGTCTGTTTTGCTACAGTGTTTGGAACTTCTTCCTGTCACAGGAGGTTTTGATAAACTGAATACACAGCCTGGAAGAGACAATTAAAAATGTTTATCTTATTATAGCGATGAAAACCCACAGAAGTGATGTAAATAGCAAGCACAAGTAATTGCTTCCATTCTTTTCATCTGGAGGGATTTCCAAGGCAACTTACAGCCAGAGCTGAATGCTGTGCTGAAGTGGCTGAGTGATTCCCAAGTGAGTCCGGGAAAAGCAAGCTCTGATATATCTGCAATTGTCTGCATGGAGATAGTGATAATAGAGACCTCTGACATTGTTTCTAGAAGGCTCATTATATCACACACAAAAGACTGAACAGCTTCATTTCCATAGTGATGTACATGGGTAGCACTAGACTAGGCAAAAAAACAACTACAAATATGATAAGCCACTTTTTATAAAAGTATATATGATTAAAGATCAAACTTAAATCCCTTCCTTTTTAATAATTCTGATTATCAATAAAACTCAGACTTTGAATTAGGAGCATCCTTGATTTTTCTGAAATGTTATATTGTGCTGCCAAGACAATCTGGAGAGAATTATATAGCCAGAACTCAAATATGGAGGAGCACTGTCTCCTAATGATGGAGCTATTCACATAAAAGCCTTCTAGGAAGATAAACTGGTCCAGCCTAATTAATGACCTAAATTTCTCCTTGCCTTTTCATCTTCATGGATTCATGACTATTTCTGACCCTTCTTCCCTCGACAATTATTTCTTCTTTAGCATCTCATGGAAAGCAGAAATTAAAATGCAGCAGTCATGCCACGTACACAAACATTTTTTTCCCTATGGCTAAATATGTAAGATTTGAGATGGTAAATAGATTGTTATTGTCTTCTGTCACTGAGGTGCTGGATAAATCTACTTATGATGCCCATAAAAACTGTATTTACAAAACCCTCAGAGTACTTGTTTGTTTAATGTACTCTCTGCTATCTGTGTACCAGTAGTGATTACTGCCCACACAAAAGAAACAAATACACATAACGCCAAGATACAGTTTATGAAAATTTAATCAGAAAGTACTCATAATTAATTAAATGGATGTGAAATTCAGCAGCATACAGGAATCATGGAGATCTTGCTTCTGCTACCCAGCAGAGATAGCAGTGATTGGTTATGTGCGGTATAACACAGGAAATGTCGATGAGATACAGAATTACCACTAATATTAAAAATATTATCTAAACTACAGACAGTGTCAGTAAAATACATTTTAAGATATAGGTGTAAATTTAAGCATTTTCTATGCAGAAGTGCATATGTGTGATTAGGAGTGAGTTGTGAGCTCAATTACTGCATATTTGGACAAGAATCTTCAGATGATAGGTGGCAATGCAGTTTATCTCTCTATTTCCAGGGTATTTTCTATCCATATGGTAGGGTTTTTGATAAGTATTCTCAATGGCCTACACTAGTTAATGTACACAATATTAAAAAATTAATAAAAAATAAAATAAATTTAATAAATTAATAAATTAATAAAACCAAAAATATTTAAGCTATTCATAGTAATGTTGCGAAATAATTGTTATGGAAGTTTGGTATTTGTTTCACAGTTCTCCCTTGAAGACTGCAAAGAGTGAAGATGAAATATTACAGAGGAAAATCAAACAAGGGTAGAAATTGCAAAAGCTACTAAATAGTACACCAGTGGCAGTCCACCTTTAGTTGATCTTTTGATGGACATGTCTCATCTGCATAATCAGTGTATCGTCAACACTCCAAACCTCTTGCACTATGTATTACCTCATGACTTACTGCCTGCAACAGAAATAATTAATAGTAGGCAAAAAGAGCTTGTAAAACAGAGAGTAAAGGACAAAGCAACTGATTTAAAAGCAAGCTTTGCTTTAGAAGCAATTCTTTAGAAGTTTTGATGAAAACGTAGGCTCTGAGAACAGTTAGAACATTTTTGTATCGTTATGTGTGAAAACAGAACTTCAATTATATGGATTTACACAACTTATCAAGTGGCCTTTGTGACTTCCTATGGAACTTAATTTAAATTGTTTTAGAAAGTGACTCCAAAGCTGTTTTTTTGTTTGGTTTTGTTTGGTTTTTTTCTTTCTGTTTCAGCCGCTTTTAATCGAAAGGCAACATTTCAGATTCAGAGTTGGGTAACCAAAGCGCTGATGTAAGCAAGAGTGGAAGAAAGTTAGAAAGAGCTGTGGACATCTTTCAAATGAGGAAATTAGTAAAAAGTTCTGAGGTGTAAAATTCATAGGTAGCAATTTTTGTAAATGAATACTTTAAAAATATTCCATTGTGATTAGGCAATTTAATCATATACCTCATACTGGCTCAAACTCTAATATTCTGTTGCTGTAGTTTAAGAGAATGATTGGAGATGTTTTCTTTTGATAAAAGCTTTTTTTATAGGTGTTATGCATCCCTAGCTTTTTTTTCCAATGCATTTTTAAAAATTATATGAATAGCAAGAGGCTGAGAAAACAAGCATTTTGAAATGTGTTTTCCTGTCATACTTTGTCTGAGAACTACCATCAAACTTTAATATTCTTGTAAAATATTAAAAGAAAAAAGTTTAAAAGTTCTGCCTGCATCTAAGTATTGTTTTCTTTATATTAAAGTTTTTCAGGTTATATTTTGTTTTCATCAAACTTGAATAAAGCTAGACATCCAATTTTGGAGGTGTGAATCTGCTGCATTAAAATATCTACTCTCATTATACTTTGAGTCTTGAGTTTCATTGCCTGCATTTATTGTCTTTTCAAACCATATATATTGTTTTGCTTGTCACATTTTAAAGAGAAGTTCAGTGTGCTGAATAAATCTTCTCAAGTGTCCTTTAGGTATTCAGAGACAAAATTCCTTTGATTTCTGGAGTCATGGGGAGGGTTTAGAAGCCGGTCAGACATTGCAAGGTGTACAACTTTCCTTTGCATCATTCTTCAGACCTTGTCACCCCATGTGCCATTTTAGACAACATACAGCCAGCTGAAAAGAAAGACTAGCTGGCATTTTGAAGCTCACTTTCTTTTTACTTTTATTTTCATTTTTATATTTTGTTTCAATGTCCAAAAAAGTAGACTTTGAATTGTCACTAGGTTGTTATATGCATACACAAGTAAACACAATTTTCTTCAAAAAAAGGCTTTTCAGCAAAGCCTTAAAATTCAATAATGTAGAAATGGAATACTTGTGTTGTCTGACTTTGTGTTTGCTTCTCTAACCTAGAGATTTCTTACATGTATTATTTAGTGAGGATGCATGCTCACATGCTGAATCTGCAATTAGAGAGATGTGTTATGAATTATCCCTGAGGTTATATTCCACCTGATGATGTAAATTCCTCTCCTTCACACTGAGATGTACAGCCAGAATGTCCCTGTGATTTTGCACTAGAATGGTGCCACTGCTCCATCCCTGGAAGTGTTCAAGGCCATGTTTAATGGTGCTTTGAGCAGCCTGGTCTAGTGGAAGGTATCCATGCACGTGCCAGGGGGCTTGGAACTAAATGACCCCTACGTCTTTTCCAACCCAACCATTCTGTGAATCTGTGATTTTATGGAGCTCTTCTACACAACAAAAGCACTTTATGACCAGTTTATATCATTAGCCCAAGGAAAAGGGATGGTTTGAAGGAAATCACCTCTTAAAATACTTTCCTGCTTAAACAGTGAAAGGAAACAAATTTACAAACTAGTTTAAAACTTCTGTTCTTCCAATATGTAAAAATTCCAAGTTTGTCATTTGACTAATCCTTGGCTGACTTTAACAGGAAAAGATGAGGAGGACACAAATATGGTTCAGCAGTAAGAACTGAGTTTCTGAAATGGCTTCTCTTTTCTTCACCATTGACCATAAAAATCATAAAGTATCAACAAAATATCAGAGGGAATTTATCGTGAATGAACTCTGCTGAGGCTGACTTCTTTTTCAAGCCTGTTGCACAAAATTGCCAGAAGGACGAAAGAAGAATCTATGAAATAATTGTTTATGATTTGCAGATCACATTGCTAGCTTCCCTGGGTATTTTATTTGAAATTGAAGATATCTCAGGACTTTGTTATTGTATCACCAAGTTTTTATATTTAAGTTTGATTTTTTTAAAAATATTAAATAGTATAATAAGTGAGGATCGTGTGTTGATCTGACCTGACACTTTGTTCCTTTTTTAGCATTTTATTGGACCCTCTTCTGGGGATTAACGTCAGGAAAAAAAAAAAGCTTTGGAGAAGTTGTGATGTAATTGAATTTATCTATCTGTATGTCTATATATCTGTCAGAGATTGCTGTAGTGGGATGTTTAAAAGACTGACAACACAGGACAGTTTAAATTATAAAACTCAACTTTATTATATTCACTTATTAAAGACATTCTTCTTGCTAAGGCTTAATCCTTACACGTGATCATCACTACCTATACAAACCTGTTATTATTTGATAACCATTTTCTTCATTAACTGTGAATCTGCTGGCAATGATGTTGCACTGATGGCTGCTGTCCTTACTTGTTCCTACTCACCAGGGTCAAGAGGATCTGCCTTGAGATCTCCTCAATGACATAAGTAAAGCAAAATTACTTTGTCAATTCTCTGCATTGACGTCTGATGCTTTTATCTTGCCCTGCTTCCATGACAAAAGTGGTCCCCACACTGCTTATTTTGTTTCTTGCAGCATCTCATAAGGAAAAGCTGAGGAGCTGGGTTTGTTTCAGGCTCAACAAGACATGGCTGAGAGGGAACCTCATCAGTGTCTGTCAGTGCCTGCAGGGAGGGGTCAGAGCATGGACCAGGCTCTGCTCGGTGGTGCCCAGCAATGGGACAAGAGGCAACGGGCAGGAATTGATGCACAGGAAGTTCCACCTGAACATGGGGAAGAACTTCTTCACTGTGCAGTGACAGAGCACTGGAACAGATCACCCACAGAGAGTGTGGATGCCATCCCAGGTCATGTGCTCTGGGATGAACCTCTGGGATGAGCATGTTTCAACCTGATCCATTCTGTGCTTCTCCTTTTCTCCATGTTGCCAAAACATCCTTGTGGTACTCTTTAGCGGGATGTCCTGCCCATTTTCAGCCTTTTCTCCTATGTGGTGACTTTTTTGCCCTGGAGGTGTAGCTGTTCCCCTCCCTTCAGTGTTTCTCACATTGCTCATATACTGATGTATAGCTTTGTGTGGCTATGCCATCCCAACATTACAAAATGCTCACCCACTGCTGTTGGCACTTCAGCAAGCTTGCTTTCAAGTTCAAGGCAAGTCGATATATCAATTCCAACCCAAATTGTACACTTAAAATTGATATGGATCATTGACCTTTGCGTCGGCTACAATGACAAGGTGTGCCAATATTTATGGATTAAACCCATTGTTTGCATTTAGAGTGTCAATGTAAACTAACTTCTTGGCCAGGAGAGAGTTCAGTTTGGAAAATTTATGGAGGCCTTCTGCATCAATATCCATGATGAGATATTAATTAGAATTAACTGTTGACTTTGGCAGCTGCTTGTTTTGCTTACTTCCTTCCCTGACTGATGTGGTAATTCTTGGTATTTTTTATTTGGGTAAATATTTCTCTTAAGGACATCTGTTTCCTTTTCCTTCTGCCTTGGTGATGTAACTTGCATTTGTCTCTTCAGTCTTTCATCAGAACACAGTCTTATTTTTCTTATGAATCCCAGCATTTCTTTCACTCGGTGCATAAACTTTAAGACATTTCCAAGAGGAAGTTCAGAATGTTTTGCTAAATTCATTCTTCTGTCATTGATTTTCTAAGCCTTCTGGCTGACTAGTCTTCCCTTTCCTTACTCAGCAGCTTCTCCTGCAGAAAATTTCTCAAGGGAGGGATTTTATAACCTTTTACAACCTTCTGTACAAAATTCCTTACATGAACATTTTAAAGGACCTCCTACTATAGTCCCTTATTTTTCCAAGTGCTCCAATTAGAAAACAGAAAAGCAAAAAGCACAAATAAAATAGAGAAGTCCTGCTTTTAAAAGATAGTCATGAGATAAATCTCCTTTTTTTTTTCTTCTTTTTAATATTTTCATAACCCTTGGAGAATTCATTAAGGACCTTCCAGACTACCCAGTCTGTGCTCCAAGTAGGAAATTGTTAATGGGATACAATGATTTCTCCTAATCCCTAAATATTAATAAAAGGCAAATAATAATAATAATAATTAAAACCTCCATATTTTCTGAATGCTAAAATTAAAACAGCTTTTAATATAAACATGATGTGTCTTTTAACATAAATTACTAAAATGCTTTCAAAAACAATTTTTATGCCCTTATGGAAAAATCTATTTTGGATGCATAAAATGGTCAGTAAACAGGCATAGGCAACACTGGTGATAATTAAAATAGATTTAAAACGCTCAATTCATTCCGATTCATTGTTTTAAGAATGGCCAGTATGTAATCAATATTTCAATTTACAAGCTAGAAAAACTATAAAAAATACTCAAAATTGTTTCAAGAACATCACAGAACGTCAGATTCCTGAAATGATTTTTTCAGCCTCTGGAGAAGGATGACTCATGACTGAGCTTTATCTCTTACTAGCCAACACATATCCTGGGGTAAAGTAGCAGGATTTCCAGCAGGTCAGGGAGCAATCCCACCCCTCTGCTCAGCCCTG
>VZSR01003209.1:3190278-3220208 GCA_013398615.1 Brachypodius melanocephalos
CACTGTGGTCCCTTCCAACCTGATCCATTCTGGGATTCTGGGATTCTGGGATTCTGTGATACAAACAGAATGTTGAAATTAGACCAGGAGTTTCTTTGTTTAGTCAAACTGAGTTTTAGCTGTGAAGTAGGTGAAAATTACTAGTGGTACTGGGGAAAGGTTTTGTTGAGTGATTATATGAGTTAATATTTGTTGTTTCAGGAAGATGAGTAGTATGGCTAGGTAGAGGGTAATGTTGCAAAAGGATGGTAAAGCATTACTATACTGAATTTATTCTTTGCTCAAGAGAAGATGAATGCAGTCCTTGCAGTCCTTATTCCCTTTAGCCCTAGTCTAGCACAGAAACAACAGGTCTGTCACTGAGTTTTACAGTGTCCTATAACTCATACTGAGATCTATTCTTGTATTTCTTTCACCTTCCTATACCTGACCCACACAGCCATCTCTGGAAAGCAGCTGATGTGAGAATTTACTTGAGGAAGTGCTGAAGCCTTGCCCAGGCTGCTACAGAAGGACATAATTCATAAAACATACATAAATCTTTCTAAAAATAAATGCTTTCCTTGCTCAGAAAAGGACAAGAGATTTCTGACAGAAGACAGCAAAGGAGGAATAGTTTCTTCTGAGGAACTACTTGAAAATTGTTTCCAATTTTCTGCAAGTATAGGTCTTCCACTCTATTCTGTTACTATAAAAGAAGTGCAATTTTCTACAGGATCAAGGACAAAATTTCTGTTGCAGTTCTCAACATTGCTACAGTAAGAGTAATTTGGTATATTTCTTGTGGTTTGTATTTCAAAAGATGATATTCAACCATGTGCTGGACTATTTCAGATTCCAAGTAATTAACTTTCCTAGAAGTAAAATAGCCCAATAAATAAAGTAGTCAAATCTCACATTAATTTAGTCAATGGTTTGTAAAGTTATTTTGAAAGTAGTGTATTAGTAACAATTTGTTGCCTGGAAAGAGCTCTCCTGGCAAAATGTCTCTTCATGAGCACTGGTATGGAACTAGTATCTAAAAGAAATTTGTATTTCAGTGCATAGATATTGTTTAATCAGATTTATCAGACTTTATTCTGGTGTCTGTGATTCATATGTAGCCATACTAGGTAACACAATTTATTTCAGTCCTATCATTGTTTTTTTCTTTAGGTTTAGGTTTTTTCTTCGGTAAATGAATCCTCAGCCTGTGAATTTAAGATTTAAATGTAGAACATAATTTCATATGCTGACTTCAATAACCACTGTTAGTTTGTATTAAATAATAGTGTATGAATACTTCTATGCATTTTAATATTTTATCTTCAGAGACTTCAGATGTTAAAGTAACAAAAACAAAGGAGAAATACTTAGAAGCAAACTCTCAATAAGAACAATTTTACAAAAAATATTTATCCTCAGCATTCCAGCATGACAATTTACCCCAAAATATTAGCAAGCTGAGGAACAACATCACTAGTAATTTACTAGGCAAACCTGCTTATTCTGCAGGTGAGTATTTATGGGCTTTTTTTTTAAGTGACAGTGGGTGCTTACTAATTCAGATTTTCCCTCATCCTCTCTTCTTAAAAAATAATCTGGCTTTCTTCTGGTTTAGAGCAGCAATGCTACTATTTGTTTTTTTTTTTTTTTTTGGGATCCACAATCTCAATGTTACAGATTTTTTGGGGGTTTAGATGTTCACATAATTCTACCTTTTAAAGTAACATATATGGAACTGTTACTGTTTATGAATGACCTTCTCAGAAATGTACTGAATTATGTAAAATTATTTTAAATCCTCGAAGTACTTGACCAATGTGTAATGTCAAGATATGCTTAAGATCTTTTAGACCTGCAGACACAAGGTGGTAGTATCAGCCTTTAGTAATAATTGTTTAGGGTGTCATTGCTTTTAGTTAATGGCCTTTGTTCCCTCTCCTTTCCAAACAAGGGCTAGAGAAAATCCCTTGATTTTGATCCTGCCAACTTTCAGTGTATGCCTTGAACTACTGATGCATCAGTGGAGTGCAAAACTGGTAAATTACAGAAATGCAAGTGAAATCAAAGTAAGGACCTTCATCTCTCCCAGCAAGCTAGAGAAATTGTGTATTTTTTCTGCTTTGTCACATTTCTTCATAAATTCTTAGAATATTGAAGAGAAGAGTGAAAAATAAGGCATTTCAGACAAACAGATTACCTTTAAAAGACTATGTTTGTCATGAAATATGAATCCCATATTTCTAGCATTCTGACAAATGATCAAGTCATGGATAATTTGTTAGGAAACAGCAGACATTTTATTCTGTAGAAATCTCACAAAGAACAAGGATCCTGAATGATAGATTTTGTTAACCCCTTATCTCTTGCTGACCATCTTCTTAAGGGAATAAACCCCCACATTTTTATGAATATAGTAAACAAAAATACTAAGTAAGAATTTGCTATTTAGCACTTGTCCTTTTTTTTTTCAGGAAACATGTTAGCACGCTCTGAAAATAATTCTCCAAAATTCTAAGCCATTATACTCTACTTTTAAATAAGATTTAAGATCAAGGCATAGGCTTGACATTTTACTGGTTGTTCTGAGGGATTGTCTGTAGTGTGGTATTGCATTCATGCAGCCACACCAAATTGTGGCAGCTCATCCCAGGAATCACTTAATGCTCTTTTACTACCTCTAAGAAACATCAGGATTGCAGGATAGTGATTTTTTTTTTTCTTCCACCAGTTTGTTGTGGTGGTTGCTCTTTCACCTCCAGTCTCCTCAGCTCCAATATACCAAAATACCAAAATACTACAGAAAGTTCCATTAATTCTTTTTCAGTTGAAACTTGTAGAGGAGGAAATGGTCAAATTTTGGTTAAAATAATAGGATGGTGGAATAGTCAGCTGGATCACGTTGCTAAGGACTCTGAAGTCAGGTTTTGGGCATTCCTAAAAATGAAGAATTCACAACCTCTGTGGACAGAAGTTGTTCCAGTGTTCTACCACTTTCTCAGGGGAAAAAAAAAAAAAAAAAAGAAAAAAAAAAAAAAAAAGAGTTTTCCTTATTTTTCAATGATATTTCCAGTTATTCAGTTTTCTGTTCATTGCTTCTTGTCCTGCCACCAGTGAGAAGAGTCTGGGTCCCTTTTCTTTACTCACACCATCAGGCATTTATACACATGGATATGATATCAGAAAATCTTTTCTGGTCCATGCTGAATAGTTCCAGATCTTCCAGCTTCTCCTCATGAGATGGCGAATCCAAGCCTATAACCTACTTTGTGCCCCTTCCCTGATTTGCTGCAGTCTTTGTCTTTTATTGGAGAGCCCAGCACTGGACCCAGCATGCAGATGTGTTTCTGCTGGGCTAAGGAGAGGAGAAGGATCACCTCACTTCACCTGCTGGGGAATTCTGCCTAAAGCAGCCCAAGATGCTGTCAGCTCTTTGCCACGAGGGCATATCGATGGCTCAGGGTGAACTCCCTGGGAACATCCCCAAGTATTTTTCTGCAAACCTGCCTTCCAGTCAGTCAAATGGGTATCTGGAGTTGTTCTTCCCCAAATGCAAGTCTTTGCATTATGAATTTCTGAAGGTGCTTTTGCATCAATTTCTCAAGCTGACAATGATGAATGTCAGCACAACCATCTGATCTACCAAGCACTCCTTTTTCCTCTATACAGTACTCCTGGTACCTTTTTGTGTTGTTGTTGTTGTTTTGGGGTTTTTTTTTGTTGTTGTTGTTGGTTTTTTTGTTTTTTGTTTTTTGTTTTTTGTTTTTTTATTTCCTGGGATCAGCCATTCTGGAGCTTAGAGAAGGTGCTTTATGAAAATCAGAGATATTTCCCCCCCCACCAGGGCCTTATCCCATGCATTTCTTCCAAACAGCTTCCTTTCCTGAAGTCCAGGACTGAAATCCTCTTCTTTGCCTCACTGACTATTCAGACATCAACACTGCAGCCAAAGCTGCTCCCAAACTCCTCATCTTTAGACAGTTCTTCTTTGTTGATACAATTTTTCCTTTTCACACTTGAAATACCGTGACTGGCATAGGATTTTGTTATAGGGAAGGTCTTTCATGCTAGACTTATCTTTCAGCATTGAAATGCTTCTAGCAATCTGAGTTTATATGAAGATACATAGTTTAATAAGTACTATGCAAAAGAAGGTTGTTTGTATTTCAATTATTTTTCCATGAATTTTTGATGCAGATAATGTTTAGTCAGCCACTCCCAGTGTGTGTATGTGTGTGTGTGTGTGTAACCTGATACTATGGCATAATTTCTTTTCTGGAATGAGTTTTTGATTTCTTCATTACTCATATGACAAGGTGTGCTGGCTTTGTCTGGGGTAGCATTAATTTTCTTCCCAGGTGCTGGTGTGGGGCTGTGCCTTGGATTTGTGCTGAACACAGGGTTGACAGAGATGTTTTTGTTGTTGCTGAGAACTTACAGAGGCAAGGTCTTTTCTGCTTTTTGTACTGTTGGGCTGGTAAGGAGGTGGGGGTGCTTGGGAGGCTGAGAGAAGACACAGCCCAGACAGGTGACCCCAGCTGACCAAAGGGGTATTCTAGACTTTGTGGCATCATGCTCAGTATAGAAAAGGGGGCAAAGAAAGAAGAAGTGGGGGGCTGTTCAGAGTGACTATGCTTGTCTTCCCAAGTCACCATTACACATCACGTGCTCTCCTGGGGATGCTGAACACCTGCCTGCCTATAGAAAGCAGTGAATTAATTGCTTTTTTCTTTGCTTACACCAATGGCTTTTGTTTTTCCTATTGAGCTGGTTTTGTCTTAATCAATGGGTTTTCTAGCTTTTTTAATTCCCTGGTTTTATCACTAATCCCACTGATGGGGGAGTGAGATGCGTGGTGCTTGGCTGTTGGCTGGGCTTGAACCATCAGAGAAGGCTACAAATGAGAAGAGCCAGGTTCTCCTAAATGAATGTTATGAGTCTCAAGGATGGATTATCTGTGACAGGATGATTGAGGAATAGTCAGAGAATGGCTGAATAAGAATAGCTCCTGGAAAATCATCCCATCAGTTTGATGACTGAGTTTTAATTAGGAATCATGAGTATTTTCTCTAGAACTTTGTTTGAACTATTTATAACCTGTATGACTTAATTGAATTAGATGAGAATTAGGAAAAATTCTTATTTATCTCTAGGTTAATTTTGGTTTAATTAGAGATGAATTATGAGTATTATAATGGTCTAGGCTGTCCTCTGATATAGGGTTTGAAAAAGACTTGGATTTGAATATTATAGTATTCCAATAGTTATGGTGGAACCTCATTTCTTAAGTAGAGAAATTCTGCTGTTGGAGGGTGGTTTTTTGCATTCCCACTGTGTAGGCCAAAACTAGATTTTAAGATGATCCCAAAATAAAATTGGAATGCTGATAAGTGTGAGAGCTAGACATTCTAAAACAGTGAGAGCTAGAAATTCTAGAACACTGTGGAGATTTGGAGATCTAGGTGTCCTTGGGTTCCACATCCAAGCCTTTTGATTTAAACCATTTGTGAGCAAAGAAAATCTACTACAACTCCAGCTTGCAGCACTAATAGTGTGAGATGAAAGAAATGCTAAGACTATAGACAGACACTATTTTTCACCATTCAGACTTAAATTAATCAATACTTTGTTCTTAAATTGTATTTTCACCATAAGAGAGAGACTGCCAACTTTCATCAATTGCATTAATACTAAGTGCTCCCAAATTTCAGAATGAAATAATTATGTTAGAATAATGTATGATTGAAAATAGTTACAGTTATATTGATTTACACTGTAGATATGAGAAAGGAATTTGCAAGCTTGGCAGGTTCGTAAAATAGAATCTTTTAATAAATCTAAAAATATTAGTTATACTGTAAAGTTCAGCATTTAAATATTCCATATGGCATTTAGCTACTAAGGAAACAGAATCACTAGCCGTTTAAAAATTACCTGATTTTATCAAGATATATTTCTCAAAATGCAGCAATATATTTCTAGGATAAAATTAGAAACAGTTAAATGATTTGCTTTAAATCTGGATGTAGCAAGTATATTGAATGTAAAAAGAAAAATTAAATCATGAATCCTGGAATATGTGTGCCTGCATGAGTAGATTGGATATGGACACAGTAAAGTGGGACCACATCTGGATTGCACTTTCCAGCACCAACCATTATTTTCTCCTGTAAGAGAAATATTTTTGATATTATTTGCTTTTGATATTAATTTAAAAAAAAAAAAGTGACCTAAAGAGGTATTTTTTCCTTCACTTTCACTAATCCTCTTCCTTTTTTATATCATGGTATGAAAAGATATATGTTCTGGAGTTTCAGGGTTTGTGGTAGTTTTGTTTTGCTTTTTTTACATTAAAATTTAGTTGGATCTCAGTGTACAATTGCTCCACTTCTGCTTCATTATTTGGCTATCTCATGCTCTGGGTAGCATAAATCTAAGATCAAGATTTTCCAGTACTGACATTTCAGATGTTTAGGGAGATAATGAATCTGTATTTAATTTAATTTAGTCTACACCTCTTGTATCATTGTATTATAAATTTATTATGCTTACCCATGAGAGGAATGGTGCACTGTAGTTCTTCTTCTCATAAATGCTATTTATTCTTTAGCTTCACATATAACATCCTTTGTGCAGTCCTTGAAAGGGAGATTTGCTTATGGAAAGACATCTCATGATAATTCCACAGTGCCTGGCCTGGTGGTTTCAGATTCAGCAGAGGGAAAGTATTCTAAGGCTGAAATTCAGAGATCAGAGAAGTAAATATATGAATTGTAAATGAACTGCATATCTATTCAAGGTTATTGTAAGGGTTTTAAGTACAAAACCCAATATTTCTTTGTTCAAAATAAATAACTTCAAGTCAGATATCACACCATTTTTAAAGAGGAATAGTCAAATGTTTATATCTTTGCTATATTCTATAGAGTCACTGATTTTCCATACTTAATAAGCAAAGGAAACCATAGAATTTTTTTTTTTTTATTATTATTATTATTATTATTATTATTATAGCACAATGGACACATTATTTCTCTTTCATTGAAAGGCAAGAAGGGTTCCATTCATCAATAAATAGAGATTAGGTGTATTAAAGAGGCAAAGTAATGGTTATGTGCAACTTTTCTGAAACTTCAATCCCTCTTCCCATAGCAGGAGGTTAGCTTCTCTTATGGTTTTATTCAGAGATCTACTGTGTGTTCCTTGATTATTAAAAGCACAGTTGGATGCGAGTTTAAATGGAGGAATATTTCTGCATCTTACTTGCTGTTGTCTCTTTATTTTATGCAATCATACAATGGCTTGAGTTGGAAGGGATCTTAAAGATCTTCTCACAATCCCCCTGCCAAACCTTCCGCTACCCCGGGTTGCTCAGAGCTCCATCCAACCTGGACTTGAACATTTCCAGGGATGGGACACGCACAACCTCTCTCAGAAACAAGTACCAGGGCATCACCAGCCTCACAGTAAAGAAATTCTTTCTAATATTTAACCTAAATCTACTCTCTTTCAGTTTGAAGCCATTACCCCTTGTCCAGGAATGTCCCAGGAATCATTGTCACTCCAGACCCTTGTATATAATTCCTCTCCATCTTTCCTGTGGGCTCCCTTCAGGTACTGGAAGACCACAATTAGCTCACCCCAGAGCCTTCTCTTCTCCAGGCTGAGCAATCCCAATTCTCTCAGCCTTTCCTCCCAGCAGAGCTGCTCCATCCCTCTGATCCCCTTGGTGCCTCCTCTGGCCTGGCTCCAGCAGCTCCCTGTCCTTGCTGTGCTGGGAGCCCAGAGCTGGATGCAGCCCTGCAGGTGGGGTCTCAGCAGAGGGGGCAGAGGGGCAGAATCCCCTCCCTGCCCTGCTGCCCACGGGGCTCTGGGTGCAGCCCAGCACACGGGGGGTTCTGGGCTCCCAGCGCGCATTGTGAGTTTTAAAATATTTCTAATAGATATAGTAAATACTGAGAAATCAAGACCATGTTAGATGTATAACCAAACACATGTCTGGGTTCCCTTTTGAGAGTAGACAAATTGTTTTAAGAAAATGCCAGTCATATTCCCGATTTCCAATAATTCTAAGTCATAGTAGAGTACATTCTTGCAATGGATAAGATAGAAGAGAAAAATTAACTAAGCAAACCTCATTAGTTGTCTTATACTAAAAATAGTGGGAAAGTACAGGAAAAATTATAATTTTAGATGGCTTATCCATTTGGTGTTTTCTCTTAATCTCCACTTTCTTATAGACAAGGAAAAATCAGATCCTCTGCATATGAACAGAGATTTTAAGTGCTTGGTATCATTCTGCCCAAGAGGTATGAACAGGAGGTAAATAGGTTTAGGTTTATGTACAGTGTGATTATTTTACACATAGAAAAGTATTTTAAAACTTCACAATATAGTTATAATGTGGAAAAAATCCTATTTGATAATTTAAGAATGGTATCTATTGTGCTGTCAAGTACTACTTTAAGTATTAGAAAGGTAAATGTGCAGACCTTGGAATAGAGCAGAACAGAAAATATAGATGGCATGAATTTTTTCTGGCAAAATGAAACTTGAGTGGAGACCTCCAGGATACATATGACCATCTAAGCCATATTCCTGTGTATCTTTTATAACAGAAGACTCAAGAAATTCTTACATATATTTATTTCCCTGTAGAGGCAACCTAAAAACCTCCGTCAAACAATTGGCAGAATAGCAGTCTTCACTGCATGGTCTTTTTTATCCAAACAAGAAATTTTGAGTTCTAATAAAACCCTCATGACCCTGTCAGCCCTGCTTAACCTCCATTAGAGACTTCAATTTGGCTGTCTGTCTTCTCTGAAGTCTAAAAGCTGTTACTTGGCTGTCATAAACTGGGATGGCTGATGGTCATGGCTATTGCAGTGAATAAAGGCTGGAGCTGAGAGGTGAGGAAAATTAGAAAAACTCTGCTGCTTGCTCTTTTTGTGCTGTTCTCTATAGTGAAGATGGAGTTTGAGCTTTTCCATATGTTGCTAATCTGTCAATTTTCATATGTATCCTGAAAACATTTAAGAAAGAAAGGATGATTCAAAAAAAATCAGTTACAGTTCTTCAAAACCTCAGATTACTATTGAAAATATACAGTTATATTCCCCTCTTTTTTTTAGAATAGCACGTCCAAATTATCTAATGTTTTTGAAGGGAAAGAATGTCATGAAAAGCAGGTAATAACTTGCTGAAAAGTGCAACAGCAATAAAGAATTTAAGTGATTTTCAGTGAATTCAGGCAAAATAGTTCTAATTACGTGCATTCCGTTTGAAATTCAAATGTGAAAAACCACAGGAAATCGGGAGTATATTTTGGAATGCATTTGGTAGACTAGGGAAGAATGAATAAAATCCTCTCTGAGGTAAATGATTGCTAAAATATTAACCAGAGTGAAAAGTACATAACTTTCAGGCAAATAAACCCTCCCCTTGACTCCTCTTCCTCTTGAAACCTTTTATTTTTTAAAGGTCATTATATTAGAAATTATGTGGGTAGAAGAAACACCTCTCAGTGTTTTAAATTTGATTTGTAGTTCTAACACAAAGATAAAAGGAACAAAAAAAACAAAAACAAAAACAAAACCAAAACCAAAACAACAACAAAAAAAACAAACAAAGAAAAACCACAAACCCTTGCATGAATGATTTTAGGAAATTTCAAAAATTGCCCTGAAAAATTATGAGAAAACACTCAACCTTCCTCTTGGTGCACAAGAATAGATTTCTTGTTTAATTTTCTCCTTTGGTATCAGCAGTGGTGTGGCAGCAGGACATTGGCAGTGACCCTCTCCTGTGCTGGGCACTGGTGAGGGCACACCCCAAATCCTGCCCTCGGTGTGGGGCTCCTCATCATGGGAAGGACATGGAGGTGCTGGATCATGTCCAGAGAAGGGAACAGAGCTGGGGAAGGGTCTGGAGCACAAGGCTGATGAGGAGCAGCTGAGGGGGCTCAGCCTGGAGACAAAGAGACTCACAGGAACCCTTATCACTCTGTACCCTGAGAGGAGGGTGGAGCCCAGTGGGGAGCAGTTTCTTCTCCCAAGGAACAGCTAGGTAGGACAAGGTAGGACAAGAGGAAACAGCCTTAAGATGCACCAGAGGGAGTTTAGATTGGGCATTAGGAATAATTTATTCAATCAAATGGTTTTCAAGCATTGGAACAGGGTGCCCAGGGAAGAGGTTGAGTCAATTTTCCTGGAGGTGTTTCAAAGGTGTGCAGACATGGCACTGAGGGATGTTTAAAGGTGAGCTTGGCAGGGCTGGGTTAACGGTTAGACTCAATGACCTTAAAGGTCTTTCACAATCTAAACTATTTTATGATTCTTTAATTTTAAAGAGGAATCTGTTTCACCCCTCACTACTCTGCCCTTTGTGGGGATTGAATGTCCTGTCTACACCTCTTCATCTGGGAGAGAAGAGGGACATTACACTCACTTTATTTTCCAGGTGGAATGTCCCACCTCTCACTTTCTCAAAAGCAAATGAAATGCAAATTTCACACTCATTTTCTCTTTTAATGGTACACACAAGCTTTTCTTGCAGTGGCATAGGAAAATGTGGTGCTTTGAAAATTTTGAAAGTGAATGTTGTTCTTTCTGGTATGTTCTTCATACTTGCACCATCACAATTGAGGCATATGTACAATCCTGCAGCTCCAGTAGTACCTATTTACAGAACTGAAATATTCACCAAGTTCCTCCCAAATTTCCAAGTAGATTGTGGAACCAGACACTAAAAGATAAATCAGAACAGTCAGTGGCCAGAAGACTTTTAAAGCAACTACTTCTCAGGGATTTCTTTGCTTTCAGATCTTTCTAATCCTGGAAAAAGAGATGGAGGAAGAAAGGTTTCGAGCCAGTTTTGGCAGTATTCTAGTTTCATGGGTATAAAAAACTATGGGTTATGAGAAAGTTTTTGTTTTCAATATGGGATTAAAACAAATTTGGTACCTCAAAACTCCATTATGCAGATACAGTTCTGATCCAGTCCCCTGAGAAGCAGATAGAACAAAAAAGTACAACATCTGTCTTTGTTTTTAAAGCACATCTTATTTTGAAA
Source organism: Brachypodius melanocephalos (assembly GCA_013398615.1). Taxonomy (NCBI): domain Eukaryota; kingdom Metazoa; phylum Chordata; class Aves; order Passeriformes; family Pycnonotidae; genus Brachypodius; species Brachypodius melanocephalos. The sequence continues at coordinate 3,201,331 of VZSR01003209.1, forward strand.
CAAATAAATGGATTCTCATGGCCATTTCAGCTTTAGGAACCAGAAAGAGTTATAGTCTAAGCAAAAGCTAAATTAACCGTTCAGCAGTAGCATCCATGCTCCTGTTTCAGATGTGGCTGCTTTCTTTTGCTATTATTTACATTGTCTGCAAATACTTTAAAACTGGATAGTTGATGTGAGCTTTATTAATCACTTTTACATCTTTGAAGGTGCTCACTGAAGAATAAGATATAAAAATCTTCCAGGGATATTTTAAAGGAAATATAACTTCTGTACTAAATGATGATTCTGTTTTTGTTGTTCCCCCTTCTCCCAACATATTAAAGTTGTGCTCTAAAAATTTAGCAAAGCAAGTACTTACCCTCTAACAGAGAAGCATTAAATGTATTGAATTAGTGAACAGTGGCAGTTTGTCATTCACACCGCTTTATATAAGATCTTTCTTAAATTATAAGTAGGAAAAACAATGCTTTTATTGCACAGAATATAGCATGGCATTTTATGTTGTCTCAAGAAAAATAGTCATCCCTTTTATGAGAGAGAACATATGCCAAATTAGGTATATTATTTTTAATGAATCACTCACTAATCATTGATTGTTCAAGCCTTGCTTTCATATTTTTGGTTAAATGTGACTTAAAATCAAAATAAAATAGAGAAGATATTCTTATGCTAACACATACATATTATTGAAATTAACTGAAAGCTTTCTTTTACGGTAAGCTTAAAAGTTCTTTTGTGGAGAATCTTGTCTTTCTACATACCTGTGCTATTTTTATAAAAATGTCCATTCTGAGACAGGTTTTTTTGTCTTGGTGTGTCTCAAGAATCCTAAGTATGAGATGTTGTATTAAGATACAGAATTCCAATGCCACATCTGACATTAATCCAAATTAAATAAATGCAGCTGAGTGAAGCAACTGGCTAAATATAGAAATCTATATAATTGAAGATAGTTTTAAAAAATATATTTTTTAAGTGTAGCTATTGGAATTTGTAAATTAAATTAATGTACATTAAGCATTGTAAAAAGATGGAAAAAATCTGGAAGGTTATGCAAAGCTGGTCTTCATTTAAGAGTTTTTTTCCTAAGACATTTTGCTGCTTCAAACATTACCATAAATATTACAGTAAATTTTCTCTTTTGACTTTGTATGACATTGCAGGAGTATAAGTTTTGCATGTAGTCACATTAAGAAAAAAACAAACCAAAATCAGCCAACGAAGCAACCTCAGCTTCTGCCTGTGCTCATAAGTGCCAGTCCATTAGATGTCTTTAATTGTTTTGCTTTGCATTTACTCTCCACTCGGCGTTCTTGTGCTGTGGCTCCACACAAATCAGATATGACACTCATGCACAGAATCACTGCCCCACACATCATTTAGGAACTAATTCTCAGATGAGGGAAATAAACTGAAATCATGACAAAACAGAAAATTTTAAAACAATTTTGAAATGGGAATTTTGGGTGTGGATTTCTGCTGTGAGGATGTTGTCTTGGATCACTTGAAGGACAGAAGGTGGTTGTCATAGCAAACTGCTGCAATCTACTATCCTAGACCTAAAATTATCTACTTTATTCACTGGGGATTATAATTAAGATATTGCCAAAGATTATTTGGTTAAAGTGTCATTAAACATAAAATTTGATAGCACACACATTATTAGTAATGAAGAAAAATAAATGTGTGAGAGGAGGAAGATCAGATTGTGTGTGCTGTCTGTGTGTCTGATATCTGCTGGCAGCTGTTCAAAGTGAAGTAAGCTTCAATTTTAACTGCAGTACGTGTTTGAAGACAGCTAAAGGCATAACTCAAGACAACACCAATAAGCAATATTATTATTATTATTATTATATTGTTGTTGTTGTTGTTGTTGTTGTTATTTTACTATTAATGAAAAATTCTTCAATACATAAAAATAATCAGAATGAGAGATCTACATCCAGGTCAGGTTTTATATCATAGATTCCATCACTAATACTTAAATTAATGAAATGATATTGATTTTCCTTTTCTTTCCTCCTAGTCATAAGAACATATTTTAAATATTTTGATGATGTTTGATAATGTGTTGAGCTGCAAACTAATTTAAATCACCAACATGTGCAATCAGTGTGTAATATATATATATTTTTTAGGAAAAATTCCATAAATTGATGCTATGAAACTATTTTCTAGTTCTTGTGATACTGAATGCACTGAATGCACCTCTTTGCAGGTGATTTCTACCTGCAAAGCAAGATGATGCTTCCTGTCTCTGATCCTAATTATACACCCATTTCTTGAAAAATGTAATTGTAGGTATTGATCTCCTGGATATAAAAATATCCAGGATATAAATATAATGAAAAATAAGGAATTAAGAATGGCAAGTTAACATAAAAAACTATGAATGTTGATTTTAACAGACATAGCTTGGCTAAGAGAGTAATGGTGATCAATACCTTGCAATAGAAATTCTATTATTGCTGTTTGGGAATAACTAATTAATTAATTATTAACCACAAAAGAGACACAGCTTAGCATTTGATGTAATTAAGGGACAACTCAATGAACTTGAGCTGGAATGCTCATTAAAAGTTAATTGAGCAATGTAAATGTTTAGATTGTCCTGGAATCTGGACTTGTTATCAGAGGCTTTCTATGCTGGATGCTTGTGGCCTGCAGGGACATAGAGCAGAAGAGAAGTTTGGAATTTATAGCCTGGGGAAAAGTTTAACCTCAGGCATTAACTTTGAGTCTACTGATCTTGTTAAGAATAATACATCTGTTATTTGTTACCAAAAAAAAAAAAAAAAAAAAAAAAAAAAAAAAAAAAAAAAAAAAAAAAAAAAAAAAAAAAAAGCAAGAAGCAAACATATTTTTCTGTGTCTGGCACTTAGATCTGAGAGAATTTGGTGGGTGCCTATTCCACCTGTATTTCGTACTTATCACCAGTTACAGTGCAGCTCCTAAAACCACAAAGTGCATGGCATGACTCATCTGTGGAAATTTCATTTGATATCTGAGATCAATGGTGTGTTTAATGCATCTAGGACCATAGATAACATCATTTTAATTAAAAATGCTACCAGAGTAATTACTTTTTAAGCATAAGGCCACAGATAAGAAAATGGAACGACACTTAAATTGGGTTTGTAAGAAAATGAATTTGCATTAAAAAGTAGCTATCAGCCATTTCAGTGCCAATGAGGGAGATCAAGGTTACAGATCTTTGCTCTGTATGCTGAGAAACCTGGCTTATGAGAGCTGATATATTTGGACTTTAAGGAAAATGAGATCTCAGTGATTTTTCTCATCTCAGTTTCAGTTTAATTAGTGTCATCACTCAGAGAAGCACTTGTTCCTTTTAGGGAATAGTGGACAAATGGCTCCTTAAAAAATCAGGGTAAAATGTCAGGGCTCTGTAATTAAAACAAGCAGAGAGTCAAGACTGGGGGTGAAGGGACTGTTTAATTGATTACTGCAATTTTTAATTTTTTAGTCCAATATTAATCCAGTTAAAGTTTCAGTATAGTAAGGTTTGAAGGGATATAAAATGAGGAAGAAAGCACAGACAACTCTTCCTGATTTTTCATTACCACCTTTCTGATTCAAGATATCTTCTTTCCAAGTGGGAGTTGGCATCTTAGTAGCCCTAAAAATTGCTCTGGTTAAGTTTTTCTATATTAAAAAAATAAATTAAAAAATATTCATTTATTGCTTAGCTTATGTCTAATATTTCAGAGCAAGATTATAAACATAAATTCTTATGAGGGCACCAGACATAACATGGATGTTAATTTTCAAAATTAACAACTTTTATTAACTAATACTTTCAGCAATTACTTTTTAATATTTAACTTGACAAAAATATTAAAGGAGTGGGAGCTGAAATTGTTTACTCACTGCTCAAAATGTTTTTCTTGGTAGATTTCCTCAGCAGGGAATTATCTAGAAGTCTGAATTATCCTGAACATCACAGTGTTTTCTAGGCTCACTTTAGTTCATAACTTCATGTTGTGTGTTGAATTGCATCTTGTACTTTTTGGCAAGGAGAAATAGTGCTGTCATTGTTCGTTGTCAAAAAGATCCCCAAAACAGCCCCAGACAAAACAACAATGACAACAAGCAAAATAACAACTGCAACTCTCCACCCCCCAAAAAACAACACCATCCTCAAAGAAAGCCCCAAACCAAAAAAATCCTACCACAAAATCATATTTTAAAAGATAAGAAAATACCCAAGTTCTATCTATAGATGAAGTGTACTTTCTTGAAAGATGATTTTTGGACATTATCCAGCCTCTGACCTGCTCATTTCATTGGACTTTATTGAAAAAAACGTTTCCAAGGGTAAGATTCTTCAAATCTTGTATGACAGCTGAGCATCCTGGCTGGAAGACAAAATGTCAAGTGACAAATGTGAATATTACAATAGTCCAACCTTTTTTTGTGAGAATAGTAGCAGTGACAAGTTAAGCTCCAAGTTCTTTACCTAGGAGGCTCTTCTTGGAGAATTGTGAATGTTATGCTGAAATTAAAACCAAAATAATGCAGAGCAAAGAGGATATTTCCCATTGCAGAAAGGAAGTAACTGAACTGAGATGCTGGACAAGAATAAGCAATGTTCTCTTTCAAAATAACAGGTTTTGTGACAACTGCACCTATCTAGAATGTTACCATAAACCTCTGTAGTCCAAAATATGCTCCTAAAGTGTTGTTTGATGGGCTCATGTTATGAATGTGTCAGAGTAGAGGTAATAATTTTATTGGCAGATTTCAGTTCCTCCACTCTATATGTTTCTCCTAACTATCACATAGAAAAAACAAGAAAACCTACTTTATGTTTACCATGAATTGCATATTGTCTTTTAGAATCATTAGAAAGGAGTGAATCTATGAATAAAAGTATGGATGGTTTTGGGAATAAAATTAAGAGTAAAATTTTATTAACAAAATTTTTATGAATAAAATTAAGTGTTTCCCGAAGGTAACTGGTCACAATTGCCATAAATATTTTAAGTTTCTTGAAAATTTTTTATCTCTTATTTTATCTCTTTAGCTTCTTACATTTTGCTCTGATTTGCTTTGCATTTCCCTCCATAGATATCCCTAAATGTTTTGGTGGTTTTTTTGGTTTGTTTTTGTTTTTTGTTTTTGTGGGTTTTTTTGGGTTTTGTTTTGGTTTGGTTTGGTTTGGTTTGGGTTTTTTTTTGTTTTTTTTTTTTTTGGGGGGGGGGTTTGGGTTTTTTTTTTATTTATTTATTTTGAGCTGGGTTTCTCTAATGAATAATGACACTCCTGATGCCATCCCAATAAGCCTATGCATTTTTCTACTTAACAGCAAGTTTACATTTTGTTTCCTAACAAACTGAAAGTTATTTATGTGGAATGTTAGTCAATAAAATGTGTGATAGTTCTAATTGTTGCTAGTCCATGAGAGCTGTGCATTTCTTCTTGGTTATGTTCTTGCCTCATGTCTACAAAGTCTTTTCTATCCAGCTGGCTCTCAGCTCGCATGGTGCCACAGTGTTGTTCCTTTATAGATGCAGAACTTGCCATTGCCTCACTTCACTGAACTTCCTGGGGCTCCTGTCAAACCCTTGCTTCAATCTGTCCAGGTCCCAAAATGTAACAATCCTGCCATTCTGCACCTTGATTTGGTGCTGTCACCTGGTTAATGTGCTCTGGGTATCTCTAGCGACTCACTGCCATTTGTTTGGGGTTTTTTCCTGCTGATTCAAGTCTGTGAGGATGGCAGGCCAGATAAATTCATATACTGTCTATCCACCCTGTTCACATCAATCCACTTGGATTTAGATGATCCACTGTTCTCTGTCTTCCCAGGCCAAATAATTAATCTCCTAGAAAATCATCAGACTGGTAAAGCATGCTTTGTGTCTTGGATTGGATGCTTTTTTTCCCTTTAGTGCTAGAACTTGAAAATTCTTTTACCTAGTTGATATAACTGTAATCAGCCACTAGAGAAAAAAATCACAAACATGTTATGAGACCTCTCATTAGAGGATCTCCCTTGAAATCTTTCCCTTTAGGAAAGAGGGTTTTCTTTACAAAACAGACATGGGAGTTTATCTCCGATTACTGAAGTGATACCAACACTTCATATCCTCCTGCTCTTCCAAGCTCAGCCTTTGAACTTATGGCAAAATATCTCAACTGAGTACAAAAGTATCAGAACAAGCCTAAAATCATGCATCACAGTATGAATGCTCAGAGCTGCTGCTGTAGTACATGTCTGAGGCATCCTTCTGAATGACACACAAAAAACGAGCCCAGCATTGCAGTAAACACAGGTTTAGTCACTCAGGAAAGAAATGATGATAAATCTAGCAGCTTACCAAAAAACCCCTCATGCAATGAGCATTCCTTTTTTGCCTGGACAAAAGAGCATTTGATGACAAGTGGAAGGTATTAAATTTCCCTTTAGAAAAGCTTTCACTCCTCTTTTGACTGGATTATTCACTCACATTTCACAGAGTACAAGCTCAGCACTCTTCTGAGCAATCATGCTGCATAATGGTTTTTACTTAAATGGGACACATAATAGATGGTCTAACCCCTAAGTATTGTTTTTTTGTTAGCATTGCCCTCCTTTTACATATTTTTATCACAGATGGAAGAATGCAGCTGTAGTAGAGGGCTTGTTTAAGCATCACTTTGTTCTTAAAATGGTGCTAATCATGCCAAGGCTGTGGGTTTGATCCCTGTAAGGACCTTTCACTTAAGAGGTGGACTCGATGATCCTTGTAGGTCCCTTCCAACCCAGAATATTCCATGATTCTTATATTCGTCCACCCCCATGCTCACCACCCACTTGCTTTTTCTTCCTTTTCAGTCACAAAGACATTCTACCCTTCAGAGTCTCGTTACCCCATGAAATTATGGTTGAATGTTACCCAACACCCCAAAATAACCATTTCTCGATTGAATTAGTCGGTGTTGCAGATTGCTTGTGTACAAAAAAAGAGAGTTGAAGTTTATATGTGTGGAAGATTTAGTTTTCTTTTGGAGGAAGCAGGTATAACTGTGTAATAAACTTGTTGTTCTAACAGTGTTCCCTCTTTTCTAATCTCCTTCCTGTAGAAAGATCCATCTATATTAATTTTTTCTTAGCTGAAAGTGCACCTTTGTCAATAAAATATATCTTTTTAATACATCACTATAGAAATGGCTGTAAAGCATTATTGAGTAAGCAATTTTTTTTCTATTTTTTAACCTTAGAAATAATTTTAGCACAGTAAATTAGGAGTTTTGATATCGACTGTTATATTTGCTGGTAATATTTTTGAGTCTAAAAGAGTGTAGGAGTTTAGGGTATAAAACAGCTTAAAAATGAATAAACAAAGAATTGCCAGTTCATTTCCATAGCAAATGCACTGACAATTGTAAACAACATTTTTAGACAAAAGACAGAACTCTAAATTATGACGTTGACTTTTTTAAAATGAGTTTTATAGCTCAGTCATGAGGTCAGATTTCGGAAGTGTATTCATAGCTATTCTTTTGCTGAAAGCTGTGAATTTGACTTTATTGTTTCAAATGCAGTTTTTCTAAGCCTGAAATAAATAAGGGCAGAGATATTTATATGTGTTGAAAACACCTTTTGCATTTTTTCCCTAGAGTATTTCACAATAATCACAGGTACAGAAAGTTTTTAATAGCAGTCTAGAAAACACAGAAGTTAAAATATGACAATGTAGAAGCATAATTCATATCAACTATTAGTTACTATAGACTTTCTAAAGCCTAAGATATGGCTTTATCAGTGTAGATGGTTTATTGAGTAGAAAGTAGACAGGCTCCCCAAACACTGAGTCTTAAAGATTTATATTTTGCTGATTGAAACCATTAAGCTGAAACTCAAATTATCTTCTTCCATAAAGGATGCTAAACCTGGTGGGTGTTTGTACCAGCATCTGGCTCCCAAGACAGAGTGTAGGTCAGGAGCAGGGCAGATACAAAATCTCAAGCAGTTCTTCTCAAGGTATGTTCCAGTAAGTTTTGTTTCCTTTCTTTCCAGTTGGGAAAAAAAAAAAAAAAAAAAAAAAAAGAGTTCACCAGAAGGTAAATTGACTGTGTTTTTTTTCAATGGAAACAACAAATTGAAACATGTAAGAAGTTAATGTTTTTTGGTAAACTGAAACAGGGACTGGGGAACTGACTGATAAAGTTTCCAAGAATAAAGATCAGCCATCCTAATCTTCTTTTCGAAAGTGACATTAACCCATTGATTGCTCTGTCCCCTGCAAAGGCCTGGCCTCTCATGATTGATGATTGCTTCTATCTGAAAGATGGATTTCTTTTAAGCCTGAAGACAAAAATAAATCTGTGCGTTTCAGTGACTGTTGAGGGTGTACTTGCTTTCCTGAAGGAACTTATGCAGAGTTTTGCCCAGACATGGAATCTCTGAGATAGATGTTTGGTTTTAAAGGCAGAGGGAAGAAGAAAAGACAGATCATGTCCATCAGATACCTTTTAAGCTTCTCTTAACCTCAGGTTATAAGTGGAGTAATTCTGGAGTTGTAGAGGAAAGGGGAGAAAATATTGCACTTTTTCATGCAACAAAAGGTATGCTGGGTATAGTCCTCTCACTTGCCTTAGAAATTTTTGTGGAAGATAACATGATTTACCCCTCTTTTAACTTTTTTCAGCAGTAAGTTCATATAATTTTAACATATCTTCTCTAATTTACTGCATATTATGTTTTTTTTTGTTCTGTAGAAAGAGGGAATCCCTTACGTGTGAAATTTACTTTAGCTCTATTATCATATCTTTATTTAATACTTAGCAGCTGTATTTTCTGGTCAATATATTCCTGGAGTTACAAAAAAATAAATCTAACTCAACATTAAATTAATAGAATTTTAAACTGTGCTTTTGCAATATTTTACAGAACTCTACCAAAACAATTACTTCTGTTCTTCTGTTTTGAATTTTCTGTCCTTCAAACAGTAATTATAGTGATTTAAATGTCTTACAAATTCTCTCTGAAAAGTTTGACACAATTTATTTGGTAATTCCAATAAAAAAATTAGAGCAAGGCAATACTTGTTATTTCATGAATGTGCAATCATATTCACTGCCCAAAGCAACCATTTTGTAGTTCTTTACACTGGGGAAAATATCTAATCATTAGTTTCTTTAGCTAATCCAGAGACATCCAGCATTTCCTAAAATAAAACTATTAAGTAGGTTAATAATTCTCTCATTAAAATATCCACTGTTCCTTTCATACACTATACTTACAAAAAAAGGATGCTAGCTTTAAATATCTAAGGTCTTTTTCAGCCACTGTCACCTCTTACTTTGTAACAGTTATCATTTGACCAATGCTCTTTGTGATTTAGTTGAGTTTTGAGTCAGAGGTTATAGCTGAATTTAACGACCTTGGTCTTAAATATTCTTAAATATGGTTTCACTACTCAGATGTCTTATTGTTTTAATAAAAATCTTGGTAGATATTCTCCCTTTTCCATATCCCAGGAGAAAAATTCTCCAGGTGTTGCCATGAGTGAAGAGTTTAACAGTTCTAAAAGAACTTGGTGTGGAAGGCTGTAAAGTCCAGAGAATTCATCATTAGATACAGGTTCATAACGGCAGCTGTGCAACCTGTTGCCTTTACCAGGGTTTCTTGCATTGCAAAGAGTTGTGCAAAGTTCTCAGTTTATTGATTTGTTTTGCAATTAAGTAGGGAGAGCAGGTTGAAGGCAAGCCTTTAGTTATGCGACTTTCTTCTCTTTTTTTTTCTTTAATTCTTTTACTTCTCTTCCAAACAGATTTTTTTTTTCTCTACTGGATTCTTTCCTGATCTTTCTTTTTGTCCTCAGTGTAGCATTTCTGTCTGGTCTGGAAAATACCAAAAACTCTTATCAATAATAGCAGGGGCTCAAAGGTTTTTGTCAGCTCAAATAAGTGTTTTTATTATAATTTAATATGCGAAATAGTTAATAATTCCATCTCTAGGAACTGTATTTCACTGTCAGTGATGACATAAACAAAACCCTTCTCTTGCTGACAGAATCTGGCTTTATATACCATGCCTGTGGTCCATGGAATTGAAGTTTTTCTTTTTTTGACTTGCAGTCAAACATTCGTAATTTCTTATCATCTCTCACTGTGTGCCACAGTGCAGTTGGACAATATAAACCACAGGCAGCAGTCAGGCTTTGTTTTGCATCTCTCAGACACAGTGACTAACTAAGATTTTCAGTGATTATGTGAATTTTTAAAAGGTCAGTTTTACCGTGTTACTTATCATACTTATAAAATGCAGTTATTCTTACCTTTTTTGCTTCACTTGACTGCTGAATCTGTAGTTTTACTAGAACCATAGAACAGTTTGGGTTGGAAGGGAGCTTTCAATGTAATCCAATCCAACTACCCCTGTAATGAGCAGGGACAACTAGATCAGGTTGATGAAAGCCCCATCCAATGCAACCATGAATGTTTCCAAGGACTGGCATCCATCACCCTTTGGGGCAACCCATTCTAATGTTTTGCTAATCTCATTATAAAAAATTTCTTCTTATATCTAATTTCAATCTATCCTCTTCTACTTTAAAACCCTTACCCTTTGTCCTATCACTAGAATCCCTTTGCTTGCTTGTTTTGTTCATTCAATTGTTTGGGGGTTTTTTAATGCAGTGTAAATTGATAATTTATTTTAATCTATTTTTATTTTATTTTCAAATTGGGTCTGCAATTTGAAGAAATAATGTAAGCCTCAGTTACTGTGTAACTACAGTTTTAATGTAGTTTTATTTTTTTGTGAAAAGGGAGGAGCTGTGTAGGTGTGGCTGATCATACATCTTGGTAGTTCCCATATCAATCATAAATAGATAGGAGAGCCTTCCTTGCAAACATATTTTCAAAAAAGTAGTTGTGCATCAGAGGAGAATAGTGGAAGCACCATTCACTTAGTGAGACTGCTTGTCGTGCCCGTTTAGGGACCTTGGAGTGCTGCCCAGAGACTTGGGATCCTGACAATGTGCTAAAAGGGCCCCATACAAACCCCATTAATGTCAGCAGAACAATCTCCACAGAATTACACGAACTTTAAATCAGGATAAGCAAGTGCTCCTGTCAGTACTTTATCTGAGTCATGTGCAGGCTCACAAAGGAGAGGAGAGGTTTTCAGGCTGGAATAAAACACTTCCAGGTCCCAGCAGTAAATCTCAATAGGTATGATGTGATGGCCCTAAAATACACTGAGCTTTGTTTTAAATTGGCATTACTTAACAGTATGAACTGATAACTTCTAGCAGACATGCAGAAGAAAATTATGTGGAGAGAAAGACCCCTGTTTATCAAAATAAAGTAATTTGCAGTAGTTCAAAAAGCTTTGCTTCCTCTCTAGCAGCTTTATATTTTTCCTACATTTACAAACTTTCATATATGAGAATTTAGTCCTGTTCTATAGCTGAGGCAGATTTTAATAATTCCTTTTCACAGTGCAAATTCTAATGGTGTAGTGACCTCTTGCCTGCCAGCAAAACCCACATCTATCTGGGAAGGAGATAAAAATGCAATTGAGCAGGGGATGCAAACTGCACCTTGACAGATTGCCATTAGTAATGCAGAAAGGACATGTATCTACTCTGACTGGGTACCAGCCTTTCCTCTATTCTTCTCATTATCTGAATCTTGTTTGTATAGGCTTTGGAATCTTTGAATAGAGACTTTAGATATAGCTGGGAAACTTTATTTTCACAGAAACTGCCAAACAACAGGACCTCATCAATATCTATAAACATCTGAAAGGTCAGTGTCAAGAGCATGGACCAGGCTCTGCTCGGTGGTGCCCAGCAATGGGACGAGAGGCAATGGGCAGGAATTGATGCACAGGAAGTTCCACCTGAACATGGGGAAGAATTTCTTCCCTGTGCAGTGACCAAACACTGGCACAGATCACCCAGAGAGGGTGTGGAGTCTCCCTCACTGGAGAGAGCCCAGAACCATCTGGATGCAATCCTGTGCCATGTGCTCTGGTATGACCCTGCTTGAGCAGGGAGGGTGGACCAGATGGACCCACTGTGGGCCCTTCCAACCTGACCCGTTCTGGGATTCTGCAACAGGAGGTGCAGTCAGAAAGCAAGTCCCATCACACATGGGACCCTTTTTGACACTCTTTTTCAGTACAGGGTATAAGGTAAGAAGAGGAAGAAGGATCATGTGAAATGGTGCATATATTTCATTTATTGATAGATTTAGTACTAAAACTTTTTTGTTATATTGAAGACTGGAAGTTTATTGACAGTTTAGCCTATAATCTCTCTTTATTCTCCAACATTTTCTGAAAATTGAAATCCTAAACTGATGAGATAGATGTCCTTAGCAGAATCTCAGTGAGTGAATACAACACAATTTTAGGATGCTCACAAACCAGAACATTACTGTCTTACGGAAGATCTCTGAAACTGAATGAATACTTATGTAATCTAATACAAGAAAGGTACATAACTGTCTTGGTTTTAAGACTAATTGCATATCACATTGTGTTGTCAGATATGCCAGTGTCCGTCATGTTTGTGCATTATTACAGATGAAAAAATACCGCCAAAGAATGAATAATGCACCTTATAATGGCATAAGTAAGTAGGTTTGTGTGCTTACAGGAGATCAGAACACTTTTCAACATCAAAAAGATATATAATTCAAAAGCTATAATCTTGAAGCTATATAAGTGAGATCAAAAAAACCTCTGGAATAAATTTCCACCTTTATTGAGTGAGATGTGAAATTGAAGAGTGGGTGCTGTGCAATAGTGGCTGATATATTCTGTGTCCCTGATGAACTCTACTGCCTCCAGATGATGTGAAGATTCATTCTCTTTTGTTGCAAATGTTCCATTTTGGAGAGGTCTTTCCTTATACAGTGAGCTGAAGGAAGAGTACATTTACACTGAAACGAGTTCCAAAAAAAATTTGATTGTGACTGCTCCCAATAAACTTATCCAGTGTCAAGATATGTGGAAAAATACCACAAACAAACAAACCAATAAAGTCCAACCAATCAAAACTAAATTCCCAAAAAACAAACCAGACATCCTCAAAAACTGACTGATCAACTGAAAAAAAAAGTCCCAAACAATAAAAAGAAGGAAAATAAAACCCAAACAAAAAGAACAGGAAGGATTTTCCTTGACTGTCAAGTTAAATTATCTGCTACTCTAAGTTACTCATGATCTAATCTTGTTCATATACTCATATTTCCATTCATAGAGCTATCCTGTGTCTGCAGGGGTTTTTAGTTCTGCTTTTAGGTGCTGCTTCACAACTTCATTTTCTCATGGTTACAAATAATCTTCTAATTTATAGTGCAATTTTCAGACCAAATTACATACCTTTGTTCTAGCTTTGATATTGTCTTTTAGCTTTAATAGCTTGTCCCCTCTCCCTTGTGTTTGTTCCCAGAGGTACTTACAGAGAACAATCATCTCCCCTCTTATCTTATGTTTTGCTAGGCTAAACAAGCCAAGCTCTTTCAGTCCTCTCATGTAAGATAAGCTTTGCTGTCTCTGCATTAATTGTCTTTCAAAAAAATTTATCAGAAGGCACACTTAATGGAAAAGGAAAGTTTTAGTGTAAGCTGCAGAGCATACAGAAAGCCTTCCACATACATTTCAGATCTAAGCATAAGAAAGTTTGTTTAAGAAACTGGTTTAAAACTACAACTAATTAAATCTGTAAATTGAAATTACTGGCAATCTAAGTTCAGTAATAATCCTGCTACCTTATAAAAAAAAATTTCTAGAAAATTAGACTAGTCCAATTTACTATACAGCACAAGTTCAATGCCCCTAAACAGAGGGATACCCCTAAACAGAGAGCCACAGAGGAGCCCACACTGTCCCAGGGTTACTTCTGAGGGACCATGCTCTATGGAGGGGCTCTGGTTGGTGCACTGAGAATAAAACAGCATGAAGGAAAAAGCATGAAGCACAGAGTCACAGAAATAAAACTTCGACATAGGCAGGGCTAGAAATAGGAACCTGCATCTTAAAAGTCTACTTTTGAAGTATGTTAAGAATGCAAATCACTGTATACAACCACATTCTAACCTCAACCTCCTGCACCACCAGAAGACTAACCAAAGGGATTGGGAGAAAGTCCGTGTAACCCTCATCACAAACAAGAGAATCTGAGTCCAGAAAGGAAAAGGGGAGGTATTGAACAGAAGCTGAGTGTTCAAAATGGAATGAAAAGATGTTTCCCTAAGCGTTAATTATTTGTTGTCTTTTTTTTTCTTCCTACACAAAAGCTCCATCAATAATTAAAAATTTCTTTTAATTGGTCATTAAGGAAATAATTTTAAATTCTCTGTGTTGAGACTTCTTTGTCTGTCTGGGAATTCAACAACTATTGAGGATGGTACCTGGGACCAAATTCCCAATTTAAACACAAAAGTATTATGTTTAGAACCTCAGTATCTAAGCTCAACCATCATCCTGCAGTGGCCTTAAATCAGCTGCTATCCAATTTTCCTGCAGTGAGTAAACTCCTGGCTTTTGAAGGGAATGTTCATGAAAACCTGGATTCAGATAAGCCCATCTCCATGTATGAGCCTCAGCAGCTGCAACAATCAAAAAGAACATAAAATCAGAATTCAGTTCTCTCCTCTGAGTGAAGTTCAAAGAAAATCTGAGCTGGTTGCATTAATTTGTTAATTAATCTCCTTAACTTTAATCTCTGCCTCTGCACGTCTTATCCTAGCTCAGCCAATGGAGAGAAATGGTTGTTTCTGAATTACAGACCATCCATCCTATTGAGGCTCTTTCTGTAATAAGGCTCTTTGCTTTTATTTGCTTATATAGAGAGTGGTGATGTGGACAGAGCCAGAAGTAGAAATCTTCATCTTAAAAGTCTTCTGAAATATGCTAAGGATTCAAATTGGTGTAATAAAACCACATGATAAAGCTTTTGCTGAGCTTTGCGATAGCTTTGACTATTAGTTCCTGTATTTTTGAAGTGTTTTTCCAGATGGAAAGAGAGTAGCTTCAGGTTAGATTTTGAAAAGAAGTTCTTTCCTGTGAGGGTCGTGAGGCCCTGGCACAGGTTGCCCAGAGAAGCTGTGGCTGCCCCATCCCTGGGAATATTCAAGGCCAGGTTGGATGGGGGTCTGAGCAACCTGGGATTGTGGAAAGTGCCTGTGGCAGGGGGTTTGGAATGAGATGATTTTTAAGGTCCCTTTCCTCCCAAACCACTCTGTGATTCAGTGATTTCAAGGGTATCATACTCCCGAATCTGTTCTTGGTGACATTTTTAAATCCATCAGTATATGTACATACTCATTATTTTACTACAGTTACATATACTACTCTTCTACTGACCCTCAAAATTTTAGCATTTCTTACTTGATGATATGTTTTCATTTAGCACAAAACAACAAGCAGAGATGAAGCAAGCAATCATGATAATTTATTGTAACTGAAGATCTTAAAGCCCAGCTCATTGAGCCATGTGGTTATAAAAGAATCTTTTTTTATTGCTATCATACTTTTGTAGCTATAAGTGATGTTGTTTATACAGAAAACATGTTTTCTTTATTTTTCTTTTTCTTTAAATTCTAATGAAATCAACTTACTAACAAAATGTAATCAAGGGTCCAAATTATGTATCTGATTTTAGAAAGTGCTTATACCATTACTAAAGTATGAAAGGGGTTTAGTCACATCCCAGCTAAATCATAGTTTTCCTACAGCATTTATAATTTGTTATGCATATGCATATTCACACTCACACATACACACACACACACATATATATAGATTTTACCAAAAAAAATTAGTATAAAGTAAAATAAAATTTTCTTCTAATAGTACTTCTATGTTGGATAAGTCACTCATTTTCTGTAGCTAAATGGGAGAACTTTTGGACTAAGGAAGAAATTTCCTTACTTTGATAAAATACCTCTAAACTTTTAGTTGATTTAATGTCCCATAATGTATTTTATTAAAGGCCTGGAGATATTATGTCTTTTTAATAACATATTTATCTCAAAAAATTGATTTATGGAATACCTCTGTACAAATGTTTGGTTCCATTTCCAATACCTATCAGCTGTTAGAGCAGGTTAGGCCCCTAAATTGTCTGCGGACTTGTATTTATGCTTATAATTAAACACAAGGACAGGGATGGAACAAGGCAACAAATGAAAGAACAATCAATGGAAAGAAGATAAGGAAAAACCTTTAAAATTCTCAAAACCCCTTAATGTTTAAACACTCATGACTTCATAAAAACAATTAATCAAGTATAGACACCTGTCATCTGAGTTAAGAAACAAACAAAGAAACAGAAAGCCAGCCAAAAAACTATTACTATGATGTTCTAAGCAAAACTGTAGGCTAAACACTGATAATACCCTTCTATGTAAGCTGTTGAAACCTACCTTGTGTTCAATGTTGTCAGCATTTATTTGTTCAGAGGTCAGGCTCTGTGCTAGGGTTAAAGCATCATTCTACTCTGAAAACGAACTGGAAAAGTAAAGTTATTGAGGAAAAGGTCAAAAAGTAGAAGATAAATTTTATTCTTTTTCTAGAATAACTTGATATCCTGATACCCACTAAGGAACGAATTTCTTGGAATTACAGAAACAGAATGGTTGGTGAGAAGTTCAGCATGACGTGGTAATGTGCGCTGGGAGCCCCCCGTGTGCCGGGCTGCACCCAGAGCCCCGTGGGCAGCAGGGCAGGGAGGGGATTCTGCCCCTCTGCCCCCTCTGCTGAGACCCCACCTGCAGGGCTGCATCCAGCTCTGGGGTTTCCCAATATATGAAGGACAAGAACCTGCGGGAACAAGTCCAGAGGAGGCCATGGAGACGCTCAGATGGCTGGAGAACCTCTACTGTGAGGAAAGGCTGAGACAGCTGGGACTGTTCAGCCTGGAGAAGAGAAGGCTCCAAGAAGTCCTAACAGCAGCCTTCCAGTGCCAAAAGGGGTCTACAAGAGAGCTGGAGAGGGACTTTTACTAGGACATGGAATGACAGGACAAGAAGGAATGGCTTTGAACTGAAATAGAGTAGGTTTAGATTTAATATTAGGAACAAATTTTTTACTGTAAGGGTAATGAGGCACTGGCACAGGTTGCCCAGAGAAGCTGTGGATGTCCCATCCCTGGAAGTGTTCAAGGCCAGGAATTCTGGGTTTCTGTGACTGTCTAGCAAGCAAACAAAAGAGTTCTCAGGGCTCAACTCACTGTTGCCAGCCAAAGTGATCAGTGACAAATATCACCTGATTTTTTTTTGTTTATTTGCTTCTCATCCAGTACCCAGTTGAATTTAAATCACTTGAAGTTGCATACCAGTTGATTACTTCAACAGTAAATGTAATACAGAATTGTCTGGATCCTACAGCAACAAGACATGTCACCACATAATTTTTCTCTCTTTACCTTTGTGATGCTGTCAACACAACGGGCAGTCAGCACATGAGGCAATTAGGTTATCCCACTCACCATCACAACCTTCCTTCTCAATGCTGAGACAAAAAGGAGGAGAAAATATTAACTTTTGAACAGTTCAGCACCTTCTTTTATCACTGAACAAGAAGTTTCCAGTCTGAAATGCAGTTATTGTATCACCTTCTGTGATGTTAAGGCTATATAAATATGTATACAATAATTTATTTGAATTTTATGCTTTGGACAGAGGAAGTAGAACAAGAATTAGAATGGGAAAAGTGGATAAGTCTGAATGAAAAGCCGAAAGACCTGTGAGGCTGCAACCAATTCATGCTTCCTTTCACCTGCAGCTATACTGATGTGCCCTACAATGGCAAAATTATATTTAAGGTCTAGTTGCCTTACTAGAGTTACTTGTATTTTATCACTACTGGTGATGACTGGCTGGTAATAAACATTCAGAGTTCATATCCCAATAAAATCCATGTTCCTGTGCTTGCTTCTGCTTGATTATACCAGGTCTAGTCATTCATCAATTTCCATAACTGGTCTATCCTTATGGATAAGAAAAATGAGAAGGACCAAAATACTATTGTAATCTTGAATAAACTCTTGATTGCATTGATACAATCCACAGGAAAATATAAAGGGAAATATTTTCTGTAGAAAATATGTATATTTTAAAAAATGCAAATTTGCTTAAAAATTGATTTTAACCTGCTGAGATATCTAGATATCTTCCTATAAAAAGAATTAATGAGACTGGAAACCATGTACTGTCTTATACTTTGCATGAGTCAGTATCACTGGTGGGCACTTGGTATGATAAAGAATGTGTAGAAGACATGTAGATTGATCATCTTGTTACTTTCTTCATGAACAGAAGAAATATCAACTTAAAAGAGTTCCAAAAAGTCTTTTCTAAATATCTAAAAACTTCTTCTACTGATTATATATGTAGCCATTTTATGAGGACTTTAACCTTACTGTTAAAGCAGACTAGAGAACTGTTTAGGATTTTCTGTTTATTCCTCTGTTAAAGATGTCACAATTTTGACAAAAATTAGGTTTATTAATTAAAAACTACAAGAATTTTCCACCTAAATTGGAAGACACTTTGAACAAAATGGAGGTTGGGTTTTTTCCTTTGTTTCTTTTTATTTATTTATTTTGATTGGTCAAATTACAATCTGAACATACTTTATGAGCATGTTATAGCAAAAGATACTTTAGAGACATAAATTTATTTTATATTAATGTATTTTTAGTGGACATGGTGATATTCAATTAAAAATTTTAAGTTAAGCATATTATAAAGTGAATCTTACAGGGTGGACATGAAGAGAGTTGAAATCATTCAGTAAGGTAGAAAGCGGAAGAGTGTGTGATAATTAATCTTAGATGATGCCATAAAAATTTAAATTACAATACTGTAATAGGTTTAAGTTCACTGAATTTTGTTCACTAAATATG